>CP092873.1:76452322-76503154 GCA_030710605.1 Cordylochernes scorpioides
TGGATTCAAACATTTTCAAGATAATAAGATCATCCAAACACCCATCCTGTGTAAATTATAGATTATGTTTGTTATAGTCTATACATGGAAATAAAGAGAACAGTGTCATTTATTGGTGGAGTATCCCAAGCTTTCAAGCACAACACTCTCCTTCTATTGGCTAATGTACAAACACAGTGTGTGTTCAGCCTGTAGAAGGAGAGCAGTATACTCAAAAGCTTTTCCACCAATAAAAGACACTCAACAATCTACTCTTGTTACTTATATAAAAGGGTCATTTTATTATATATTATTAATACATTTTTTCTCAAAATATTTTGAAAGATGGCTCTCTTTATCTTTTTGCTTATCCCTAATACATGTGGTACAGGCCATGATAATCATGGTGGGTAGAAGTAGGCGACTGCTTTTTACTGTAAATGCACCACATGTCTACACATGTGAAAAGCAGTTCGACTTTGCATTTACAAATGCCCTGTTTTGGTTACTTGCACTCGCTGGTGGGTTGGACTTTTGCAAATTGGACATCGGAGCATTTTTTTTTTTATCAGAAAAAAGTGCCCAATGCGGGAATCAAACCTGGGTCGTAGCGTTCGAAAACCTATTTAGATCATCCTTCCACCAACCCCCCCTTTATGAATTTATTGTACTTAAGGTAGGCCCTTTTATATAAACTTGGATGGATCGCCTTTTGACTCAAACTTCTCTTGTTAGTTGAGAAATAATGAGGGGTTTACACATGAAAGTTATGTGAAGTAGATAAGAAGTCTAAGTGAAGCATGTACCATGTGTTCTATGATTTCAAATGGAAGTATCTGGTGGAATCTACCATACTTCCCCCTTCATTTGGATTGAAGCCCTATTATCTCAGTGAAGTCCTGTGGTAACTAAAGAGATGTGTCCGCAGCTGGATGTGCTGAGCCGTAAGTCCAAGCAGCGGGCTGCCAGACCCCACTCTGAGGAGATAGAACCCTCCACCAGCATCGGGGAGAGAGCCGCCATGCTGGAACCTAAGGAGGAGTCGGAGATTGCCGCCCGCTTTGAACAAATGCTGGTAAGTTGGATATTTGCATTATGGTTCTTGTTATATTCAAATATACTTTAATGGAATTTGTGCAAGTCAAAGGGAATATATTTTTTTAGGAAATCTAATTTGTGTTGTGAAAATAAAAGTGTAAAGGCAGGCAGGTTGTGAGACAGAGTCCTCTTCTTGCTTCACTCAATCCTACAAGTATTAAGGTATCAAGTCTGTTGAGTTTTTTGATGGTGTCTGCTGGAGAGGAGTGAAGCTCATCCATGGATCAGCTGATGCCATTGATGTGACTAGAGGCTGCAAGTTTGGAGTTGAACCTAGTGAGGAAAAACTTGCTAAAAGATGACTTGTTGCTTTTGATTCAAATATCCGAAGAGTCTGTATATACTGCCATCAGATCTCTTTACTTATGAGATGGCCACTATGTAAATAGGCAGGTCAATGTTTAAACTTTCCATCACACCATTCTGTGGGCCGCTAAATTTGTTATGTTCTACTTAGTTGGATGCTGCCAAATACCAATCCCATTAAACTAATGACTGAATTACTGGTTGAAAAAAAGACATGTATATTTTCTATTGTTTTGGAAACTACCATTGCTCTTTTCAAGGTAATGAAGTTTAGCATATTGTTAAGTTGTTGTCAACCCTTTATAAATATCCCCAGACCTTTATCAATTACAGCAACTTAACATTCTGTTAGTTTTTACCTTAAAAAGGACAACAGTGTGTCGCTGAATGTTTGTAAATAAGGTAGATGATATCTCTATCTTGAATTGCTGGTGGCATCCATGGCCTTTGATGGAAGTGACTCTTCTTCCTTTTATGAGAACACGATAAAGCTAAATTGGTTCTTTAATGTATTCCAGAAAGTCAATATGGACTACACTATATTGCCTCCTTGGAATCAGAGGTAGCAGAATTTGTGGATTCTTGACCAATCCTTCATTTTCAAAATATGAAGAATCTCTCTGAGGGACTTTCCAAAGAGAGGGGCCGTTGATTAAAGGGATAGTGGAAGGGGGGACTTTTTCGTTGCCCATTTTGACATTTTTGCCAGTTTCCTCTACCAGACACCATCTGTTCTGCAGGCTATATAAACAGAACAGTCCAGTAAAATAATAGTGAGGTGGCCTGCTAGATTGAAAACTGTTGGGAGGGTTTCAGAAAAATATCCTCTAAAAGCTAACGGCTTAAGAGAAATATGAAAAATAATACAAAAGTGAATTTGCACTTGAATCAGGTGGATAAATTGAGAAAAAGAGGCATTTCCTGATTGTGTAACTAAAAGTTGGCTTGTGCCAAGTTGATATTTATTCCGCGCAAGCCATCAGCAACTTTTAGTTGCACGACCAGAAAATTCCTCTTTTTCTCAATTAAGAGAAATGGTTTGTCTCAAAACCAGATAGTAAACTTCCAATATAATCTATGGCTCTTTTTAAAGCCAAGAGGAGATTCAGAACAACATGCATCCACCAGCCCAAGAGTTGGTAATTGGATTTTGTGTCTTATAATTTCCCCTCTGAAAACCTAACAGTACCATGAGAGGACACCTCTCTACAAAGGAAAGAGACCAAAAATCACTATTTTTACCAATTAGATGCTATCTGGTAGAAGACACCTCTCTCTAAAGGACACATTGGTTCTACTGTATCAGTTTAAATTTTTTGTTTGGGCTATTTTACATTTAAGATTTTCACAAGGCTTTGACCTCCTAGAGATGAGACAAAAAAAGGGATAAAGCAAGAGCAGGCACATAAAGAACAAAATGACCCTTTATAAAGTGGTTAGGATATACAATAGAACCTCCTGTAAAGGACAACACCCAATTGCAAAGCTAAAGTGTTCTTTAGGGAGAGGTGTCCTCTCACCATAGAGTTGTTAAATAGTAAAAATGAGAATTGTGCAAATGAAAACTGTCTTTTGTAGAGAGATGTCCTCTAGCGCGAGTATCCTCTCATGGAAGTTTTACTGTAGTAAAAATACCTCAAGATTATAAGTTTTTTTTTTTTTTTTTTTGACGTGACAACGTCTTAAATTAGGTTGCGGCTGGGAGTCACTTATGAAAAAGTGTAACGCCCGGTAACGTTACGATGAGTCACCGAACGAGAGTGCTGCGCGCACAGCGCTAGAGAATTAGGCGCATTGAATCGGCGCATGCTTGTCTCTGTCTTTGTCTTTCTCGCACGTTCTTGGCGTTGGAAAAACAAGAAAGCGTCATAATACAAGTTCACACGTGTGGTTAAAGTATCGTCAGCTGTGTCTGTAGTGAAAATGTGGAGTGCTTAGATTCGTCATTTACAACAACTACAACAATAAAGGTAAATAATTGTACACTGATATTTCATTATCGTAAACTATGATTGATTGATTAATTGTTAGATTGACACAAAAGTTGAGAAACTGAGTTTATAGGTTATGTCATACTATTGATAAATGTTGATAGTGTTAAGTAAATTATTAGTTTAAAATTAATTAATTAATTAATTATTATTTTACAAATTTTAAATAGTTTCAAATTTATTTAGCAAAAATTTGAACCTTCGATCTGAATAAATGTTTTGATTTTCGAATTGATTCTTTAAATTACAAATATTAAGAAAAAGTGGCAGATATAAAAAAACTTTATTTAAACTGTGTTGAGCAAGAATTTTAACATCTAATATAAGTAAATGTTTTAATTTTCAACTTCATCATTTACAATTACAAATTTTATTTAATTTCAAATTTATTTAGCAAAAATTTGAACCTTCGATCTGAATAAGTGTTTTGACTTTCGCAAGACACATTACAGCAGAAACACTTCCTTTCATTTCATATTTCTCCTATCATCGTCCTATCCTCAACAAAATCACTCAAATAGGAATTAGTTAAGTTTAAGTTTACATGTACAATGTTTTAGTAAACAAAATATATTTCTATAGTTAAAATTTGTGCAATTCTTATTTCATTCAATTCCTTGTTCCTATTGTGTGCAATTTAATTATATTCATATCAATAAATATTCTACCGTTGTCACGTAAAATCTTCGCCCGTAAAACCGACTTTACAGGCAACCATTGTTTTTTTGCTCATCCCTAATACATGTGGTACAGGCCATGATAATCATGGTGGGTAGAAGAAGGTGACTACTTTTACTGTAAGTGCACCACATGTCTACCATGCATGTGAAAGCAGTTTGACTTTGCACTTACAAATGTGCCAGAGCCCCATTTGGTTACTTGCACTCGCTGGTGGGGTTGGACTTTTGCAAGAATCGGGGGCCATTGGAACAATTTTTTAAATCAGAAAAAAAGTGTCCAATATGGGGATCCAACCCGGGTCGTAGAATAAGGTTGAAAACCAACGGTTTTAAGACCATCCTTCCTCCGACCCCCCAGATTATAAGTAGAGGTGTTATAAAGAAAGTTATTTAATGAGAATGTTGTTGTATTTCACACATTGTAGCAACCAGCTCTTCTAACCATATGTTGTGTGGCAGGATGACATGAATCTCTCGGATGTCATGAAAGGACCACTCCGGGCAAAGGATCTGACAGCCAAGAAAGACATGCTCATGATGCACGTTGTAAGTTGATCTTTCCATAGTTAACCTTTGATCCTATGAAATGTGCTATATAAACACAATACTAAGTGACACAATTTGGAATATATAGATAAGTATTACATAGGGGAGCAAAACAAAGTATATTCAAATTATATGTTACATATCTCTAACAATGTTGTTAGCAAATGATTACCTGTGGTGGTGGTACTTATCTCCATGGTTAAACCAATTCCTGAAGTCCACTCTTCTCCAATTTTGCGGTGGTAGTTATAGGACTGGAAAGCATATAAATATGCTTGATATGCACAATATATACATTGTGATTTTTTCCCAAACTATATAGCTATGACAAAATTGGTAAGGTACAATTTGGATTATAGATTAGGAATATAGGATATAACCAGACCAAATCCTAATAAATAGTGTGTGACATTTTAGTAACAGCGTTATTACCAATGTCAGACAAAAGTATTGAATTACAGAAACATCACACACTCTTTATTTATTTGGATTTGGTCTTGTTACCTTATGTTTATGACAAGATTGAATATGACTGCTAGAAGCCAGGGCAGATGGAGCTTCTTAGTCAGAATTGACAGTCCATCTAGGAAATAAAACTAAATTTCGATTTCAATTCATAGGGCTCTCCTTGATTAGTAACTGTTCTTTGGGCCTTTATACAGTATCACATTCCTTAAGTCGTCATATTATGGAAATTTGTCATAATCCAGGATGAAATTGTGGGCTGATCAGATTTGTGTGACTGAATTTGTACCAGGAGCAGGTAAAAATGTTTTAAACAATTTTTTTTAATGATCCGTCAATGGTAAATCCACACTAATCTAGAGACAGTGAAGGGGAGTTTTTTCTTACTTATTCCTAATGGTACAGGCCATGATAATCATGGTGGGTAGAAGTAGGCCACTACTTTTACTGTAAGTGCACTACATATCTACACATGTGAAAAGCAGTTTGACTTTGTACTTACAGATGTGCCAGTGCCCCGTTTAGTTACTTGCACTCGCTGGTGGGGTTGGACTTTTGCAAGAATCAGGGGGCATTGGAACATTTTTTTTTATCAGAAAAAAGTCCCCAATGCGGGAATCGAACCCAGGTCGTAGCGGTCGAAAACCAAGGGTTTAGACCATCCTTTAGACTATGAACATTTAAATACAGTCAAGGAAGCTGCTTAGAGTCCTTCAACAGGCAATCATATGGCCTTTGTGAACTCCTCTCACCTCAGGAAAAAACTTATAGATGGATGTATAAAGAAAAATACATTTCACCATTTCTCATTGGAGAGAACTTAAGGAAGTTGTGACTTTTAGCATGTAATCGGGATTCAGACAATGACTCTGGAAGACACTCATGGACAAAACTTGAGGAAGTGGAAAGTCTTTGTTGTCGCCCATCATCTATTTTTTTTTTAAGGAGACAAAGGCTTTTTTTTTTTTACACTTGATTATCTCATGTGTCTTCAATAAGTGTCATTGTAATATCTTTCAGAGTTATTGACTGAATCCCAATTACATGCTAAAAGGTACAACTTCCTTAAGTTTTGTCCATGAGTGTCTTCCAGAGTCATTGTCTGAATCCCGATTACATGCTAAAAGTCACAACTTCCTTAAGTTCTCTCCATGAGTGTATTTCTCAGGTATATATCGTCAAATAGCATTTTTTGTGTTATAATATAACACAATGAAATATAATATTCCACAATGAAAAAAAAAGAATTAATTCTGAGAAATCCCAAAGTTTATTATTAGATATTTTTAGCGTTTGATTGTATTTTATAACATATACATGACATACCTAAGGAATACTCACAATTCACTCATTGAGAAATGGTGAGAGAGAATTAGACACGGGTTCCTGGAGTATCCAGTGCCACCAACTACCCAGTACGGTGATTGGAAATCCATTAATAGTAGAACCTCCATGAGAGGACACTCGTGCTAGAGGACATCTCTCTACAAAGGACAGTTTTCATTTGTAAAATTTCCATTTTTTACTACTTAGCAACTCTCTGGGAAGAGGACACCTCTCCCTAAAGGAAAATTTGGCTCTGCAATTAGGTGTTGTTCTTTACAGGGAGGTTCTACTGTATATATATGTAGTGTTCGAGGTTCATTCAAGGTGGAAAAGGTGGAAATACACCCAGGAGTGCAGAGTGAGAACTAACACCGTGTAGATATAAAGTAGCATGGACTCATTTAATTTGAATAATCTTTGCACAAGTGGATGAGAAACATAATAAAGTACAATTTGGATTATAGATACAAGAAATTAAGACCTAATCCAAATAAATTAATAGTGTGTGATGTTTTTTTATTCTTTTATCTGATGGTAACAACGTCACACACAATATATTTATTTGGATTAGGTCTTATTGTATGGATGAGAAATAGATATAAAGTGAGGAGTGTTACGACAGAATACTGCTCACTAATGGTCAGATTTATAAGGTTTATAAAGCTGTGTGTTGTCAACCAGAAGGATTAGACAATAAACCCAGTGTCCAAGAACATGTTAATGACCTTCTTAAAAGGGAAAAAGCATTGCATCAGCCAATGTAAACTAAGCCTGTCTTTCTCACAATTATACATCCTCACACCTCATTTTTATTGAATTATTCATTGGCGCATATACATTACCATTAATTACTTCTTAATATATGACCTTTATTCATTTTTTTTTTTTTTAAGAAAACTTACAACTTTTTAAAATTACAAAATATATTTTCTCACAATGAGTTTCTTTTTATTTCAAAACGCTAGCTTTCAAATAGTCGATGTTTTATTAAGCCCGTTGAAGAGAGATTATCACTTGAAAACTAGTGTTTTGTAATAAAAAGAAACTCATTGTGAGATAATATTTTGTAAATTTAATACGTTTTTTCACAATTTTATCATGAATAGAGATTTATATGATATAGAAAATTTACTACACCTAATCTTTAAATGTTGGATATTTTCTGAAGCTAACTTTCTGTGTTTTGTTTTCAGATGAAAAAGAAGAGGGAGATGGACAACCCTCAGGCCTATCTCTCCCTGCTGAAAAATCCAGATTTTGATAACCCGGCCAAGCTCTTGGCTAGTTTAGAATCTCTTCGCATCGCCCTGACCAACTGTCCTGTCACCTTCATACAGAACTTTGGGACCACAGGGCTGGACATGCTTCTAAAGGTCCTGGGCCAAACCATCTATACCAGGAATAAAGACAAGTGTCTGTAAGTATATGTGTGATACATGTTAATCTCACCTTATTTCTTTCCTTTGTTTGTTCAGTGAAAGAGTCCAGATGGAATGCATACGGTCGCTCAAAGCATTAATGAACAATAGCGTAAGTTTTATTTTTATTTTTTTTTTTTTTTTTCATTTAAAAATGTAAATTCATAAACCCTCAACATGTCAGAGGAAAGTCTTATTATCTTATAAAGGTTTGTGATCAGTAACAAAAGGTTTTATAAACTTTAAAGATAACCCCCCCCCCCTGTTATTTTGAAAACAAAAGTTTATCCATTGCTTTGTGTATAACTGAAAAAATCCACTCTCATGACAGTTATCAAAATTGTGTTTCCAAGATGTAAATTCATAAACCCTCAAAATGTCAGAAGGAAGTCTTATTATCGTGTAAAGGTTTGTAATCAGAAACAAAAGGTTTATAAACTTTAAAGGGAACCCTGTTATTTTGGAAACAAAAGTTTTATCCATTGCTTTGTGTATAACTGAAAAAAACTTCTACTCAGTTGTCAACATTGTGTTTCCAAGATGTAAATTCATAAACCCTCAAAATGTCAGAGGAAAGTCTTATTATCTTGTAATGGCTTGTGATCACAGTAACAAAAGGTTTTATAAACTTTAAAGAGAACCTGTTATTTTGGAAACAAAAGTTTATCCATTACTTTGTGTATAACTTGAAAAAACCTCTAATCTTCTCTACTCTCATGACAGTTATCAACATTGTGTTTCCAATTTGGAACCTTGTGTTTCCAGGTTGGGCTGAAACAAATCCTCAACCACTCCTCCGCCCTGACCATCATGTCTCAATGCATCGACCCTCTTGTCCCGGGATGTATGATTGACACCCTGCGCATTCTGGCAGCCGTCTCGATCCTGCCTCCCAATGGACACTCGAAAGTACTGGAAGCCATCACAACAAACGCCCAGTTTCTGCCAAACCACGATCGCTTTGGCCATATTATTCAAGGACTTACCTCTGAAAATGTTCAACTGCAGGTTGGTATAACATATAGATTTAGTTCTGAAAATAGAGCAATCCATACTTAAATCATTAGATAGTAAAAAGGCATATGTTGGATTGAATAAAATATATATTTGCCAATATTTTGGTTGGCTGAACGGCAACCTTTATCGAGGCATTACATTTTTCTATACACTAACTAATATTATATGTACAGTAAAACCCCGCTAATACAAACCCTGGATATAACGAACCCACGCCGATTCCCAATTCCATTCCATTGAAAATACCATCGTTATAACGAACTTTGCGATTTTTAGAATAACGAACTACCCCTATAACGAACCTATTTTCGGTCCCAAAATAATAAAATCTATTTAAAATACTATGCTTATAACGAACTTAGAAATGTAATTAAAAAAAAATTAAAACAACCAAATTTTGAGCATGTTTCAGCTCGCGGATCGCGATTTCAAAACAATATATTTAGCGGCATTGTTTGTTTTTATTTTTGCACTTTATTTTTGCTGTATGTTGTATAAATTTTAACACATTATACTTTTTATTAAATAGAATATATTTGCATCCATTAAATTTGAAATATAAAAATACAAATGGCTTCCAAAATGAAGAAAATAAAGGCATTTTAAAAACAAAAGCGTTATTTCTTTAAAAAAAAAAAAGGACATTTTCCGAACTTTTCAAAGTGAAACAACACAGGCAAAATGTTAAGAGCATATTAAAATAAGAGAATATAACTTTTCTATTATAAAAGATGAAATATAAAGCTATTAAAAATTGTTACAAAGAGGAATCAACCTCAACTTTTGCCGCGATCGTACGTTTTAGGGCTAAAAAAAAAAAAAAACCCCAAATAAATGGTCCCATGATGAAACGAAAACTATTTTTATGCCATTAACTATGGTGATTTTAAAGTCAGCAATGTGTTTTGCATGACAAGTTAAAAAAAAAAAAAACGAAATCTAGACCTAGAAGAATATGTGGGAAAATTAAATGGAAGAAAAACACCAACTTTATTTGAATGGTGCAATGCTTGAAGAATGCTTTGAAGCAACAAGGTGTTAGAGCCATTTTTCCAAGTAAACAATGTATTATATAATGTGATAATGATGTTTTAAAATCATTTTATATCTTTGAATATATATTTAATAAAACTTTGCCTAGGATTTGTCTTGATTTTTAAATTAGACATAGAGGTACATGTATGTTAATGATAAGAAGAACCTATCATCTAATGATTTCTATTATTGTTCAGTATTAATGTAAGGAAATTGGTCAATTAAGGGAATTAAAACAAAGTGACCACTATTAAGAGGAAGCCTCTTCTTGTGTGTATGGCTGTCCTTTGATTATACGGTCTAAAAATTTTGAAAAGTAAAAAAAAAATAGCCAAACCGTGGCTATAGTGAACCAAAAGCTCTGTCCCATTGGGGTTCACTATAGAGGGGTTTTACTGTATATATATATATTACTATATTTTAAAATTATCCCGCAAGTGTTCTTTTCAACGAAAAAAATCAAAATTTATTTCAAGGAGAAATAATCGTTATTTCTCCTTAAAATAAATTTTGATTTTTTGTTGAAAAGAAACACTTGCGGGATAATTTTCAAATGTCGTTTTACAATCAAAAGCCGTATTATATTGTATATATACTATATATATTATAACACTATGCGGCGCTGAGTTTGTGTATACAAAAATGTAATGTTTCGATAAAAGTTGGCGTTCAGCCAACCAAAATATTGGCAAATAAATCTTTTATTCAATCCAATATATGCCTTTTTATTATCTAATGATTTAGTTATATAATAATTGTGTGTTCTTATAAAATGTTATTTTTAACACAAGGTAATGAGACCAAATAAATAAATAATGTGTGATGTTTCGGTAACAGCCTTGTTACTTTGGTTTTATTACCTTGTGTTTATAATCTCTAATCCAAATTGTGCCTTGTTAAAATGTTTTGTTTTTGTTCAGGTTGCATGCTTGGTACTTATCAATGCCTTAATTACATCTCCCGAAGACCTGGATTTTAGGCTTCACTTACGTAATGAGTTTCTGAGAGCAAATTTTGGTGGGCTTCGTTCTTACTTAGAGGTAAGTGTAAATTGAACTGTATTTAAATGGAGAGACTTAACTGGGTGTATATGTACAGAATCCTCCAAATCAACATAATGAAGATCTGGCTATGCAAATCAAAATTTTCACTGATTCGAAGGAGGACGACAGCGAAGAATTTGCATCTCGCTTTGATAACATCAGATTTGACTTTGAGTATCCTTTTTTATTGTGTAATGTTATGTTTTTATTGCTAGGTGATTATTCTCTTATTTCTCTGAAGAGGTACAATTGGAATTTGAAATTAGAATGTTGCTGAAAATGATATAAATGACTTGCTGCAAGTTTCACAAAAATAATTTATCGGGAGTTTTTTGGACCTTGCCCCTTTTTTGCTTATAGTTTTTTTTATCTAAATCAAGCAAATATAGGCATAAGAATATACAAGGTATAATAATAAAATTTGGGGAATTGAGTCATAAAAGATTTATTAGATAAATATATACAAAATATGGTTAATATTCCTCAAAATACTGTCCGAGGGAATCTATACAGCGTTTCATTATTTTTTCCCCCAGTTCCGTAGGCACCCAGAAAATTTGTCAGAAGTAATGCCCCTCAAAATGCTCAGCGATTTTTCCTTTATGGCATTAACGGTGTCAAATCTATGTCCTTTTAGAAGTGACTTCATTCTAGGAAAGAGAAAGAAATCATTTGGTGCTAAATCAGGCAAGTACGGGGGGTGAGACATTGTCAACATGCTATTTTTAGTTAAAAAATCTCCCACAGAAAGAGCTTGGTGTGCTGGGGCGTTATTGTGATGAAGCATTCATTCACCTGAGATCCATTTTTCCGGTCGTTTCTTCTGTATTGATTCCCGTAAACGGCATAAAATCGCTAAATACACGTGTTGATTAATTGTTTTCCCTTGTGGGAGGAATTGCACAATGCCTTGGTGATCGAAAAAGGTCACCAAGAGAACCTTTGTTTTTGACTTAGAAATTCTTGCTTTTTTCAGGTTGGGGGCCATTTTCGGAAGCCACTGACTTGATTGTCATTTGATCTCTGGGTCATACCCATAGACCCAGGTTTCATCACCTTTGTGTTGGATCTTCATGGATGTTCAATAGCCAATCTTCGCAGGCATTAACCCATTCCCCCTTCCTCCAAGAGCCATTGTAAAAAAACGCTGTCTTTGTTTCTTTTCTTTAAAAAAATGCTTATAAAATAATTCTTATTATTTGAGATATCGAAAAGATATAAATATTTTCTAGTAGAACGAGGTCTTGTGATTATGAAGATAATTTTTATTTTTCGGAAACTCTTTTAGAATTTTTTTTTTTACTAATTCCCCAAACTTTTTGATCATACCTTGTATATATTGAAAAGCACCATAATCCAATACAATGTGTCCTGGTAGATTAAACTGGACAAATCACTACAAGGATTCACTATTCCAGACCCTCCAAAATATACTTTTCCATCTCAATAAGGACACTAGAAAGTTTGTTTACTATTTTTTTATTTTAAAAAGAAACATTAGTGTGCTTTTAATAGTTTTATTTTGAAAATGATAAAGCATAATTTAAATTATTGCTACAAGAAAATAAAACCTAATCTAAATAATTTAATAGTCCGTGATGTTGCGGTAACTGTTGTTACTAGCATCAGACAAAAGCTCTCAATAATTTTGTACCTTTGTCTAAAGATGGTAAAAACGTTGTTACCGAAACATCTCAAACTTTTTTAAAATCTGGATTTGGTCTTATTATCTTTTATTAACTACCAGTTTCATGATTTTTCAAGATGCCTGAATGACCAAATTTTTGGGTCGTTGAGGTACAGCTTGTATCACGCTGATGAGGGTCAACAGCCCGAAACGCGTCCGTGATTAGCTTTTCTTGATTAATCAAGAATGGGTATTTGGCCAATTGTGGAATAATTAAAAATAAACGAGAATAGTTTATATTTATTCCGATAGATGGCGCAAGCCATCAGCAACTTTCAGTTGCACGATAAGGAGATGCCTTTTTCTTAATTTATTATCTTGTGTTTAGTTTTATTTCTTACATAAGATGGGAGGGTGCAATTTTTTGCCTTATATTTCTATGTTTATCATGAGGGGTGGTACTTAGCAACTGCTCCCTAACAAATGCTACTACACATAAAGATGTATCACCTCTTTACCTGCATTCACACATCATAGAGTCCATATTTATTACATAGAGACTTATCCCTGGCATGATATTATTTGTGAGGACTTGAAACAGGTAAATGACACCTGTTCAAAGTGTAAATAGCCTAAAAATTACATTGTGTTAAATTTTATTGAGTTAGGTAACTTGGTGAGGTGCTATAGTGTATAAGTATTCTTCTTTCTTATCTACCCTCAATCATATTAGGGTATCAAGCGTGTAAAGCTTAAGACTTGGCTGGGTGAAGTAGAATGCATCTGCCTTTGTCATTAAGACTGGGAGCACTACTCAGTGGCAGGCCGACTTAGCTCCAAAAGAAATAAGGGTAACGTGGTAAGATTCTACTACACAGTGCTACTGTTGACATGTTTATGCCAACAACAAATGTGGCGCTGAGTTTGTTGTAATACCTTGAAAAAGGTTGGCGTTCAGCCAACTGAAATATTGGTAAAATAAAATTATTTTTGATCAAATATATGCCTTTTTAATTAAAGATCTATTCATGGATTGCTCTATTTTCAAAATATATATTTCAAAGATAAAGCTGAAAAATACTTTAAATAATATTTTTACATTTGAAATTAAGAGAATAAAGGCAGTATGATAGTTGGGTTGTCAACTTAATCTAAATTCATTTGGTTTCTGGTTACCGATGATTAGCCATGGAATGGCTAGCACAAACGGGGACTGAATGAAAGCCATGATATGCTTTCGACCTCATTCTTGTAATGAAAGAGGGCACTCTCTTGTCCTTTCTATATGTCCTTACCACGTTACCCTGTTTTTCCTTTGAATATTACAGCGTGGCGATATGATGTCTGATCCAAAAGAAATGGCCGCCTCTGACATGAGGAACAGACACCATGTACAGCCACTCCTAACATGGAGTACAAACGCTGCTCATCCTGTATCCCTGATCAGGAGCCCTTACAGGGTACTATCAGCCAGGCCAGCTGAGCCCAGGTTTTTTAGTGTGCTTGTTACTGCTCCCCCTCCTCCTTTGTCATCGGGCTTGGGACCGGCAAAGGTGGAGTTTTGTGAGGACTTGAAAAGGCTAAATGACACCTGTTAAAAGTGTAAATTACATGGTGTTAAATTTAGTTAAATTACCTAGTGAGAGGTGCTATAGTGTATAAGTAAAATGTGCATGTTATGACCTTTACTGACTCAATAAAGTGATCCTTTGGAGTGCTTCACCATCTTACAACTGGCCGTCAAGGACACCCCAGCAGAACCTTATTTTGTTTCCATGCTTCAGCACTTGCTCTGCATCCGAGATGAATTCTCTATCAAGTAAGTACTTCTTTGACCCTCATCATATATTATTATTTATATATATATATATGAAAAAACAATAGAAAAAATAAAAAGGGCAGGTGTTGATATTAAAAATAATGAAGGTATATCCTCACCAAAAGCACATGTGCCTTTTCTTGGTTTCTCAAGAAGCCTCGGGGATCAAAAATATTTTTGGTCCCAGTGGTACAGCCTGCTCCACGCTGACGAGCACCAACAGCACGAAACACGTTCGTGGATTGCTTTTCTTGATTTATGAAGAAATTGTGTTGGCCAAATATCAGGGAACAGGCTAAATCAATGTTTAGTTGATTTCTGTTCCACCAGATGGCGCTCTGCCATCTAAAAAGCACATGTGCTCCTGGTCAGGATATGCCTTCATTATTTTTAATATATATATATATATTTAATTAAAAAGACATATATTGGATCAAAATTAATTAATTTTACCAATATTTCAGTTGGCTGAATGCCAACCTTTTTCAAGGTAAAACAACATGTTTATGCCAACAACAAATGTGGCGCTGAGTTTGTTGTAATACCTTGAAAAAGGTTGGCGTTCAGCCAACTGAAATATTGGTAAAATAAAATTATTTTTGATCAAATATATGCCTTTTTAATTAAAGATCTATTCATGGATTGCTCTATTTTCAAAATATATATTTCAAAGATAAAGCTGAAAAAATACTTTAAATAATATTTTTACATTTGAAATTAAGAGAATAAAGGCAGTATGATAGTTGGGTTGTCAACTTAATCTAAATTCATTTGGTTTCTGGTTACCGATGATTAGCCATGGAATGGCTAGCACAAACGGGGACTGAATGAAAGCCATGATATGCTTTCGACCTCATTCTTGTAATGAAAGAGGGCACTCTCTTGTCCTTTCTAAAGACATCTCCCCATAAGGCAGAAGTTTATATGCCCAACAGCATATACAAAAGAATGCACTGACAAACCACTTCTATCATGATGGTTGTCAAGAGATAAGAAAGAAGAAGACTTCTGTATCAAGAACTTCTGAGAAACAACATGGACAAATATCTAATCTCTATACTGCATCATGCATCAGAGCTGTGTTCAAGACATCTTGTCTGAAATGTAAATTACAATCTTCAACTAACATCTTTTTAGATGACCTGTGAAGTCATGGTCACTAACAGATCAATTTAGAAATATTCATCCATGTAGTCACCAAAATCAAACTTAACTTAATGGACACTAACAACCACCTTTTCAAAATGTAAAATATGATCAATTTTCAAAGAATTTTAAAAATATTATTGAAAGTTTTTCAGTGAAATTTTAGGTACAGTCTGTCAAATGGGTTAAATAGAGATTCCTATGAGAAAAATAGTACAAAAGGGAATTTGCACTTGGATCAGGTGGATAAATTAGGCATTTCCTGATCATGCAATCAATTATTTGGTCAAATCTGGAATAATTAAACAATTAGTTGGTATTTATTCCAATAGATGGCGCAAGCCATCAGCAACTTTTAGTTGCACGCTCAGGAAAGGCCTTTTTTATTAGAGATTCCTATATAAATTGGAAATAAAAGGAGTTTCTTCTCTTCCGGGCTAATTGGCCTTTTAATAGCAAGGTCTTTTAGCCCCCATCATGGCAGCAGAATGCGACTTCCAGTGGCAAGGGATCCTATGATCTGGCAGCAGAGATGTCTTGAGGGGGTGGAGGAAACGTAGAGATGGCAGGGGAACAGCGCCTTGGTGCAGTGAGAGGCAGGAGTCTTGGCAGGGGAGGAAATCCAGTAGGAGAGGATAGTGAAGGTGGAGGCAGTAGGTCTGGGAAGCCTAGAACTTGAGGGCCCTAGACTTCAGGATGGGGCAGCTTGAGGCTCTTGCCTCGTGTTTGTCCGGAAGGCCCTTGGCGCAGCAGTTGGCACATTTGGAGGTGCGCTGGTTGGCAATGGAGGGACATGCACGGCCCTCATGACCTGCTTCACCGCAGTGGAAGCACTTGGGAGCCCTGACAAAATAAAGGAGCAAATATTGGTTAATGTAGCAATCTTTCAATACTTTTCCATCATCAAGTATGCTCTTCTCAATTAGGGCATTAGATTTTGGATATTCCCATGTTTGTGTTTCAAAAATTCCTGAGTTACAAGATAAAGAGAGCCACTATGGATTTTTATACCACATATGAAAGTAAAATTGTGCACTGGATAATGCTACTACAGACACCTATATTTTATAAAAGTTTCAATAATTCAACCATCCTTCAAATTCTTATCTAAATTATCTACTTGAATTTATAGCCAACTCTCTAATACAACACCGAATTTAATTGAACAGAAAGTATCTACCCTTGGAGATGTTAAATTAGAGGTACAGTAGAACTACCTCCCTGTAAAGGACACCTAGTTGCAGAGCCAAAATGTCCTTTAGGGAGAGAGGTGTCCTCTTACCAGATAGTTGCTAAATAGTAAAAAGGTATTTTAGTAATGAAAACTGTTCTTTATAGAGAGGTGTTCTCTAGCATGATTGTCCTCTCATGGAGGTTGTATTGTGTTTTAAATCAATATTTTTGTGCTTTATAAAATAACCAATTTGGCTGCTGTGTGCAGATATGCATATTACAAGCTGATAGAAGAATGCATCTCCCAGATAGTGATGCACAAGTCGGGAACAGACCCGGACTTCCACGTTGTGTTCAAGAACAAGCAGTTTACCATCGGGGTGGACCAGCTCATAGAGACCATAGAGGAGAGGTTCAGCTCGGACCTCTCCCTCCAACAAAAGCTGGATGAGGCCCTGCTGTCGAAGGCAGAGATGGAGCTGGCTCTTTCTAAAGCCGAGACTAAGATTGGAGAGCTGGAGAAAACTGGAGGGGTAAGTCTTAATTTTATCTATATTTAAATCTCTCCTCTCTCGATTAGTAATGGGAATAATTGTGTAGGCATCACTATAAGTTACAATTAAATTATCGATTAGAAATACAGTAGAACCTTCCTGTAAAGGACACCTAATTGCAGAGCCAAACTGTCCTTTAGAAAGAGGTGTTCTCTTACCGGAGAGTTGGTAAATAGTAAAAATGGTAATTTTGCAGATGAAAACTGTCCTTTGTAGAGAGGTGTCCTCTAGTGAGAGTGTCCTTTTAAGTAGGTTCTACTGTATAAGGAAAAACAAGACCAAATCTAAATTAATAAATTGTGCGTGACCTTTCGCTTTTTATTCATACAAGAAAATAAGACCTAATCCGAATAAATTAATAGTGTAGCTATAATCTATAATCCAAATTATGCTTTATCGCTTTTTGTTCATATTTGTCCATATAGTCAGCAAAAGTCTACTTGATGGATGCTAACAATAAACAACAACAGTTCATTGATGAGGCACAATTTGGATTGTAGATTATAAACATTGGATTGTAGATTATTACCTTGTGTTTATAATCTACAATCCAAATTGTGCCTCATCAATTTTATTTGACTTCAATGGACCTAAGATGTTATTCTTCCTTTGAACTGAAGAAAATGAATTCCAAAGCTTATTACCTTGTGTTTAACAACAGTTCAGTAACAGCATTGTTATACCATCATCAGACAAAAGTACTGAATGAGGAAAATATCACAGCATGTTTTCAAATAGTTGGTTCTATTCTTCTTCTTTCTTATCTCCACTCAATCATATTAGGGTGTCAAGCTTGTATCATGAATAGTTGGTTTTATGCAACTGATAATAGTGCAAGCTATGCTGTGATATTTTTTGTTCAGTGTGAGGATGGTAACAATGCTGTTTAATGGAAACGTTACATACAATATTGTTGTGTAACCACGGCGCGACCCTGAACGCCGGACACGTGGGCGAGATTAACACACACCCGCTATCATTACTAGCAAGGTTCACGATTTAGAATTTTTTTTTTATTTTAAATAATTTTAAACTCTCTCTGTGAGTCATCGAACAACAGAGTTTGGCGAGAAATTGCACTTTGACCACGAACCAACTTTCTTGCTTGCTATCTTTATTTATTTATTTTTTTTTTGACGAGGGAAGTTCCATTTTTTTTGGGATCAACGGAAAATGAAGACGGCCTGACCCACACCGACCGACCGAAGTGCCAAGAAGCTACAGACAAATGCATCCCCGGACCAGCCCCAACCCTGGCACCAATAAAAAGTTACATCCTTTAGTACGGCCCTGTGACTTCCAGGCTCCCACACAACAATATGTTAATTTAGATTTGGTCTTGATACCTTTTGTGTTTATTCATCAACTGTACTAATTATTTTATATTACTTTTGTGCAAAGAGACATTTTTCTACAACCACTTGAATTTGAAAAAAAGGATTGTGCTTTTTTATCACTTAAATTATCCCAAAATTTTGAATGAGCTTTAAGAATATACACTAGAACCTTCCTGTAAAGAACAACACCTAAATACTGAGCAAAAATATCCTTTAGAGAGAGGTGTCCTATTACTGGAGAGTTGGTAATTATTAAAAATTGTAATTTTGACGATGAAAGTTGTCTTTTGTAGAGAGGTGTTCTCTAGAAGTAGTGTTCTTTCATGGAGGGGTTATACTGTATATCCAAATTAGTGTTGCATTTAGAAAAACTATATAAAACACGCAAGCATCAATAGGCACATTGAAATTCCAGAATCATATACAGAACTCATAAATAGCAATTAAAAAATGTACACTTCCCCATATTTAATGCAATAGCTCCTATTTCGTAACACTTTTCCATAGCTAATTCAAATCTCATATGTTAAATTATTATATAATAGTTTTTACCTTAAGTTTAGAAAGATGTAAATATTCTGGATAAACATTAATAATATTTCAATACTTAACATATATCAAGAAATTAATGGTTCTCTTATAAAATTTTTTTGTAAATATGTAAACATATTAGGTAAATATATAACAGCTGCTGACGATTCACCACCATTTGCGTTGCTCCTGTAGAAGGGCCACCATACCCGAAAGCTTGAGCATTATTAAACGTTGTAAAGAAAGAAACGCAACCTCGGAGGCTTTATTATTTTGTCCTAAAGATTTCACAGAGGTTATAATATTGAAAAACTAATTACTTTTTTTGGGGTATGTGTATAGCGGTATTAACCAGGTCGGGTTAACCTAGTCAGGTCAGAAGGTTGCATCTTTAAATTGTATTCAGGATTTTTATTTGATAAGCTCATTTTATTAATAAACATTTTTTTTTAAAGTATTTTTTTAAAACTACCTCTCAACTACAATACCCATGGAATGCCACTTTACCCTGGTTTTTACCTTTTCTTATCTAGGCCATTCTATATTTGATTATTACGGGGCTCTGGCACATTTGTAAGTGCAAAAGTCGAACTGCTTTTCACATGTGTAGACATGTGGTGCACTTACAGTAAAAGCAAGTTGCCTACTTCTACCCACCGTGATTATCATGGCCTGTACCACGTGTACTAGGAATAAGCAAACAAAAAAAAAAATTAAAATTGCAATTATACCGCGAATGTTTCTTTTAAACGAAAAATCAAAATTTATTTTAAAGAGAAATAGCGATTATTTCTAACTTTAACTTCACAATTCATCCTATCATACTTCATCCTTAAAGTTAGAAATAATCACTATTTCTCTTCAAAATAAATTTTGATTTTTCGTTTAAAAGAAACATTCGTGGTATAATTGCAATTTTCGTTTTACAATCATAAGCCGCGTTATATTGTATTTAAAAAAAAAAATTATTGAACAATTCCTTCCTTGCTCTATCTCTCCAAGCATCCCCAAGCTGTATCCATCCAGTAAGATCAATAGATTCTGATGAAATACAGAGTACATGCAAACTTCCTTTTTATTACTTCATTCATGTGTAGACATGTGGTGCACTTACAGTAAAACTACTTCTACCCATCGTGATTATCATGGCCTGTACCACATGTATTAGGGATAAGCAAACAAAAAAAAAAAAGATTATTGAACAATTCCTTCCTTGCTCTATCTCTCCAAGCATCCCCAAGCTGTATCCCTCCAGTAATATCAATAAATTCTGATGAAATACAGAGTACATTGCTTGCAAATTCCTTTTCATTACTTCATTCAGAAGGGAAGCTATACTCTCCACTCAATTTTAACAGAATATCTTTGTCATCATCTCTCTGTCCATTGAGGATTCTTCTAGCATACCAGAAATAGACAGATCCAGAAGAAAGAATTGGCTTGATAATCTAATAGTCTGGTGTTAGAAGATGGGAAGAAAATTGCATAGAACAAGGTGAAATGATGTTCCATGATTGGCTGGCCTCTTTTCCTGGAAATGGTACCTACATGATGATTAAACCTTATATATAGCGTAAATTACAGACACTTTTAAATTACATTAAACTCTCTCTGCAAAGGACACCTAATTACAAAGCGACCCTTACCGAAGTTGCTAAATAGGAAATACAGTAGAACCTACCTTTAGCGGACAACTTTCCACAAAGAACAGTTTTCATTTGCAAAATTATCATTATTACAATTTAGCAACTCTCCGGTAAGAAGACACCTCTCCCTAAAGGACACTTTAGCTCTGCAAATAGGTGCTGTCCTTTACAGAGTGGTTCTACTGTAATGGCAATTTTGGGGGATGAAAATGGTTGTTTGTATAAAGATTTCCTCTAGTGAATGTCCTTTTTTGGAAGTTCTACCATAATTTTTAATGCTTCTCAATCTTTTGGTTGAATTTTAAAGATAAATTGTATAGGAAAAAAAGTCAGTATTGTTTTTTTTTTTTTTTTTAATGTCTAAATTATGGTAAGTGTTGAAATGTTCCTCTCACATTACCCCAAAAAAATCTTATCTATCTTTTTGTGAGCTCTTCAGTATTTTAAACACATGGTAATAAGACCAAATCCAAATAAAAAATAAATTTATTTATTTGGATTTGGTCTTATTACCTTGTGTTTATAATCTATAATCCAAATTGTGTGCCTTATCCTCTTCAGTATTTAAAGTGTGTGTTGTTATTTTTCAGAAAGGACTTGTGCCAAATGCCACCAGTTCAATCTCCACTTCATCCATACCAGGGGGCATTCCACCGCCTCCTCCTCCACCACCACCTCCAGGGGGCATGCCACCTCCACCGCCTCCCCCCTCCCCCACCCCCTGGTGGCATGCCACCTCCACCCGCCTCCTCCACCTCCACCAGGGGGCATGCCTCCGCCCCCTCCACCTCCACCTCCCCCAGGAGGCATGCCTCCCCCTCCACCCCCACCTGGAGGCATGCCACCTCCACCTCCTGGAGTCCCCCCACCATTTGGTTTTCCCAAGAGTTCTCTGCCCTTCGATCTCAAACCTAAGCCAAAATATACTGTTGACGCCCCCCCCTTAGGAAGGCAAACTGGAAAAAGGTAAATTTTTAAATATATATATCTAAATATTTGTTGTGATGTAAATGATCCTGTAGGATGATTGTGGCGTGTTGGTTAGATGCAGTCATTGCAGCCACAATGTTCAGAGTGGTTTCAGGCGTGAATGAATTGTACAAAAAAAAAATGACTAGGGATGTTGAATATCACCTTAGAAAAGGCGTGATAGAGAGTAAAGCTGACACCAGTCAAGGCAGGTCTGTCCAGGGGGGTCTATCAATCACTGTGTCTCAGAGGGACAGCTCTATGTTTGAGCAAGAAGGGGCACACCTGGTACCCTGACATGTTTATCAGACCTTTTTACCTGTCTGGCGCCGGCTGTCACTCAATCAAATTTTATTATGTTGTTTTGGTATTACATGATGGCCAAACTGGCTAGTTGAATTTTGTTTTTACAGTTTTGGTTATTATACTATAGCTATATTACAACATATATATATTTGTTCTCTTTAAATATGGTACAATCCTCATTAATTTTATTGTTATCTTTATTTAAAAGCTTATGTTTTGTATTTCAAAGAAGCTTATAATTTCAGGCGATATACATTCTTATCTTGATCAAAATCTTGCTCTGAAATAGCAAAACTTTGTGTACTGCAGAGAGAGATTTACCATTGTCTCCAATAATTGCATATAATATTGCCACGTGGAAAATTAGGAAGACAAACTTCAGGATGACACAGCAATTTATTTAAGGCAAGAATAAATTATAAATAACTAGCCGAATGACCCGGGCAACGCCCGTGTTTTACCCGATTGAATATTTTGATTCAATTACTATTTGTTACAATTATAAATTGTGGTCATGTGGCCTAGTGGTCATGGCATCTGCCCGGTAAGCGGAAGGTCGTGAGTTCGATTCCCATCCCTTGACACTTTTTTTATTTTATCCATTCTGACCAAAGTCTATCCGTGAACTTCACACAGACAGAATAAGGCAATTATATAAGTAGATAAAAAAAGATAAGCAATGAGGGAAGTTTACAGAGTAGCAAAATATAAACATCAAAAATGATACTCTGTTAATAAAATAATGAAAACTTTGTTACAATATTATTGATAAGTAATTCACATTTTATATAAAATAATTATATGGCCTCTTCTACCTAACCCTTGCTTTAGATGGTCAGTCCTATAAACACAAACATTTTAAATCTTTCTAGAATCTCCAAAAGTCTAAAGAAGAGTTCCTTTGTTCAGAATCCCACACTATAAATCAAATGTTGGGGACTTGCTGGCTGTTAAATCTTGTTTCCATTCCTATCTTTTCTTATCTCCACTCAATCATATCAAGGTATCAAGCTTGTAAAGCTTGTTGATGGTGTCTACTGGGGATAATTAGAGCTCATCAATGGATGAGTCAATACAGTCAACAATTAGGTTTGGGGTTGCAGGTTAACACTTAGTACATAGTGGGGAAACCTTGCAACCATTCTGCAAAGTCATCATTGTCCATAGATGACCAGACTTAAGTCTGGAAATCAAAGACTGCTGTTGCTTTCATTCCAGAAGTAAAGCATTTTGTAGAGGCCTGTTCTTAACTGGGAGAGCATTGTGGTACTGTATATATATATATATATGTCATAATATATGCTCTTCCAGGAATAATAAAGCAAACCTACAGTAAACCCAGAGAGAGACGGGCGGGTAAGGACCGGTCACTTTAGACATCAGCGACTACTGGGGCCCGTTACTTGGAACCTCTGGACTTTTAAGACAGTAGGGGATTGTGTGAGACACGAACGGCCGCCCGGCTGTGCCGGGCCCGTCTCTCCCTCTCTCTCTGGTTGCCTGGGTTCCTCTACCAACTTGTGGTGTGATTATTTCTCTTCCCACCTTATTATATTGCCACATATATATTTAAAAAAAAGGAATACCTTGTGGTACAGTTGATGTGAGTGACCAAGATTGGGTTGTGTTACTGTAAGCAGAGAGTGAGGTTTGGCAATTTGAGAAGCAGGTCAGATCCTATCTGGTGTCAACTTGAGACAATATTGGTTGTTCAGGAAGACAGCATGGCTGTGTCAGCTTGTTTGTTAGTAGTTTGGTGTCCTGAGTGTGAACAGACCATGTCCAGACACTGCAGGAATGAACTCTAGCCCTGAAGAGTTAGGATGGTAAGGAAACAGTGGGATGGGGTCATTGCTATAATCCTCCCACCACCAAATAACCCCACTGAAGATTCCATAAAACTCCCTTTATATTCCTAACTACAACAGGTTACTGCTGATATAACAGGGTCCTTTGATACTAAATTAACCCCCTTTGGCATTCTACATTCAAATAAAACATAAAAATTTCAGTAGGTGGTATTCATGTACTCTAAGTGGAACCTCTCCCTTTAAAATACATTAAAATAATAAATTAGGTTTATCACCCCAGTAAACAGGTTGGTTTTTGTCTAAATATACCAAGACTGGGTGTTGCTGCTCATTTTATCACCATCTTCAAGTTTTTATAGTGTTTACATAGTAATTACAGTAAAACCCCGCTAATACAAACCCTGGATATAACGAACCTTCCCTTATAACGAACCCACGGCGATTCCCAATTCCATTCCATTGAAAATACCATCGTTATAACAAACTTTGCGATTTTTAAAATAACGAACTACCCCTATAACAAACCTATTTTCGGTCCCAAAATGATAAAATCTATTAAAAATACTAGGCTTATAACGAACTTAAAATTGTGATTTAAAAAAATTTTAAAACAAAAAAATTTTGAGCATGTTTCAGCTCACGGATCGCGATTTCAAAACAAAATTTAGCGGCATTGTTTGTTTTTATTTCCATTCTATTTTTGCTGTATGTTGTATAAATTTGTGCACATTATACTTTTATTTAAAAGAATATCTTTGCATTCGACAATTTTGAAATAGAAGAAATACAAATGGCTTGCAAAATAAAGAAAAGAAACAAAGAATGGCGTTCTAAAAAAACTGTGGCATCATGCCCTTTTAGAAGGGTTCTATATCAAGTTTAACCTAGGCTAAAAAATAATTTTAAAGCCAGAAATGGTTTGAATAACAGGTTAAAAACAAAATTTAATCTATACTTCAGAAGAATATGTGGAAACTGAAATTGGAAAAAAAAAAAACAGTGCCCGTGTCTCGAGGGCCACAAACAAATCGACTTATAAATTCTCAAAAACTACCACTACATTTCTATTTTTAGAATGGAATTCTTGTTAGGTATATGACTCATTCAGGGTTCGCGGATATTCCTCCTGGTCGGCCGTTTTATTACCGATTTTGTGTTTGCAAATTGACGTTTTTTTATTCCCAATTTTACCGATTGCGGTATCGTATCAACATGTTTCGCGTCCGATTTTTCTGAATTGGATACCTTTGATTCATCCTCAATTGATTCAGAATACACGGAGCTTTATTCCTTTGATGGGAATAACGATATTTTAAGACAATTCTGATTTTCAAATTTTACTTTTCACTTTCAAACAAGGTATTAGAGGCATTTTTTCAAATAAATATTTAGTATTATATTATTTAAAAAGATTTTCTAAAATACTCTTTTACCTTTTAAATATATAATAATATATAATGGCTGGGTAAACCGTTTGGTTTTCGACCACTAGGACCCGGGTTCGATTCCCGCATTGGGCACTTTTTTCTGTTAAAAAAAAAAAAAATGCTCCAATGGCCCCCGATTCTTGCAAAAGTCCAACCCCACCAGCGAGTGCAAGTAACCAAACGGAGCTCTGGCATTTGTAAGTGCAAAGTCGAACTGCTTTTCACATGTGTAGATATGTGGTGCGCTTACAGTAAAAGCAGTCGCTAACTACCCACCATGATTATCATGGCCTGTACCACGTGTACTAGGGATAAGCAAAAAAAAAAAAAAATAATAATAATAATAATATATAATTAATAAAGATTTGCCTAGGGAATTTGGCTTAATTTTTAAATTAATATATATAAACATGTATGCTAATGATAAGAAGAACCTATTATCAAATGACTTCTTTTGATATTCAGCATTACTGTAAAGAAATAGGTAAATTTAGGGAATTGAAACAAAGTGACCATTATTAAGTGGCTGCCTTTTCCTGTGTGTTTGGCTGTTTTTTAATTATACGGTCTAAACATTTTGAAAAGTAAAAAAAAAATGGCCAAACCGTGGCTATAGTGAACCAAAAGCTCTGTCCCATTGGGGTTCACTATACAGGGATTTTACTGTATAATGCATATTTATAGGGAGAGGTGCCTCTTTCACCACAATATTCAAATATGTATCAGTGCAATGAAAGAGTTTGTATTAAATAATGTATTAGTGTGCTTTGAATATTACAATATCTCTTTAATTATATTATTTTTAAATAAGTGGGGTTGTTCTCATTTTGCTAATCCCTCCAACTCTGCAAGTCCACTCAATTTGGTCCTAATATAACCACTTGTATATTGACAACCTTTCTAACTAACTATGTGTGAATGATGTCTACTGGAATTCTACAAGAAACTCGCATGTTCCATTAAATGACTTTATTCTTTCTCCACAAAATGATCAGACTAGAGAGGGGAAGATATTGAAGAGGATTGAAGGTAGAATTTCTATTATCTTGGGTCGGTCCCTTTGGAGAGAACTTGTAGGAGAGAGATGCCAGGTTTCACTTGCTGTAAAGGAAGAAAGGATTCCCAGATGAAGAAAGATGAGGGAGAGCTTGTACAGGATTTAGGGCTCAGAGAGTTGAGCTCAAGATAGTCAGCTTTAATCCAAGTAGGGTCTCATGAGACTTCAGCAGGTTGGAGCTGAGTGGACTTTAGCCGGAGAAACTAGAGTTTGAGTGGCCATTTCTATTATCTTATGTGGTCCCTTTGGAGAGAACTCGTAGGAGAGAGATGCCAGGTATCACTTGCTGAGAAGGAAGAAAGGATTCCCAGATGAGGGAGAGCTTGTACAGGATTTAGAGCTCAGAGAGTTGAGCTCAAGATAGTCAGCTTTAATCCAAGTAGGGTCTCGTAAGACTTCAGCAGGTTGGAGCTGAGTGGACTTCAGCCGGAGATTGAGTACATGGTTTCCCCGATATCAAGGGAAGATTTTTGATCAGAATCAGCATTGGCTCAAGATGGCCACTGGACAAGTGATGGACATAATTTTCTTCATCATTAGAACAATTCTTGTTCAGGATACCTTGCAGGCGATACAAGGGCTGGGTTCAGAGTTTCCAGGGATCAGTTCCAGGTATTCAGAGAACTTGTCTTCTTGGGACACAGAGTTCCGAGGAGCATCTCGAGACCAAATTTCCTGGCATCAGTTTTACTAAGGGACCACGGCCATCAACAAGGGGCGAGACTGGCTAATAAGAGAGATGAATAACTATAGGCGGCTTTTTCAAGACCATGTCTAACTCACTTCACGATTGTAACAGTGCCATGCTATTATCTGATAGTACACCCAAAGTCATGCCTGCATGTAACCATTGTTAACGAAGCCGTATTAGTTGTGCCAAAGGTTGGGATTGCACCATTTCTTAGATTAGCAATCAGACCCTATCTATTATACCTCATTTTAATTACAAGATTGTCTTTTTTTTTGTATTGTCAGACTTAGGGACATAATTAAAGAATTTTGAACTAAAATGCCAATCAAAAAAAGAATTTTGAGAAAAATTGCCAATGAAAAAGTTACACCCTGAAGGCCTTACAGGTCCCTAAGCCAAACAAAACAAAATAAAACAATCTTGTAAAGAAAGCGAGGATAATAGTAGTAATCTGAATATCTAAAATAAAAAATGGCACAAGGCCACGCCAAAGGCACAACGAACACAACAACTTTAACAACAGTTAAACACAGACACAACAGTGGATATACCACCAAACAACAACGTGACAAAGTCACAACCGTCAAGTAAGCCAGGCATAGCCAGGAAAAAACACGCCTACAGAAACCCATCTCTCTCAAATGCCGTCTCTCTGTCAAATGTAACAATGGAACCCTCCTTGGTTACAATTTCTTACCTCTTTTATCTTTTAAAAATTATTAAATTCCATATAGACAAATATCCCAATTTTAAACATCTAGAAATATTATGGACATTTACTGACACTTAATGTCACACCACACATACCTATTTATTGAAACCAAAAAAAACTGGATTTTTATTTCCAAACCTTCAATTTTCTTTTCAATTCCAGCCATTGTTACCATCATCAGACCAAATAGTGCTGAATTCTTCCTCATTTCAAATTGGTGGGGTTTTAAGAAATATATAAATTACATTCTTTACACCTAAACCCATGTCTCAAATTCCCCACCACCACCTTCTAAAAAAATCTAGTATACAATTTTCAGCTAAATCTAGAAAACTATCAATGAGGGCAATGCTTGGGTTTCCCTGACTTTTATTGAATATTGAACTGCTTTTTAAATTAAGATAAAATGATATTTCATACAAATTATATATATATACAGTTAAACCTGTCTATAGCGTTAAACCTGTCTATATGTTATACAATCCGCTCGTACATCTTCCTTTATTTTCCCATATTACGAGGGTGAGTAGAAAAGTAAGGTCTCCTATTTTTTTTTTATAGAAAAAACACATTTAATCACAACTTTTTTTACATCATTGGAAAGGTTGGACACTTGCTATTTTTCTACATAGTCGCCTTGATGCTCAATCACTTTTTTCATCCTGTCAACCAACTTTGTAATTCCGGTGTTGTACCACTCTCCCGCCGCCTCTTTGAGCCACTTGTCGACCCACCTGGCGGACACCTTTCTGTAGCCGAGGGTCTCAGACACAATCTTGTGCACGGAGAAGTGGCTGCAATCTTCATTCAGGCCATCCTTGACCTCTTCAAGGGTTATCCGCCGGTTTGCGCGCACCATTTCGTCGATTCGAGCCACGGTTGATTCCAGCAAACTCGGCCGCCCAGACCGCTGTTCATCGTGGATGTTTATCCGCCCCTCGTTAAACTCCCGGCACCATTTCTGCACATTTTTGATGTCCATACGCTTCCACTAACTGACGGTGAATTTCGACCGGAGAATTATTTTTCGCATTTAAAAAGCGTATAACTGAGCGCAACTCGCACTTGGCGGGAGAGCTATGGGGAAGCTCCATCGCGAACGGCTGCCAGACAGCGACTGAGCGTTCCAAGATCACTGGGAAGGTTCTAGACGGTAGAGGGGGAACCAAGGAAGGCAGCGGTGTTGTCGGATTTCACCTAGCAACGCGTGTTCGGAAATTATCTCGTAGAAGACCTTACTTTTCTACTCACCCTCGTATTAAATATAATAGAAAACATCATGTTTCCCAAGTGGAAATATACTCATCAGTGCATACAATAATAAAAAAGTCAAGAAATAATAGATATTTTAACTTATATATCAATAAAGTACGGTATTTCCAGAAACAATCCTCCAAATAAAGAACTGGTGTATCGCTACAGGTTTCATAACAAAAACCTGGTATTTTTCTATCCACAATGTGTGGATTGGAAAGAACAGAACTTGAACTCTTTGACAGTCTGCATGTTAGCTTTGTGGGACCGATTTTCCATTCTTTTCAAACTTTCTGAAGGTGCATCTTTCATTCATTTTGGACATTCTTTTTGCCATACATCCACAAGCTCTTCCACCAAATGTTTGCGATATTTTTTGTATTTGATTGGCCTTAGTCCATTTTCTTTTCATGTTTTGTGTGTATATTATATATAGGTTTACAGCTGCCACTTCTAAGCCCCAGAAGAATAATTTTCTCCACCATTTTACAGTTTTTCTTGAGAAATTTTTATTTTCCACAATAGTGGTCAGTCACATCCATACCTCCCATATTCCAAGTATAGTCTATAATGGCAGTTGGATTCCGAACCACTTCTAGTTTTCCTGGTGCTGTGTTGAAGCTGTGTGAAACGAAGAGGCAAGGTGGAACATACAGTTGTCCTTCCAACAGAGTGTGAATACGTTTTTCTCTCTGAAGGCAAGAGTTTACCCCACTGAAAGTCTTTCTTTTTTTTTTCAGTTCCTGTGACATTCCTTGTTGGTTTGGAATAATGGTCTCAGTTAGATAACTCTGCATTCTAGAAAGTTCCTCAATATGGGTGTGAAATTTGCATAGAATATATCTGTTAAAATATGAAAATGTTTAGCTGTTCAAGATGAGCTAGACTCTTTAATTTAATAAATTTCTGTAGCTTGGAAACTAAGTGGAAACAGTGGCTTGCGAACCGGTAAGGGTTAAAAGTATGCAAATATAGAATTTCTATGAAAGAAAAAGGTCTGACCGGGATATGAATCCAGACACTGATTGAAAACCAATGTAAACCCAATTGATATATTCATGGAATTTTCCTTTATTTAGGATTTAGTTGATTTTGGCAGGCCCTGTGGACACTGTTTTAAACCAACCTTGTCTTAAGCGGAGCCTGCCTTGACCAGGCTTTAAGAACAACCCCAATACTATATTAGAATGTGGTAGACCAAACAGGATAAAAGACCTACCAATGATGCTCTTCCAATATTTACAAGTAGGAATTTATTATATTTGAAGAAAGAATTGTGCTGATGGCATTCTATTTTTATATAAACAGATGGGGGTCAGTGGAAGGATGGTCTAAACCAGTGTCGGGCAACCGGTGTGCCGTGGCACACTGGTGTGCCGCGAAGAATTCTAGGTGTGCCGCGAACATTTTTGTAGGTATTTAGAACTTTTGGTTAAATTTAAAAATAATGTTTCAAAAAATATTTTTTATAATTTTTATTCAATTTTAATAATTTTTTTCAAAAATTTTCATATAAAAAAATGAAATTAAAAAAAAGCAAATTTCATTTTATATAAAACTTATTTTGGTATTATAATTACAACAGTTTGCATAATTTTATATTTCATATAACGTATGTACATAATCTTGACGTATATAACTGGCACGTGCCATTATTAAAAAATAAAAATGCAAATAGGTACGTACCTATTTAAAATCATAAGTTAAAAAAAAAACAATCCGCGAAAACAACTTTATTTAATAAAGTTGAATACATACTGCGGGAAAATACCTAATTTTTAAAATAATATGTCCAAACTTAACCGTCATTTACAATCTTTGTCACAGCTGTTTATTAATAGAGACTCAAAGCTACAAAGCTTAAAAAAAAAGAAAACAAAAATTTTTTATAAATTTATTTAAAAAAATTATTCGGAGTTTTTGTCAAAGTATTGCTGTAGTAATTCTTCATTTTTTTTTTGCATGTTGTAAAACACACACACATTCACACAATAAGTTTTGTACACCGTAAAATCTGTTGGTTAAAAAAGGAAAAAAAAAATTTTTGTTACGAAATTCTCACTCACTTTTAACTCAAGGTAACTTTATTTAAACATTTTATTATTATATATTTATGTGTTTTTTTTTTTTCTAAATTCTCTCAAAACTAGATGGAGAGATTTCTAATTAGAGAAGGTGCCAGTGATAAACAAAATCAAAACGAAAATAAAGAAGATAAGAAAATAGTAAAATCAACTGGAAATAAGAGGAAATACGTTGAAGATTATCTCAAATATGGATTTATACCATCTGTTAATGATCCATCACTGCCGTTTTGCGTAATTTGCCAAAAAACCCTCAGCAACGAAACAATGGTGCCAAGTAAACTACTTCGACATATTGAGACAAATCATTGGGAGCAGATGAACAATCCAATAAGCTACTTTGAAAATATACGATCAAGTTTTCAAAAGCAATCAAAAAATTCAAGAAATTTATGACCACCTCAGATGAAGCTCAAACAGCTAGTTACATGATAGCTCAACTCATCGCTCGAAAGAAGAAAGCTCATGCGGAAGCAGAGGAAATTATCTTGCCTGCTTTAAAAATTGTGGCTGGATGTATGTTAACGAATGATGCTATGGAGAAGGTTACGAAAATTCCACTATCATCAAAAACTATTGCGAGAAGAATTGAAGATATGTCAGAAGATATTGAGTTGCAAATAAAACAATCTTTTAATGATTCTTCAACAAAATGGGCTATACAGCTTGATGAAACCACAGATATTAGTAATAAAGCTCAATTGCTGGCATTTTTGAGGTTCGTCGATACAGGAAAAATTGTGAATAACTACTTTTTTTGTAAAGAATTAAAACAAAGAACGACTGGTGCGGACATTTTTGAATTAGTTGATGAAAATGTTATGAAGTATAACTTGAGATGGGAAAATTGTGTTAGCGTCTGTACGGATGGAGCTCCAGCTATGAAAGGTTCAAGAAAGGGATTGATAGCACATGTCATAAAAAAAATCCAAATATCAAATTTGTTCACTGTATGATTCATAGAGAAATGTTAGTGTCAAAGTCGGTTCCTCCCATCCTTGTCACAACTCTAGATGAAGTTGTCAAAGTAGTCAATTACATCAAATCAAATGCTCTTCGATCGATAATTTTTTCAACATTTTGTGAAGCAATGGATTCCGATTATAAAAATTTATTGTTTCATACTGAAGTCAGATGGTTGTCGAAAGGCAAAGTTTTAAATCGATTTATTTCAATGAAAAATGAAATAATGGCATTCATTGATAACGAAGAGATTAATTTTCCTTTCATGATGAGTGATGTTTGGTGGTTACGAGTTTCATTTTTGGGTGATATTTTCGACAAATTAAACAGCCTTAATTTAAATTTGCAAGGTGCTCAGGAGAACATTATCACTATCTCCACCAAGTTGAAAGCGTTTAAGGAAAAACTCAGTTTATGGAATTTAAACATTGCTAAAGAAAACTTTGCATCTTTTCCGATGGTTCAAGAGAATCCATCAAAATCTATTATCAAAAAAGAAGTCGAAGAAACTTTGACATTACTATCCGCTTCTTTTGATAAATATTTTCCTTACTTGGACGTTGAAAAGATGGAATGGGTAGTTAACCCATTTATGCACTGTGAAATTCAACATCTGGAAGAAGAAATGCAAGAAAACTTAATTGATTTAAAAAACGATTTAGTTTTCAAAAGACTATTCACTGAAAAGGAGCTATCTGAGTTTTGGTTGTGCTTAAACTCCAAATTTCCTAAACTTAGTAATGCGGCCATCGAATCATTGTTGCCATTTGGAAGTTCCTACCTGTGTGAGCAAGGTTTTTCAACACTCACAGAAATGAAGTCTAAGAAGCGCGAAAGACTTCAAATGATAGATGAGTAGATGCGCGTTTGTCTTTCACAAGTAGATCCCCGTATTGATTTGATATGCTCTCAAAAACAATCGCAATGCTCGCATTGATTATGTTAATTTAATATTGAAAATTAATAAAATGTGATATATATGTTTAAATTTTTACTAGTATTTATTGTTGTATTTTAATTACCTACGAGGAAATTTATAGTGAGAACCACAGGTGCGCCGCGAAAAAAAGAAATTAAGCTTAGTGCGCCGCAACTCGAAAAAGGTTGCCCGACACTGGTCTAAACCATTGGTTTTTGACCACTACGACCCAGGTTCGATTCGCGCATTGGGCACTTTTTTCTGATAAAAAAAAAAGATCCAATGGCCCCGATTCTTGCAAAAGTCCAACCCCACCAGCGAGTGCAAATAACCAAACGGGGCTCTGGCACATTTGTAAGTGCAAAGTCAAACTGGTTTTCACATGTGTAAACATGTGGTGCACTTACAGTAAAAGCAGTCTCCTACTTCTACCTACCATGATTATCATGGCCTGTACCACGTTCACTAGGGATAAGCAAAAAATAAAAATATATATACCAGGTCTATTAGTATGAAACGCGAAAATTTTCAGTGAATTCAAAAGTTCACCAATTCCATACAACAAAAGATTTTTTATTCAAATTAATTGCCCTGATTAGCTATACACTCGGACCACCTTTCGAGCAATTTTCGAATTCCTTGTCTGAAAAATTCTTTTCCTTTTGAGTCGAACCAGTCAACAAGCCATTTACTGAGTATGTCTGAGTACGAAAATTCCTGGTTTTTTAGGGCGTGTCCTAAAGATGTGAAAAGGTGGTAGTCCGACGGCGCTAAGTCTGGTGAGTACGGCGGGTGGGGTAAGCCCAAGTCTTTTATGGTGTTTTTGATCACCGTAGCGTTGTGGGCTGGAGCGTTGTCATGCTGCAGTATCAGCTTGTTGTGCTTTTCACACCATTCCGGTCTTTTTTCATTCAACGCCTCTCTCAAACTGTGCATTTATTGTTCGTAGCGACTAGTATTGACCGTTTCGCCAGGTTTCAGGAGCTAGAAATATACTACGCCGGTCTGGTCCCACTATACGCAAAGCATTGCCTTCATTCTGAAGTGATGTGGCCTAGGCGTCTGTTTTGGAAATTGGCCTGGCAGGCCCCACGACTTTTGGCGTGTAGGATTGCTGAAGTGGATCCATTTCTCATCAGAAGTTACGATTCGGTGCAAAAATGACTTCTTTTCATGCCTGGCGAGCAGCCCTTCGCAGGTTACCAGACGCCGTTCTTGCTGCCTTTTGCTCAACTCGTGGGGGACCCATCTGGAAAGCTTTTGGGTCATTCCGAGGCAGTTTAAACGTAGGGAAACAACACCTTGAGACACCTGGAGCTGTTTCGCGAGTTTCTCCTGCGTTTGGGTACTGTCCTCACTCAACAAAGCTTGCAGTTCAGCGTTCTCGAACTTTTGGGGTGGTTTTCCACGTGGTTCATTATCAAGTTCGAAATCGCCACTTTGGAATTTTTTAAACCACCTGTAACACTGCGATTTGCTCAGAGCGTGGTCGCCGTAAACTTCCTCGAGCATTCGGTGGGCTTCAGTGGCACTTTTCTTCCAGTTGAAGGCGAACAACAAAACTTCCAGCAAATGGGCACTTTTTGGCCCGGAAAGCGCCATTTTCACGAGCTCCAGAAATTTTCCACGATTTGAATTATTCTAAAACTGCACGCGTGCTGATGCCACGTGAGTCAAAAAACAAAACGCCTTCAACAGCGCCACCGTCGGTTCAAATAAAGTTGCACAGCGCCCTCTGGCGGCCATTTTCACATTTCATACTAATATACCTGGTATATTGAAAATAAAGAAGGCATCTCCTGACCACGAGCACATGTGCTTTTTAGATGGCAGAGCGCCCTCTAAAAAGAACATGTGCTCGTGGTCAGGAGATGCCTTCTTTATTTTTAATATCAACATCTGACCCACTTATCTTTTATTTTTTTTCTATTGTTTTTTTCATATATACACTTGGTTCTTTTTTTATGCGGTAGATGCGTTCCAGGGGAATCCGCATAAAAAAAAATCGCACAAAAAAAGACTTACATTTATATGTAAAATGATGGATACGTTCCATTTATTAAAAAAATCGCATAAAACCTAAATAATGTTTTAAAATGCACCAGAAATCGCATAAAAAAAGATTTATAAATAATAAGATTCAATTTTTTTCTCATCATATTTTAATAAATGGCACATATGTGTGTTAATAACAAAAACAAAACTTAATATGTAAAAAAAAAAAAACATAAACAAAACTTTATTTAAAATCATCTTAAGAATGTTTTCATCATTATTCACTGTCTGATAATGTGCGAACCTGTTTGTGGATTGGTGCAAGATCACTTTCATCACTTGAAGATAAAATTACGTCATCAGATCTACATGGTAATGCTTCTTTAGGAACTTCAGTGATTTTTTTTTCTTTGACAAGGTAGTCAGTAATCAAACGCTGTGATGGCTTGACTAGTTCTTTGTAGAGTTCTCTGTAGCCAGACATACAAAATTCCAGATCACGTTGAAATTTTAAGGCGCGTTCTACATCATTATCATTTTGAATAAAAAAAATTTTCCAATTTACCGGAAAGTTGAAGGCCTTCCCGAAGTAATTTTTCGTCCAGTGGAGTAACATCTTCCAGTTCGCTATCTGCTCTTTCGAAATCTTTAGTAGTATCTACCATACTTTCCAAAATATCATCATCATTTAGGGCTTCGTCCACAAGCAATTCTTCTATATCATGCTCGCCAAAATCATCAAAACCTTCCCCACCTATTTCCTTATCAATTGAAATAATATCTGATGTTACTATTGTTGTTCTATTTGATTCATTTCTCTTTGATACGCATTCAGGCCAAGCAGCTTTCCAACATGCATTTAAAGTTTGTGATTTCATCTCGGCAATTGCTAACGCAACATGATCTACACAGTGCAAGATATTAAATTGTTTCCAAACTTCAGTAACTGTTATTGTATCGGATTCCAGTTTATCGAAAATGAATTGGAAAGTGAATTTTACATAATATTTTTTTAAATGTTGAAATAATTCCCTGATCTAATTGTTGGAATAGCGATCAAAAATTGGCGTGCAGTATTGGAGGATCGACCAATCAACGGCTGCGGCGGCGCTGCGGTCGACGTCATTATATATAGTCTTTGTCCCTCGCCTTCCTATATAGACTTGCCTTTAAAATGTTGCTACTTTAACATCTTGTTTTAAGTTACTTTGTTTAATAAATAATCCTTTTATTCCTTGATTCAATCTCAAACTTCAACAGGTTATGGGCCCAGCACGCTTCCACTGCGCCTAAAAGGATTAACCGCCAGCAGTGAGTAAGCCTTTGTTTTGCGCGAAGTTTAGGCGTCAACCGCCAACCATAACCCTAGTTTCTTTTTGTCGTTGGCCGATTCCAAGACAAAGAAGATGAGCGAAGATTGTCTTTCAAGGATTAAAGTTTTTAATGGTGAAAGCTTTTCACTATGGAAATTCCAATTCAGGCTTCTTATGGAACAACAAAAATTACTAGAATTATTGGAAGGCTTAGAAATAAAGCCGAATGTTGTTTCCTCCGACAGTAACTCTGAAAGTTCACTACAGAATTGGAAATCAAAGGACGTTAAGGCAAGGATGTTATTATCACAGGCAATCGAATTAAAGTTTCTTCAGCCCCTGATGAACTGTACTTCCGCTTCACAAATGTGGCAGAAATTACTTGCTATTCATGAACAAAAATCCGAATTTACTATTGGCCTACTTTGGCAACAATTCTTCGATGCACGATTGACATCGGAAACAATAAGTGATTACATAGCAAAAATTGAAAATATTTCTGCACAAATTTCACAAATGGGCGGAACCATAACGGAAGATCAAAAGGTAGCAAAAATTTTAAATACTTTGCCTTTGAGTATGCGCTACTTTGTTGCAGCGTGGGAATCGTTAGATCCGAAAGCTCAAACTCTTAACAATTTAACTGCAAGACTTTTGATTGAAGAAACAAGGAATCAACAAAGCGGTTCTTCTAAACAAGATGAGGCCTTATTACACAGGCAAGCACGAACGAAGCCTAAAGATACACAACGTTCTTTTCAAGATGCCAAGAAGAACACTAAATGCCACTATTGTCACAAAATTGGACATTGGAGCCGCGAATGTAGAAAAAGATTAGCTAATGAGAAAAATAAATCCAAAAATCTTCATGATTCAAAAGGAAGTTCAAGTGATTATGGACTTATTTTGTGCGATAATCAAGTAGAGCCCAATGATATTTGGTATGCTGACAGCGGTGCAAGCTGCAGTATGACATTTCGACGAGAGTGGTTCAAGACCTACACGCCGTTCACCAGTGATCATCCAATCTACTTGGGAGACAACTCGACACTACTTGCAGAAGGCATGGGAGACATCGAGATTCAAGCCTACGTCGACGGTGGATGGTACAATACGTACATAAGAAATGTGCTCTACTCGCCGCAACTAAAGAAAAATTTGTATAGCCTTTCTACGTCCACAAGAAGAGGATTCAACGTCATTATCAAACATGACAAGCTACAGATTTTCATGGATAATGACCTAAAAGCCGTAGGAGTGCGTCATGACGACCTCTACAGGATGCTCTTCAAGGTTACGTCATCATCACAAGGCTACATCACCAGCGAGAACAAGCTTCAGTTGTGGCACGAGAGACTTGCGCATCTTCCAGTTGCTACACTTCGAGAGATGGCGACCAAAGGATTGGTGGATGGTCTGCAGCCTCAAGATTTAGAGGGAGAATTTTTCTTCTGTGAAGGATGCCAACTTGGAAAAGCCCATAGAAAGTCGTGCTATCCCTCAGATGGCAAAAACTACCAGCTAGGTGAGTTTATTTATGCTGATATTTGTGGCCCAATGCAGACTCAATCATTAAGTAAATATCTGTATTTCTGCTTATTTAAAGATTACTTTAGTGGTTATCGCCATATTTATTTTATTAAAAACAAATCAGATGTGCTAGATATATTCAAAGAATATGCTACTCTAATCTATACTCAAACTGGAAATAAGATAAAAGTTCTTAGGACTGATAATGCGCTAGAATTCAAAAGCGATAATTTTGCAGATTTATGTAAAAGATTTGGGATAATTCACGAGTTCACTGCACCTTATGTGCACGAACAGATAGGACGTATAGAAAGAGACAATCGTACGATTGTGGAAGCAGCCAGGTCCATGCTAAATTCACGAAATCTTCCAGGATTTTTTTGGGCTGAGGCATGTAACACAGCAACTCATATTCTAAATAGAAGTGCGACTAAGCAAACCCCTGGAACGACACCTTATGAACTTTTCTTTGGCACAAAGCCTAATGTAGCTAACTATAAAATATTTGGCTGTAATGCTTATATGCATATTCCCAAAGAAAACCGTAAAAAGTGGGATAATAAATCGATAAAACTTATGTTTTTAGGTTATGAGAATACAAGCAAAAATTTTAGATTATGGGATTGGAAAACTAGAAAAATAAGAATTTCTAAAGATGTCACATTCGATGAGAAAGCTACTCCAGATAGAGAATCTACCAAACCAAAAGAAATAATATTTCAGATTAACAGCGCTCCGGATGAATCACCAGTTGCGACAGCAAACATTCCAGTGCAGGAAATGCCGCCAGTATCCGATATCAGTTCGCATCCAATGATAACACGCTCTAAAGTTTCGAATAGCCAATGTAACTTTGCGCTCGCTGATGAACCCAGTAACTATGTAGATGCAATAACGAGTTCAGATTCAGAAAGATGGAAATTAGCCATGGATGAAGAGATTGATGCATTAAATAAAAATAAAACATGGACTTTAGAACGTTTGGCAGATGGTCATAAACCTATCGGTTGTAAATGGGTTTATAAAATTAAAACGGAGTCCGATGGTACAATTCAACGGTTCAAAGCCAGATTAGTTGCAAAAGGCTATTCTCAAATCAAAAATGTTGACTATTTCGATACATTTAGCCCAGTAGTCAGGTATGATTCGTTACGCATTCTTTTATCACACGCTGCTTCTGAAAGGATGTTTCTTAAGCAATTCGATGTAAAGACAGCTTTTCTCAATGGCGAATTAGAGGAACTTGTTTATCTTGAACAACCAGAAGGCTACAAGAGAGATGATAATAGCTGCTATAGATTACATAAAAGTCTGTATGGTCTTAAACAATCTTCTAGAAATTGGAATAAGAAATTTACCAATTTTTTGAATAGCCATAATTTCAAAACATCAGACGCCGACCCGTGCATTTTCATTGGAACACACAATGATTCAAATGTTATCTTAGCTCTCTATGTTGATGATGGAATTATTCTATCTAAAGATAAAGAGGCAATAGCTATTATAATGGATGAGTTAGAACACGCATTTGAAATTACATCTGGAAGTGTTAACTTTTTTGTTGGGCTACAAATAGAGCAGTCAGAAGATAGGGCAAGTATTTTCATTCACCAGTCATCATATATTGACAAAATTTTGAGTAAATTTAATATGGCTGACTGTATTCCTGCTTCGGTGCCTATGGATCCTTCTGTCATCTTAACAAAGCAGGACTGTCCTACTCCAGAACAAAAGGAAAAGATGCCTAAATTCCCTTTTCGAGAAGCTGTTGGATCCCTTATGTTTGCATCATGTGTTTCACGTCCAGATATCACTTATGCAGTTTCACAAGTGAGTAAATTCCTAGAATATCCAGGACCTGCACATTGTACAACAGTGAAGAATATTTTCCGTTATCTGAAAGGCACTCCACACATGGGAATTCTCTTCACTGGACAAGACCAACTTGTCGGCTACTCTGATAGTGATTTTGCTCGTGATGTTGACTCCAGAAAAAGTACGACTGGTTATGCCTTCATGATGAACGGAGGAACTGTTTCTTGGGCAAGCCAACGACAACCAATTATCGCACTTTCAACCACCGAAAGTGAATACATCGCTGCCTGCAGTGCTGCTAAGGAATTGATTTGGATCAGAAGACTTCTACAGGGCATCGGCTGTGATATTACTAAAGAAACTGAACTTTATATCGACAACCAAGCAGCAATAAAACTTGTTGAAAATCCAGTATTCCACAAACGAACGAAACATATTGATGTTCGCTACCACTTCATTAGATCCAAACATGAAGAAGGTGAACTTAAAGTGCATCATGTTTGCAGCTCAGAACAGCTAGCTGATATAATGACTAAACCTCTTCCACGAAACCAATTCCACTACTTAAGAGGGCTACTGAACATTTTGGATCGAGAGGGAGTGTTGGAATAGCGATCAAAAATTGGCGTGCAGTATTGGAGGATCGACCAATCAACGGCCGCGGTGGCGCTGCGGTCGACGTCATTATATATAGTCTTTGTCCCTCGCCTTCCTATATAGACTTGCCTTTAAAATGTTGCTACTTTAACATCTTGTTTTAAGTTACTTTGTTTAATAAATAATCCTTTTATTCCTTGATTCAATCTCAAACTTCAACACTAATGGTTGAATTAGGCTCGTTGTGTTTGGAGGGAAAAAAAACTACCTTTATATTTGAATGTTCTAAGTTTGGATGACCTGGTGCATTGTCAAGAATTAATAAGATCTTAAATTCGAGACCCATCTCTTTCATATAATTTTCTACTTCGGGTACGAAGCATTTATTGAACCATTCAGTGAAAATAGCCGTTGTTACCCAGGCCTTCTTGTTTGCCATCCAATGTACGGGCAGTGTATTTAAGTCTTTTCCTTTTAATGCACGTGGTTTTAAAGATCGATTTACAAGCAGCGGTTTTAACATTCGATCGCCAGATGCATTGCTGCACAGCAATAAAGTAACTCGATCTTTAGCAGCTTTAAAACCACTGGCATTTTTTTCGGACTTTGCAATGTAAGTACGGGTTGGCATTTTTTTCCAAAACAATCCTGTTTCATCAGCATTGAAGATTTGATGGGCACAATATCCTCCATCTTTAATAATTTTAGCCAACTTTTCAGGATATTTTCTAGCAGCTTCTTCATCTGCAGAAGCCACCTCACCTTTTATTTTTAGATTATGAAAAGAATGTCTTTTTATAAAACCAGTTAACCACCCTGTGCTGGCAGAGAATTGTGGATTACTTTCACGTGAAGATGTAGATGGCTCTGATTCTTTTAACTCCTTGTAAAATTTAAGGGCTTTCATCTTGATTAAATGTCCATCTAACGGAATTCTTTTTTGAGTTAAATCTTCAATCCAAATTACGAGAGCCTTTTCTGTTTTTTCTATTAAAGTGCCTCTTGAATATGATGAAATTTTAGAACTCAAATTTGTACCAGATCTGACTGATCTTCTTATTGCCGCTTCATTTTTTTTTATTGCTCTTATAGTAGATTCACCTAAATTATAACGTTTACCTATTGCTGTTGATCTTTCTCCTTTCGCCAAGCAATCAAGAATTATAATTTTGGTTTCTAGCGAAATTGCACTTCTTTTTTGTATTTTATTATTGTCACACATTTTCTTTAATAGGACTAAAAATTATAGAAAAAACTTAATGTACAATTACGCACTAAAATTATTCAAAAAAACTTACAATTCACTTGAGTAAATTTATCTTCCGGTTTTCGGTAGTAACCTTCTTTCACAAAGTTTTATTTTCTAATGCTTTCCAATATGCAGGCTTTTTTAATTAGTTTCATACAAAAACAAAATGTAGCATAAAAACACGCAATTTTAACGAGGTATTTTTGTTTTTGTCTCTTTTGTTTTTAAGAACAAATCAAGAGAAAACATGTCAATAAAAGAAAAAAGAAATTTGTAACGGCAGCTGGCACGCCGGCGGGTTTTCAGTTTTGATTTCGGTTTTGCACGAGTTGTGTAAGACACTGGCAGGCGCGGAATAAAAGACATTGGAACTTCCCCTCTACTGTTTGTTGGATAACTTAACATACAACCAGGACGTTACAAAATTCTTTCTTTGTATTGATTGCGTAATAGTAGAGTTGTAGTTGTTATTCTTATTCGTTTTCAGAAAAAGTGAATCACCAAAAAAAAAAATTTTGAAATTCAAATAAATTTTTTTTTTCTTGCACCGCATAACTCCAAAACCGCATAAAAAAAAACGCATAAAAAGAGAACGAAGTGTATATAAACAGATGGCAAGATGATATTTAATGATACAAGTAATTAGAGAGTAAAGTTCCATAGAATGTGAAAGTTCTATAAAGCTGAATTTGTTAACTTTGAAGTTTTAAACATCCTATATATGGTAATTTCAACAAATGGTCCTATTCAAATATGTTGAAAGGTGTTAGCAATTGGACAATTATTAATGAAATGTTGTTAGTTTATTGTTGTTGGGTCAATTTTGATGTCAATCTCCATGTATATAGTAACTTTGTGCTGTACATTTGAGTTAGAGATGTACAAAGTTGTCATTTAATAACAGAAAGGTGAGATTTGTAGTTAAGTTATTTTGATGGTTTTACCATGTAAATTTGTTGAACGTAGTTCTCCACCATTCAACTTTGATACTTTTAGTAAAGCTTTTGTTTTATTAAGACAGAGGGGATTTGTTTTCTCTAGTATGGTCCGCTTAAGACAGGGTCCTTCCAAGATAAGATGTGCTTAAAACAGGGTCCTCTTAAGTTAAGCCTGTCATACTTCAATTAGAGCGAGATGAGGAAATAGGAATTTTTCTCCCTACACTCACAATTCCCCAAACATATAAAAGAAATATTATTTATTAAAAATCTCTGTAGCTAAACAAGAGAACCTACTCCCAGTGTTGTGGTACAGAACTATGTTTAGAATCAGCTCACACAATTTCAAGCAGAGGAAGGGTCCAAGGAAGTTACACTACTGTCACTGGGTATTTAGATTGTATTTCCTACGAGTGTTTACTCAAGTTGACAAAACTTTCTTAGTCTGCAGCTCCTTAACTGACACATCTGGTAACTTGGTTTTCATACTTAACTCTCTCGCCAGCCATGGTGGCTATTTCTGAATTATTAGTTTCTCTTTTCCATCAATATATAATTGTAACAAATAATATTGAGTTTTTAAACAAAATTTATTTTCTATGCATACACTCCACTAAATATACATTCATGTGAAATCCTGCCATTTCCCAGGCCATTCAGCTAGTATATAAGACCTGTCTTTGCTTGTGTTCTTCTCGAGTGAATGTTCCCAAAAGAATCATGTTTCTGCCCTTCAAACATGAGGCTGCAATATTTGAATAATATTGACTCTAGCCCTGAAGAGTTAGGACAGTGAGGAAACATGAGCAGTCATTGCTCCCCCCACCAAATAACCCCACTGAAGATTCCATAAAACTCCCTTTATTTTCCTAACTACAGACATAACAGGTAACTTCAGATATAACAGGGTCCTCTAATACTATAATAACCCCCTTTGGCATTCTACATTCAAATAAAACATAAAATATCAGTAGGTGGTATTCATGTACACAAAGTGGAACCTCTCCCTTTAAAATACATTAAAATAATACATTAGGTTTATCATCACCCCAGTAAACAGGTTGGGTTTTGTCTGAATATACCAAGACTGGTGGCTCATTTTATCACCATCTTCAAGTTTTTATAGTGTTTACATGGTGATTATAATACATATTAATAGAGAGAGGTGCCTCTTTTACCACAATATTCAAATATGTATCAGTGCAATGAAAGTGTTTGTATTAAATAATGTAATAGTGTGCTTTGAATATTACCATTTTAAATGTTGTCTTTATTATTTTTTAAATAAGTGGGGTTGGTCTCATTTTCCTAATCCCTCCAACTCTGCAAGTCCACTCAATTTGGTCCTAATATAACCACTTGTATTTTGACCACCTTTCTGAACTAACTATGTGTGAATGATGTCTACTGGAATTCTACAAGAAACTCGCATGTTCCATTAAATCCCTCCAACTCTGCAAGTCCACTCAATTTGGTCCTAATATAACCACTTGTATTTTGACCACCTTTCTGAACTAACTATGTGTGAATGATATCTACTGGAATTCTACAAGAAACTCCCATGTTCCATTAAATTATTTTATTCTTTCTCCACAAAATGATCAGACTAGAGAGGGGGAGATATTGAAGAGGATTGAAGGTAGAATTTCTATTATCTTATGTGTCCCTTTGGAGAGAACTTGTAGGAGAGAGATGCCAGGTATCACTTGCTGAGAAGGAAGAAAGGATTTCCAGATGACAGTAGAGCTTGTACAGGATTTAGGGCTCAGAGAGTTGAGCTCAAGTTAGTCAGCTTTAATCCAAGTAGGGTCTCGTGTGACTTCAGCAGGATGGTAGTGAGAGTGGACTTTAGCCGGAGAAACTAGAGATTGAGTGGCCATTTCTATTATCTTATGTGGTCCCTTTGGAGAGAACTTGTAGGAGAGAGATGCCAGGTATCACTTGCTGAGAAGGAAGAAAGGATTCCCAGATTACAAAAGATTGATGAGGGAGAGCTTGTATAGGATTTAGGGCTCAGATAGTTGAGCTCAAGATAGTCAGCTTTAATCCAAGTAGGGTCTCGTGAAACTTCAGCAGGTTGGTGGTGAGTGGACTTCAGCCGGAGAAACTAGAGATTGAGTGGCCATTTCTATTATCTTATGTGGTCCCTTTGGAGAGAACTTGTAGGAGAGAGATGCCAGGTATCACTTGCTGAGAAGGAAGAAAGGATTCCCAGATTACAAAAGATAGATGAGGGAGAGCTTGTATAGGATTTAGGGCTCAGATAGTTGAGCTCAAGATAGTCAGCTTTAATCCAAGTAGGGTCTTGTGAGACTTCAGCAGGTTGGAGGTGAGTGGACTTTAGCCGGAGAAACTAGAGATTGAGTACATGGTTTCCCCGATATCAAGGGAAGATTTTTGATCAGAATTGGCTCAAGATGGCCACTGGACAAGTGATGGACATAATTTTCTTCATCATTAGAACAATTCTTGTTCAGGAAACCTTGCAGACGATACAAAGACTGGGTTCAGAGTTTCCAGGGATCAGTTCCAGGTATTCAGAGAACTTGTCTTCTTGGGACACAGAGTTCCGAGGAGCATCTCGAGACCAAATTTCCTGGCATCAGTTTTACTAAGGGACCACGGCCATCAACAAGGGGCGAGACTGGCTAATAAGAGAGATGAATAACTATAGGCGGCTTTTTCAAGACCATGTCTAACTCACTTCACGATTGTAACAGTGCCATGCTATTCTCTGATAGTACAGCCAAAGTTATGCCTGCATGTAACCATTGTTAACGAAGCCGTATTAGTTGTGCCAAAGGTTGGGATTGCACCATTTCTTAGATTAGCAATCAGACCCTATCTATTATACCTCATTTTAATTACAAGATTGTTGTTTTTTTTGTATTGTCAGACTTAGGGACATAATTAAAGAATTTTGAACTAGAATGCCAATCAAAAAAGAATTTTGAGAAAAATTGCCAATGAAAAAGTTACACCCTGAAGGCCTTACAGGTCCCTAAGCCAAACAAAACAAAATAAAACAATCTTGTAAAGAAAGCGAGGATAATAGTAGTAATCTGAATATCTAAAGTAAAAAATGGCACAAGGCCACGCCAAAGGCACAACAAACACAACAACTTTAACAACAGTTAAACACAGACACAACAGTGGATATACCACCAAACAACAACGTGACAAAGTCACAACCGTCAAGTAAGCCAGGCATAGCCAGGAAAAAACACGCCTACAGAAACCCATCTCTCTCAAATGCCGTCTCTCTGTCAAATGTAACAATGGAACCCTCCTTGGTTACAATTTCTTACCTCTTTTGTCTTTTAAAAATTATTAAATTCCATATAGAAATATTCCAATTTTAAACATATTTTAAATATAATGGACATTTACTGACACTTTATTGTCATACCACACATACCTATTTATTGAACCCAAAAATTTGGATTTTTTTTTTTTCAAATCTGCAATTTCCTTATTTTTAGCCATTGTTACAATCATCAGACAAAAGTACAAAATATTTATTTTTCCACGTATCATTACAGTAAAAGCAGTCGCCAACTTCTACCCACCATGATTACCATGTGTACTAGGAAAAACAATAATACAAAAAAAAAATCCTCAAGATCATCTTATTAGACTATCAAGCCAATTCTTTTTTTGACGTGACAACGTCTTAAATTAGGTTGCGGCTGGGAGTCACTTATGAAAAAGTTGAAAAGGTAAATAATATCTTTTGAATAAAAAATCAAAAGAAAACTTCAATAACCCTAAAAGGAATTTTGAATTTTAATATTAGTAGCTTATACAAGAGTTGCGTTCGATATTATTCAATGACTAAGATAGAATTTTGTACAAAACTTTTAATTTTTTTTTGACGTGACAACGTCTTAAATTAGGTTGCGGCTGGGAGTCACTTATGAAAAAGTGTAACGCCCGGTAACGTTACGATGAGTCATCGAACGAGAGTGCTGCGCGCGCAGCGCTAGAGAATTAGGCGCATTGAATCGGCGCATGCTTGTCTCTGTCTTTGTCTTTCTCGAACATTCTTGGCGTTGGAAAAACAAGAAAGCGTCATAATACAAGTTCACACGTGTGGTTAAAGTATCGTCAGCTGTGTCTGTAGTGAAAATGTGGAGTGCTTAGATTCGTCATTTACAACAACTACAACAATAAAGGTAAATAATTGTACACTGATATTTCATTATCGTAAACTATGATTGATTGATTAATTGTTAGATTGACACAAAAGTTGAGAAACTGAGTTTATAGGTTATGTCATACTATTGATAAATGTTGATAGTGTTAAGTAAATTATTAGTTTAAAATTAATTAATTAATTAATTATTATTTTACAAATTTTAAATAGTTTCAAATTTATTTAGCAAAAATTTGAACCTTCGATCTGAATAAATGTTTTGATTTTCGAATTGATTCTTTAAAATTACAAATATTAAGAAAAAGTGGCAGATATAAGAAAACTTTATTTAAACTGTGTTGAGCAAGAATTTTAACATCTAATTTAAGTAAATGTTTTAATTTTCAACTTCATCATTTACAATTACAAATTTTATTTAATTTCAAATTTATTTAGCAAAAATTTGAACCTTCGATCTGAATAAGTGTTTTGATTTTCAAATACCAACGCGGCTGGTGGAGTGGCGATCTATCGTAAATTATCATCGACATCTACGGCGGAAGTGTTCCAAGTTGCGATTACAGACGTAACTCGTGTCATGACTGAAGTTACTTGCTTCGCCGCTAATACTAGCTTCAAGTTTATACTCGGTGCTGTATATATTCATCCAGGAGCTAGTATGAAGGATATTGGAATGTTACTATGGCAAGGACTCGGTCCGTACATTCACAACAGCCAGTACGTGCCACCGTTCGTGCAAGTTGATTCTAGTATACCGATTCTTCTGTGTGGTGATTTTAACAAAAACGTAAAGCCTGACAACTCGTTTCTTAAATTCATGAAAAATACGTATAATCTTGATTGCGTATCAAACGTTTCTAAGTCAACTACGTTAAAAGGAACAACTATCGACTTGACTTTCGCAAGACACATTACAGCAGAAACACTTCCTTTCATTTCATATTTCTCCTATCATCGTCCTATCCTCAACAAAATCACTCAAATAGGAATTAGTTAAGTTTAAGTTTACATGTACAATGTTTTAGTAAACAAAATATATTTCTATAGTTAAAATTTGTGCAATTCTTATTTTCATTCAATTCCTTGTTCCTATTGTGCAATTTAATGTGAAAAGCAGTTCGACTTTGCACTTACGAATGTGCCAGAGCCCCATTTGGTTACTTGCACTCGCTGAGGGGGGGTTGGACTTTAGCGAGAATCCGAAGCCTTTGGAGCATTTTTTTTTTTTTTTTATCAGAAAAAAAAAATGCCCAATGCGGGAAACGAACCTGGGATGAAGTGGTCGAAAACCAACGGTTTAGACCATCCTTCCACCAACCCTCATATTCATTCTTAATTACCTTTAAAGAGAGAAAATACAGTATGCACAATTAAAAGGTTTCCTACCTAGTGAGAAAACGACTTTTAAACTCTGACATTGGGTAAAAATATTTTGTTGTTGTTTCTTATCCCTTTGTGCAAAGATTACACGAATCCCATGAGTTCATGCTCCTTGAGCTGTTTTATGATAATCTGTGGCCTCTCCCAAAGGTTCTGTTTAGTTCATCTAATGCAAGCCAAAATGTGTTCTGAAAATATTTTTGAGTATCATAGCTCATTACTCTTTTGCTCTCAGTATCACTTCATCTGTCGATTACATATACCGTAAACCCAGGATACAGACCCTCACAATATTTCAATGTAACTCACCAACAGCATAAGAATTGCTGGAATCTCATAACAACACCTTGTTGATGATTAAGCACAATTTGGATTATAGATTGTTGCATACCTCGACATATTTGCACAGTATTGTTTTGTTTTATATATTTTTACATGTTGTTTCTTATGAAAGGTTGATATATTTGCATGTCCGCGAGAAGCGCGATGTATATATATAGGTCAAGAAAATAATAAAGCTAGAGTTTCTATTGTCATAGATCTTCTCATATTCATTCTTACTCGTTCTTATAATATAGAACATTACATAGATTATAATCTTCTTCTTCTTCTTTCTTATCTCCACTCAATCACACTAAGGTATCAAGCTTGTAAAGCTTGAGATTTTTGATGGTGTCTGCCGGGGAAGAGTAGAACTCATCAATGGATGAGTCAATACAGTCATATAGATTATAATAAAAGAAAAAAAGACCTAATCCAAATAATTTATTAGTGTGTGACGTTTCAGCAACAATATTGTCACTATCATCAGACAAAAGAATAAAAGTGATATTTTTATTCTTTTGTCTGATGATGGTAGCAATGTTGTTGCTGAAACGTCTCACGCTAATAAATTATTTGGATTAGGTCTTTTTTTCTTTAACACCTTGTTGAGAATGAGGTATTGTGACTATCTAACTATTGGAATTCAATTTTTAAAATCATTGAAAATTTTCAAATTAATCATTTTCTCTAATTTTTTTTCAACAACCTTTTAACATCCTAATAATTGTCTTTCTAAATCTATATTGTTTGTCTCCAGGTAATGCCAGCGAAGATGACAAGCGATGCGTTCTGGCTCACGGTGGAAGAAGACAAGCATTTCTCTGACAAGCTATTCTCCAACATCCAGTCACTTTTTACTTCAGCACCACCTGGCAAGTATCTTTTATATTTCAATTGAATACTACCTTGATAGAAACCTCCATTAAACACTTTGTTGTTGTTGTTGTTTCTTATCCCATTGTGCAAAGATTACACAAATTCCATGAGTCCTTGCACCTCGCTTGCTTTCACCTTGCTTGATATCATGAAATGGAGTGTAAGGGTGCAACTTTCATTGATCATGGCACCCTGGCCCACTTTGGTGAAAGTCTGACTTTGCCTGTAATTTGAGGCCATTCCTAACATGGAAGCTTTTCCTGCCGACTCTAACATGAGTAACAGAAATATTACATATGTATATTTAATTGTTTTACTGTTGCCTATTGCCAGACCTACCATTGAGTGCAAGTGCTAAATAGGATTCTGGTACTTTGTAAATGAAATGTTAAAGAGTTATCCAGCTCTATGATCTAGAACAGATTTCTGAAATTGGTAAACTAAACGTAAAAAATATTCGGGAAGGCTTTGGTTCATCAGTGAATCCATTCCAGAGATTTTGCCAATTTAATCCAATAGTTGTATTAGAGCTATTGTATTTTTTATTTCTTGTGTGTGTTTGTGTATATTTATCTTATACATGGATTCGCCATAGAGTCTGTAAAGGAAAATTAGTTTGTTTTTTTAAGTAAAAGCTATTTCCATTTAATAATAATAATGCAGATGTTATATATCCAGGGAAGCCTTACTTATACATGGTAAAAGGCGAATTTCTAGCAGCTCTTATAAAATACAAAAGGTTCTAGAAATTTCAAAATGTATATTATATTCTAGAAAATTAGCCCATCACACGCATAAGTCAGCAGTAGAGTATTCCTAAAAAGAAATTTAACATAAGCCATTAACACAAGGTAATAAGACCAAATCCAAATAAATAAATAGTGTGACGTTTCGGTAACAGCGTTGTTTGTTGTATGTTTTAAAATAGTTACTGTTATCAAGTGTGTAACTTGACTAATAGGAACTATTTTAAAACATGCTGCGGTAAAATTTCTCATTCAGTACTTTTGTCTGAAGATGGTAACAACGCTGTTACCGAAACGTTACACACTATTTATTTATTTGGATTTGGTCTTATTACCTTGTGTTTATAATCTATAATCCAAATTGTGCCTCATCAATAAGCCATTAACAAAATTTTTTTTTTTTTTTACTTTTTCAAATAAAATTTTAAAAAAATTTCCAAGTGTCCATACTGTTATGAAAAACTATTAATTAGAACTTGGCTATAGGTTTTAATAAAGACTTTTGTGTATGTGTGTGTATGAAAATAAATAATGAAAAAAATAATGTTGTGTACAGTTAAGTATCGGGAGACCCAAAACTCTGAGCCCACAAATACTGAGAAGAGGCCCAGCAAGAAAGTGAAAGAACTAAAAGTTCTTGATTCAAGATCAGCACAAAATTTACGTAAGTATATCTCTACTAGCCGAATGACCCGGGCAACGCCCGGGGTTTACCCGATTAAATGCTTTTATTTAGATACTATTTGTTACAATTATAAATTGGCGCCGTGGATGTGATTCTTGTATAATATATAAATGAGTTTTAAAAATTGTAAAAAAAAAAAATGCATCGGCTGGGAATCGAACCCGGGGCGCCCGCGTGGCAAGCGAGCATTCTACCACTGAACCAAAAGCAAACTGTGACAGAATTAAGAACGCATGACGATGATAACTGTATATTATCCGTGACAGAGGCGGCCGATGAGGAAAGACGGTCGTGACTA
>CP092873.1:76503254-76530647 GCA_030710605.1 Cordylochernes scorpioides
CGGCGAGCCACCTGCCCCCAGGGCACCCGAAGTGGACCGGTGTTGACACCTCCACCCCCCTTGCCCACGCCCTCCCACAGCTTCACAGCGACTACATCGGCTGAGGGAAATTCTGGAACCATCCAGACAATCCATGTGACACCTCCCAATCCTGCCGCGTCTTCGCCCGCGGAGAGCTGCCCTGTCCTTTCCCAGAACACTCCAGCCACCAAGCCTTCTACTCCGGCGCCGAGCACCAGCGTGTTACCATCTCTACTAGCACCTTCCTCGACCACTACTTCACCAACAGCGGACCCTGCCAAAGATCAGGCCAAGACTGCACTAACAATGGGATCTTCCGTCCCTAAACCACAAACCATACAGCTTCCTCAGCTCACTTTACAGAAGGTTGAGGATCTGTTCAAGGTACTAGACGCTGACTCCTTCCTGGAACCCCTATATATGGATTATTCCAGGTGGGAAATAGAGAAGGCTGTTGTATGCCCAACTATGAGGGAGGACGTCTTCACATTTCTTTCGCCCGAGCAGATCTCTGCTCTGAAGAAATTCCTTGACAAGGCAATCGCCCATGTCGGGGACAAGGACTCCGACCTAGGCAAGAGGCTGTCCGACTTCAGGACAGAATGCGACATTTGAACGAGACGAATACCAATGGTATTCGTCTGACACAAACGATTAGAGATTCTGAATATTTATTTTTTGTTATATTTAACTGTTGTAATGTTTAACTGTTGACTTGAGGTCAATAAACCTTTTTAATTGTCAAAATTGTCACACACACACACACACACACACATACATTCATTTTTATATATATAGACTAGGTTGCTCTTGTTGAGCGGTACCTAATAAAGTGATTTTGGAACCGGAGCCGGTTGTCTTTTGTGTTAGATCGAGCATCAGGTTTCAGTCAACCTACCATTCAGGAGTACAAAGACACCATATAGAGAAAGGTCGGCCTCCCTGGAACAGAAGAAGTTATCGTCTAAGTCAGGGGTCGGTAAACTTTTGAGTCGGTAGAGCCAAAAATTACAATTTACAATTTTTAAAAGATTTTAAAGAGACACATTTTTCCTTATCAAAAAATAGTACTCATATAAATAATCTTTGTGTATGGAACTATATAAAGAGCTTCACATCCAAAGAGCCGCATGTGGCTCACGAGCCTCAGTTTACCGACCTCTGATCTAGGTGAAGCAGAGCTGGGCGTAGACACGCTTTACACAACAATCATTATATTGAGGTATAGTACATATTTACAAGTAGCTTTTACTTGTAGATTTATTAAGGTAAAGAAGAAGTTTAAGAATGATGATTGTTCTCGAGCAGTTTGTTAAACCCCAATTCGCCTAATTATTTGAAAAATAATAAACTATTTTGATGTGATTCCTTGTTTCAGCAACCTGAGGAACGCTATTCAATGTGTCGCGGATGCACTACCAGAGGCAAGATTCACCCCTTCACGTGTTGAGGGACATATGAGAATGGCTGGAGATTGGGGAGAAAGGTGCATAGAATTCACCTGCTGAAATGTACTTTTGTATTCATAATATGTTGTTTCAGTGAATAAATAAAATAATATTTGACTATGAACCACATAAACACACTGATTGACATTTCATTTTCATCCATAGCATTCACCTGCTGAAATGTACTTGTTGTATTCATAATATATTGTTTCAGTAAATAAATAAAATAATATTTGACTATGAATCACATACACACACCGATTGACATTTAATTTTCGACTAAAGACCTGCCCAAGTAGTTGGCGATCTATGGATACGCTCAGGAGCCTGGGTTACCTTTATGTTACTACTAAGGCTACCAAGACCTAAACTACAGGACAGCCCGGGTAGTTGGCGATCTATGGATACACTCCAGAAGCCTGGGTTACCTTTATGTTACTGCTAAGGCTACCAAGACAGACTCCTAAACTACAGGATAGCCCGGGTAGTTGGTGATCTATGGATACGCTCCAGGGTTACCTAGTTGTTACTGCTACTACTGAAGACCTGTGCTGATACCGAGTGAATATGGTAAAAGTTCAAGGAAACAAAGTAAATAGTAGATATCAATTACCTATACTGTAACTAAAAACAAAGCTATATATTATGATATATAGCTATTCTGCAACCAAGTGTTTTAGTGCATTATATAAATTAAGATAGCAAGCTTTCAAGTATTGAAAACTCTCAACGGGCCTGTTCAAAGAAAAAAATAGAGTAAAATAAGCGTATGTACCAATTAATTGGTACATACGCTTCAAATCAGGTGACAACAGCCTTGCAGATAAAATCCTTACATGATGGCCAACGACGTTGAAAGCTGAAGATCCCCGGGCCACGTTAGCGAACAAGCTTGCATTGAGTAGCTGGGAACTGGCAGCCTCGCTTAATATCAGCCAAAGATCTATCGTGAACCATCTGCATCGTTTGGATTACGCTCACAAAAAACCTCTTCAAGACATCCATGAGATGGCTACGACACTGACACAGCAACGTATTGGCATTTGTCACCAGCTGCTGAAAATCCACGGGACGATCGTTTTTGGAAACATATCGTGACGATGAAATGAGTCTACCTTGTGAACCACAGCTGTCACAAACGATGGGTTGTACGAGGCCAAGAGTCGCCATCCATCACCCGCCAAGATCACTTTGCCAAGAAGGTAATAATATCGGTATGGTGGAACTTCAAGGATGCTCTCCATTTTGAACTTGTCCCGAATAGACGATCCACCGATCTGTACTGTGAGCAGCTGGAACGGATCTACACCAAGTTAACGGATCCATCACTGATTCACCGTGATCGCGTATTGATTCAGGCAGATAATGTCAGGCCACATACGGCAAGGAAAACGCGGGAGAAGTTGCAGCGCTTTAATGGCGTTGAAGTACTGCCACACTACAGCCCTGATGCCGTCCCGTCAGACTACGGTCCGTTCGATGGAACATGTTTTTTCGGGGACGTCGACACTGTAGATGAGGTTGGAGCTGCCAGTCTTCGCCTCTAAGCCCGAGTACCTTGGACGTTTCTTAGTTAGGTGGCAAACCATCATAGACGATGATGGCCTGTAATATGAAGAACGATTTTCATTAGCATTTTAATAAATAGTTTCATTGAAATCGTATTTTCTTCTTGTCTTTAATTGGCTTTTCCGGATGTTAAAGAACTTTTTGGTCAACCTTGTGTATAACAAAAATTGGCTTTGAATTTCTAAAATGAAAGGTCTATATCCCTAAAAGAGCATATCTATAACTAATATTCCTAAATAACAATATAGAAACTATATATTGTTACACCTGCCTCGACCGTAGGTGCTTCTAAAGGTTTCTGATCAGCGTTTGCCATTTCATAAAATAAACCAGACCGCGTTCTCATAAAGCAAGCAACTATATTTATTAATAACGAAAGAGTTAAAACTGACTCTATGAGATTTAGAGTAACAACGAACTAAACTCAACAAAACAAAAGAAGCTCTATCGACTAATTGTATCTCGCTCTTATATCAAAAGCCTTATTTACATAAATTTTTATTACCAATTATTTTATACTAATTTACATATTTTTACAAAATAACTATGCAGAGTGTGACACTTCTCCCTCCTCCGAAATGGTCGCGTCCTCGTGACCGTCTTCCATTCTCGCAAAGTAAGGCTTGATTCTGCTTATGTGAACCGTTGTAGGCTGTGTGCGGTTCCCAGGGTTATCTTCTGGCACGATGGAGTAGTTCACATCGGAAATTTTTTTCAGCACGATGTAGGGTCCGAAATAGCGTCTCAAAAGTTTCTCACATTTTCCAGGTTTTCTTATTGGAGTCCACAGCGCTACCAAATCACCTGGTTCATATCCAGTTTGCCGATGTTTTTGGTTGTAATGATTAATCATTTTTTCCTGACTTTTCTCGGTATTAACTTTCACAATCTCTCTCGTTCTCACGATTTTTTCCATCAACTTGCTCACGTACTCGTCATAATCCTCCGAATCGGGCTCAATGAAGATATTCGTGTCATCCAAAATCGAGACTGGTTCCCTTCCATACAAAAGGAAGAACGGGGAATATTTGGTTGTTTCTTGTATTGTCGTATTGTAAGCATGGGTTATGAATGGAAGTATCTCGTCCCAATTCCTTTGATCTACGTTCACGTACATGCTTATCATATTGATCGATGTTCTGTTCAATCGCTCTGTGAGGCCATTTGTTTGTGGGTGATAGCTTGTTGTGAGGCAATGCTGAATTTGACATATCTTGGTTATTTCTTTCACCAAATTGCTCGTGAATTGGCTTCCTCTATCGCTAATCAGATACCGTGGGGCTCCATGTTTCAAAATCACATTTTCTGTCAGAAATTTAGCAACCTCCTTCGCTGTGGCATCGATGACAGTCTTCGTTTCCGCATATTTTGTGTAATAGTCGGTCAATACTATCATCCACTTCTTTCTGTTCTTCGTAGATGGCAATGGTCCCAAAAAGTCGATCCCACTCTCTCGAAGGGATAATTTGCAGCAGGGATCGGATGAAGTAGGCCAGCAGGCAACTGATTAGAACCCTTCCTGCTTTGGCACAGATGGCAGGTCCTAACATATTCCACCACATCTTTCAGCATGGATGGCCAGAAATATTTATCCTTTAGACGGTGCATTGTTCTGGTCACACCTAAATGGCCACAGATCATATGATTGTGGTACTCTTTTAAAATGTCCTTCCTTCTCCCTCTGGGTACCACCAGCAGCCAGGCTCTGCCTTCTGGCCTCGGATTTCTTTTGTACAGACATCCGTTTTCTTCTTTAAAATTTTCAACGATCGATCGCCTGCCCTCCGTGTCACCGAGGCATCTCTTGATGTTTTCGATATATTCGTCGGAATCCTCGATGACTGGGTTGAAAAACAAACTATCATAGTTATCGTCAAAATCAGCCTCTGGTAATGGACCTCGTGAAAGACCATCTGCATCCAAATGTTTTTTCCCGGATTTATAAATTATTTCGAAGTCATATTCTTGTATTTTTAATGCCCATCTTGCAAGCCTACCTGTTGGATCCCGTAGGTTTCTTAACCAACACAATGCGTGATGGTCCGTCATAACTTTGAAGCGCCTGCCTTCCATATAGATAAGGCCGTAACTTCGACATTGACCATACTAATGCCAAGCATTCCTTCTCCGTTGTCGAATAATTACGTTCTGGCTTGCTTAATGATCGACTTATGTATGAAATTACTTTTTCTTGACCATTGATAGTTTGAACAAGGGTAGCACCCAGGCCAATATTTGATGCATCGGTGTGGATCTGGGTCGGTGCTTCTGGGTCAAAATGTGACAATATCGGGGGATTTGTTAGCAAAGATTTCAGAGTTATAAATGCTTCTTCCTGAGATTCTGACCAGATGAATGGAGAATCCTTTCTTGTTAGTTTGAACAGTGGGTCAGCTATTCGCGAGAAGTTCTTAATGAATTTCCTGTAATATGAGCAAAGTCCTATGAATGACTGAATTTCTTTTGTCTTTGAAGGACGGGGAAAATCTCTAATCGCTTTAACATTATGATCTGCCGGTTTAATTCCATGTTTGCTTGTCACGTGACCGAGTATTTCAATTTCTTCAAATCCAAATCGGCACTTTTTCCCATTAAGCCTCAGGTTCGATTCACGAAAGCACTTTAAGACAGCCTCAATCCTTCCGAGATGAGTGGTAAAGTCGGGACTGTATATAACAACGTCATCTAGGTAACAGAGGCAAAATTTCCATTTAATGTTTTTTAGTACATTGTCCATAATTCTTTCGAAAGTAGCTGGGGCATTGCACAACCCAAATGGCATAACATTAAATTCGTATAAACCGTGGGATGTTGTAAAGGCCGTCTTCTTCTTGTCTTGTTCCTCGATCTCTACCTGCCAGTATCCCGATCTGAGATCTATGGCCGTGAAATATCTAGATCCCTGAAGTGTGTCCATAACATCATCAATTCTGGGGATCGGATAAACATCCTTTACCGTTATGCTGTTCAGTTTCCTGTAGTCCACACAAAATCGCCAATTGCCATCTCTCTTTCTAACCAAAATAACCGGAAAAGCCCATGGACTAGAAGATGCCCTTATTACTCCCTCCTGGAGCATATCCTGAATTTGTTCTTTGATGATGTCTCGCTCCTTAGGGCTAACTCTGTACGGTTTGTGTTTTATCGGCTTCGCATTTTCTGTATCAATTCTATGTTTGGCCAAATTCGTCTTGCCCAATTTTGATGAAAATAGATCACTGTATTTCGATAAAACTTGCCTTAATTCATTCTTTTGGCTTAATGTCAGGTCCTCGTTTATCTGAATTTCCGTCACCTTATCTTCCTCATCATTTTCTATATAATTAACCGTGGTGGGAGGACTTGCGTAGCCCAAGGTCTGATTCTTCATTATTTTTAATGTTCGAGGATAAGGATTAGTTATCCATAAATCCGCTAATTTGTTTCTTACCGTGATCAGACATCTAGCAATTCTAAGCCCATTTGTAAGAGTTAGCCTTTCATTTGGTTCAACCACGTATTCGCCATCACCGGCCTTCACGGTTACCCTGACTAGTTTAACACAAAGTTGAGGCACTACTTCATCCTGCTGATTGATTATCTTCCCTGGGTGCTTCGTTCGAGTCTTGACACTCGGTCACAATGTCATATTCCAAAATATCCTGTTTGCAATTTATTTTCGCATTTAAACGCCTGAGAAGATCTCTTCCAATTATTAATGACCTCATATTGGACTCCAGAACTACAAATCTATGATTCAACGACTTTTCGTCAATTTTTATATCCATTGAAATGCTTCCCAATATATTAAGCCTTTTACCATCTGGGCCAATACACTTTCCATTATAGGTCTCAATACGAACGCCAGTTTCGAGAGCAGTTCTCAAATCCACAATCGAGAGATCCGCGCCTGTGTCAACCAAGGCTTCCAATATTCCAATTCTATCAACACTCACATTTATTCGGCTTTTTGAATCCATCTCTGTGATCGCGCCTATTTTCGACATGCCCTGGTTGACTGGAACAGGCGCGCTTTCTAGTTTAAATCCTCCAATACCTCGAATCTGTTGTGAGTTGGAATGCTTGGCCTCTCACACACATCGGCGTATACCTCTGGGCTCAGGTTCCGGGTGTTCAGCGGTTTTTTGTCATCAGACGGGCTGTCTAGGCTTGGGGGAACTTCCCCAACCATGCGAACATATTTTATTCTGCAATACTTTGCCACATGCCCCGGTCTATTACATCTAAAGCAGATAGGTCGTCCATCCTCGGTTCTACCTCTATCATTCCGAGGTTTTCTATCATAAGTGTTGCCAGAAGGAGTTCGTCTATATGTATCCTTTTGAGTGGATCGGGGAAATGTACGAGTCTCCTGTGGGGGGAAGTAAGTTTGGTTTTGTCTTGGTGCTCCCATCATAGCCTCGAATAATTTCAGTTTTATACGATTGAAACTCCCTTGGTTGCCTGTTCCATCCAGCATGATTAGTTTCTTTTTGAGAAATCCGATTCATAAGAATTTTATTCTTCTCCTTTCGCTCCAGGTATTCCTTCTTGAACCCATCGATTTTCTTGCATGCCTCCAGAAGTTCGTCGATGGTTTTAGGGGGGTTGAGATATAGCGCCAGCGCGTACTCCTTCTTTAGACCTCCGATTACAAATTGTATTTTTTCCATCTCTTCCATATTGGGCTGGACTTTGCTGCATTGAAGCAATATATCCTCAGCAAATCGCATCGCGAGTTCATTCCACCCCTGCATTCTGTTCAGTTTGAGCATCATCTCGTCCTTGTTCTCCAGCGACGCGAAGTCCTGGATGAGGCGAGTCTTGAAAATTTCCCAGGTGGCAAGATTGACCTTGTGGAATTCATACCAAGTTTTAGCAGGTCCGACTAGGTTCATGGCGGCGTAGCGGGTGATGATGTAATCCGCCCAGCGGTAAAGAAACCCAACTTCTTCCAGAGAAATGATCCATTGGCGTGGGTCTTCGTCTCCAGCATACTTCCTGATGTTCAAGCTTGGATTAAAGGGTATAGGGTCAAAACCGGCATCTCCACCAGTTGTTACACCTGCCTCGACCGTAGGTGCTTCTAAAGGTTTCTGATCAGCGTTTGCCATTTCATAAAATAAACCAGACCGCGTTCTCATAAAGCAAGCAACTATATTTATTAATAACGAAAGAGTTAAAACTGACTCTATGAGATTTAGAGTAACAACGAACTAAACTCAACAAAACAAAAGAAGCTCTATCGACTAATTGTATCTCGCTCTTATATCAAAAGCCTTATTTACATAAATTTTTATTACCAATTATTTTATACTAATTTACATATTTTACAAAATAGCTATGCAGAGTGTGACAATATAATCAATCATTAAAGATACAGTATAACCTCCCTGTAAAGGACAACACCTAATTGCAGAGCCAAAGTGTCCTTTAGGGAGAGGAGTCCTCTTACCGGAGAGTTGCTAAATTGTAAAAATGGTAATTTTGCAAATGAAAACTGTCCTTTGTAGAGAGGTGTCCTCTAGCAGGGTGTCCGCTAAAGGGAGGTTCTACTGTTATACAATAATTGTAGCGTTCTTGCAGATCAAGTCGGCGAGATTGCTGGTATATCTGTGGTGTGTCGATTTATTAATCCAGCGATGGCTCAGAAAGTATTTCAAAGTTAGTGTTTTATTGGTATTACTTATTAGCTACATTTTTAGAGGAAGACAAAAAGACAACACCCTAGAATGTCTATTCTGTTCTCATTGACTTCCGCCGATCTGCCGCGCCAGACAGCGGTGGTCATCTCCTATTTCATGGCCCCGCTTGTATGTTTGCCGTGGTCTGTCATCCCAGCAGGCTGGAAGGAAGTCTCTCGGCCCCCACATATCGTAACTGTGTTGTTATCCAAGACGAGGCAAGATTAACTAAGCATTAGTTTATTTTCTATTATATATATATTATATTATATACAAGTCAAAAGAGATCACTAGCAGAGTATTATTCCTTTTGGTTTCCAGAGCTCAACAATCTATGAGCCTAATACTCTGCACATCTCCTCCCTTAACTTTACAGGAACCTTCGAGGTATCTTGACTGCCCTTCCATATCTTGTATGCACGGCTGGCATTGAAGGGAGGCTCTTCTCTGGATCCTGGTCTTGGCTGTCCCTCCGTCTTGGATAACATAATCTTGCTTGATGTCGAATTTCAAATTTTCTTCGAACAACGACCTTCTTTATGAATTCAGTTTACTGCTTCTAAGCTGCTTGATGTCGAATTTCAAATTTTCTTCGAACAACGACTTTCTTTATGAATTCAGTTTACCGCTTCTAAGCTTGCTTGATGTCGAATTTCAAATTTCTTCGAACAACGACCTTCTTTATGAATTCAGTTTACCGCTTCTAAGCTTGCTTGATGTCGAATTTCAAATTTTCTTCGAACAACGACCTTCTTTATGAATTCAGTTTACCGCTGCCACCATGTGTTGTTATCCAAGACGAGGCAAGATTAACTAAGCATTAGTTTATTTTCTATTATATAATATTATATTATTATTATTTATTTAAGTAACCCAGGTTCCTGGAGCGTACAGAAGTCGCCAACTACCCGGGATGTCCTTCTGACCTAAGTCTTCTTGGATTTATGTACAATGCCAGTGGAAGTCCAATTTATGAGGTGTTGCCAGGCAGATTTCTTTCTTGGGAGATTTTCTAGGGATGCTGGACATATGTTGGTGATACCTAGGAGAGTGGCTGTCTGGAATCTTTGGTATTGGAAGGTTGGGCAAGTGAAGAGGAGGTGGTCTACGGTTTGGTCTTCATCTTGGCAGTGGGGGCAAGTTGGGTCTTCTTTTGAGACCGTTGCAAGGTCTGCCTGAATGTAGCCATGTCCGGTCAGGATTGTTGTGGAGGTAGATCCATGCTTGATGTTTCGAAGCATTTGGAGGAGTAGTTTCGGGGGTAGCAGCAAATCTTCGTAGATTTCTGGTGGAGTAGTCTTGGATGTAGAGGTCTGTCCACATTTTGAGGGCAATCTGTTCTTTTTTACCGCGCGCGACGCTCTTTGGGAGGGTGGTAAAGGATAGTGGCAGATTAGAATGTGCTGCAGCCTTTGCCGCCTGATCCGCCAGTTCATTTCCTGGAATACCGCTGTGGCCTTTGATCCAGCAGAGTTGCACATTTGGTGAAAAATGTAGGTTGTAGATTATTTCCGCAATCAGTTGTGTTCTTGGGGGCCAAGACCTACATATGGCTGATAGAGCTGATTGGCAGTCTGAGGCAATGATGAAGTGTTCTTTTGGGAAATTCATGGTTATTTTTGTTGCGTAGATAATGGCACGCAGTTCAGCTTGGAACGCTGAGCACTCCTGGTGGAGTTTAAGTTGTATGGTTTGTAGAGGAGGTGGTAGGATGACTCCAGCCCCAACTCCTTCTGATGATTGGGATCCGTCTGTGTAAATGGTGGTGACATTTAGTTGTAGTGATTTGGTAAAATGGATTATCTTCCGTAATGGGGGATAGGGTAAAAAGGAAGGACTTGGGCGTGATTCGTAGTGGCCCGTTTTCAAAGTTTTTAAATATTCTATGTGAGCCTTTATAGAGATATCGAGTGGGGGACAACCCGTCAATGAGATAGCTGGTATTGTCGGTGTGCATGGACCACCTATTATTATTGTTTTCGTATATTTGTAGTGGAGACTACGTAGCTTGCGAGCCCCATTTGTGTCATATGCACGTTTTCCCCAGACACCAGAGCCATATAGTAGCGCTGGGAGAACGACTCTCTTGTAAATTTTGTGTCCGGAACTGAAGGTTGAACCAAATTGCCCTTTTATGGTGCTAGTGAGCCTTGGGAGTATCCATCGGTATTTGAGTAAACTGTTGTTGAGATGTTTAATAAATTGTCTCTTTGAATCAAAGGTAATACCAAGGATTTTAATTGTTTTGTTGATTGCAATGGGCTGGTCAAGAAGTCGGATGCTGTCCTTGTTTGGCCATCTTGGTTTGTTACTGTAAAACATGCATGCTTGAGTCTTGTGGGGATTTACCAACATTCCATGCCTTCTGCACCATTGTGAGAAATTTTCAAGAAAATTGTTTATTTGACATTTAGGAAGCTTTGGGGCCACCTGCACCATTAGTGTGAAATCATCTGCGAAGCCCACTAATTCGCTCTTTCTAGGTTTTTGCAAAGTAAATGCTTTTCTTGCAATCATATTGAAGAGAAAGGGACTTAAAGCCGCTCCTTGTGGGACTCCACGGAGTGACAGAATGTGAGCAGTGTGTCCCCATACGCTATAGGCCATTTTTCTATTTATTAAATAGCTGGTAATTAGTTGTAGTAATTCCTCAGGGCAGCTAACCTCTCGTAGGGCTTCAATGATAGAATACCTATGTACGGTGTCGAAGGCTCTTCTAATGTCTAGGCTAATAACTAGTGTTTTCTCCCCCTCTTCCATGTCCCTGTCTATGAATTGGTTTATTGCAGCTAGGGCGTTTTCGGCCGAACGGCAAGGAACAAATCCAAATTGGAGGGGTGAAAACCAATTGTGCCGGTCTGCTAGCCATTGTAGTCGAGCCAAAATGCAACGCTCAAATACCTTGGCTAGGGTGTTGAGAAGAGCAATTGGGCGGAATCTTTCCAGTGGGTTTTCTGCTGTGCTGTCCGGTTTGGGTATGAGGACTAAAAGGCCGATTTTCCAGGGTGATGGAAAATGGCCGAATCTTAGACACTTGGTAAAAAGTCCTGCAAGTAGTTTATGTAGGGGAGGACCTCCTAATTGAAGGCACTTTGCTCCAAGTCGATCAGGGCCTGGAGATTTCTTGAGTCCACAGCATTTGATGGCCCGAAGTACTTCAGCGTCGGTGAAGTCTGGTTCAATAAGGCCAGAAAACTGTATTAAGGGCCGAGGCTGAGATATTGGTGTGTCAGGCAGACAAAAGTGCTGCAGGATTTTTTCACAGGTTTCCTCTGGTGTGTAGGGGGTTCCGTCAGATTTTTTGAGCAGTGGAGGTCCTCTTTGGGTGCTTCGTCCTTTGGAAATATATTTGTGGACAGAGCTCCAAGCGGCTGAGGATACTTCTTGACAGAGGTTTATCCATGATAGGTGTTTGGCTCGTCTTATCTCGGCTCTCAGCCTGTTGTGACATGCTCTGTAGAGCCCTTTGAAGAAGTTTCTAATGGGCGTGGATGTGCACTGCGAAAGGCGCCTTAGAGAAACTACTACATTGCGGAGTTTTGCTAAGTCTTTATTCCACCAGGGTTTTGATGGTCTGTTGTCTTTCTTTTTTCTTTTCATGGATATGTTGCAGGCCTCTTGAAGGATTTTGGTAAGAATATGCACCACATAATCTATGTCCTGGTGTGTTGATGCGGCATGGAGACGTGAGGCTGCATGTTGCAGAGAGGAGCCAAGGAATGCAGTGAAGGCGCTTTCCACACACGTCGATTCAGCCCAGGAAGTATTTTGAGCTGGGGATATTGTATCTTGGATTGTAGTGAGGATCGGTAGATGGTCTGTGAATGCCATTTCAGGAAGGCATGTTCTAGTTGCTCGGGCGGCTAGGGAACTGGAAGCCAAGGTTACATCGATGGAGGAAGACTGGTGTCCGTTGCTCCAAGTGTATTGCACAGGAGCTCCCAGAAAGTGTAAGTTTGTGAGCATAGAAGATGCTTCCAGACTAGCGCCTCGAGCATCACGGACTGCACCGAGACCCCAGGTAGGGGAGTGGGCGTTGGCGTCCATGCCTAAAACACTTGGTATGGCACATGTGGTAATGATGGATTCGAGGGTCGGAAGAAAGTCATATTCTGTTGTATCATGGTGCCAGTAGGCTGAACAAACTAAGAGGGCTTGTTTGCCTAGCCAGATCATCGCAGCAGTGATGTTTGGGTCGGAGGAATCAACCTGTACAGGATGAAGGCTGGCGCGAATAACTAATCCCGAGGGGATGTAGTTACCAGGTGGAGCAAACGTTAAAAATGTGCTATTGGGCCATCTGAAGTTTCGGGGGAGTTCCTGGAGCAGGATTACGTCTGCTTGTGTTTTGATTGCCATTTGGGAAAGTTCCAGAACAGCATCTGGTGACTTTCTGAGGTTGGCCTGTAGAACTTTGAGGGGTTTAATCATATTTTCTAATCTTGGATATTTGTGCCTTAACCAAGGGACATGCGCGGGATGTGGCTTGGTGGGTTAGTGCTTCAGATGAGATTCCTGCCTTTTTGGAGCAGTTATGACATTTCAGTGTGTTGCTTGGCATTCATGTCCCTCGTGTCCTGTTGTGCCACATTTGTAGCATATGGGGTTGGCGGCTTGGCAGGTCGATGCGCGGTGGTTGAAACCGCAGCATCTGTAACACTGCTTCAGAGAATAGCTCTTCTCATAACGGTGTATTAAGCTTGCGATGGGGATCTTACCACGTTGTTGCAGAGTCTTGGCGGCGTCATCGTCCACTTCGACGAATACTGTGGTGTAACCTTTTGGATTGGGTTTGGGTCGATGTGCAATTCTGAAGTGTCTTTTCCCTGGTAGATTCTTGAATGATGGGTTGTTTTCCAGACTTTTAAGGATTTCTTCATTTTTGGTGCTGTCTTCTACCCCAAAGATACAGTATCTGGGGTGGATCGTTGAACGTTCCTGACAAGACAGTTCGGATGGCATTGCATTGTTCAGCTTGGATGCTAGCTCAGCGGCGACATGTTTGGTTTTAGTGTGGATGACCAGCTTCCCTTTACCTTTCACTGAAGCAGCTACCTCGTTTGAGGCAAAGAGAGAAGGGTTTTTTGACTTTACTTCGCGGAGGATTTCTCGAGATTCCTTAGTAGGGTTTATGGATTTAATTACGACATGGGATTCAAAGTCTCTTGCCAGGTTGTTATAGGTTGGTTTAACCTTTGAGGAGACAGGCGCTGGGGGTTTGGTCATGTTTTGCTGTTTCAGCATATGAGGGTCTGGATGGTGTCTCTGCCATTGGTTTGGGGCGAGACTGTGCGAGGTTGATGCCAGTGTAGGCATCCTGGAGAGCCAGCTCAGCGCAGGTCAGAGCGGAGTGAAGAGTTTTTATAAGGCTTCTGCGTAGATCTTCATTTAATTTAGCCTTGGTAGCGAGCGTATTTATTTGATTCACGCCGGTGTTGAAGGCGCAAGAGATTTGACCGAACTTGAAATCGAGATGTTTAGGGTCAGAGTCCATCTCGGAGCGATATCGTTTCACGCCTGATGGCTTGTTAATTGACATCATATCTTTATTTATGTTCTCCTAATATTATATTATATACAAGTCAAAAGAGATCACTAGCAGAGTATTATTCCTTTTGGTTTCCAGAGCTCAACAATCTATGAGCCTAATACTCTGCACAGTAACTGATATGGCTAAGGAAATGTAAAAAATAAAGCCGCATTTGGCAATGAAAAAAGTTCTAACAGGATAATTATCTAGAACACAGATCCATCGTTGCAATGACCATAGTTGATGAACGAGGCTCTACAAAATGTTTAAAGATCCACTATATTTGCTGAACTTAGCTACAAGTGACTACTGTCTATTCCACAATCAATTAAAATGGCTGAGAGGCAAAGATAGTTAGGTGATCAAGGCTGTGAGTATTTTTAGTCTCAACATTCTATTAAAATAGTATGATGACCTAACAACAGTGATGAAAAATTTGTATAGAGCTTAAAGGAGATTATATTTAGAAATATATTTTAGCCTAGTGCAGGGGTCAGCAAACTGTGGCTCACGAGCCACTTGCAGATCTTTATATAGTTCCATACGCAAATATTACAGTATTTATGCGAGTACTATTTATTGTTGACAAGAAAAAAAAATTATGGCTCTTTAAAAAAATTTCAAGTTTGTAAATAGTCATTTTTGGCTTTTCCGACTCAAAGGTTTGCCGATTCTGGGCTTGTGAATTGTTGCTTTTCTTTTGCCCTACCTTACTTATCACAGTAGAACCTCTCTCTAAAATACCTCCTAGCTTCACATCTAGTTTGATAAGTTCCAATTAGGATTATAGATGGTAATAAGAACAAATTTAAATATATTAATAGTGGGTGATGTATCGGTAACAACGCATGAAGTGTCACATGCTATTCATTTTTGATTAGATTTAATCTTTTATTTATACCTAAAGTGTCCTTTTACTGGAGAGCATCTAAATAAATTTTACTGCACCTTAAACTTTTTTTGCTTATCCCTAGTACACATGTGGCACAGGCCATGATAATCATGGTGGGTAGAAGTAGGCGACTGCTTTACTGTAAGTGCACCACATGTCTACACATGTGAAAAGTAGTTTGACTTTGCACTTACAAATGTTCCAGAGCCCCGTTTGGTTTCTTGCACTCGCTGGTGGGGTTGGACTTTTGTAAGAATCGGGGGCCATTGGAGCAATTTTTTTTATCAGAAAAAAGTTCCCAATGTGAGATTCGATCCTGGGTCGTAGTCTTCTTCTTTCTTATCTCCACTCAATCATATTAGGGTATCAAGCTGTGATCCTTGATGGTGTCTGTTTGACAACCATCATGACTGGGTGAAGTAGAATGCCTTTGTCATTAAGACTGTGAGCACTACCCAGTAGCAGGCCGACTTAGCTCCAAAAGAAATGCTTCTGACATGAGGAACAGACGCCATGTGCAGCTGCTCCTAACATGTAGTACAAACTCTGCTCATCGTAGTACTGGGTTGTAGTGGTCAAAAATAAATGGTTTAGGACATCCTTCCACCGAACCCCCGCATCTTAAACTGTTTTTCATAAATGGCTAAGCAAAAATTACAAGGTAGATTAAACCTGATTCTATGAATACGGGTCAAATGTGTGTGATCATTCTAAAGGAAATAATTCTTAGCCCTGTTGTTGTTTCTTATCCCCTTGTGTAAAGATTACAATGAATTTCATGAGTTCATGCTCCTCAAGCAATTCTTAGCTCTACCTCCATCCAGTAAAAATCCTTAAGTAGTTAAAATTTCACCAAAAAAAAGTTGAATGTGGTGTGTTTTAATCAATAGAAAATAAGAGATTAAACATTTTATTTATGCTCGCAACAAGTTGTTATATAAAGCAAAATTATACAAACAAAGACATATATATCACAGTATAATTCTGCAACAGTTATAAGGCACAGCATATTTAAGACCTTGTATGAGCTGCTATAAGCTCATATACAATGGCATTAAAACAAGAATTAAATATCTACAGTTCAAACCTCTTTAATTCAACACCAGATAGGTAAATCCTGCTTAAAGTCAGCTTTGTGTATTACAGTAGAACATACAGCATAAGAGGATAAACACAAGGTAATAAGACCAAATCCAAATAAATAAATAGTGTGTGACGTTTCGGTAACAGCATTGTTACCATTTTAAGACAAAAGTACTGACTGAAAACACTTGATAACAGTAACTATTTAAAACATGCTGTATGCTGCATTCAGTACTTTTGTCTGAAGATGGTAACAACGCTGTTACCGAAATGTCACACACTATTTATTTGGATTTGGTCTTATTACCTTGTGTTTATAATCTATAATCCAAATTGTGTCTTATCACCATAAGAAGATACTTTTTCTAGATGATTCCTCTCTATAAAAGACAGTTTTCATTACCAAAATTACCATTTTTTACAAAAATAAGCAACTTTCCATTCTGGGCGAATTCATGGCAATTGAGCATGTTGGAGACCAAAACTCCATTATGTCCAAGTGCCTATCTGGACTCAAGACGGCTTGTAGCCCTTGATGCAATCTAGACGTCTCTCGGGGAAGACCTCAAGTCGGATGTCATGTAAATATATAATTTATTTTACAATATAATGCGGCTTATGATTGTAAAACGACATTTGAAAATTATCCCTCATGTGTTTCTTTTGAACAAAAAATTGAAATTTATTTTAAGGAGAAATAATGATTATTTCTAACCTTAGGGATGAAGTATGAAAGGATGAATTGTGAAGAGTAATGATAAATGGAAAAATAAAGTGTCCAGGGATGGGAAAGCTATAGCTGTATTCTTGTAACTTTGTTTTGATGTTGAATGGAAGTGAATAAAGTATGTTTCAATCTCTCTCCAGTAAGAAGACATCTCTCTCTAAAGGACTTTGTCTACTAGCTATCTTTTATAGAGAGGTAGTTCTACTGTATGAATGGTAGTTACCTGTAGTTCTACTTGAATTAAAGAGGTTCTACTGTATCTATCCAAAAGTTAATATATATGAAAATAGAACTAAAACATGTTATTTTGGCAGTTATACACAGATGGAGTGTTCCCTTTGTATATAGAGTTCTTGGATTTTCTCTATAGAAGATTCATGTCCATATTTCATTAAAGACTGAGATTTTTCCTGACACACATTAATTCTAATACAGTTAAACCCTGTCTATAGCACCCCCTCTAAATAGCGCCTTCCTCTCTATAGTGCCCGATTTTAAATACGTAGTACGATGCGATTTACATTAAAAGTGACCTGTCTATAGCACCCTATTTTGGTGAGTCCCAAGAGGGGGTGCTATAGACAGGTTTAATAACTGTATATAAAAATGAATTGAAGATATATGTCTGATTTAGACCTTTCTCTGCAGTCACACTGGATATTTAGCTATCACTTAGGTAGCTTTAACATGTTAGTGTATTACATTGATTCTTTATTCCTAGATCATTCACCATGTGCCAGCACATGATTTTAAGATTTCAATCAGGGACCTAAGTGCAAAGTTGAACTGCTTTTCACATGTATTGTAGACGACATGTGGTGCACTTACAGTAAACTACTTCTACCCACCATGATTATCATGGCCTGTAAAATGTGTACTAGGGATAAGCAAAAAAAAATCAGGGACCTGAGTATAAGTGCAAAGTTGAACTGCTTTTCACATGTATTGTAGATGACATGTGGGTGTACTTACAATAAAAGTAGTCACCTAATTCTAACCACCATGATTATCATGGCCTATACCATGTGTACTAGGGATAAGCAAATAAAAAATCAGAGATAACATATACTTGGATGATATCGGGTGATAATCCTCCTAGTTCAATCAGAAATACATTTTAACTCTATCTGATGTCACTTGAGGTAGTAAACCATGTTACCTAGTTGTACATGACACCTTAGTTTTGACATTTTTATAGAATATGAAGTATTTTATTCATTGGGTAAACTGTGTTAGGAAATAAATGTCAGGGAGAAGTCTACTTCTATTGTTTAATTAAATAATTTACATTTGTAAGTGCAAAAGTCAAACTGCTTTTCACATGTGTAGACATGTGGTACACTAATAGTAAAAGTAGTCGTCTACTTCTAACCACCATGATTATCATAGCCTGTACCATGTGTACTAGGGATAAGCAAAAAATAAAATAATAATTAAAAAGATTTCTGGAGATGAGTTTCTCTTTAATTTCATCAAAGCAGTCTCTCAGGCATCCCTGCCCTTCTACAGGAGAACTTAATAAAACTCCGCCTGATACAATACACTCTAGTGTGTCTGGCAGTGAAAGGGTTAAGACCAAATTGGATATAACTTAAGACCATACTGTTAAAACTCATTATCTTTTAAAATAAAGTTCATTTTCATATATTTTGAAAATAGAGCAATCCATAAATAAATCTTTAATTAAAAAGGCATAAATTGGATCAAAATATCATTTATGTTGAACAATAATCGATAAATAACACACACACAACTGTACATCTATACAGTAATTTATAGATTGACTAAAGTTTTTTAAAAAAAGCAATCAAATAATAATAATGATTAGTATAAAGGTGGTGGATTGAAGACTTTGAATTTTCTGGGCCCCTGGCTTAAATTGAGTAGGGACCACAACTATGAATATATAGTTTACTGATATTATGGAGAGAAACAATTTGTAAAATTGAATGTTGATAATTTTTCTTAAATGCTAACTATACTTTGAAAGACTTTACTGCAATGAGAGAGAAAATTTTTTTCAAGATTTGTGAGAAGATCTTAGAACACAGGAAAATCTTAGAAGACTTCACAGTTTTGTGTGTCATCCTTGCATAGGTGCCATGCTAATCTTTTCTGTATCGTTCCAATTTTAGTATATGTACTGCTTAACAAGCATGAACAAGCAGGAAAATCTTAGAGGTTTCTCTAAATTAAACTTAAACTGCTCTGTTATTGTTATTGCCTATCAAGTTGACCTTTGATGTGACTATATGGACAAATATTCTCCAATCGTTAGTGACCATAACTGCATCTCATTTAGTAACTTTCTGGTAACTTCCTTGAATCCTTTTTAATCAGCTCATTGCAGATCTTCCTTCAATTTTTCACAACTTTACTAAGCCATTTACTCAAATAAATTTGCATGGACTGCTCTACTAATGTATTATTGGAAGTATAGAGGCTGCCAATTGTGAAAATTCCTGTACACAGAGTAATAATGTTATAACAAATAACAATATGAATTGGGGGTGTAGGCAGCTCATAATTTCTTATTCTAAAAAAAAATATACAATTAAACCTGTCTATAGCGCCCCCTCTAAATAGTGCCTTCCTCTCTATAGCGCCCGATTTTAAACATTAAAATGTAAACATTTTACATTAAAAGTGACCTGCCTATAGCACCCTATTTTGGTGAGTCCCAAGAGGGGGGGGGGGGGGGGCACTATAGACAGGTTTAACTGTAGTTCTTTAATTCAACATTCCAATATAAAGAATAGTTTATAAAAAATTATAGTCAGTTAATATAAAAAGGTTATATACTAAAGCTATTTAACAATATAAGCAATATTTAGAATTTTTGTTTGGAATGTATATACCAATATATTTATCAATAACAAATCTCATTGAGGGGTAAAAAAAGAACAAATAAATAGTAGAAATATTAATATTTGGAATTTTAAATCAATCAAAATAAGTAAATTTATGTTTTAAGAGAGCATATATAAGGTTGTTCCAAATGTTCGTGTTTTTTTCTTATTACTTGGTGAATAATATTATTACGGCGAATATATAATAATACAAAATAACAATTACTTTATATATAATATGATAAAGCACAATTTAGATTATAGATTATAATAAAAAAGACCTAATCCAAATAATTTATTAGTGTGTGATGTTTCAGCAACAACATTGTCACATTGACAAAATGATGATGGTGACAATGTTGTTGCCACCCTTGGCAGAGCTGACTGCTATAGGGCGCGTCCCCAGGTGGCGGATAGGGGAACGACCTTCAGATATGAAGGCCAGCTGCGAAACAAGCAGAATAACTCTGACAAATAAGCAGTCGCGGACCAACAGCAGCATTGTTAGAAGAGGAGTAGACCTCTTTAAAAATCCTGACTTCAACTGACCCGGTTGATGGACCTCAGCAAGGGTCCCACTCCAGGGATACGGAGAAGCTGTGTCTGTACTCATGTTAGAGTCGGCAGCAAAGGCGTCTGCTTCCATGTTAGGAACGGCCTCAAACCACAGGCAAAGTCAGACTTTCACCAAAGTGTGCCTGGATCATGGTGCCATGATCAACGAAAGCTGCACCCCTATACCCCATTCCAGGACCTTTGGGAGAGGCCGCTGCTCATCATAAAACAGCTCGAGGAGCATGAACTCATGGAATTCGTGTAATCTTTACACAAGGGGATAAGAAACAACAACAACAACATGTTGTTGCCGAAACATCACACACTAATAAATTATTTGGATTAGGTCTTATTTTCTTTTTTTTATACATAATACAAAGTCATCATACATAACAGTGAATAATATTGGAATTTCAATTTTTTACAAGTGTTTACGAACTTTAGGGATAACCTTGAATAAAGAGAGATTTCTTAAAATGTACAGAGAATAACCAATATATAACAAACAAAAGCTGAATTTGGTCCTGTAAGATACTGTATTAGTTAGTTCATTGAGAGAATTGTCTTATATGCTGGTGGCAAGCCATATATCTTTATATAAGATTATAAACTGTTTCCTCAATTATAACAACTTCCTACTGTCCTATCTATAATGGAAAAAAATACCCAGAGGGCCTGGCTCATCAGTGTAAATCCTCCCAGTAGTTTCACCAGTTATATGTAACATACCTTTCTACTATTGTATATTAGGCTGTTCTGTTTATATACAGTAGAACCTCCATGAGAGGACACCTCTCTATAAAGGACAGTTTTTCATTGACAATATTACCATTTTTACAATTTAGGTTAACTTTATAGTAAGAGGACACCTCTCCCTAAAAGACACTTTAACCTCTGCAATTAGGTGTCCTTTACAGGGAGCTTCTACTGTATCTGGGATTAAAGAGAGGACTCTCCCGCTAGAGGACACCTCTCTAAAAAAGAAAGTTTTCATTGCCAATATGACCATTTTTACAATTTAGTAACTCTCCGGTAGGATAACATTTTTCCTTAAAGGACACTTTAGCTCTGCAATTAGGTGTTGTCCTTTACAGGGAGGTAGTTCTACTGTATCTGGGATTTAAGAGGAAATGTTGGTGAAGCTATGAACATAAGGACACGGTAAGCTCACTCTAATACCAAGCAATGCCCTTCCTAACACTTACTCTAGCTACTTAAAGGTAAAATGGTGTTTTAAGATAACCTATCTCTGTATGGGAGATGGCACTCTACACCCATGGACAAAACTTGAGGAAGTGGAAAATCTTTTATGTCACCAGTCATCTCTTTTTGTTGGAGACACACAGAGGCTGTTCCCACTTGGTTATCTGATGTGTCTTTAATAAAGGTCCTGTAATATCAAGGTAATAAGACCAAATAAATAGTGTGTGACGTTTCGTTAACAACATTGTTACCATTGATAAGGCACAATTTGGATTATAGATTATAAACACAAGGTAATAAGACCAAATCCAAATAATGTTATTTGGACTTGAACATTGTTACCATCTTCAGACAAAAGTACTCAATGAGAAAATATATTACAGTATATTTTAAATAGTTACTGTTATTGTTTATTGATAACAGTACCTTTATTAAACATGCTGTGATATATTTTCTCATTGAGTACTTTTGTCTAAAGATGGTAACAATGCTGTTACCCAAATGCCACACACTATTTATATATTTGGATTGGGTCTTATTACCTTGTAGCTATAATCTATAATCCAAATTATGGTTTATCATTACTATGTATCAAATACCTTTCAGAGTTATTGTCTCAATCCAGATATACATGGTAAAAGGTACAACTTCCTTAAGTTTTATCCATGAGTTTTAAAATATAACAAAAATAAAAGTATCAAAAAATATGAAATGGCAAATATCTTTATTTATATGGAATGTCCAATATTTCTAGATAATTTTATATGAGATTATAATATTCTCACAAATAAGTACAACAGAAGTATCATAGAGATAAGTAAAAAATACAAAGACAGAATTCTATAAATGACCTAACTTTATAAAATATAATATCAAAGAGGTGCAGACCTTATCAAGTGTAAAAGAATAATTCAAAAAATCTCAAAAAAAAAAAAAAACTATTCAAAAATACCCAAAATATACAAAAAAAAGAAGAGCTAAACTAAAAAAAAAAAAGAAAATTATAATAATTTCTGTAATCTCTACATTAAAACATTAAGGTAACAGGTACAATGGTGAGGGAATTTAAAAAAAATAAATTTGAAGAGAAAATACATTTTAAAGTAAAATATTGATAATTAAAGAAGCATATTTTTGATTCCTGATAAGATTTGTATAGGGGCCAATAGTTTTATATTCTAAATGAATTTCAGTCTTTATTAGGGATAGTTTTCCATTTGCAAACATATTTTTTTATCTTACATATCTCTAAGTGACTTCAACATGGCTTTTGGACAACAAGCAATGTGGTATAAGAGAAAAACCAACTTTCTCAGAATGGATACCATCGCTACTGACAAAAGACTGAATAGAATTTAGAATAACACAAGGTAATATGACCAAATAAAATAAATAGTGTGTATGTGACGTCACACACTATATATTTAGATTTGGTCTTATTACCTTGTGTTTATCTATAATCCAAATTGTGCCTTACCAAATTAGAATGACAAATCTATCAGAATAAAAAAAATCTGCCTCTTTAATTATTTAAGAAATAATTGGTGCGTTTACAAAATTAATTTAAAAAAAATGAACAAAATATTAAAACATACATTTCCAAGTTTAAAAAAAAAAATGGACGCTCTCGAAGTACTATTTACAAAAAAATTTGAGCTTTAAAAAAAAAATTTCATTTATTTAGTTGGTGTACCAGCACCTGCTAAGCATTCTTATCTATTCGAGAGAACTTTTGTTTATAAAAAGGAATGCTGCTCTCTACAAACTGGCGATTTACAAAAATATAAACAACAATAACAGATTTCTTTCTTGGCAGCTAATTCACATGTTTGAGAAACCAGTCTCCCTGGCTGACGTGAGAAGGCTTGTTCTTGACCTTGTTCTGTTCAGCTGAGCCCTGCCTCTACGTTCTGTAACAAACACATTGGTACTCTTCTAACTGGAAATATTAACCTATAGTTACTATACTTTGTCCATTACTTTTTTAGGACACTTGAAAATTTTGACACAATCTTTGAACTCCGCCTTTGTCGGTCCCAAGCCCGGATAAAAAAGGAGGAGGGGGAGCAGTAACAAGCTCACTAAAAACCTGGGCTCAGCTGGCCCGGCTGATAGTACCCTGTAAGGGCTCCTGATCCAGGATGTTTGTACTCCATGTTAGGAGCAGCTGCACATGGTGTCTGTTCCTCATGTCAGAGGCGGCCATTTATTTTGGAGCTAAGTTGGCCTGCTACTGAGTAGTGCTCTCAGTCTTAATGACAAAGGCAGATGCATTCTACTTTACCCAGTCATAATGGTTGTCAACTTTACAGGCTTGACACCCTAATATGATTGAGTGGAGATAAGAAAGAAGAAGAAGAAGGAGAGACAATCTTTATATGGTTGTGGGTTATGTGTTAGAACAACCATCAGTGGAATCAAACAAAGGTTACCTCCAGCAACAGCTCTGGGAGACTTGGTCCGAGGCTTGTGGGAGAAGGCAGATCCTGTAGTGAGGGCTTCCAAGAGACTGTCCATCACCCCTTCTTGGTCTCCTACTCCTGCACCACACTCAGTATTAGTCTTTGGAAAATCTTCAGCATGGGACAATTTTTCTCCTTGAAAAACATTTTGCTTGAATGGACCTTCATTCCAGCCAAAGGGTAATCCCACCAGTAAACACAAGTAAACAAATAGGGGGTTCTGATGTTTGGTAAGTACAAAAATAAAACTTCTTCCTAAATATATAGATATGTAAGTATACACTAACTCCTTCCATCATGATTATCATGACCAAAGTACTCACAATTAAGTATTTTAAATAATGGGAGGAAACTACAAAACTTTAAAAGTAATATCATTTTGCTGGATGAAAGTAAATAACTGTGTTATGTAAACATCACTTGAGACTTTTAGGTTGTTATAAGTATGGTTATAAAAACAATTTAGACATAAAACATGGGATGTTAATATTATGCTGTTAGAACAGATTTGCTGCTGTAACACTGAAGGTGAACGTACAATTTGGGTTAATGGTAAGAAATTAACAACACCAAATAAGTGAATTGACTGTAGGAGCACATTGATATACTATCTTTAAACAGAAGTACCAAACTTAACAGAGAGATTGAAACTACTTTTATTAATCATTCATGTATGATTATATAGGGTTAAATACAAAAGTGAATAAATAATATAAAATAATAAATAGAGATTTGAAAGATTGAGAAACATCTTTATTACACATATAAGATTATATATAAAAGGAAAGATAGGGATTGAAACTACTTTATTACAATTCTATATACAGTTACGAGCGTCATGCGTTCTTAATTCTTCATCTCTGTCACCGTTTGCTTTTTTTTTTGGAATGACGCCCTCCTATTGGTTGGCTAAGATCATGCCACCTTTGCCCCCCCCCCCCCCCCCCCCCCATCATGCCTCCCCCACTCGCTTTTTCGTTTTTGTAACTATTGTGTTGGAGCGGGTCGCTCCTTAAATAAATGCATATATTAGTTAATAACCAAATGGAATCCACTTTTCTTTTTCCCAGTAAGAGACGCCTACGGAAGCCAACAGTACATAGACAGATAAAGCACTATAGTGGCTATAGTTATTAACTAATATATGCATTTATATAAGGCGCCAATTTATAATTGTAACAAATAGTATTTGAAACAAAACATTCAATCGGGTAAAACACGGGCGTTGCCCGGGTCATTCGGCTAGTGTGTTATATAAGATCAAGAGAGTATCAAAGACAATCAGAGAGAATAAGCCACCAGCTTTGGCAACAAAAAAGTCAACATGTACACCATGACTTCTGGATATGACAAAACACTATTTTTTGCTACGTGTACAAGTTTTATAACTCCACCTAATGATGTTTCTGATGTTTTGGTAACACCATTGTCACTGAAATGTTACATTTCATTAATTTGGTTTTGTTAACACATGTTTCCACATAAAGGGTGTTATTAATCCTTAGTCTTCTTTGTATAGATGAGGGCCATAGTCCAAAAATGTGGTATTGTGGCTTAGTTACTCACCTGAATGTGTGACAAAGAATCAAAATATGCATTGTTTTAATGGAGTTAATAAATGCATGTTTATGCATGTATTAAGGGGCTCCTTTTTTGATCATACACACAGAAAATTTTTAAAATGATAAAGCACAATTTGGATTATAGTACAAGAAAATAATGCCTAATCCAAATAATTTATTAGTATGTGACATTTCGGTAACAGCATTGTTACCATAATTTTTTTTCTGATGATGGTACCAATAATGTTACACACTATTATTTGGATTAGGTCTTATTTTATTGTATCAAGAATCTTAAAATATAAAAGCTTCTTCTATACCAGCAACTTGGTTATAGCATCATAATTCTAAAAAGTCCCAAGTTTTTAATTTCAATAATTTGCTTCGCCTTTGCCGGTCCCAAGCCTGGATGAAAAAGGAGGAGGGGGGAGCAGTAACAAGCTCACTAAAAAAACCTGAGCTCAGCTGGCCCGGCTGATAGTACCCTGTATGGGCTCCTAATCCAGGGATACAGGATGAGTAGAGTCTGTACTCCATGTTAGGAGCAGCTGCACATGGCATCTGTTCCTCATGTCAGAGGCTGCTATTTCTTTTGGAGCTAAGTCATCCTACTACTGAGTAGTGTTCCTATAGTCTTAATGACAAAGGCAGACGTATTCTACTTCACCCAATCATGATGGTTGTCAAGTATCTTTTTCAAAAGTCTCAAACTTTACAAGCTTGACACCCTAATATGATTGAGTGGAGATCAGAAAGAAAGAAAGAAGAAGAAATCGTAGCTATAAGAACATTGACTGTAATGGGGTACATTGCCTTGTGATATATCAGGCAATTAGCAGTTAAAAGAGACACCTTTCTACAATATTACAAATTTCTTGGTGGTAGAGAAAGCTGAGTTTACACAGGAGCAGTGCTTTTAAAAGTGATATCTTCTTTTTGTGCGTGTTGTGTGCAAAAAAAAATGGTTTTAATAATTCCATTTTATAAAGATGTAATTTTTGCCGGAAGGATAGTGATCTATTAAAATAAAGTTAGTTTCTTTTAGCAAAATTTACATTTATATTTTGGCTATAGATATGGCCTAGCCACTTTATATTTGGCAAACTGTGAAGATTTTATTTGATACCTTGTGCTTCTCATTAAATCAAAGCACACCCTAGACTGACAAGGGCCTGAAGCCAAAGCTGGCATTATGGTTTTGTCATTGACCCAAGTCTGCTGGTTAGTGTAAAAAGTCAATAGATGGTGTCTAGTTTTGGCATCTATTTTAATAAAAAATATACCTTTAGTGTCTTTATATATTCAATTAACATACTTAACCTTTTCCGCACAGATGTTCATAGGTGGTGGATACACCAATGGCCTAGAAAAAGAAGGGATTTTCCACGATTACCAGACATGACAAAACTACAGAGTTTCCACATTCCTGAATTATGTAAGCTATGAGTTATTACTTCCTCTATTGGTGACAGGCTGAATATGTCATCATTTTGAAACCTAGCCTGATCTTTGCCAATATGTGCCTTACAAAAAGATTTCCTAGGAATGGGAAATCCCTATCTGGTGCCTCTAAATGGCAGAGGGGTGACAACACCTCAGAGTGGCAAAGTTAGAAAGTAACCAAGCCGAGTTTGCCATACGTCACCAACTCCATCCTGATATGGAGGAGGACACCTACGTGTTCTTGTAGTTGGAAATGGCTTCTAAAAATATGGCTGAACCTACCTACTATTAGGTCAACATGATATGGTGGTGGGAGGCAAGGGGAAAATTTGGCTGAAATAAAGAGGTTATACTTGTAGTATTGACTACTATAATATACACTCATC
>CP092873.1:76530747-76542124 GCA_030710605.1 Cordylochernes scorpioides
AAAGAAACTTAAGAAAGTGATAAAGACAATTTAGATTTGAAATTAATTTTCTTCAGCTCATAGGAAGAATAAATTCTTAGGTCCATTGAAGTCTATAAAAATGATAAGACACAATTCACCCTTTCATACCTCATCCCTAAGGTTAGAAATAATCGTTATTTCTCCTTTAAAAATATTTTTATTTTTCATTGAAAAGAAACACATGCGGGATAATGTTTAAATGTCGTTTTACAATCATAAGCCGCATTATATTATATTGTATTATAAATTATATTACGATGCACTAGCGCGCCATCTGTTATCAAATTACAAAACTATTTTAGACGCATATAATATTCTTTTTAAAATAAAACAATTTCTACTGCCCTTACTGCAATGGAAAAATTAAAGGGAGGGCCTGGCGAAACCGCTGGGAGGGTTCACCAATGATGAGCCAGGCCCTCCCTTTAATTTTTCCATTGCAGTAAGAAGAGTAGAAATTGTTTTATTTTAAAAAGAATATTACGCGTCTAAAATAGTTTTGTAATTTGATTATAAATTATATTAATATAATATTTTAATATTCTTTTTATCTGTTATCTTGCTTACACACTTGAAAACAGCAACTATTTAAAACATGCTGTGGTAAAATTTCTCATTCAGTACTTTTGTCTGAAGATGGTAACAATGCTGTTACAGAAACATCGCACACTATTTATTTATTTGGTCTTATTACCTTGAAACTTAAGAAAGTTTAATATTTTGATATTACCCGTTTTTTTTTTTTTTTTTCAAAGGAGACAGAGGCAATTTTGTTCACACTTGTTTATCTCGTGTGTCTTCAATAAAGGTCACTGTAATATCTTTCAGATATACATGGTAAAAGGTACAACTTCCTTGAGTGTTGTCCATGAGTATCTTTCAGAGTTATTGTCTGAATCCCAAAATACATGATAAAAGGTACAACTTCCTTAAGATTTGTCTATGAGTGTATTTCTTATCTAACACATACTTTATTCTAAAAGAGATATACATAAGAGATATATTATCATTTACCATAAGCAATCTCTATACTGTATTTTGCCTGGTACAAATACAATTAATTATCCAGATCAGAAGATCCCAGGTTTAATTCCTGATAGTTTCTTTTTTTTTTAGTGATTGTAGGGTTATTTCCTGTATATAGTGCACATTTTTTAAAACACAAAACTTCTTGAAAGACATTTGTGAAATATTGACAGATCATTTTTGCTGGTTAGTTAACACAAGTTAAATGCTTAGATTATAAAATAAAGCTGTTTTACCTGATTGACAACTATGTTGTCATCATGTTTACCTGCTTGACAACCAAGGCTGTTTTACCTGACAAGAGCTAACAAAATATTGTGTTCTGTGGTTAAAAAAAATCTTTTTTTTTTTTCAATCCAAAATATGCCTATATTTTTTATTATGGATTTTCTTCAATTTCAAAAAGGGCAATGTACCGTAGTAAAAGAATGTTCTGTTGGTACATCTAGAAATGAAGAATGTGGGTTGGTGGAAAGGTCTAAACCGTTGGTTTACATTGCTACGACCCTGTTCGATTCTCGAATTGGGCACTTTTTTTTTTTTTTAATAAAAAAAATGCTCCAATGGACCCCGGATTCTTGCATATCTTCAATTACACCAGCGAGTGCAAGTAACCAAACGGGGCTTTGGCACATTTGTAATTGCAAAGTCGAATTGCTTTTAACATGTGTAGACATGTGGTGCACTTACAGTAAAATGCAGTCACCTTCTTCTACCCACCATGATTATCATGGCCTGTACCACGTGTACTAGAGATAGCAAAAAAAAAAGAAATGAAGAATGTACAAGGTGATATAGGAATGCAGCTCTGCATAGTGCAACCCTATACATGACATCAGCAACACTAAGTCAAGATCACATAAGTAGAGATTTCAGGTTTTAAAAAGTTGGCACTTACCAGTTGAGATATCCAAGATTTGTTTCTTCTTGACCAGACGTTCTTTCTTCTCCTGCTCACTCTTCTGCTTGGCTTCTTTAACTCTCCTGATCTTCTCATTGAGTTCTTGCTGCTTCTGGATGTCCCATATGGCTTTCTGGAACACAAACACACATTTCTTTATACATATAATTTTACGTGAAAAAATAATAAAAAAGGTCAGATGTTTGTTATTAAAACCATCTAAAAGTTCATGTGGTCAGGATATGCCTTTTTTTTTTTAATTTTGATATACCTTTATAATTGTATACCATTTAAAAAAAATTAATGACCAATTATTTCCATTTTTTTTAATAAGAATTAATATTCAAAAGTGTGGTTGAACATACAGTTGAACTCCATTATAACACCATTACTTAGGACTATGATTTTAATGTTGTTATAATCAGTTACACATTTATTGGGGGGTCGGTGGAAGGCTGGTATAAACCGTTTGGTTTTCAACCACTATGACTCGGGTTCAATTCCCGCATTGGACACTTTTTTCTGATTAAAAAAATATATATATCCTCCAATGGCTGCCGTTTCTTGCAAAGTCCAACACCACCAGCGAGTGCAAGTACCCAAACGGGGGCTCTGGCACATTTGTAAGTGCAAAGTCGAACTGCTTTTCACATGTGTAGACATGTGGTGCGCTTACAGTAAAAGCAGTTGTTACTACCCAGAGATAAGAAAGAAGAAGACACATTTATAATATGGTACATTAGCATGCCATCCGTTAAAAGAAATTGAAACAATTATAGACGTGAATGATTCTTTTCAAAATTAAACAATTTTCTACTGCCCTTACTACATTGTTAAATAAATGGGAGGGCCTGGCTCATCAGTGGTGAACCCTCCCAGTGGTTTTGCCAGTTTAATTTTTACATTTATAATCCTGCTTAAAACTTTTTTTTTTTTTGCTTATCCCTAGTACACGTGGTACAGGCAATGATAATCATGGTGGGTAGAAGTAGGCGACTGCTTTTACTGTAAGTGCACCACATGTCTACACATGTGAAAAGCAGTTTGACTTTGCACTTACAAATGTGTTAGAGCCCTGTTTGGTTACTTGCACTCGCTGGTGGGGTTGGACTTTTGCAAGTATCGGGGGCCATTGGAGCATTTTTTTTTTTAAACAGAAAAAAGTGCCCAATGCGGGAATCGAACCCGGGTCCTAGTGGTCGAAAACCAAAAGGTTTACCCAACCTTCCACCAACCCCCCGCTTAAAACTTGAAATCTTAGAGAGAAACCTAATGTTATAGCAGAGTTGTGTGACGTAAGATTGAGGAATGTTATCTCCAAATATGATATTTCCCTACAACCAAGTTTCTGTAATAAAAGGAGGAAGCAGTTCTCTCTCTCTCACTTGTTCTCTGCTATTACAAGATTTGTATTATGGCCAAATTCTGGAATAATTAAAAATCAACAATTAGTTGATATTTATTCCGATAGATGGCGCAAGCTGTCAGCAACTTTCAGTTGCACAATCAGGAAATGCCTTTTTTTCTTAAGATTTGTATTAATTGTAAAAGAAACTTTCGTGCTTTCATTTCTTGTGTTACAGAGAGGTGTTCTACTGTAAATTCCCCAATCACATCCCCACCACTCCCTATCTCAACAATAAGACAAGCGACACAATAACAATTAAGAAATCTCCTTATCCCAAGAAATGTTCCCACCAGCCTATCTACTATGATAATCATAGTGGATGGAGGTTGTTATTACCCAATATTCTTTTTTTGCTTATCCCTAGTACATGATAAACATGGTGGGTAGAAGTAGTTTTACTGTAAGTGCACCATAGGTCTACACATGTGAAAAGCAGTTCAAATGCACTTACAAATGTGCCAATGCCCCGTGCCCAATATTCTAAGTACACTATACTTCATGTTACCCAATAGTTTGCAATAACCCTGAAATAATGGTTAGTTGTTTCTGGTACATGGTTTTCCACATATAAAATGTTCATTTGAACAGTCAGGGTATGTGAGCCTATTTATTCTTATAAATATATCCATGGTGTTTAGATTAAATCTCAATTAAAAACTAAGCCGGGAAACTATAATTTCTTCATCTTACACTCATGGACAAAACTTAAGGAAGTAGAAAGTCTTAGATGTTGCCGGAGTCTTTTTTTTTTTAAAGGAGACAGGCAATTTTGTTCACACATGATCATCTATATATATATATTTTTTTTTTAAGGAGACAGAGGTAATTTTGTTCACACTTGGTTATCTCGTATGTCTTCAATAAAGGTCAATGTAATATCTTTCAGAGTTATTGTCTGAATCCCAATATACATGGTAAAAGGTATAACTTCCTTAAGTTTTGTCCATGAGTATCTTTCAGAGTTATTGTCTGAATCCCGATATACATGGTAAAAGGTACAACTTCCTTAAGTTTTGTCCATGAGTGTAAATACAATTTAGTTTTAAATCCAAAATTTTAGTGTAAAATACACATTTCTATTACTTTTCAGTAAATTTGAAAATCTGTGTTAAAATTATCGCTAATGTTTGTTTGTACACAAAAAAACAAAACAAAAAAAAAACAGAAATAAAAAAAGATAGAGAAATACTTACAACAAAGGCATCTTTAAACTTGGTGATGTCCCCAAAACACTCCTCGAGGGAGTACATCTTGGGATCAAAGACAAAGTACTGGGCTACGGCCTGGTAGAGCTTCTCCAGCTTGGCCATCATGGTCTGGATCAGAGTCAACTGGGATTTGGCATCTTCTAGAAAACTCTGGTGGCCATTGAGGAAAACATTTTTAGCTTAGTGAAAGGTACACTTTATTACAAGGCAACAATAAGTACAACTTGTAGGTGATGAATCCTTAATGTGGAGATTTGGTGTTTTTTTATCTTGTAGCTTTTAGATTAAAGAGGGAATAAATGTAAACAAAATACATTTCTTCAATTCAATGTAATCTCAACGGAACAAGAGGAAGCAGAATCAAACTTGAGGAGATGCAACAAAAAGCAGAGGAAAGGAAGGCGGATGTGATTTACATCCAAGAGACAAAACCAAGACCAGAAAAGGCACTCAAATTGAATGGCTATAACTTCTTTATGAGCACGACCTCCAAGATCTTGTCTAATTTAGACTAATAAAAGGATAAGTAAAAAAAAATATTCCAAAGGATCAGAAGTGTCAGTTGAATCAAATTGGTTGAGATAATTACCCATTCACCAAAAACTTCGCTGCTATGGGATTTTTTCCAGGGAGATTTTATTGGTTTTTGACCACTACGACCCGGGATCGAATCCCGCACTGGACACTTTTTTCTGATAAAAAAAAAAAATGCTCCAATGGCCCCCGATTCTTTAAAAACCCAATCCAACCAGCGAGTGCAAGTAACTAAATGGGACTCTGGCACACAGAGCAAAGTTGAACTGCTTTTCACATGTATAGACATGTAGTGCACTTACAGTAAAAGCAGTTGCCTACTTCTTCTACTTACCATGATTATCATGGCCTGTACAATGTGTAAAAGGGATAAATATAATAAAAAAAGTTTTACGCTAACAGAAAAACTATTACACCAACAGTAAACAGTTTTTACCTATTGGGTCATGTATAATATATTAGTTCAAGTTGAAGGTAAAATATCTTCTTCTTTCTTATCTCCACTCAATCATATTAGGGTATCAAGCTTGCAAAGCTTGAGAGAAGGTTGTTGTTTTTGTTTCTTATCCACTTGTGTAAAGATTACACGAATTCCATGTTGAGAGAAGGTTAAAAAAACATTTTTTTTTGTCCCAGGTCTGGACTTCAAGTCTAGACCAGATCCTACGCCTCGGTGACCACAGCTGGGTTGGTGTAGATGTCTGTTCTGGCAATGTCCGATGTGATGTGTTCTGGGCTCGCTGGAGAAAGGTAGATATAAATATAGGTAAAATATAAAAGGATACAGTCATCACTGGGATAAAGTTATCAATGTCATTTTGCTTTTTATAAGTCTTCAAATCTGTTTCTAGCTGGAAAATGGCTTTTTTGATGAGGGCAGTGTTCTTTTGGAGCTGCTCCTGGGACACTGGACAGAACAAGTTGATTAGAAGGTGTGGAAAAGTATATGTAATTACGATAAGGCACACAATTTGGATTAGAAACACAACGTAATAAGACCAAATTCAAATAAATAATATGTTATGTTTCGGTAACAGCGTCGTTACCATCATCAGACAAATTTTGCATTCAGTACTTTTTGCATATAAAAATTAGCATTCAGCACTTTGTCTGAAAATGGTAACAATGCTGTTACCGAAGCCTCACACACTATTTATTTTGGTCTTGTTACCTTATGAAGATGTATTTATGGAATAGATCCTCTGGATTCTGGCCCCTGATATAATACAAAGCTATCATTAATACCACATTCAGAGAGGTGAGAGTCCCCTGTTCTGAGCAATTTCCATCACATCTTATTCCAGACCATTCTATTTGATCATGTAGTCAATCTTTACTTCTACCATCATTCTTCATCGTGAGGAAGGAAGGAAACTACTGCACAAAAATGGCTACATGTGAATAGACCATCTTGTATCAAGACAAATATCTTGTTGTTTTCTTATCCTCTTGTGTAAAGATTACACCAATTCCATGAGTTCATGCTCCTCAAGCTGTTTTATGATAAGCAGCAACCTCTCCCAAAGGTCCTGTTTAGTGCATCTAATGCAAGCCAAAATGTGTTCTGGAGTTGCAGGTGTCAAGCTACATTTTGGGCAAGTGGAGTAAAAATTTTCTATCTTTAATGGCTTGAGATGGCCTGTTCTAAATCTTGTTAGTGTTGTTTGATGCTGTCTGAGGTTCAGAGCTCCTCCTGTGTCCACTCCACTGTACTAGCTGTGCTTAGGTGGGCAGACAAACATCTTACTAGGCTAGAGATCAATTGCTTGTTGTTGTCTGATTGACACACTACCATTCTCTCAGCTGACTGTGATCTATCCCTGACAAAACTGCTGGTTCACTGGTGAGCCAGGCCCTCCTAATCCATGACATAAAGGGTGGAGTAGGAAGTCATTTGATACACATGGCGCTGAATTAAAAGTAATAAGACCAAATCTAAATAAATAAATATTGGGCGACATTTTGATAAAAGTGTAAAAATCAAATTTTAAAAAATCCATAATTTTAGCTATTTCCCCCCCTAATTTAGTTATTCACTAATACAGAATAGAATCTCCATCAGAATACACACTGTTCCTAGTGAAACCCTCCCTATAAAGGATAGTTTTCATCACCAAAATTAGTAGCTCTCTAGTAAGAGGACACTTTGGCACTATAACTAGGTGTTGTCTTTTAAAGAGAGGGTCCACTATATCAATTATTATTTCAGCAATGTGTCTTTAAGTCATCCAAATTAAAGAGGTAACAATACCGTAAAAAGTATTTTTACACAGAAGTACTCCTCAAGACACTTACCCCTTGCTGCTTTATCGATGTGTAACAAATCATTGGGGAAATCCAGGACATCGGGGTTGCGGTCTTTGAGTGTCTGTATCAAGAAGTGAAGAAGTGTTGTCTTATTATCATTGGCTTTAGTTGAGTCAAGCTTCGCCAGAAAGCTGATCTCAAATCCAATGGCCTGCTGATTGGTACTGCCGGTGTTGAGGATGTTCCCCATGAGAAGCACCACTTCAAGAATGGTCTTGAATTTCTGGCTGTTCTTCACCTCCTCACAGGCTTCAGAGGCGGCTACAATGGCCTGTACACACATTAAGTGGATCAGGGGTGACAAAATTATGGAAATATATATAGAGTAGAACCTCCATGAGAGGACACTCACGCTAGAGGACACCTCTCTAGAAAGGACAGTTTTCATTGTCAATATTACCATTTTTACTATTTAGCAACTCTCCGGTGGGAGGACAACTCTTCCTAAAGGACACTTTGGCTCTGCAATTAGGTGTCCTTTATAGGGAGGTTCTACTGTATAACATGAAAATCAAAATACCCCATATTATTGTAACTTGTTTGGAAATAACAAAGCTAAATATGACCCCAGAGATAGCTGTGACAACCTGGCGCCATATAACTTCACAACAGGAAAACAGGGAACAGGAAAGGTCAGACCTTTGTCCCCAGTAAGGGGGGAAACTCTGGCTAAAAAAAAAAAGAGCCGAGGGCTGGTAGAAGAGAGTTGGGAGGTAAAGATCAAAGGAACGCTTCACAATTTTGCGTGTCATCCTTGCGCAGAGGCCATGCTAATCTTCTCTGTATCGTTCCAATTTTAGTATATGTACCGCCGAACAAGCATAAAGATCAAAGGAGACATGGCCGTACTGGACAGTCTCATTGCTGGAGCCATGTCAACACGCCTTTTTCTAGGGCTGTAGCCTTCTTGTCCGCACTAACCTCTGGAGTGTTTATTTCCATATCCATTTACCATACTACATATAAATACTGACTGCTCAAATGTGCGTTAATAATGGCACAGAGAGCATCATTTATCAGTATATAAGGGGAGACACTTCTATAAAAAAGACATTTTTCCCATTTCACCTCTTACCCAACTCTCAAAAATCCATCTTCAATGGATACCTTTGCACATTGGCATTGAAGTCAATGAAATGGCTGATGCACTAGCAAAAAAAGGCACTTGTGCCACAGAATAATAATCTTACTTTTAAAGTAATGGAGACAGAATCCAAAACAAACATAAACAAGAAATGGAGGATCCCACCTAAGCACAGTTGGTACAGTGGAGCGGACCCAGGTGGAGCTCTGAACTTCAAAAATAGACAGCATCAAACAATACTAACAAGATTTAGAACATACCATCTCAAGCCAATGAAGATAGAAAATAACAACAAAATCTACCCCACTTGCCCAAAATGTAGCTTGGCACCTGCAGATCCAGAACACATTTTGATTTGCATTAGATGCACTGAACAGGACCTTTGGGAGAGACTGCTGCTTATCATCAAACAGCTTGAGAAGTCATGGATTCGTGTAATCATTGCACAAGGGGAAGAAACAAACAACAAATATTCAATGTAAATTTTCATTATGATATCAACTATTTTCACACATCTTTCACATAATATATACTTACAGGCTTTAGATCTTGAAGCATTTCTGGAAACCTCAATTTGAAGGCAATTGCATTGAGACGGGGAACAAGTCGCTTTATAGTTCCAACCTGAAAACAAACAAACTCATTGGACAAGTTTTTAAAGATTGGATTAATAAGTTCAAATATATGGTATTTACTTGATGTGTCTATGGGGCTCGGTGGAAGGATGGTCTAAACCAAGCATGTCAAACTCAAATCCTAACACGGGCCAAATAAAAAAGTAATAAGATTATGTGGGCCACAAAAAAAAGAAAACAAGTAATTAAATTTTTATAGTAACATTTATGTAGATAGACAAAAGAATTGCTATAAAGTATGAAATAAAAATAAACGATAGCAATACGTTTCTTTATAATAAAAAATTTTTCATTAAAATATATTATCTGGTGGGCCGCAAATTTATTCGTTGTGGGCCGCATGAGGCCCGCGAGTTTGTCATGCTTGGTCTAAACCGTTGGTTTTCAACTGCTACGACCTAGGTTCAATTCCCGCATTGGGCACTTTTTCTGAATTAGAAAAAAAAAAAAAAATAAACGAATGGCCCCCGATTCTTGCAAAAGTCCAACTCCACCAGCGAGTGCAAGTAACCAAATGGGGCTCTGGCACATTTGTAAGTGCAAAGTCGAACTGCTTTTAACATGTGTAGACATGTGGTGTACTTACAGTAAAAGCAGTCACCTTCTTCTACCCACCATGATTATCATGGTCTGTACCACATGTTTGTGGACAAGATGGGAATATTACTTTGGGGGAGATAACAAAGCTCTAGCGACCCTATTGTTTGGTGGATTCCAAGAAAAGAGTCTTTTGGTAATCAGTTAGTTGCTGAACACCTGATTAATTTTAGAAAGAAACATACACGTCAAAAATAATTAGGTACAATTTGGATTATATAGATTATAAACACAAGTTAATAAGACCAAATCCAAATAAATAAATAGTGTGTGATGTTTCTGTAACTGTATTGTTGTCCAAATGTTACACAATATTTATTTATTTGGTCTTATTACCTTGTGCGTCAAAAAATAGCTTCATTTCTTGATAAGATACAATTTGGATTATATAGATAATAAACACAAGGTAATAAGACCAAATCCAAATGAATAAATAGTGTGTGACGTTTCAGTAACAACACTGTTACAGTTATCAGACAAAAGTACCAAATATATAGATTAGAACATAAGGTAATAAGACCAAATACAAATAAATAGTGTGTGACGTTTCTGTAACAGTGTTGTTACTGAGATGTCACACACTATTTATTTATTTGGATTTGGTAAACTTAAAAACATAAGGTAATAAGACCAAATACAAATAAATAGTGTGTGACGTTTCTGTAACAGTGTTGTTACTGTCACACACTATGTATTAGGAGATTTTGTCTTGTTACCTCATTTTCTATATATAATACTATCTATACATTCAGTACTTTTGTCTGATGATGATAACAGTGTTGTTACCGAAACGTCAAACACTATTTATTTATATTTGGTCTTGTTACCCCTCTTAGGTTCTAATGTCTAATCCAAATTGTACCTAATTAGAAACAAGTCCAATGAGAATGGCTTACTGTGATGGCAAACTGCTCAGCCTCCGCCAGGTCCGAGTACTTGTCTGCGTATTGTTCAAGGCGTTTGAGGGCCTCATCTTCAGGCATGTAGCGGATGAGCTGTTGAAGGATGGCCTCGGGGAGACGCTCCTCATCGATGCGCAGCAGGCAATCCCGGATCTCCTCGGGTGAGAGCTTGATGGAGCCCAGGACGATAACTGTCCAAGTAAACAAATATATTGACCACATGTGTATTGGGACAAATAAATTAATAAATAAATGAAGAAACAGATATACAGTTAAACCTGTGTATAGCGCCCCCTCTAAATAGTGCCTTCCTCTCTATAGCACTTGATTTGAAATACGTAGTACGATGCGATTTATATTAAAAGTTACCTGTCTATAGCACCTCCTCTAAATAGTGCCTTCCTCTTTATAGCGTCCGATTTGAAATACGTAGTACGATGCGATTTATATTAAAAGTGATCTGTCTATAGCACCCTATTTTGGTGAGTCCCAAGAGGGGGGCGCTATAGACAAGTTTAACTGTATATATTATAAATTTAATTGCAGTCTATCGATTGTTGTCTACAGACCTTACTCTAATGATAAAAGTTGGTGAGGGCTTGGCTCATCAGTGATGAACCCTCTCAGAGGTTTATCTACAGTTTCTGCTACAGAAGTTTCTCTACTAGTGTATTGGAATGTTTTTTTTTACTAAGAAAGACAGCTTAGGGATGTTTAGAGAACCAAGGATATAAGCTTATAGAGATTTATATAA
>CP092873.1:76542224-76592236 GCA_030710605.1 Cordylochernes scorpioides
CTTTTGGGGTGGTTTTCCACGTGGTTCATTATCAAGTTCGAAATCGGCACTTTGGAATTTTTTAAACCACCTGTAACACTGCGATTTGCTCAGAGCGTGGTCGCCGTAAACTTCCTCGAGCATTCGGTGGGCTTCAGTGGCACTTTTCTTCCAGTTGAAGGCGAACAACAAAACTTCCCGCAAATGGGCACTTTTTGGCCCGGAAAGCGCCATTTTCACGAGCTCCAGAAATTTTCCACAATTTGAATTATTCTAAAACTGCACGCGTGCTGATGCCACGTGAGTCAAAAACAAAACGCCTTCAACAGCGCCACCGTCGGTTCAAATAAAGTTGCACAGCGCCCTCTGGCGGCCATTTTCACGTTTCATACTAATATACCTGGTATATTGAAAATAAAGAAGGCATCTCCTGACCACGAGCACATGTGCTTTTTAGATGGCAGAGCGCCCTCTAAAAAGCACATGTGCTCGAGGTCAGGAGATGCCTTCTTTATTTTTAATATCAACATCTGACCCACTTATCTTTTATTTTTTTTTCTATTGTTTTTTCATATATACACTTGGTTCTTTTTTTATGCGGTAGATGCGTTCCAGGGGAATCCGCATAAAAAAAAATCGCACAAAAAAAGACTTACATTTATATGTAAAATGATGGATACGTTCCATTTATTAAAAAAATCGCATAAAACCTAAATAATGTTTTAAAATGCACCAGAAATCGCATAAAAAAAGATTTATAAATAATAAGATTCAATTTTTTTCTCATCATATTTTAATAAATGGCACATATGTGTGTTAATAACAAAAACAAAACTTAATATGTAAAAAAAAAAACATAAACAAAACTTTATTTAAAATCATCTTAAGAATGTTTTCATCATTATTCGCTGTCTGATAATGTGCGAACCCGTTTGTGGATTGGTGCAAGATCACTTTCATCACTTGAAGATAAAATTACGTCATCAGATCTACATGGTAATGCTTCTTTAGGAACTTCAGTGATTTTTTTTTCTTTGACAAGGTAGTCAGTAATCAAACGCTGTGATGGCTTGACTAGTTCTTTGTAGAGTTCTCTGTAGCCAGACATACAAAATTTCAGATCACGTTGGAATTTTAAGTTGCGTTCTACATCATTATCATTTTGAATAAAAAAAAATTTCCAATTTACCGGAAAGTTGAAGGCCTTCCCGAAGTAATTTTTCGTCCAGTGGAGTAACATCTTCCAGTTCGCTATCTGCGCTCTTTCGAAATCTTTAGTAGTATCTACCATACTTTCCAAAATATCATCATCATTTAGGGCTTCGTCCACAAGCAATTCTTCTATATCATGCTCGCCAAAATCATCAAAACCTTCCCCACCTATTTCCTTAGCAATTGAAATAATATCTGATGTTACTATTGTTGTTCTATTTGATTCATTTCTCTTTGATACGCATTCAGGCCAAGCAGCTTTCCAACATGCATTTAAAGTTTGTGATTTTATCTCGGCAATTGCTAACGCAACATGATCTACACAGTGCAAGATATTAAATTGTTTCCAAACTTCTGTAACTGTTATTGTATCGGATTCCAGTTTATCGAAAATGAATTGGAAAGTGAATTTTACATAATATTTTTTTAAATGTTGAAATAATTCCCTGATCTAATGGTTGAATTAGGCTCGTTGTGTTTGGAGGGAAAAAAACTACCTTTATATTTGAATGTTCTAAGTTTGGATGACCTGGTGCATTGTCAAGAATTAATAAGATCTTAAATTCGAGACCCATCTCTTTCATATAATTTTCTACTTCGGGTACGAAGCATTTATTGAACCATTCAGTGAAAATAGCCGTTGTTACCCAGGCCTTCTTGTTTGCCATCCAATGTACGGGCAGTGTATTTAAGTCTTTTCCTTTTAATGCACGTGGTTTTAAAGATCGATTTACAAGCAGCGGTTTTAACATTCGATCGCCAGATGCATTGCTGCACAGCAATAAAGTAACTCGATCTTTAGCAGCTTTAAAACCACTGGCATTTTTTTCGGACTTTGCAATGTAAGTACGGGTTGGCATTTTTTTCCAAAACAATCCTGTTTCATCAGCATTGAAGATTTGATGGGCACAATATCCTCCATCTTTAATAATTTTAGCCAACTTTTCAGGATATTTTCTAGCAGCTCCTTCATCTGCAGAAGCCACCTCACCTTTTATTTTTAGATTATGAAAAGAATGTCTTTTTATAAAACCAGTTAACCACCCTGTGCTGGCAGAGAATTGTGGATTACTTTCACGTGAAGATGTAGATGGCTCTGATTCTTTTAACTCCTTGTAAAATTTAAGGGCTTTCATCTTGATTAAATGTCCATCTAACGGAATTCTTTTTTGAGTTAAATCTTCAATCCAAATTACGAGAGCTTTTTCTATTAAAGTGCCTCTTGAATATGATGAAATTTTAGAACTCAAATTTGTACCAGATCTGACTGATCTTCTTATTGCCGCTTCATTTTTTTTTATTGCTCTTATAGTAGATTCGCCTAAATTATAACGTTTACCTATTGCTGTTGATCTTTCTCCTTTCGCCAAGCAATCGAGAATTATAATTTTGGTTTCTAGCGAAATTGCACTTCTTTTTTGTATTTTATTATTGTCACACATTTTCTTTAAGAGGACTAAAAATTATAGAAAAAACTTAATGTACAATTACGCACTAAAATTATTCAAAAAAACTTACAATTCACTTGAGTAAATTTATCTTCCGGTTTTCGGTAGTAACCTTCTTTCACAAAGTTTTATTTTCTAATGCTTTCCAATATGCAGGCTTTTTTAATTAGTTTCATACAAAAACAAAATGTAGCATAAAAACACGCAATTTTAACGAGGTATTTTTGTTTTTGTCTCTTTTGTTTTTAAAACAAATCAAGAGAAAACATGTCAATAAAAGAAAAAAGAAATTTGTAACGGCAGCTGGCACGCCGGCGGGTTTTCAGTTTTGATTTCGGTTTTGCACGAGTTGTGTAAGACACCGGCAGGCGCGGAATAAAAGACATTGTAACTTCCCCTCTACTGTTTGTTGGATAACTTAACATACAACCAGGACGTTACAAAATTCTTTCTTTGTATTGATTGCGTAATAGTAGAGTTGTAGTTGTTATTCTTATTCGTTTTCAGAAAAAGTGAATCACCAAAAAAAAAAATTTTCAAAATTCGAATAAATTTTTTTTTTCTTGCACCGCATAAAAAAAAAACCGCATAAAAAGAGAACGAAGTGTATATAAACAGATGGCAAGATGATATTTAATGATACAAGTAATTAGAGAGTAAAGTTCCATAGAATGTGAAAGTTCTATAAAGCTGAATTTGTTAACTTTGAAGTTTTAAACATCCTATATATGGTAATTTCAACAAATGGTCCTATTCAAATATGTTGAAAGGTGTTAGTAATTGGACAATTATTAATGAAATGTTGTTAGTTTATTGTTGTTGGGTCAATTTTGATGTCAATCTCCATGTATATAGTAACTTTGTGCTGTACATTTGAGTTAGAGATGTACAAAGTTGTCATTTAATAACAGAAAGGTGAGATTTGTAGTTAAGTTATTTTGATGGTTTTACCATGTAAATTTGTTGAACGTAGTTCTCCACCATTCAACTTTGATACTTTTAGTAAAGCTTTTGTTTTATTAAGACAGAGGGGATTTGTTTTCTCTAGATATGGTCCGCTTAAGACAGGGTCCTTCCAAGATAAGATGTGCTTAAAACAGGGTCCGCTTAAGACAGGGTCCTCTTAAGTTAAGCCTGTCATACTTCAATTAGAGCGAGATGAGGAAATAGGAATTTTTCTCCCTACACTCACAATTCCCCAAACATATAAAAGAAATATTATTTATTAAAAATCTCTGTAGCTAAACAAGAGAACCTACTTCCAGTGTTGTGGTACAGAACTATGTTTAGAATCAGCTCACACAATTTCAAGCAGAGGAAGGGTCCAAGGAAGTTACACTACTGTCACTGGGTATTTAGATTGTATTTCCTACGAGTGTTTACTCAAGTTGACAAAACTTTCTTAGTCTGCAGCTCCTTAACTGACACATCTGGTAACTTGGTTTTCATACTTAACTCTCTCGCCAGCCATGGTGGCAATTTCTGAATTATTAGTTTCTCTTTTCCATCAATATATAATTGTAACAAATAATATTGAGTTTTTAAACAAAATTTATTTTCTATGCATACACTCCACTAAATATACATTCATGTGAAATCCTGCCATTTCCCAGGCCATTCAGCTAGTATATAAGACCTGTCTTTGCTTGTGTTCTTCTCGAGTGAATGTTCCCAAAAGAATCATGTTTCTGCCCTTCAAACATGAGGCTGCAATAGTTCAATAATATTGACTCTAGCCCTGAAGAGTTAGGACAGTAAGGAAACATGAGCCGTCATTGCTCCCCCCACCAAATAACCCCACTGAAGATTCCATAAAACTCCCTTTATTTTCCTAACTACAGACATAACAGGTAACTTCAGATATAACAGGGTCTTCTAATACCATAATAACCCCCTTTGGCATTCTACATTCAAATAAAACATAAAATATCAGTAGGTGGTATTCATGTACACAAAGTGGAACCTCTCCCTTTAAATAGACATTAAAATAATACATTAGGTTTATCATCACCCCAGTAAACAGGTTGGTTTTTGTCTAAATATACCAAGACTGGTGGCTCATTTTATCACCATCTTCAAGTTTTTATAGTGTTTACATGGTGATTATAATACATATTAATAGGGAGAGATGCCTCTTTTAGTACAATATTCAAATATGTATCAGTGCAATGAAAGTGTTTGTATTAAATAATGTAATAGTGTGCTTTGAATATTACAATTTTAAATGTTGTCTTTATTATTTTTTAAATAAGTGGGGTTGGTCTCATTTTCCTAATCCCTCCAACTCTGCTAGTCCACTCAATTTGGTCCTAATATAACCACTTGTATATTGACCACCTTTCTGAACTAACTATGTGTGAATGATGTCTACTGGAATTCTACAAGAAACTTGCATGTTCCATTAAATCCCTCCAACTCTGCTAGTCCACTCAATTTGGTCCTAATATAACCACTTGTATATTGACAACCTTTCTGGACTAACTATGTGTGAATGATGTCTACTGGAATTCTACAAGAAACTCGCATGTTCCATTAAATCCCTCCAACTCTGCAAGTCCACTCAATTTGGTCCTAATATAACCACTTGTATTTTGACCACCTTTCTGAACTAACTATGTGTGAATGATGTCTACTGGAATTCTACAAGAAACTCGCATGTTCCATTAAATCCCTCCAACTCTGCAAGTCCACTCAATTTGGTCCTAATATAACCACTTGTATTTTGACCACCTTTCTGAACTATGTGTGAATGATGTCTACTGGAATTCTACAAGAAACTCGCATGTTCCATTAAATCCCTCCAACTCTGCAAGTCCACTCAATTTGGTCCTAATATAACCACTTGTATATTGATAACCTTTCTGAACTAACTATGTGTGAATGATGTCTACTGGAATTCTACAAGAAACTCGCATGTTCCATTAAATGATTTTATTCTTTCTCCACAAAATGATCAGACTAGAGAGGGGAAGATATTGAGGGTAGAATTGTCATTTCTATTAACTTGGGTTGGTCCCTTTGAAGAGAACTTGTAGGTGAGAGATGCCAGGTATCACTTGCTGAGAAGGAAGAAAGGATTCCCAGATGAGCAAAGATAGATGAGTGAGAGCGTTCACAGGAGTTAAGGCTCAGAGAGTTGAGCTCAAGATAGTCAGCTTTAATCCAAGTAGGGTCTCGTGAAACTTCAGCTGGTTGGAGGTGAGTGGACTTCAGCCGGAGAAACTAGAGATTGAGTGGCCATTTCTATTATCTTATGTGGTCCCTTTGGAGAGAACTTGTAGGTGAGAGATGCCAGGTGTCACTTGCTGAGAAGGAAGAAAGGATTCCCAGATGAAGAAAGATAGATGACAGTAGAGCTTGTACAGGAGTTAAGGCTCAGAGAGTTGAGCTCAAGATAGTCAGCTTTAATCCAAGTAGGGTCTCGTGAGACTTCAGCAGTTTGTAGCTGAGTGGACTTCAGCTGGAGGAGCTAGAGATTGTGTTCATGGGTCCCCGATATCAAGGGAAGATTTTTGATCAGGATCAGCATTGGCTCAAGATGGCCACTGGACAAGTGATGGACATAATTTTCTTCATCATTAGAACACTTCTTGTTCAGGAAACCTTGCAGACGATACAAGGACTGGGTTCAGAGTTTCCAGGTATTCAGAGAACTTGTCTTCTTGGGACACGGAGTTCTGAGGAGCATCTCGAGGGCAAATTTCCTGGCATCAGTTTTACTAAGGGACCACGGCCATCAACAAGGGGCGAGACTGGCTAATAAGAGAGATGAATAACTATAGGCGGCTTTTTCAAGACCATGTCTAACTCACTTCACGATTGTAACAGTGCCATGTTATTCTCTGATAGTAACCCAAAGTCATGCCTGCATGTAACCATTGTTAACGAAGCTGTATTAGTTGTGCCAAAGGTTGGGATTGTACCATTTCTTAGATTAGCAATCAGACCCTATCTATTATACCTCATTTTAATTACAAGATTGTTGTTTTTTTGTATTGTCAGACTTAGGGACATAATTAAAGAATTTTGAACTAAAATGCCAATCGAAAAAAGAATTTTGAGAAAAATTGCCAATGAAAAAGTTACACCCTGAAGGCCTTACAGGTCCCTAAGCCTAACAAAACAAAATAAAACAATCTTGTAAAGAAAGCGAGGATAATAGTAGTAATCTGAATATCTAAAGTAAAAAATGGCACAAGGCCACGCCAAAGGCACAACAAACACAACAACTTTAACAACAGTTAAACACAGACACAACAGTGGATATACCACCAAACAACAACGTGACAAAGTCACAACCGTCAAGTAAGCCAGGCATAGCCAGGAAAAAACACGCCTACAGAAACCCATCTCTCTCAAATGCCGTCTCTCTGTCAAATGTAACAATGGAACCCTCCTTGGTTACAATTTCTTACCTCTTTTATCTTTGAAAAATTATTAAATTCCATATAGAAATATCCCAATTTTAAACATCTTAGAAATATTATGGACATTTACTGACACTTTATTGCCATACCAAACATACCTATTTATTGAACCCAAAAATTTGGATTTTTTTTTCCAAATCTGCAATTTCCTTATTTTTAGCCATTGTTACAATCATCAGACAAAAGTACAAAATATTTATTTTTCCACGTATCATTACAGTAAAAGCAGTCGCCAACTTCTACCCACCATGATTACCACATGTACTAGGAATAACAATAATAAAAAAAAAAAATCCTCAAGATCATCTTATTTGACATAAAGCCAATTCTTTTTTTTGCCTATCCCTAGTACACTTGGTACAGGCCATGATAATCAGGGTGGGTATAAGGCGACTGCTTTTACTATAAGTGCACCATATGTCTACACATGTGAAAAACAGTTCGACTTTGCACTTACGAATGTGCCAGAGCCCCATTTGGTTATTTGCACCTGCTGATTCGGTTGGACTTTTGCAAAAATCCGAAGCTTTTGAAGCATTTTTTTTTTTTATCAGAAAAAAATGCCCAATGCGGGAAACGAACCTGGGACGAAGTGGTCGAAAACCAACGGTTTAGACCATCCTTCCACCAACCCCCATATTCATTCTTAATTACCTTTAAAGAGAGAAAATACAGTATGCACAATTAAAAGGTTTATTACCCTGTAAACGACTTTTAAACTCCGACATTAGTGAAAATATTTTTTTTTTGGCGTTTTTTTTTTATCCCTTTGTGCAAAGATTACACGAATTCCATGAGTTCATGCTCCTTGAGCTGTTTTTATGATAATCAGTGTCCTCTCCCAAAGGTCCTGTTTAGTTCATCTAATGCAAGCCAAAATGTGTTCTGAAAATATTTTTGAGTGTCATAGCTCATTACACTTTTGCATTCAGTATCTTTCCATTTGTTGGTTACATATACTGGATACAGAGCCTCACAATATTTAATGTAACTCACCAACAGCATAAGAATTGCTGGAATCTCATAACAACACCTTGATGATGATAAAGCACAATTTGGATTATAGATTATAATCTTCTTCTTCTTCTTTCTTATCTCCACTCAATCACACTAAGGTATCAAGCTTGTAAAGCTTGAGATTTTTGATGGTGTCTGCCGGGGAAGAGTAGAGGTCATCAATGGATGAGTCAATACAGTCATATAGATTATAATAAAAGAAAAAGACCTAATCCAAATAATTTATTAGTGTGTGACATTTCAGCAACAATATTGTCACTATCATCAGACAAAAGAATAAAAATGATTTTTTTATTCTTTTGTCTGATGATAGTGACAATATTGTTGCTGAAACGTCACACACTAATAAATTATTTGGATTAGGTCTTTTTCTTTAACACCTTGTTGAGAATGGGGTATTGTGACTGTTTAACTATTGGAAATACATTTGTAAAATCATTGAAAATTTTCAAATTAATCATTTTCTCTAATTTTTTTTTTCAACAACCTTTTAACATTCTAATAATTGTCTTTCTAAATCTATATTGTTTGTCTTTAGGTAATGCCAGCGAAGATGACAAGTGATGCGTTCTGGCTCACTGTGGAAGAAGACAAGCATTTCTCTGACAAGCTATTCTCCAACATCCAGTCACTTTTTACTTCAGCACCACCTGGCAAGTATTTTATATTTCATTTGTACACTACCTTGATAGAAACCTCCATTAAACACTTTGTTGTTGTTGTTTCTTATCCCATTGTGCAAAGATTACTCAAATTCCATGAGTTCTTGCACCTCGCTTGCTTTCACCTTGCTGATATCATGAAATGGAGTGTAAGGGTGCAACTTTCATTGATCATGGCACCCTGGCCCACTTTGGTGAAAGTCTGACTTTGCCTGTAATTTGAGGCCATTCTAAACATGGAAGCTTTTGCTGCTGACTCTAACATGAGTAACAGAAATATTACATATGTATATTTAATTGTTTTACTGTTGCCAGACCTACCATTGAGTGCAAGTGCTAAATAGGATTCTGGTACTTTGTAAATGAAATGTTAAAGAGTTATCCAGCTCTATGATCTAGAACAGATTTCTGAAATTGGTAAACTGAACGTAAAAAAAAGATTCGGGAAGGCTTTGGTTCATCAGTGAATCCATTCCAGAGATTTTGCCAGTTTAATCCAATAGTTGTATTAGACTTGCCGTTTTATATTTTTTATTCAAAATAAAGAAACTTTTGCAATTAATTTTATCGGTGTATACCTTTTTAAGTTGTATTAGAGCTAATGTATTTTTTATTTCTTGTGTGTGTTTGTGTATATTCATCTTATACAATGGATTCGCCACAGAGTCTGCAAAGGAAAATTATATATATATTTTTTAAGTAAAAGCTATTTCCATTTAATAATAATAATGCAGATGTTATATATCCAGGGAAGCCTCACTTATACATGGTAAAAGGCGAATTTCTAGAAGCTCTTACAAAATACAAAAGGTTCTAGAAATATTTCAAAATGTATATTCTAGCATAAGTCAGTAGTAGAGTATTCCTAAAAAGAAATTTAACATAAGCCATTAACACAAGGTAATAAGACCAAATCCAAATAAATAAATAGTGTGTGACGTTTCGGTAACAGCGTTGTTTGTTGTATGTTTTAAAATAGTTACTGTTATCAAGTGTGTAACTTGACTAACAGGAACTATTTTAAAACATGCTGTGGTAAAATTTCTCATTCAGTACTTTTGTCTGAAGATGGTAACAACACTGTTACCGAAACGTCACACACTATTTATTTATTTGGATTTGGTCTTATTACCTTGTGTTTATAATCTACTAGCCGAATGACCCGGGCAACGCCCATGTTTTACCCGATTGAATGTTTTGATTCAAATACTATTTGTTACAATTATAAATTGGCGCCTTAAATAAATGCATATGTTAGTTAATAACTATAGCCTATGTGCTTTATCTGTCTATGTACTGTTGGCTTCCGTAGGCGTCTCTTACTGGGAAAAAGAAAGAGAGGATTCCATTTAGTTATTAACTAATATATGCATTTATTTAAGGAGCGACCCGCTCCAACACAATAGTTACAAAAACAACAAAGCGAGTGGGGGGGGGGGGGGGGGGGGGGCAAAGGTGGCGTGATCGTAGCCAACCAATAGGAGAGCGCCATTCCAAAAAAAAAGCAAACGGTGACAGAGATGAAAAATTATTAAGAACGCATGACGCTCGTAACTGTATATAGAATAATCCAAATTGTGCCTCATCAATAAGCCATTAACAAAATTTTTTTTTTTTTGCTTTTTCAAATAAAAAAAAAATTTCCTAGGGTCCATACTGTTATGTAAAACTATTGATTAGAACTTGGCTATAGGTTTTAATAAAGACTTTTGTGTATGTGTGTGTATGAAAATAAATAATGAAAAAGGTTTTGTTGTTTACAGTTAAATATCGGGAAACCCAAAACTCTGAGCCCACAAACACTGAGAAGAGGCCCAGCAAGAAAGTGAAAGAACTAAAAGTTCTTGATTCAAGATCAGCACAAAATTTACGTAAGTATATCTCTATAAGCTTATATCCTTGATTCCCTAAAAACATCCCTAAGCTGTCTTCCATAGTAAAAAAAACCATTCCAATATACTAGTAGAGAAACTTCTGTAGCCGAAACTGTAGACAAACCGCTGATAGTGTTCATCACTGATGAGCCAAGCCCTCTCATTCAACAAATTTTATCATTGCTGTAAGCTCTGTAGAGATATTTGCTGATATATGTGAAAAGAAACACACTGCTAAAAATGATTGTTACAACTTTTATCGATAGACTGCACACAATTAAATTTATAATATATACAGTTAAACTTGTCTATAGCGCCCCCTTTTGGGACTCACCAAAATAGAGTGCTATAGAGAGGGGGTGCTATAGACAGGTCACGTTTAATATAAATCGCATCGTACTACGTATTTCAAATCAGGTGCTATAGAGAGGAAGGCGCTATTTAGAGGGGGTGCTATAGACAGGTCACTTTTAATATAAATCGCATCGTACTACGTATTTCAAATCAGGTGCTATAGAGAGGAAGGCACTATTTAGAGGGGGCGCTATAGAGAGGAAGGCGTTATTTAGAGGGGGCGCTATACACAGGTTTAACTGTATATCTGTTTCTTCATTCATTTATTAATTTATTTGTCCCAATACACATGTAGTCAATATATTTGTTTACTTGGACAGTTATCGTCCTGGGCTCCATCAAGCTCTCACCCGAGGAGATCCGGGATTGCCTGCTGCGCATCGATGAGGAGCGTCTCCCCGAGGCCATCCTTCAACAGCTCATCCGCTACATGCCTGAAGATGAGGCCCTCAAACGCCTCGAACAATACGCAGACAAGTACTCGGACCTGGCGGAGGCTGAGCAGTTTGCCATCACAGTAAGCCACTCTCATTGGACTGCTTATGATTAGGTACAATTTGGATTAGACATTAGAACCTAAGGAGGGTAACAAGACCAAATACAAATAAATAGTGTTCGACATTTCGGTAACAACACTGTTATTATCATTAGACAAAAGTACTGAATGTATAGATTGTATTATGTATAGAAAATAAGGTAACAAGACAAAATCTCCAAATACATAGTGTGTGACAGTAACAACACAGTTACAGCAGGAACATAATTGGCTATCTCCAAAAACTCTCAAAAACCTCAAAAATTCACTTTCAATGGATACCCTCACACGTTGGCATTGAAGGCAATGAAGCTGCTGATGTGCTAGCGAAAAAAGGCACAAAAGAACCCTTGCCACAGAAAAATAAACTTACTTTTAAAGAAATAGAAACAATAGCCAAAACAAAAATAACCAAGAACTGGAGGATCCCACCTAAGCACAGTTGGTACAGTGGAGTGAACCCAGGAGGAGCTCTGAACATCAGAAATAGACAGCATCAAACAACACTAACAAGATTTAGAACAGGCCATCTCAAGCCATTGAAGATAGAAAATAATAACAAAATTTATCCCACTTGCCCTAAAATGTAGTTTGGTACCTGCAGCTCCAGAACACATTTTGGCTTGCAATAGATGCACTAAACAGGACCTTTGGGATAGGCCGCTGCTCATCATAAAACAGCTCGAGGAGCATGAACTCATGGAATTCGTGTAATCTTTACACAAGGGGATAAGAAACAACAACAATAACACAGTTACAGAAACGTCGCACACTATTCATTTATTTGGATTTGGTCTTGTTACCTTGTGTTTGTAAGTTTACCAAATCCAAATAAATAAATAGTTTGTGACGTTTCTGTAACTGTGTTGTTGTCGAAATGTTACACACTATGTATTTATTTATTTGGATTTGGTCATATTACCTTGTGCGTCAAAAATATCTTCATTTCTTGATAAAGCACAATTTGGATTATATAGATTATAAACACAAAGTAATAACACCAAATACAAATGAATAAATAGTGTATGACGTTTTGGTAACAAAACACTGTTACAGTTATCAGTCAAAAGTACTGAATATATAGATTAGAAGATGTGGAAACAAGGCCAAATCTCCAAATAAATTGTGTGTGACAGTAACAACACAGTTACAGAAATGTCACACTCTCTTTACTTATTTGGATTTAGTGGATTTAGTATATGTCATAATATATACTCTTCCAGGAATAATAAAGCAAACCTAGAGTCAGCCCAGAGAGAGATGGAATGTAAAGTCCGGTCAATTAAGACAGCAGCGACATTCCAAGGGGCGGCAAATGGGCCCCGTCCGTCAACACCTTGGGACTTTTAGGACAGTTGGTGATTGTTTGCGACACGAACGGCCGCTCAGCGGTGGCAGGCCCCTCTCTCTCTCTGGTTGTCTGGGTTCCTTCTCCAACTTGTGGTGTCCTTATTTCTCTTTCCACCTTTTATTATATTATACCACATATACATTCAGTACTTTTGGCTGAAATCGGTAACAGTCTTGTTACCTTGTGTTCTAATCTATATATTTAGTACTTTTGGCTGATAATGGTAACAGTTTTGTTACCAAAACGTCACACTCTATTTATTTATTTGACTTTGGTCTTGTTACCTTGTGTTCTAATCTATATATTCAGTACTTTTGGCTGATAATGGTAACAGAGTTGTTACCAAACTGTCGCACACTTTATTTATTTATTTGACTTTGGTCTTGTTACCTTGTGTTCTAATCTATATATTCAGTACTTTTGGCTGATAATGGTAACAGAGTTTTTACCAAACTGTCACACACTTTATTTATTTATTTGACTTTGGTCTTGTTACCTTGTGTTGACTGCAGAAACAGCCCATCTCACTTCACCTGTGTAAACCTAACAACTAGAATATGTGGAAATATTCTAGGTTTTTGAAATTATGATGGTGCCTTCCAACATGACTCTATAAGGTTCCATTTCTAAGAGTTGAATATTATAAGAAATTAAGCTAAACACAAGGTAATAAGACCAAATCCAAATAAATAGTGTGTGACGTTTTAGTAACAGCGTCATTACCATCTTCAGACAAAAGTACTGAATGAGAAAAAATATCACAGCATGTTTTAAATAGTTACTGTTATCTAATGAAGATGGTAACAACACTACTCTCTTGATAACAGTAACTATTTAAAACATGCTGTGATATTTATTTATTTGGATTTGGTGTTATTACCTTGTGTTTATAATCTATATAATCCAAATTGTGCCTTATCAAGAAATGAAGCTATTTTTGAAGCACATGGTAATAAGATCAAATCCAAATAAAAAGTGTGAAACGTTTCGACAACAACACAGTTACAGAAATGTCACACACTATTTATTTATTTGGATTTGGTCTTATTACCTTTTGTTTTAGGATAGAATCCAAATTGTACCTAATTATTTTTGATATGTATGCCTCTTTCTAAAATGAATCAGGTGTTCAGCAACTAAGCGATAACCAAGAAGACTCTTTTATTTTAATCCACTAAACAATAAGGTCGCTAGATCTTTGTTATCTCCCTCAAAGTAATATCCCTTTCTTGTCCTCAGGTGTCTCTGTCCCTATTTATTTATTGTTGATTCCAACTATGTATCCAATACATACAAGTATTCACATAAGTATATTTACAATAATAAATGTTGGGTTATAGATTTTGAATTGTTGTTATTTTGTTATTAGTGTCCATCACTTTTGGCATGGCATGCTCACACATTTAGCCCAATGGTACAGCCCATGTAAGGTTTTCCTCTAGTACACCACATATCAATACAAGTAGACAACACATCTCTGCTCATGTTAGAGTCGGCAGCAAAGGCTTCCATGTTAAAACGGTCTCAAATTACAGGCAATGTCAGACTTTCACCAAAGTGTGCCTGGGTGCCATGATCAAAGAAAGCTACACCCCTACACCCCATTACCTTGAGAGAGTTCTAGCAGCATGAACTCATGGATTTCGTGTAATATTTACACAAGGTGATAAAAACAACAACATTTGGCGACTATATCGACAAATATTCTACAATTTGATGTTAGTGACCATCTCTCCCTTTCAGGTCTTCCTTTCTTCCTTCAATTTTTCTCAACAAAACACATTTTCAAAGCATTTATATATATCTATATAGACATTTTGTATTTTGATTAACTTTATTGTAGACACACATCAAGTAAATACCATATATTTGAACTTATTAATCCAACTTTTAAAAACTTGTTCAATGAGTTTGTTTGTTTTCAGGTTGGAACAATAAAGCGACTTGTTCCCCGTCTCAATGCAATTGCCTTCAAATTGAGGTTTCCAGAAATGCTTCAAGATCTAAAGCCTGTAAGTATATATATTTTATCATGTAAAAGATGTGTGAAAAAATAGTTGATTTCATAATGAAAATTTACCTTGAATATTTGTTGTTTGTTTCTTCCCCTTTTGTGCAATGATTACACGAATCCCGAATCCATGACTTCTCAAGCTGTTTGATGATAAGCAGTGGCTTCTCCCAAAGGTCCTGTTTACTGCATCTAATGCAAGCCAAAAATATGTCTTGGAGCTGTAGGTGCCAAGCTACATTTTAGGCAAGTGGGGTAGTTTTTGTTGTTATTTTCTATCTTCAATGGCTTGAAATGGCCAGTTCTAAATCTTGTTAGTGTTGTTTGATGCTGTCTGAGGTTCAGAGCTCCTCCTGTGTACTCTCCACTGTACCAACTGTGCTTAGGTCGGAGTTTTTGTTTATTTTTGTTTTGGCTATTGTCTCTTTTACTTTAAAAGTAAGTTTATTTTTCTGTGGCATGGGTTCTTTTGTGCCTTTTTTCCTAGTACATCAGCAGCTTCATTGCCTTCAATGCCATGTTAGGGTATCCAGTGAAGATGGATTTTTGAGGTTTTTGGAGATAGCCAATTATGTTCCTGCTTACTTTGTCTCTAAGTTCCCCTGTGTGACTCAAGTGTTGTATGGCACTTCTACTATCAGTAAGAATGCAGATATCTTGATAAATGGTATTGCTGATGGATTTTAAGGCTTCATAGATAGCTATAAGTTCTGATCTGAAGACTGAGCAGAAATCTGGGTTTCTTCTGTTCATTTTCTCAATGCCATCATTTGTGGTTTTGATGAGACAGCCACTGCCAGTGTGTCCTAGCTCGTCTCTGCTACCATCGGTATAAATAGTTATTGCATTTTTAGGAATGTTATATTAATTATTTCTAATGATTTTTTTTTGCCTATCCCTAGTACACGTGGTACAGGCCATGATAATCATGGTGGGTAGTTAGCGACTGCTTTTTACTATAAGCGCACCACATGTCTACACATGTGAAAGCAGTTCGACTTTGCACTTACAAATGTGCCAGAGCCCCATTTGGTTACATGCACTCGCTGGCGGGGTTGGACTTTTGCAAGAATCGGGGGGCCATTGGAGCATTTTTTTTTTTTTTTTTTTTTTTAAACAGAAAAAAGTGTCCAATGCGGGGATCGAACCCGGGTCGTAGTGGTCGTAAACCAAACGGTTTAACCAGCCTTCCACCGACCCCCCTTTCTAATGATAATTGTTTTAAGTATTCTGGATTGTTATATTGTTTGTTGGTGAGATCAATTAAAGTGGCATTAAAAATAACATTTGTAGTAGTTCGCATGGAGAAATTTTTAATACTTAATACTTTTTTTCCCACTTTATATTTTAAAAATTTATTTCTTTTGGCCAGGTGGAGGGGGACCTTATTTTTTGAGTCTTACATTGGATTCCCAATTAAGTATGTAATTGGAAGTTCGGTGTTTGTTTCCATAACTCTTGATTTTGTTTATGTATTTTGGCAGATTGTAGCTTCTTCTATCCTTTAAGGGTATAATGTCTGCCTCGTAAAGTACAATATCATTGGGGCAGGTATTTCGAAGACCTGTAATAATTCTAGCTGCACTTATTTGTATCCTTTCCAGTTATTTTAGATTTGTTTTAGATGCTGTACCACTTGCGCTGTTTCAATAATACACAGATAGGCCTCAAATGTGACTTTTAGCTAGGCTTAGATTGCCATCTTTGAAATGCCGTCTCTCTATTGTTTTATAAAATTCAAACACTTGTGTGTTGATAAACTTTTTATAAAAATATATATATTTTTAAATGTTTTCATGCATAAATTTCCAAATTTGTAAAATACAAGCATATTGAAGAGATCAATGAGCCTGAATTGTTTACAGGTTGTCTTCTCTCTATTAATTAAGTAATTCTGGAGAATAAAATGAACTTTTAGTTTATATAATAGTATAACTCTCTGTGTAAAGGACAACACCTACACTCATGGACAAAACTTACGAAAGTGATGTCATCAATTATATATATATATTTTTAAAGAGACAGAGGCAACTTTGTTCACACTCGGTTATCTCATGTGTCTTCAATAAAGGTCACTGTAATATTTTTCAAAGTTATTGTCTGAATCCTGATATACATGCTAAAAGGTACAACTTCCTTAAGTTTTGTCCATGAGTGTTCACACTTGGTTATCTTGTGTGTCTTCAATAAAGGTCACTGTAATATCTTTCAGAGTTATTGTCTGAATCCCGATATACATGATAAAAGGTACAACTTCCTTAAGTTTTGTCCATGAGTGTCCACACTTGGTTATCTCATGTGTCTTCAATAAAGGTCACTGTAATATCTTTCAAAGTTATTGTCTGAATCCTGATATACATGTTAAAAGGTACACCTTCCTTAAGTTTTGTCCATGAGTGTAGTTGCGCAGAGCCACAGTGTTCTTTAGAAAGAGGTGTCCTCTTATCTGTAAGAGCAATGAAATTGGAAAAATTATCTTTTAAATAGAGGTGTCTCTCCTCATATTCTAAAAATGATGCTCTCTGTGTCATTATTAACTCACATTTGGGCAGTCAGTATTTATATGTAATAATGTAAATGGATATGGAAATAAACACTCCATAGGTTAGTGGTGACACAAGAAGGCTACAGCCCTAGAAAAAGGCATGTTGACTCCAGCAATGAGACTGTCCAGTACAGACGTGTTTCCTTTGATCTTTACCTCCCGACTCTCTTCTATCAGCCCCCGGCTCTTATATATATATTTTTTTTTTTTGCCGGAGTTTTCTCCCTTACCGGGGACAAACGTCGGACCTTTCCTGTTCCCTGTTTTCCTGTTGGGGAAGTTATATAGCACCAGGTTGTCACTGCTATCTCTGGGATCATCAGCCTTTTTTTATTATTTCCATATTTTCAATACTTTCAATATTATGTCTAATAAACACAAGGTAATAAGACCAAATCCAAATTAATAGTGTGTAACTATTTGGATTTGGTCTTATTATCTTGTGTTTATAATCAATAACCCAAATTGTACTTTATTATGATATAATACAATGATAGGGGATATTTTTATATTATATATATGTAGTAAAAAAACCTCCCCTTTTATATGTAAATTGTATTTTACCAATAAAGCTAACCAACAGCAACCCAGGCGGGTAAAGTCCGGTCACTTGAGACACCAGCGACATTCCAAGGGGCAACCACTGGGGCCTGTTAACACCTCGGGACTTAAAAGACAGTTGGGGATTGGGTGCGATATGAACGGCCGCCCAGCTGTACCAGTCCTGTCTCTCTCTGGTTGCCTAGGTTCCTCTTCCTACTTGTAGTGTGTTTATTTCCCCACCTTTTATATCACATATATATATCTTATATAAAGAAAGAGATTTTCTGCTTGAATTTAGATCATGTTGAAGATTATGGTATGGAAATGCAGTCGTAGTTAAATCTTTAAAGTATGATAATGAAAAATAGTTTTGATCAGTAATTTAATTGAGTTAAAGGGATATATAAAAAAGACATAATTTGATAAAAGTAATGCCTGGCTTAAGGCGAGTAAAATAAGGAAAACAAAAGATTATTTACATAATGTACAAAGGTTTTGAGCAGACCAACGAGGAAGAACAACAACGAGTTTTTTATATGCAAAGCGTGACCTCTGGCGGTCGATTTAACAGAATATTTGTATCTATGAAATACATTTTTAAATAAAACAATATCTTAATATAACATTTTAAATAATACCTTTATATAACATATATATATGTGTGTACAGGCCATAGTAGCCGCCTCTGAAGCCTGTGAGGAGGTGAAGAACAGCCAGAAATTCAAGACCATTCTTGAAGTGGTGCTCCTCATGGGGAACATCCTCAACACCGGCAGTACCAATCAGCAGGCCATTGGATTTGAGATCAGCTTTCTGGCGAAGCTTGACTCAACTAAAGCCAATGATAATAAGACAACCCTTCTTCACTTTTTGATACAGACACTCAAAGACCGCAACCCCGATGTCCTGGATTTCCCCAATGATTTGTTACACATTGATAAAGCAGCAAGGGGTAAGTGTCTTGAGGAGTACTTCTGTGTAAAAATACTTTTTACAGTACTGTTACCTCTTTAGATGACTTAAAGACACATTGCTGAAATAATAATTGATATAGTGGAATCTCTCTTTAAAAGACAACACCTAGTTACAGTGCCAAAGTGTCCTCTTACTAGAGAGCTACTAATTTTGGTGATGAAAACTATCCTTTATAGGGAGGGTTTAACTAGCAAGAGTATGTATTCTGATGGAGATTCTATTCTGTATTAGTGAATAACCAAATTAGGGGGGGAAATAGCTAAAATTATGGATTTTTTTTAAATTTAATTTTTACACTTTTACCAAAATGTCACCCAATATTTATTTATTTAGATTTGGTCTTATTACTTTTAATTTAGCGCCATGTGTATCAAATGAGAGACTTCCTACTCCGTCCTTTATGTCATGAGTTGGGAGGGCCTGACTCACCAGTGAACCAGCAGTTTTGTCAGGGGTGGATCATAGTCAGCTGAGAGAATGGTAGTGTGTCAATCAAATTCTTCTACACACAACAAGCAATTGATCTCTAGCCATAGTAAGATGTTTGTCTTCCCACCTAAGCACAGCTAGTACAGTGGAGTGGATACAGGAGGAGCTCTGAACCTCAGACAGCATCAAACAACACTAACAAGATTTAGAACAGGCCATCTCAAGCCATTAAAGATAGAAAATAACAACAAATTTTTACTCCACTTGCCCAAAATGTAGCTTGGCACCTGCAGCTCCAGAACACATTTTGGCTTGCATTAGATGCACTAAACAGGACCTTTGGGAGAGGCTGCTGCTTAACATAAAACAGCTCGAGGAGCATGAACTCATGGAATTTGTGTAATCTTTACACAAGGGGATAAGAAACAACAACAAGGTGTTTGTCTTGATCCAAGATGGTTCGTTCACATGTAGTCATTTTTGTGCTGTAATTTTTTATTCCTTCTCCTCTTACGATGAGGAATGATGGAAGAAGTTGCCCAAGTAAAGATTGACTACATGATCAAATAGAATGGTCTGGAATAAGATGTGATGGAAATTGCCCAGAACAGGGGACTCTCACCTCTCTGAATGTGGTATTAATGATAGCTTTGTATTATATCAGGGGCCCATAAAATCTAGAGGATCTATTCCATAATTACATATTCATAAGGTAACAAGACCAAATCCAAAATAAATAAATAGTGTGTGAGGCTTCGGTAACAGCATTGTTACCATTTTCAGACAAAGTGCTGAATGCTAATTTGTATATGCAAAAAGTACTGAATGCAAAATTTGTCTGATGATGGTAACGATGCTGTTACCGAAACATCACATATTATTCATTTGGATTTGGTCTTATTACCTTGTGTTTCTAATCCAAATTGTACCTTATCATAATTACATATACTTTTTGACACCTTCCAATTAACTTGTTCTGTCCAGTGTCCCAGGAGCAGCTCCAAAAGAACACTGCCCTCATCAAAAAAGCCATTTTCCAGCTAGAAACAGATTTGAAGACTTATAAAAAGCAAAATGACATTGATAACTTCATCCCAGTGATGACTGTATCCTTTTATATTTTACCTATATTTATATCTACCTTTCTCCAGCGAGCCCAGAATACATCACATCGGGCATTGCCGAACAGACATCTACACCAACCCAGCTGTGGACATCGAGGCGTAGGATCTGGTCTAGACTTGAAGTCCAGACCTGGGACAAAAAAAAAATTGTTTTTACCTTTTTTCAACATGGAATTCGTGTAATCTTTACACAAGGGGATAAGAAACAAAAAAAAAAAAACCTTCTCTCAAGCTTTGCAAGCTTGATACCCTAATATGATTGAGTAGAGATAAGAAAGAAGAAGATATTTTACCTTCAACTTGAGCTTATATATTATACATGACCCAATAGGTAAAAACTGTTTAGTGTTGGTGTAATAGTTTTTCTGTTAGCGTAAAGGTTTTTAAAAATTATTATTATCTCTTATACACATTGTACAGGCCATGATAATCATGGTGGGGAGAATAAGTTGGCGACTGCTTTTACTGTAAGTGCATTACATGTCTATACATACGAAAAGCAGTTCAAATTTGCACAATGTATTTTGTTTACATTTCTTCCCTCTCTAATCTGAGAGCTACAAGATAAAAAACACTAAATATCCACATTAAGGATTCATCACCTACAAGTTATACTTATTGTTGCCTTGTAATAAAGTGTACCTTTCACTAACCTGAAAATGTTTTCCTCAATGGCCACCAGAGTTTTCTAGAAGATGCCAAATCCCAGTTGACTCTGATCCAGACCATGATGGCCAAGCTGGAGAAGCTCTACCAGGCCGTAGCCCAGTACTTTGTCTTTGATCCCAAGATGTACTCCCTTGAGGAGTGTTTTGGGGACATCACCAAGTTTAAAGATGCCTTTGTTGTAAGTATTTCTCTATCTTTTTTTTATTTCTGCTTTTTTTTTTATTATTGTTTTTTGTGTACAAACAAACATTAATTTAGCAATAATTCAAACACAGATTTTTAAAGGCTTTTCAGTAATAGAAATGTGTATTTTACACTAAAATTTTGTATTTAAGACTAAATTGTATTTACACTCATGAACAAAACTTAAGGAAGTTTTACCTTTTAGCATGTATATCGGGATTCATACAATAACTCTGTTAGATATTACAGTGATCTTTATTGAAGACATATGAGATAACCAGGTGTGAACACTCATAGACAAATCTTAAGGAAATTGTACCTTTTACCATGTATATCGGGATTCAAATAATAAATCTGAAAGATATTACAGTGACCTTTGTTAAAGACACCCAAAATAACCAAGTGTGAAAAAAATTACCTCTGTCTCCTTAAAAAAATGACAACCGGCAACATCTAAGACTTTCTACTTCCTTAAGTTTTGTCCATGAGTGTAATATGAAGAAATTATAGTTTCCTGGCTTAGTTTTTAATTGAGATTTGATCTAAACACCATAGATATATTTATAAGAATAAATAGGCCCACATACCCTGACTGTTCAAATGAACATTTTATATGGGGAAAACCATGTACCAGAACCAACTAACCATTATTTCAGGGTTATTGCAAACTATTGGTAACATGAAGTATAGTGTACTTGGAATATTGGGCACGGGGCTCTGGCACATTTGTAAGTGCAAAGTTGAACTGCTTTTCACATGTGTAGACCTATGGTGCACTTACAGTAAAACTACTTCTACCCACCATGATTATCATGTACTAGGGATAAGCAAAAAAAAAAGAATATTGGGCAATAACAACCTCCATCCACTATGATTATCATAGTAGGTAGGCTGGTGGGAAATTTTCTTGAGATAAGGAGATTTCCTAATTGTTATTGTGTTGCTTGCCTTATATTATGATGCACTAGCGCGCCATCTGTTATCAAAATTCAAAACTATTTTAAAGCCGTAAGATTCTTTTTGATATTAAACAATTTCTACTGCCCTTACTGCAATGGAAAAATTAATGAGGGGGCCTGGCTCATCAGTGGTGAACCCTCCCAGCGGTTTCGCCAGTTTAATCTACCATACCGCTGTTATATTGCATTTTTGGAACTTCCTTTTATAGTGATACTGTTGGTAGACTCTTTGAATGGGTATTTTAGAAGAACTATGGACATAAGCTTTGAGGACAGCAGAATTACATACATTTTTAAATATATAATATGCTTCGAGCAATCGCTCTTCCGCAAATATCAAATTGTTTCTTTTATTAGAACATTTATAATATGATGCACTAGCGCACCATCTGTTATCAAAATTCAAAACTGCCTTATATTGTTGAGAGATAGGGAGCGGTGGGATGTGATTGGGGAATATACAGTAGAACCTCCCTGTATGTTGTTGTTTCTTATCCCCTTGTGTAAAGATTACACAAATTCCATGAGTCCATGCTCCTCGAGCTGTTTTATGATAAGCAGCAGCCTCTCCCAAAGGTCCTGTTTAGTGCATCTAATACAAGCCAAAATGTGTTCTGGAGCTGCAGGTGCCAAGCTACCTCCCTGTAAAGGACAACACCTAATTGCAGAGCCAAACTGTCGTCCTTTAGGGAGAGAGATATCCTCTTACCAGAGAGTTGCTAAATAGTTAAAAGAGTAATTTTGAAAATGAAAACGGTCCTTTATAGAGAGGTGTTCTTTAAAGTGGGTGTCCTCTCATGGAGATTCTACTGTAATAAATAATTAATCAATTTAAAAAGTTTTTTAGAAAAACTCAATATTAAAATGTAAAAGGGAGAAAATAAATATTCAAAGTACCGCACCATTGAAGTATTAGATTTATAGGAGTCAATATAAAAGTTGTGGAGGGGAACAATCATCATATATTGAGTGAAGAGGTAAAATATTTAGTCTTCTCCTTCTTCTTCTTTCTTAACTCCACTCAATCATATTAGGGTATCAAGCTTGTAAAGTTTTACAACCATCATGACTGAGTGAAGTAGAATGTGTCTGCCTTTGTCATTAAGATTGGGAGCACTACTCAGTGGCAGGCCGACTTAGCTCCAAAAGAAATGACCGCCTCTGACATGAGGATCAGACGCCATGTACAACTGCTCCTAACATGGAGTACAAACGCTGCTCATCCTGTATCCCTGGATTAGGAGCCCTTACAGGGTACTATCAGCCGGGCCAGCTGAACCCAGGTTTTTTAGTGAGCTTGTTACTGCTCCCCCTCCTCCTTTTTCATCCGGGCTTGAGACCGGCAAAGGCGGAGTTAAAAATATATATCTAGTGAAGCGGTTCAGTGCAGTTTTGCTGAGAGTGATCATCACTGATGAGCTTTCTCAGCTAATAATTTTCATCATGGCAGTAAGATCTGTTGAGATAATATTGTAGCAAAGTATTTATTATATATTTTTTTCAGAATATTGTTTTTTTTTTAATACTGTTGAACCTGTCTATAGCGCCCCCTCTAAATAGCGCCTCCCTCTCTATAGCGCCCAATTTTAAATACACAGTACGATGCGATTTACATTAACAGTGACCTGTCTATAGCACCCTATTTTGGTGAGTCCCAAGAGGGGGCGACAGGTTTAACTGTATATTTAGCTACTCTAAAAACTTCCCTCATTGCTTCTCTTGTATCTTATAAATGTTGATTTTGCTTGTTCCTTAAATAAATTGCTGCGTAATCCTGAAGTTTTCCCATAATTTTAATATCATAGGAAACTTATTATAAAAAAAATAATTATTACAAATTTTATCAATGTATGAAATTTTGAATTTATAGTTTTAATTTGCTATTCATATCTGTTACTATTTTCTATAGAACTCGACTAATTGGAGATTCAAAATTTTAATTATAAGGACTTCCTATTTTTCTAGAGTCTTATTCTAGTGTTTATATATCGAACCAAAAACTTCTAAAAGGGTTTACTGAAATCCATAGAGAAGAAGACCCCAAAAGAAATATTTATTAAAGTAGACCAAAAAGGTTTGTTGCTAGCTATTCATATTGACACAAAATTCACTTTTTATAATAAATTAAAATAATTACAGTTAAACCTGTGTATAGCGCCCCTTCTTGGGACTCGCCAAAATAGAGTGCTATAGAGAGGAGGTGCTATAGACAGGTCACTTTTAATGTAAATCGCATCGTACTACGTATTTAAAATCGGAGGCTATAGAGAGGGAGGTGCTATAAACAGGTTTAACTGTATTTAGTGGATTGTTTTAATCAGCAATGCCATAAAATTGTATGACTCATGTACTAAGCCTTTTTTGATAAGCAAGAACTATTTTAGCCTGAAATTTTTAATTTATAAAGGCATATTAATATATATATATAAAGAAATGTGTGTTTGTGTTCCAGAAAGCCATATGGGACATCCAGAAGCAGCAAGAACTCAATGAGAAGATCAGGAGAGTTAAAGAAGCCAAGCAGAAGAGTGAGCAGGAGAAGAAAGAACGTCTGGTCAAGAAGAAACAAATCTTGGATATCTCAACTGGTAAGTGTCTGCTTTGTAAAACTTAAACTCTTTTTTATTTTTTTTTCCATTATCCCCAATACATGTGGTACAGGCCATGATAATCATGGTGGGTAGAAGTTGCCGACTGCTTTTACTGTAAGTGACCACATGTCTACACATGTGAAAAGCAGTTCGAATTTTGCACTTACAAATGTGCCAGAGCCACATTTGGTTACTTTTACTCGCTGGCGGGGTTGGACTTTTGCAAGAATCTAAGGCCATTGGAGCAATTTTTTTTTTTTTAATCAGAAAAAAAGTGTCCAATGCGGGATTTGATCCCGGATCATAGCAGTCAAAAACCAACAGTTTAGACCATCCTTCCACCAACCCCCTCCTTAAATCTCTACTTATGATAAAAGCCTCTCCTAAAATTGCAACTGATTGTGGCTGATATCATGTATAGGATTGCACTATGTGGAGATGCATTTCTATATCACCTTGTACATTCTTCTTTAAATAGGCATATTTTGGATTGAAAAAAAAAATTTTTTTTTAACCAATATTCATTGGCTTATCGCCAATTTTTGTCAAGGTACAACGACATATTTATTTTGTATGTAAGCATTGAATAAATAGATTGTGGAACCTCTCTTGTGACATGTTGGACATATATTTTAAGATTCTTCTGTGTGTATGTGCAAAAAAAGGGCCCCTTAATACATGCAAAAACATGCATTTATTAACCCAAAATATTGGAGAATTATAGATATGCTCCCTATTTTATTATCTAAGCATTTAACTTGTGTTAACTAACCAGCAAAAATGGTCTGTCATCATGTCACAAATGTCTTTCAAGAAGTTTTGTGTTTTGAAAATGTGCACTACAGGAAATAGCCCTACATACAATCACTAAAAAAAAATAAACTATCAGGAATTGAACCTAGGATCTTCTGATCTGGATAATTAATTGTATTTGTACCAGGCAAATATACAGTATAGAGATTGCTTATAGTAAATCATAAATTGTTTATATGTAATATATTGTATACATATAATTGTATATATTGTATATATGTGCATCTCTTTCAGAAAAAAATGTGACTAATTAGACAAGAAATACACTCATAAACAAATCTTAAGGAAGTTGTACCTTTCAGTATGTATATCGGGATTCAGACAATAATTCTGAAAGATATTACAGTGACCTTTAATGAAGACACACGAGATAAACAGGTGTGAATAAAATTGCCTCTGTCTCCTTAAAAAAAAAAATAGACAACTGGTGACATCAAAATATTGAACTTTCTTAAGTTTTGTTCATTAGTGTATATTATAGTAGTTAATACACAAGTATAACCTCTTTATTTCAGCCAATATCTGCCTCCATATCATGTTGACCTAATGGTAGGTTGGTTCAAGCCATATTTAGGAGTCATTTCTAACTACAAGAACATGTAGGTGTCCTCCTCCATATCAGGATGGAGTTGGAGACCATTGGCAAACTCTGCTTGGTTCCTTTCTAACTTAGCCACTCTGGAGTGTTGTCCCCCCTCTGCCATGTAGAGGCACCAGATAGGGATTTTCCATTTCTAGGAAATATTTTTGTAAGGCACATATTGGCAAGGTTCAGGCCAGGTTTTAAAAATGACGACCTATTCAGCCTGTCACCAATAGAGGAAGTAATAACTCATAGCTGCCTGGCTTACATAATTCAGGAATGTGGAAACTCTGTAGTTTTGTCATGTCTTGTAATGGTGGAAAATCCCTTCTTTTTCTAGGCCATTGGTGTATCCACCACCTATGAACATCTGTGTGGAAAAGGTTAAGCTATGTTAATTGAATATATAAAGATACCAAAAGTATATTACTATGAAAATAAAGGTCGCCTCTCCCATCAAAACTAGGTACCATCTTACCCACCATGATTATCATGGCCTCTACCACGTGTACTTAGGGATAAGCAAAAAAAAAGACGCCATCTATTGACTGTTTCCACTATCAAACTCAGGTCAATGATAAAAGCATAATGCCAGCTTTGGCAAATTGATAAGTACTCACCTAGATTCCATAGTTTCATTATGGCCCTTGTCATTCTAGGGTGGGCTTTGATTTAATGAGAAGCACAAGGGATCAAATAAAATCTCCACAGTTTACCAAAGAGGTGTTTAACTTTATAAAGTGGCTAGGCCATATCTATAGCCAAAATATAGATGTAAATTTTGCCTGGAGAAGCAACCTTTATTCTAATAGATCATTATCCTCTCTGCAAAAATTACATCTTTATAAAAGTGTATTATTTAAATACATTTTTTTCACACAACACGCAGAAGATATCACTTTTAAAAGCACTGCTCCTGTGTAAACTCGACCCACCAAGAAATTTGTAATGTGGAAAAGTTCCTTTTTAACTGTTAATGGCCTGGTATATCACAAGGCAATGCACCCCATTACAGTCAATGTTGTTATAGCTACGATTTCTTCTTTCTTATCTCCACTCAATCAAATTAGGGTGTCAAGCTTGTAAAGCTTGAGACTTTTGAAAAAGAGACTTGACAACCATCATGATTGGGTGAAGTAGAATGACCTTTGTCATTAAGACTGAGAGCACTACTCAGTGGCAGGCTGACTTAGCTCCAAAAGAAATAGCTGCCTCTGACATGAGGAACAGACACCATGTGCAGCCGCTCCTAACATGGAGTACAAACGCTTCTCATCCTGTATCCCTGGATTAGGAGCCCATACAGGGTACTATCAGCCTGGTCAGCTGAACCCAGGTTTTTTTAGTGAGCTTGTTACTGCTCCCCCTTCTCCTTTTTCATCCGGACTTGGGACCGGCAAAGGCGGAGCAAATTATTGAAATTAAAAACTTGGGACTTTTTAGAATTATGATGTTATAACCAAGTTACTGTTATAGAAGAAGCTTTTATATTTTAAGATTCTTGATACAATAAAATAAGACCTAATCTAAATAATAGTGTGTGACATTTTGGTAACATTATTGTTACCATCATCAGAAAAAAATTATGGTAACAATGCTGTTACCGAAATGTCACATACTATTAAATCATTTGGATTAGGTATTATTTTCTTGTACTATAATCCAAATTGTGCTTTATCATTTTAAAAATTTTCTCTGTGTATGATCAAAAAAGGAGCCCCTTAATACATGCATAAACATGCATTTATTAACTCCATTAAAACAATGCATATTTTGATTCTTTGTCACAAATTTAGGTCAGTAACTAAGCCACAATACCAAGTTTTTGGACTATGGCCATTACAGGGGAGGCTAAGGATAAATAACATCCTTTAGGTGAAAAACATGTGTTAACCAAATCCTAATTAATGAATTGTGACATTTCAGTAACAACGCTGTTACCAAAATATCAGAAACATCATTGGGGGGAGTTATAAAACTTGTACACGTAGCAAAAAAGTGTTTTGTCATATCCTGAAGCCATGTAATACGTGTAAACTTTTTTGATGCCAAAGCTGGTGTTGTGGCTTATTCTCTCTGATTTCATTCTGTCTTTCTACTCAGTTAAGTTTAGTACTTCTGTTTTGTTTGATAGTTTATCAATGCTGCTACGGTCAATTTACGTATTTGGTGTTGTTAACTTGGAATTCTTATCATTAACCCAAATTGTACGTTATCCTTCAATGGACTTTCATTATAGCAGCCACTCTGTTCTAACAGCATAATTCTAACATCCCATGTTTTATGTGTTTATTGTTTTTATACCAGCATGGTCTGCGTGAGTTGGTTTAAGCAATCAACTGATGGATTAGAAGAGAAAAAAAAATTGTTTATATAACCATAGTAACCTAAAAATCTTTAAAAGTCTCAAGTGATGTTTACATAACATGGTTATTTACTTTCATCCAGCAAAATGATATTACTTTTAAAGTTTTGTATTTTCCTCCCATTATATAAAATACTTAATTGTGAGTAGTTTGGTCATGATAATCATGATGGAAGGAGTTGATGTATACTTTTAAGAGTTCACCACATATATATATTTAGAAAGAAGTTTGATTTTTGTACTTACCAAGCACCAGACCCCCTATTTGGTTACTTGTGTTTACTGGGGAGCTCACCCTTTGGTAAAACTGAGGGTCCATTGAGGTAAGGTTTACCAAAGAGAAAAATTGTCCCATGTTGAAGATCCCCCAAAGGCTAATACTGAGTGTGGTGCAGGAGTGGGAGACCAAGAAGGGGTGATGGACAGCCTCTTGGAAGCCCTTACTACAGGATCTGCCTTCTCCCACAAGCCTCGGACCAAGTCTCCCAGAGCTGTTGCTGGAGGTAAGCTTTCTTTGATTCCACTGATGGTTGTTCTAACACATAACCTCACAACCATACAAAGATTGTGTCTCCTTCTTCTTCCTCTTTCTTCACTCAATAATATTAGGGTGTCAAGCCTGTAAAGTTAACAACCATCATGACTGGGTGAAGTAGAATGTGTCTGCCTTTGTCATTAAAACTGGGAGTACTAATCAGTGGCTGCCCGACTTAGCTCCAAAAGAAATGGCCGCCTCTGACATGAGGAACAGACACCATGTGCAGCTGCTCCTAACATGGAGTACAAACATCCTGGATCAGGAGCCCTTACAGGGTACTATCAGCCAGGCCAGCTGAGCCCAGGTTTTTTAGTGAGCTTGTTACTGCTCCCCCTCCTACTTTATCATCCGGGCTTGGGACCGACAAAGGCGGAGTTCAAAGATTGTGTTAAAATTTTAGTGTCCTAAAAAAGTAATGGACATAGTAACTATATCCATATAATTCCAGTTAGAAGAGTACCAATGTGTTTGTTCCAGAACGTAGAGGCAGGGCTCAGCTGAACAGAACAAGGTCAAGAACAAGCCTTCTCACGTCAGCCAGGGAGACTGGTTTCTCAAACATGTGAATTAGCTGCCAAGAAAGAAATCTGTTATTGTTGTTTATATTTTTGTAAATCGCCAGTGTGTAGAGATCAGCATTCCTTTTTATAAACAAAAGTTCTCTCGAATAGATAAGAATGCTTAGCAGGTGCTGGTACACCAACTAAATAAATGAAATTTTTTTAAAGCTCAAATTTTTTTGTAAATAGTACTTCGAGAGCGTCCATTTTTTTTTAAACTTGGAAATGTATGTTTTAATATTTTGTTCATTTTTTTTTTATTAATTTTGTAAACGCACCAATTCCTTCTTAATTAATTAAAGAGGCAGATTTTTGGTATCCTAATAATTTGTTATTCTAATTTGATAAGGCACAATTTGTATTATAGATTATAAACACAAGGTAATAAGACCAAATTCAAATAAATAAATAGTGTGTAACGTCACACACACACTATTTATTTATTTGGTCATATTACCTTGTGTTATTCTAAATTCTATTCAGTCTTTTGTCAGTAGAGATGGTATCCATTCTGAGAAAGTTGGTTTTTCTCTTATACCACATTGCTTGTTGTCTAAAAGCCATGTTGAAGTCACTTAGAGATATGTGAGGTAAAAAAATATGTTTGTGCAAAATGGAAACCATCCCAAATAAAGACTGAAATTCATTTAGAATATAAAACTATCGGCCCCTATACAAATCTTATCAGGAATCAAAAATATGCTTCTTTAATTATCAATATATATATTTTACTTTAAAATGTATTTTCTCTTCAATATTTTTTTTAAAATTCCCTCACCATTGTACCTGTTACCTTAATGTTTTAATGTAGAGATTACAGAAATTATTATAATTTTTTTTTTTTTAGTTTAGCTCTTCTTTTTTTTTATATTTTGGGTATTTTTTTTAATAGTTTTTTTTTTGAGATTTTTTCAATTATTCTTTTACACTTGATAAGATTAAGGTCTGCACCTCTTTGATATTATATTTTATATAAAGTTAGGTCATTTATAGAAATAAATCTTTGTATTTTTTTACTTATTTCTCTGATACTTCTGTTGTACTTATTTGTGAGAATATTATAATCTCATATAAAATTGAAATATTGGACATTCCATATAAATAAAGATATTTGCCATTTCATATTTTTTGATACTTTTATTTTTGTTATATAACTCATGGATAAAAACTTAAGGAAGTTGTACCTTTTACCATGTATATCTGGATTCAGATAATAACTTTGAAAGATATTTGATACATAGTGATGATAAACCATAATTTGGATTATAGATTATAGCTACAAGGTAATAAGACCTAATCCAAATAAATAGTGTGTAACGTTTTGGTAACAACATTGTTACCATCTTCAGACAAAAGTACTCAATGAGAAAATATATCACAGCCTCTTTTAAATAGTTACTCTTATCAAGAAACAGTAACTATTTAAAACATGCTGTGATATATTTTCTCATTCAGTACTTTTGTCTGAAGATGGTAACAATGTTGTTACCGAAACGTCAGACACTATTTATATATTTGTATTGTAGTGACCTTTATTAAAGACACATGAGATAACCAAGTGGGAGCAGCCTCTGTGTGTCTCCAACAAAAAGAGATGACTGGTGATATTAAAGATTTCCACTTCCTTAAGTTTTGTCCATGGTTGTAAAATGCCATCTCCCATACAGAGATAGGTTATCTTAAAACACCATTTTACCTTTAAGTAGTTAGAGTAAGTGTTAGGAAGGGCATTGCTGGTATTAGAGTGGGCTTACTGTGTCCATATGTTCATAGCTTCACCAACAATTCCTCTTAAATCCCAGATGCAGTAGAACATCCTCCCTGTAAAAGACAACACCTAATTGCAGAGCTAAAGTGTCCTTTAAGGAGAAATGTTATCCTACCGGAGAGTTACTAAATTGTAAAAATGGTAATATTGTCAATGAAAAACTGTCCTTTTTAGAGAGGTGTCCTCTAGCAGGAGTGCCCTCTCTTAAATCCCAGATACAGTAGAACCTCCCAGAGGTAAAGTGTCTTTTAGGGAGAGGTGTCCTCTTACTATAGAGTTACTAAATTGTAAAAATGGTAATTTTGGCAATGAAAACTATCCTTTATAGATAGGTGTCCTCTAGCGGGAGTGTCCTCTCTTAAATCCCAGATACAGTAGAACCTCCCAGAGGTAAAGTGTCTTTTAGGGAGAGGTGTCCTCTTACTATAGAGTTACTAAATTGTAAAAATGGTAATTTTGGCAATGAAAACTATCCTTTATAGATAGGTGTCCTCTAGCGGGAGTGTCCTCTCTTAAATCCCAGATACAGTAGAACCTCCCAGAGGTAAAGTGTCTTTTAGGGAGAGGTGTCCTCTTACTATAGAGTTACTAAATTGTAAAAATGGTAATTTTGGCAATGAAAACTATCCTTTATAGATAGGTGTCCTCTAGCGGGAGTGTCCTCTCTTAAATCCCAGATACAGTAGAACCTCCCAGAGGTAAAGTGTCTTTTAGGGAGAGGTGTCCTCTTACTATAGAGTTACTAAATTGTAAAAATGGTAATTTTGGCAATGAAAACTATCCTTTATAGATAGGTGTCCTCTAGCGGGAGTGTCCTCTCTTAAATCCCAGATACAGTAGAACCTCCCAGAGGTAAAGTGTCTTTTAGGGAGAGGTGTCCTCTTACTATAGAGTTACTAAATTGTAAAAATGGTAATTTTGGCAATGAAAACTATCCTTTATAGATAGGTGTCCTCTAGCGGGAGTGTCCTCTCTTAAATCCCAGATACAGTAGAACCTCCCAGAGGTAAAGTGTCTTTTAGGGAGAGGTGTCCTCTTACTATAGAGTTACTAAATTGTAAAAATGGTAATATTGGCAATGAAAACTATCCTTTATAGATAGGTGTCCTCTAGTGGGAGTGTCCTCTCATGGAGGTTTTACCATATATAAACAGAACAGCCTAATATACAATAGTAGAAAAGTATGTTACATATAACTGGTGCAACTACTGGAAGGATTTATCACTGATGAGCCAGGCCCTCTAAGTATTTTTCCATTATAGAAAGGACAGTAGAAAGTTGTTATAATTGTGGAAACAGTTTATATTCTTATATAGAGATATATGGCTTGCTACCACCATATTCGACAATTCTCTCAATGATCTAGCTTAGGGCCAATACAGTATCTTATAGGACCAAATTCAGATATTTTCTTTGTTACATATTGGTTATTCTCTGTACAATTTTAAGAAATCTCTCTTTATACAAGATTGTCCCTAAAGTTCATAAACACTTGTAAAAAATTGAAATTCCAATATTATTCACTGTTATTTATGATGACTTTGTATTATGTATAAAAAAAAGAAAATAAGACCTAAATCCAAATAATTTATTATGGTGTGATGTTTCGGCAACAACATTGTCACCATCATCAGACAATTCTTTTGTCAATATGACAATGTTGTTGCTGAAACGTCACACACACTAATAAATTATTTGGATTAGGTCTTATTTTCTTTTTTTATTATAATCCAAATTGTGCTTTATCATATTATGTATAAAGTAATTGTATTATGTATTATTATGTATTTGCCGTAATAATATTATTTGCCAAGTAATAAGAAAAACACGAACTTTTGGGACAACCTTATATATGCTCTCTTAAAATATAAATTTACTTGTTTTGATTGATTTAAAATTCCAAATATTTCTACTATTTATTTGTTCTTTTTTTACCCTTCAATGAGATTTGTTATTGATAAATATATTGGTATATACATTCCAAACAAAATTTCTAAATATTGCTTATATTGTTAAATTAAATTTAATTGCCATCTATCGTTAAAATTTTACACAAATAAATTTACTGATTAAGCTGTAGGATATTACCTTTTGGGGCTCAAAAATTATCCATTCTGGTTAGCAGCCCTATAAATAAATATATTTCCGAGATGCTTATATAAATTTAATGACGAACAGTTTTTAATATTATACTATTGTATTAAAAAGTAAAATTGCTTATATTGTTAAATAGCTTTAGTATATAACCTTTTTATTTCGACTAACTATAATTTAAAAAAAAAAAATGATTCTTTATATTGGAATGTTGAATTAAAGAACTACAGTTAAACCTGTCTATAGCGCTTCCTCTTGGGACTCATCAAAATATGGTGCTTATAGAGAGGGAGTGCTATAGAGAGGTCACTTTTAATGTAAAATGTTTACATTTTAATGTTTGAAATTGGGTGCTATAGAGAGGAAGGCACTATTTAGAGGGGGCGCTATAGACAGGTTTAACTGTATATTTTTTTTAGAATAAGAAATTATGAGCTGCCCTCCCAATTCTTATTGTTATTTGTTATAACATTATTAATGTAGATTGTATTTGTTACAATTGGCAGCCTCTATACTGTCCAATAATACATTAGTAGAGCAATCCTTGTCTTTATCAGAGTAAATGGTTTAGAAAAGATGGGAAAAATTGAAGGAAGACCTGCAACGAACTGATTAAAAGGGGTCAAGGAAGTTACTGGAAAGTTACTAAATGAGCTGCAGTTATTAGTCACTAACAGATTGGAGAATATTTGTCTATATAGTCACTAAAGGTCTACTTGATGGACACTAACAATAACAGAACAGTTTAAAGTTTAATTTAGAGAAGCCTCTAAGATTTCCCTGCTTATTCATGCTTGTTAAGCAGTATATATATACTAAAATTGGAACAATACAGAAAAGATTAGCATGACACCTATGCAAGGATGACACGCAAAATCTTGAAGTGTTCTAAGATTTTCCCACTGGTAAACCTTATAAAACTAGAATTTTTCTCTCTCATTACAGTAAAGTCTTTCAAAGTATAGTTAGCATTTATAAGAAAAGTTAAGAAAAATTATCAACATTCAATTTTACAAATAGTTTCTCTCCATAATATCAGTAAACTATATATTCATAGTTGTGGTCCCTACTCAATTTAACCCAGGTGCCCAGAAAATTCCAAGTCTTCAATCTACCACCTTTATACTATAATCATTATTATTATTTGATTGCTTTTTAAAAAAAAACTTTAGTCAATCTATAAATTACTGTATAGATGTACAGTGTGTGTTATTGTTCAACATAAATGATATTTTGATCCAATTTATGCCTTTTTAATTAAAGATTTATTTATGGATTGCTCTATTTTCAAAATATATGAAAACAAACTTTATTTTAAAAGATAATGAGTTTTAACAGTATGGTCTTAAGTTATATCCAATTTGGTCTTAACCCTTTCACTGCCAGACACACTAGAGTGTATTGTATCAGGCGAAGTTTTATTAAGTTCTCCTGTAGAAGGGCAGGGATGCCTGAAAGACTGCTTTGATGAAATTAAAGAGAAACTCATCTCCAGAAATCTTTTTAATTAAACAATAGAAGTAGACTTCTCCCTGACATTTATTTCCTAACACAGTTTACCCAATGAATAAAATACTTCCTATTTTATATAAAAATGTCAAAACTAAGGTGTCATGTACAATTAGGTAACATGGTTTACTACCTCAAGTGACATCAGATAGAGTTAAAATGTATTTCTGATTGAACTAGGAGGATTATCACCCGATATCATCCAAGTATATGTTATCTCTGATTTTTTTATTTGCTTATCCCTAGTACACATGGTATAGGCCATGATAATCATGGTGGTTAGAATTAGGTGACTACTTTTATTGTAAGTACACCACATGTCGTCTACAATACATGTGAAAAGCAGTTCAACTTTGCACTTATACTCAGGTCCCTGATTTTTTTTTTTTTTTGCTTATCCCTAGTACACATTTTACAGGCCATGATAATCATGGTGGGTAGAAGTAGTTTACTGTAAGTGCACCACATGTCGTCTACAATACATGTGAAAAGCAGTTCGACTTTGAACTTGGGTCCCTGATTGAAATCTTAAAATCATGTGCTGGCACATGGTGAATGATCTAGGAATAAAGAATCAATGTAATACACTAACATGTTAAAGCTACCTAAGTGATAGCTAAATATCCAGTGTGACTGCAGAGAAAGGTCTAAATCAGACATATATCTCCAATTCATTTTTATATACAGTTAAACCTGTCTATAGCACCCCATCTTGGGACTCACCAAAATAGGGTGCTATAGACAGGTCACTTTTAATGTAAATTGCATCGTACTACGTATTTAAAATCGGGCACTATAGAGAGGAAGGCGCTATTTAGAGGGGGTGCTATAGACAGGTTTAACTGTATTAGTATCAATGTGTGTCAGGAAAAATCTCAGTCTTTAATGAAATATGGACATGAATCTGATATCTTATATAGAGAATCCAAGAACTCTATATACAAAGGAAAAACACTCCATCTGTGTATAACTGCCAAAATAACATGTTTTAGTTCTATTTTCATATCTATTAACTTTTGGATAGATACAGTAGAACCTCTTTAATTCAAGTAGAACTACAGGTAACTACCATTCATACAGTAGAACTACCCACTCTATAAAAGACAGCTAGTAGACAAAGTCCTTTAGAGAGAGATGTCTTCTTACTGGAGAGAGATTGAAACATACTTTATTGACTTACAGTCAACATTAAAACAAAGTTACAAGAATACAGCTATAGCTTTCCCATCCCTGGACACTTTATTTTTCCGTTTATCATTACTTTTCACAATTCATCCTTTCATACTTCATCCCTAAGGTTAGAAATAATTGTTATTTCTCCTTAAAATAAATTTCGATTTTTGTACAAAAGAAACACATGAGGGATAATTTTCAAATGTTGTTTTACAATCATTATCAGCATTATATTGTAATATAAATTAAATATTTACATGACATCAGACTTGAGGTCTTCCCTGAGGGACGTCTAGATTACATCAAGGGCTACAAGCCGTCTTGAGTCCGGATAAGCACTTGACCATAATGGAGTTTTTGTCTCCAACATGCTCAATTGCCATGTTGAATTCACACAGAATGGAAAGTTGCTTATTTTTGTAAAGTATAGTAATTTTGGTAATGAAAACTGTCTTTTATAGAGAGGAATCATCTAGAAAAAGTATCTTCTTATGGTGATAAGACACAATTTGGATTATAGATTATAAACACAAGGTAATAAGACCAAATCCAAATAAATAGTGTGTGACGTTTCGGTAACAGCATTGTTACCATCTTCAGACAAAAGTACTGAATGCAGCATACAGCATGTTTTAAATAGTTACTGTTATCAAGTGTTCTCAGTCAGTACTTTTGTCTTAAGATGGTAACAACGCTGTTACCGAAACGTCACACGCTATTTATTTATTTGGATTTGGTTTTAGTACTTTGTGTTTATCCTCTTATGGTGTATGTTCTACTGTAATACACAAAGCTGACTTTAATTAAGCAGGATTTACCTATCTGGTGTTGAATTAAAGAGGTTTAAACTGTAGATATTCAATTCTTGTTTTTATGCCATTGTATATGAGCTTATAGCAGCTTATACAAGATCTTAAATATGCTGTGCCTTATAACTGTTGCAGAATTATACTGTGATATATATATGTCTTTGTTTGTATAATTTTGCTTTATAACAACTTGTTGCGAGCATAAATAAAATGTTTAATCTCTTATTTTCTATTGATTAAAACACATCACATTCAACCTTTTTTTTTTTTTTGTGAAATTTTAACTTTAACTTTTTAAGGATTTTTACTGGATGGAGGTAGAGCTAAGAATTGCTTGAGGAGCATGAACTCATGGAATTCGTTGTAATCTTTACACAAGGGGATAAGAAACAACAACAGGGCTAAGAATTATTTCCTTTAGAATGATCACACACATTTGAGCCGTATTCATAGAATACGGGGTCGGTGGAAAGCTGGTTAAACCGTTGGTTTTCGACCACTACGACCCGGGTTCGATTCCCACATTAGACACTTTTTTCTGTTTAAAAAAAAAAAAAGCTCCAATATACCCCGATTCTTGTAAAAGTCCAACCCCACCAGCGAGTGCAAGTAACCAAACGGGGCTCTGGCACATTTGTAAGTGCAAAGTCGAACTGCTTTTCACAAGTGTAGACATGTGGTGCGCTTACAGTAAAAGCAGTCGCTAACTACCCACCATGATTATCATGGCTTTGAGATAAGAAAGAAGAAGAAGGTTAATCTACCTTGTAATTTTTGCTTAGCCATTTATGAAAAAAGTTTAAGATGCGGGGTTCGGTGGAAGGATGTCCTAAACCATTTATTTTTGACCACTACAACCAGCACTAAGATTAGCAGAGTTTGTACTCCATGTTAGGAGCAGCTGCAAATGGTGTCTGTTCCTCATGTTAGAGGCGGCCATTTCTTTTGGAGCTAAGTTGGCCTGCTACTGGGTAGTGCTCACAGTCTTAATGACAAAGGCAGACGCATTCTACTTCACCCAGTCATGATGGTTGTCAAACAGACACCATCAAGGATCACAGCTTGATACCCTAATATGATTGAGTGGAGATAAGAAAGAAGAAGACTACGACCCAGGATCGAATCTCACATTGGGAACTTTTTTCTGATAAAAAAAATTGCTCCAATGGCCCCCGATTCTTGCAAAAGTCTAACCCCACCAGCGAGTGCAAGAAACCAAACGGGTTTCTGGTACATTTGTAAGTGCAAAGTCGAACTACTTTTCACATGTGTAGACATGTGGTACACTTACAGTAAAAGCAGTCGCCTACTTCTACCCACCATGATTATCATGGCCTGTGCCACATGTACTAGGGATAAACAACAAAAAAAGTTTAAGGTGCAGTAAAATTTATTTAGATGCTCTCCAGTAAAAGGACACTTTGGGTATAAATAAAAGGTAATAAAAGACTAAATCTAAATAAAAATGAATAGCATGTGATGCTTCATGCGTTGTTACCGATACATCACACACTATTAATATATTTAGATTTGGTCTTATTACCTTTTACTTCTAATCTATAATCCAAATTGTACCTTATCAACATTAGATATGAAGCTAGGAGGTAATTTAGAGAGAGAGAGGTTCTACTGTGATAAGTAAGGTAGGGCAAAATAAAAGCAACAATTCACAAGCCCAGAATCGGCAAACCTTTGAGTCGGAAGAGCCAAAAATGACTATTTACAAACTTGAAAATTTTTTAAAGAGCCACAATTTTTTTTCTTGTCAACAATAAATGGTACTCCAATAAATACTGTAATATTTGCGTATGGAACTATACAAAGAGCTGCAAGTGGCTCGTGAGCCGCAGTTTGCTGACCCCTGCACTAGGCTAAAATATATTTCTAAATATAATCTCCTTTAAGCTCTATACAAATTTCTCATCACTGTTGTTAGGTCATTATACTATTATAATAGAATGTTGAGACTAAAATTACTCACAGCCTTGATCACCTAACTATTACCTAAATATCTTCGTCTCCCAGCCGTTTCTATTGCTTGTGGAACAGACGGTAGTCACTTGTTCAGCAAATATAGTGGATCTTGAAACATTTTGTAGAGCCTCGTTCATCAACTATGGCCATTGCAACGATGGATCTGTGTGCTAGAGAATTATCCTGTGACAACTTTTTTCATTGCCAAATTCGGCTTTATTTTTTACATTTCCTTAGCCACATCAGTTACGATATACCAGAAATCTCGGCGACTTGATCTGCGAGAACGCCACAATTATTGTATAACAGTAGAACCTCCCTTTAGTGGACATCCTGCTAGCGGATATCTTTCTACAAATGACAGTTTCATTTGCAAAATTACCATTTTTACAATTTACCAACTCTCCGGTAAAAGGACTCCTCTCCCTAAAGGACACTTTGGCTCTGCAATAAGGTGTCCTTTACAGGGAGGTTATACTGTATCTTTAATGATTGATTATATAGCGCCTTTTCATATTGTTATTTAGGAATATAGTTAGAGATAAGCTCTTGTAGAGTTATAGACCTTTAGAAAATCAACACCTATTTTTGTTATATTCAAGGTTGAGCAAAAAGTTCTTTAACATCCGGAAAAGCCTAATAAAGACAACAGAAGAAGACAAATACGATTTCACTGAAACTATTTATTAAGGTGCTAATCAAAATCGTTCTTCAAAATACAGGCAATCATTGTCTATGATGGTTTGCCACCTAACTGTAAGAAACCGTCCAAGGTACTCGGGCTTAGAGGCGAAGACAGGCAGCTCCAACCTCATCTACAGTGTCAACATCCCCGAAATACTGTTCCATCGAACGGACCGTAGTCTGACGGGGCGGCATCAGGGCTGTAGTGTGGCAGTACTTCAACACCATTAAAGCGCTGCAACTTCTCCCGCGTTTTCCTTGCTGTATGTGGCTTGACATTATCTGCCTGAATCAATACGTGTTCACGGTGAATCAGTGATGGATCCGTTAACTTGGTGTAGAGCCGTTCCAGCTGCTCACAGTACAGATCGGTGGATCGTTCATTCGGGACAAGCTCGAAATGGAGGACATCCCCGAACTTCCACCATACCGATATTATTACCTTCTTGGCAAAGTGATCTTGGCGGGCGATGGATGGTGTCTCTTGGCCTCGTGCAATTCATCGTTTGTGACTGTTGTAGTTCACAAGGTAGACTCATTTCTCGTCCATCGTCACGATACGTTTCCAAAAACGATCATCCCGTGGATTTTCAAGTAGCTGGCGGCAAATGCCAATACGTTGCTGTGTCTGTGCTGTAGTCATCTAATGGATGTCTTGAAGAGGTTTTTTGTGCACGTAATCCAAACGATGCCGATGGTTCACGATAGATTTTTGGCTGATATTAAGCGAGGCTGCCAGTTCCCAGCTACTCAATGCAAGCTTGTTCGCTAAATGGCCCGGAGATCTTCAGCTTTCAATGTCGTAGGCCATCATGTAAGGATTTGATCTACAAGGCTGTAGTCACCTTATTTGAAGCGTATGTACCAATATCATACGATCACATGGGTCACTGTTCCCTCGCCTTCACGAATTTCTATTGCGGCATCTCTTGTTGAGAAGTGTCGCTTCCAACAGAAGCGTATTAGGACCCGGAGTTCCCATTTGTCCAATGGCATTCTTCCAGTAGAACATGTTTTGTTTGAGACTGGCTACTACTATTAGTATATATGTAAAGTAGACGCATCAAATAGCGCATCCGCTTTGCATATTTCGCAGGTGTTAAAGAAATTTTCCTCAACCTTATCGTATGTTTAAATAAAAATAGAATATTTTTGTAATTATTCATTTCCATAAATGATTTAAAAGATTGTAGAATATTTATTATATTATATTTATTATAATTTAAACCAGAAAAAAATGTTGTTAGATTACTGAATGTCGACATACGGTACTGTGGAGCAAATCTAAGACATCCACCCCACCAAGTAGAATCCTCAGAACATTAAGGCAGCTGACTCAAAGTTCTAGTTGAGGTGACATGGAAGACCTCGGGATGTCGGGCTGAGTTTGAAAGAAGATCGCGTCCATTGTGATAAAAGTAAGTTTTAAATACTTGACTATTTCTCAAAATATTTCTAATTTCAACTATCTAGTAAGTGGATGCATCTCTATAAAGGACATTTCGGCTCTGCAACTAGGTATTATGCTTCACAGATAGGTCCTACTGTATAATTTTTATTCGATTTTTTTCTTTGAACAGGCCCGTTGAAGAGTTCTCAATTTTTGAAAGCTTGCAATCTTAATTTATATAATGTACTAGATACACTTGGTTGCAGAATAGTGAAATATCATAATGTGTAGCTTTGTTTTGCACTTACAGTACAAGAAATCGATATCTTCTATTTACTTTGTTTCCTTGAACTTATACCATGTGTGCTCGGTATCAACACACGACTATAGTATTAGTAGTGACATAAAGGTAAAACCTTGGTAACTCCTGGAGCGTATCCATAGATCGCCAACTACCTGTAAGGTCTGTAGTAACATTAAGGTAGCTCAGGCTCCTGGAACGTATCCATAGATCACCAACTACCTGGACTGTCCTGTAGTTTAGGAGTCTGTCTTGGTAGCCTTAGTAGTAACATATAGGTAACCCAGGCTCCTGGAGCGTATCCATAGATCGCCAACTACCTGTAAGGTCTGTAGTAACATTAAGGTAGCCCAGGCTCCTGGAACGTATCCATAGATCACCAACTACCTGGACTGTCCTGTAGTTTAGGAGTCTGTCTTGGTAGCCTTAGTAGTAACATATAGGTAACCCAGGCTCCTGGAGCGTATCCATAGATCGCCAACTACCTGTAAGGTCTGTAGTAACATTAAGGTAGCCCAGGCTCCTGGAACGTATCCATAGATCACCAACTACCTGGACTGTCCTGTAGTTTAGGAGTCTGTCTTGGTAGCCTTAGTAGTAACATATAGGTAACCCAGGCTCCTGGAGCGTATCCATAGATCGCCAACTACCTGTAAGGTCTGTAGTAACATTAAGGTAGCCCAGGCTCCTGGAGCGTATCCATAGATCATCAACTACCTGGACTGTCCTGTAGTTTAGGAGTCTGTCTTGGTAGCCTTAGTAGTAACATATAGGTAACCCAGGCTCCTGGAGCGTATCCATAGATCGCCAACTACCTGTAAGGTCTGTAGTAACATTAAGGTAGCCCAGGCTCCTGGAACGTATCCATAGATCACCAACTACCTGGACTGTCCTGTAGTTTAGGAGTCTGTCTTGGTAGCCTTAGTAGTAACATATAGGTAACCCAGGCTCCTGGAGCGTATCCATAGATCGCCAACTACCTGTAAGGTCTGTAGTAACATTAAGGTAGCCCAGGCTCCTGGAACGTATCCATAGATCACCAACTACCTGGACTGTCCTGTAGTTTAGGAGTCTGTCTTGGTAGCCTTAGTAGTAACATATAGGTAACCCAGGCTCCTGGAGCGTATCCATAGATCACCAACTACCTGGACTGTCCTGTAGTTTAGGAGTCTGTCTTGGTAGCCTTAGTAGTAACATATAGGTAACCCAGGCTCCTGGAGCGTATCCATAGATCGCCAACTACCTGTAAGGTCTGTAGTAACATTAAGGTAGCTCAGGCTCCTGGAACGTATCCATAGATCACCAACTACCTGGACTGTCCTGTAGTTTAGGAGTCTGTCTTGGTAGCCTTAGTAGTAACATATAGGTAACCCAGGCTCCTGGAGCGTATCCATAGATCGCCAACTACCTGTAAGGTCTGTAGTAACATTAAGGTAGCTCAGGCTCCTGGAACGTATCCATAGATCACCAACTACCTGGACTGTCCTGTAGTTTAGGAGTCTGTCTTGGTAGCCTTAGTAGTAACATATAGGTAACCCAGGCTCCTGGAGCGTATCCATAGATCGCCAACTACCTGTAAGGTCTGTAGTAACATTAAGGTAGCCCAGGCTCCTGGAACGTATCCATAGATCACCAACTACCTGGACTGTCCTGTAGTTTAGGAGTCTGTCTTGGTAGCCTTAGTAGTAACATATAGGTAACCCAGGCTCCTGGAGCGTATCCATAGATCGCCAACTACCTGTAAGGTCTGTAGTAACATTAAGGTAGCCCAGGCTCCTGGAACGTATCCATAGATCACCAACTACCTGGACTGTCCTGTAGTTTAGGAGTCTGTCTTGGTAGCCTTAGTAGTAACATATAGGTAACCCAGGCTCCTGGAGCGTATCCATAGATCGCCAACTACCTGTAAGGTCTGTAGTAACATTAAGGTAGCCCAGGCTCCTGGAACGTATCCATAGATCACCAACTACCTGGACTGTCCTGTAGTTTAGGAGTCTGTCTTGGTAGCCTTAGTAGTAACATATAGGTAACCCAGGCTCCTGGAGCGTATCCATAGATCGCCAACTACCTGTAAGGTCTGTAGTAACATTAAGGTAGCCCAGGCTCCTGGAGCGTATCCATAGATCATCAACTACCTGGACTGTCCTGTAGTTTAGGAGTCTGTCTTGGTAGCCTTAGTAGTAACATATAGGTAACCCAGGCTCCTGGAGCGTATCCATAGATCGCCAACTACCTGTAAGGTCTGTAGTAACATTAAGGTAGCCCAGGCTCCTGGAGCGTATCCATAGATCATCAACTACCTGGACTGTCCTGTAGTTTAGGAGTCTGTCTTGGTAGCCTTAGTAGTAACATATAGGTAACCCAGGCTCCTGGAGCGTATCCATAGATCGCCAACTACCTGTAAGGTCTGTAGTAACATTAAGGTAGCCCAGGCTCCTGGAGCGTATCCATAGATCATCAACTACCTGGACCGTCCTGTAGTTCAGAAGTCTGTCTTAGTAGCCTTAGTACATAGAGGTAACCCAGACTCCTGGAGCGTATCCATAGATCGCCAACTACCTGTAAGGTCTGTAGTAACATTAAGGTAGCCCAGGCTCCTGGAGCGTATCCATAGATCATCAACTACCTGGACTGTCCTGTAGTTTAGGAGTCTGTCTTGGTAGCCTTAGTAGTAACATATAGGTAACCCAGGCTCCTGGAGCGTATCCATAGATCGCCAACTACCTGTAAGGTCTGTAGTAACATTAAGGTAGCCCAGGCTCCTGGAGCGTATCCATAGATCATCAACTACCTGGACTGTCCTGTAGTTCAGAAGTCTGTCTTAGTAGCCTTAGTACATAGAGGTAACCCAGACTCCTGGAGCGTATCCATAGATCACCAACTACCTGGGCAGGTCTTTAGTCAAAAATGAAGGGTCAATCAGTGTGTGTATGTAGTTCGTAGTCAAATATTATTTTATTTATTTACTGAAACAATATATTATGAATACAAGTACATTTCAGCAGGTGAATGCTATGGATGAAAATGAAATGTCAATTAGTGTGTGTATGTGGTTCATAGTCAAATATTATTTTATTTATTCACTGAAACAATATATTAGGAATACAAAAAGCACATTTCAGCAGGAGAAGGTGATGCACCTTTCTCCCCAATCTCCAGCCATTCTCATATGTCCCTCAACACGTGAAGGGGTGAATCTTGCTTCTGGAAGTGCATCCGCGACACATTGTATAGCGTTTCTCAGGTTGCTGAAACAAACAAGGAATCACATTCGGTTCCATTTTATTAGGTATCGCTCAACAAGAGCAACCTAGTTTATGATAATTGAAACAATGAATAATATGTGAAGGTTATTCACATATTAAACAAAAGGTTAACGTGGGATTCAATCCCGGTTCATTACTGTCGGGAATCGAGGGTGTTACCCACTCATCCACCGACTTTTATAAGAATCACATTCACATCGGAATAGTTTATTTTTCAAATAATCAGGCGAATTGGAGGTTTAACAAACTGCTCGAGAACAATTATCATCCTTAAATTTCTTTTTTTTTTACCTTAATAAATCTACAAGTAAAAGCTACTTGTAAATATGTACTCTACCTAAATATAATAATTGTTGCGTAAAGCGTGTCTACGCCCAGGTTCTGCTTCGCTTAGATCAGGGATCGGTAAACTGAGGCTCGTGAGCCACATGCGGCTCTTTGGATGTGAAGCTGTGGCTCTTTATATAGTTCCATATGTAAATATTATTTATGCGAGTACTATTTATTGGCAAGAAAAAATGTGGCTCTTTAAAATCTTTGAAAAATTGTAATTTTTGGCTCTACCGACTCAAAAGTTTGCCGAAACCCTGACTTAGGCGTCTTAAATGATAAATTCTTCTGGTCCTGGAAGAAGTTCGCTGACCTTTCTCTATATGACGTCTTTGTACTCCTGAATGGTAGGTTGGCTGAAACCTGATGCTCAATCTAACACAAAAGACAACTCAACACTAACTGGCTAACACTTTATTTTAAATTAAGTAAACTATTTTTAATGTATATATTACGATTCTGTTGCCGTTATGTGGCGCTGAGTTTGTTGTTGACACACATTAAATATGTTATAACACCTTGATAAAGGTTGGCGTTCAGCTAACTGAAATATTGGTAAAATAAATTATATTTTGATCCGAAATATGCCTTTTTAATTAAATATTACGTATATATTTTTGGTTATATAGTATCCACTAAAGAGGAATTATAAAGATATCTAATGAAACTTATGGATGTAAACTTTGTCAAAATCAGTAAAATATATTAAAATACTGTATCGAACCCTGCTCTTAGGTTTATCATCATAAAAGAAACCTATGACGCGTTTCTATCAAATAAAAAGAATTCACTCATGGACTCAAAACTTAAGGAAATTTTATATTTTGATGTCGACTGTCATCTGTTTTTTGAACAGACTAACTGAAACCTGATGCTCGATCTAACACCAAAGACAACACTAACTGGCTCTCACACACACTTTATTTTGAATCAAGTTCACTATTTAATGTAAGAGAGAAATATTTACATATATATTGATTAAACATAGAAATAAATTTACATAACTCAGATTTCTATATATCACAAATAACATATTTACATAACTGAAAATTAATAGAATATTTTATATGATCAACGCGCGGATTATTTTATTCTAAATATGTTTTTGTTTTACTCAACATTTTCATTAAACCTTCTAAGTTTTACCATGTCAATTAATTCGACCTACCTTACAATCATTACAACAAAAAAACAATGGTTGCCTGTAAAGTCGGTTTTACGGGCGAAGATTTTACGTGACAACGGTAGAATATTTATTGATATGAATATAATTAAATTGCACACAATAGGAACAAGGAATTGAATGAAAATAAGAATTGCACAAATTTTAACTATAGAAATATATTTTGTTTACTAAAACATTGTACATGTAAACTTAAACTTAACTAATTCCTATTTGAGTGATTTTGTTGAGGATAGGACGATGATAGGAGAAATATGAAATGAAAGGAAGTGTTTCTGCTGTAATGTGTCTTGCGAAAGTCAAGTCGATAGTTGTTCCTTTTAACGTAGTTGACTTAGAAACGTTTGAAACGCAATCAAGATTATACGTATTTTTCATGATATTAAGAAACGAGTTGTCAGGCTTTACGTTTTTGTTAAAATCACCACACAGAAGAATCGGTATACTAGAATCAACTTGCACGAACGGTGGCACGTACTGGCTGTTGTGAATGTACGGACCGAGTCCTTGCCATAGTAACATTCCAATATCCTGCATACTAGCTCCTGGATGAATATATACAGCACCGAGTATAAACTTGAAGCTAGTATTAGCGGCGAAGCAAGTAACTTCAGTCATGCACATGTCACCCTTGGTTTTAATGACACGAGTTACGTCTGTAATCGCAACTTGGAACACTTCCGCCGTAGATGTCGATGATAATTTACGATAGATCGCCACTCCACCAGCCGCGTTGGTATTTGAAAATCAAAACACTTATTCAGATCGAAGGTTCAAATTTTTGCTAAATAAATTTGAAATTAAATAAAATTTGTAATTGTAAATGATGAAGTTGAAAATTAAAACATTTACTTAAATTAGATGTTAAAATTCTTGCTCAACACAGTTTAAATAAAGTTTTCTTATATCTGCCACTTTTTCTTAATATTTGTAATTTTAAAGAATCAATTCGAAAATCAAAACATTTATTCAGATCGAAGGTTCAAATTTTTGCTAAATAAATTTGAAACTATTTAAAATTTGTAAAATAATAATTAATTAATTAATTTTAAACTAATAATTTACTTAACACTATCAACATTTATCAATAGTATGACATAACCTATAAACTCAGTTTCTCAACTTTTGTGTCAATCTAACAATTAATCAATCAATCATAGTTTACGATAATGAAATATCAGTGTACAATTATTTACCTTTATTGTTGTAGTTGTTGTAAATGACGAATCTAAGCACTCCACATTTTCACTACAGACACAGCTGACGATACTTTAACCACACGTGTGAACTTGTATTATGACGCTTTCTTGTTTTTCCAACGCCAAGAACGTTCGAGAAAGACAAAGACAGAGACAAGCATGCGCCGATTCAATGCGCCTAATTCTCTAGCGCTGCGCGCGCAGCACTCTCGTTCGGTGACTCATCGTAACGTTACCGGGCGTTACACTTTTTCATAAGTGACTCCCAGCCGCAACCTAATTTAAGACGTTGTCACGTCAAAAATTCACCAGAAGTGCTCAGCATTCCAAGATAAACTGCTAGCCATACTTTAGGTAACAAAGATAACCTATAAAATAGAAGGATTCTACTGTCCTATAAGCTTATGTCCATAGTTTACTTGAAAACCATTTCTAAGATTCCATCCTTCAGTGTAGCATATAAAAGCAGAATGATCCAATACAGTATTAGAGCTCTGAGAAGCGGTCTGGTGGATTAAATTGGCGAAAAAAAAAAAAAAAAAAGATAACCTAGTTTACCGTACGAAATACTTTGACATTGCTTCAGATTGCCAAAGTTCCAAGTTCCAAAATCACTTTATTAGGTACCGCTCAAAAAGAGCAACCTAGTTTATGATAATTGCAACAATAATATGTGAAGGTTATTTACATAGTAAACAAAATGTTAACGCGGGATTCAATCCCAGTTCATGGCTGTCGGGAATCGAGGGTGTTACCCACTCGTCCACCGACTTCTTTTTTCAGATTGCCAAATAATTTCCTACCTTCCTTATCGCAATAATATAATATCGAGATACCATGGTTCATCAGTAGTGTCCTCTTCCAGCGATTTCACCAGTTTAATCGGCCAATTGTATTTACAGTTTTGATGATGCACACAGTCGCCACTAAAGGGGAATTATAAATATCCAATGAAACATATGAATATAATCTCTATATATATAAAAGTCAATTCCTGTCTGTCTGTCTGTTTCGCGATAAACTCAAAAACTACTGAACCAATTGGTATCAAATTTTGCATGTCGCTTTTTATAAACCTGAGGAAAATTTTTGGATACAATTTGCTTAGTATTTTTGGCTATTTCTTTTTTTCATTTGAAGAACTTTTTTTTTTTACGCGGAGTAATCCGGAATGGAATGAATACCCAAATATGGCCATTTTGTATACGCATCGGTGGCTCAGTGGTAGAATGCTCGCCTGCCACGCGGGCGGCCCGGGTTCGATTCCCGGCCGATGCATTTTTTTAAACAATTTTTAAAACTCATTTATATTATATCTTCTATATATATATAAATGAATGTTTGTATGTTTTTTTGTTGGTTTGTATGTCCGGTATACAAATTCGCAGTAGTTCACTAATTCAAACCAAAATTTCCATACATAGGTAAAAAAATACGAGGAAAACGATAGGCTATTTTAAATTATATATAAATTAAATATTAAAACTATATATTCAAATTATTCTACTTAGCTCACGAACAGCGCCCTCTATCAAGGTTATAAATACGTTTAAAATCGAAATTTTCTCAAAATTTTATTAATAATAGTTCGCTTAATAATTAGAATACTTGATCTAAATCGAAATATTTATAGACGCTCGCTCGATTTGAAGATTTATATCGTAACTAATCTGACTGTAAAGTTTGGAGCGGGACGTTTCACAAGAGTGACATCCACGGCGCCAATTTATAATTGTAACGAATAGTGTTTGAATAAAACATTTAATCGGGTAAACCCGGGCGTTGCCCGGGTCATTCGTCTAGTATTTAAATAAATGATATTTTGATCCAATATATGCCTTTTTAATTAAAGATTTATTTATGGATTGCTCTATTTTCAATATGAATATAATGTGAAAAAAAAGTAAATATGTGATATTGTACTGGGATAAGGTCCATAAATTAAGAAAAAGGCATCTCCTTATCGTGTAACTGAAAATTGCTGATGGCTAGCGCCATCTATTGGAATAAATATCAACTATTAATTTTTTTTAATTATTCCATAATTGGCCAAATATGGATATAAACTTTGCCAAAATCAGTAAAATATATTTTAAAATACTGTTTAGAACCCTGTTCTTAGTTTTTTTCATCATAAAGAAACCCACGACGCGCTTCTATCATATAATTTATTTACTCATACTAATGGACAAAATTTAGCGAAGTTTAATATTTTGATGTCGCCTGTCATCTGTTTTTTGAATAAGACAAAAGCAATTTTGTTCACATTTGATTATCTCAAATGTCTTCAATAAATTTCACTGTAATATCTTTCAGAGTTATTGTCTGAATCCCAATATACATGCTGAAAGGTACAACTTCCTTAAGTTTTGTCCATGAGTGTAGTTATCTTGTGTGTGTTTTCAATAAAGGTCACAGTAATATCTTTCAGAGTTATTGTCTGAATCCCAATATACATGCTGAAAGATACAGGTTCCTTAAGTTTTGTCCTTAAGTGTAGTATATCAACTTACCAACAATTCTCTTGGTCGACTCGGTGCTCAATAACAGCTTTTGGTTTCCCTTCCGCATACAGTTCTTCACAA
>CP092873.1:76592336-76637808 GCA_030710605.1 Cordylochernes scorpioides
CAAATACCCTATCTGGAATTCTGGTCAATTTTCTATAATAATTCAAAATCAACAATAAGTTGATATTTATTCTGATAGATGGCGCAAGTTTCCAGCAAGTTATAGTTACACGATCAGGTGAGATGCCTTTTTCTTAATTTATCTACCTGATCTCAGTACAATATATTTTTTCTTGAACTATGTTTCTACAAATTAAGTTTTTAAAAACATTTACTACATCGAAAACCATGCTTCTTTGAAAAACAGCCCCTTCAAAGACCCCCTCCCCTTTTAAGAAACACATCCCTCGTTATGAGGAATACCATTATCGTAGGCTAACTTAGGACTAATTAGGGATAACTAGAGACTAATTAATCATCACAATGTATTATTTGCCCTTTAGAGTACCGTCTGTCGCCCTTTTAAAGGCAGAAAGTTTAACACCAAGTTTGACTGTTGTCGCTCTTTGTAGTTATGAAGTTTCCTAGATATATAAAACTATACTTAAACTTTATACTTTGAAAAGGGAGAAATTTCTAACCATACGTTCTGTGACGATTGACGCGAGTTTCTCTATATCCCTCTTTAAAGACCACGCCTCAATAAAGACCGCCATTTTCGATTGCAGGAACGGTATTTAACGAATATATTTACTGTACTTTTCAACAGGAATCTCTATACAATGTGTTTTTTTGCGGGAGGCGTGCCGACTGGATTGTACGAACTTGTGTCTGGATGGATGCGTGGAAAGTGCCTGTACCAAGGGGAATAGGGTCAGCCTTACTAGCGGAGAGAGTAAAGGATGCGACGGTGTCATGGAGAGGTGGACGCTGCGTTTCTAAGCCGTGGTTCTGGTAGGTTGGCCCGAAGGTGTCTTGCGGCAAGGAATGACAAAGGATACCTGGTTGATCCTTCCAGTAGTAATATGCTTATCTTAAAGATTAAACCATGTATGCCTAAGTACACGCGATAGCAAGGCAAACCCACGAATATCTCATTAAATCAGTTCCTTAGATCGTACCCATTTACTTGGATAACTGCGCAAATACAATTCAATATGTTTGATATCAGGCCAGAATACCTGGTTGATATTGACAGAGTAGTCATATGCTTTTCTCAAATATTAAACCAGGCATGTCTAAGTACACGCCATAACAAGGCGAAACCGCGAATGTTTCATTAAATTAGTTCCTTATATCGTACGCATTTACCTAAATAACTGTGGTAATACAATTCAATGTGTTTACTTTCAGGCCAGAATACTGGTTGATCTTACCAGTAGTCATATGCTTATCTCAAAGATAAAACCATACATGTCTACCGTGCAAGTACACGTCATAGCAAGGCGAAGCCGCGAGATTGGCTCATTAAATCAGTTCCTTAGATCGTACCCATTTACTAGGATTAATGCGGTAATATCAATTCAATATATTTGCTTTAAAGCCAGAATACCTGGTTGATCTTACCAGTAGTCATATGCTTGTCTCAAAGATTAAACCATGCATGTCTAACTACACGCGATAGCAAGGCGAAACCGCGATTGTTTAATTAAATCAGTTACTTAGATCGTACCCATTTACCACTATTGTGGTAATACCAATTCGACGTGTTTGCTTTCAGGCCAGAATACCTATTTGATATTACCAGTAGTCATATGCTTATCTCAAAGATTAAACCATGCATGTCTACCATGCAAGTACATACCATAGCAAGACTAAACCACGAATGGTTCATTAAATCAGTTCCTTAGATCGTACCCATTTACCACTATTGTGGTAATACCAATTCGACGTGTTTGCTTTCAGGCCAGAATACCTAGTTGATATTACCAGTAATCATATGCTTATCTCAAAGATTAAACCATGCATGTCTACCATGCAAGTACATACCATAGCAAGACTAAACCACGAATGGTTCATTAAATCAGTTCCTTAGATCGTACCCATTTACCACTATTGTGGTAATACCAATTCGACGTGTTTGCTTCCAGGCCGGAATGAACTGACAGACGAGGAGATAGCTGAACGTATCCGACCTTGTGTCGAGATGTTCGGGTCTGGGGGACAGAGGGAGGTGAAGCTCTTCGATATGTCTTCCATTAACTGCTGGTAAGTGAAGTATAGGACAGAACTCTATATACAATTACAAGGTTGTCTCAAAAGTTCGTAAACATACTTTTCATCGCAGTAAGGACAGTAGAAGTTTGATTTATTTTTGAAAAGAAATATTCGCGTCTTAATGTCTTCATTCGTTATATATCGATGACGCGTAAACTCGGCCTTTGCCGGTCCCAAGCCCGGATGAAAAAAGGAGGAGGGGGAGCAGTAACAAGCTCGCTAAAAAACCTGGGCTCAGCTGGCCTGGCTGATAGTACCCTGTAAGGGCTCCAGGGATACAGGATGAGCAGCGTTTGTACTCCATGTTAGGAGCAGCTGCACTTGGCGTCTGTTCCTCATGTCAGAGGCGGCCATTTCTTTTGGAGCTAAGTCTGCCTGCCACTGAGTAGTGCTCCCAGTCTTAACGACAAAGGCAGACGCATTCTACTTTCGCCCAGTCATGATGGTTGTCAAACAGACACCATCAAGGGTCACAATTTAACACCCTAATATGATTGAGTGGAGATAAGAAAGAAGAAGATGACGCGTTATTGCTTGGTATTAATTTATGCCTAACTGTCCTTATTCTTTGCGGAAGAACATTGCTCGATGCAAATATTTAAATTAATTCTACTGTCCTAAAAGCTTATGTCCATAGTTTGCTTAAATAACATTTCTAAGATTCCACCCTTCAGTGTAGTATATAAAAGCAGAATGATCCAATACAGTATTAGAGCTCTAAGAAGCGGTCTGGTAGATTAAATTGGCGAAACCGCTGGGAGGGTTTACCACTGATTAGGCAAGCCTTCCCAATTTTTTTTTCATCGAAGTAAGGACAGTAGAAATTTGATTGATTTGTGAAAAGAAACATTCGCGTCTTAATGTCTTTATATTATGATTATGATTCATATTTTGCAAGTGTTTACGAACTTCTGAGACAACCATGGTAATATTGGTAACCTTGGTAAAATTATAACAGAATTCTTATAGAAGAATAATTTAATCTCTAATGTTTTCTATATCAAGGGTGGCCAATCAGCAGGTAGGACAAGTTTCAGAATTACAAGGTTGTTCCAAAGGTTCGTAAACACTTGCAGAATATAAATCATAAAAATAATATGTTTACGAACTTTTGGAACAACCTTTTACTTTCAAGCAATGGTCCCTATGGAATTGAAAATTTGGGCGTTTTTCATATAAAAGTTAACTTTCCCTTAAAAAGAGAAGAAACATAGCTATGAAGTATCTAGTGATCTTTTATACATTAATTCAGATTCTCAAGAAGTGAAGACAACAGTTTTTTGAGACATATTCAGATATTTTGAAAATAGAGCAATCCATAAATAAATATTTAATAAAAAAGGCATATATTGGATAAAAATAAATTATATTTTGATCAAATATATGCCTTTTTAATTAAATATTCAGATATGTCGAAGACAAAAGATTTTTGTCGAAACGTTGAGAAAATAAAAAACTAACTGGCCGAAGTGTCTATTTTTCATAAAAATATGAATGCTGGCCAGGCAGCCTTTATCTTCAGTATATTCAGAAGATTTACATTTGAAGTGATGATTTATTTTCGAATGGCGTTAGATTTTATCTAATAATTCTGATGTAATGACACTTTTACCAACTTGAATCTGATATTGTGAAAAATTGTATCTGATTGTGCGTCATTTTGACAGATCTAAATCTGTCTTCCAAAGGAAGTTTTAACCAGCGCTTTTGCATTCAGGATTGGGGGAATGATATTGAGATCTATGATACGATGGTTAAAATATAAAGAATGTTTTGTCCTTGCAAACCTGATCATAGTCTTCTCTAGTTGTCTTGCCATCTTGAATACCTCGGGACCAAAATTAAGATCTAAATCTGATGGTGTGGTATTGTTGCGTCGAACCCAGACGCTGTTCGTGTTCTTTGTCTGATGATACAAAAATAACACACGTGAGTTCTTAAGGAATGCAGCAAAAGTTAGCGCTTTCTTATACGTCGTACTAAACAGAAGGAGTACAATAAGTGGGACTTGCTTTCAACTTCGTCGTCAGAAGGATTCTTGGCGTCGTGGATGTCACTCTTGTGTCCCGCTCCACATTGTCCATGTCCAGCCTGGACTACACCGCCTTGTATGCCGCTCCGATGTCAGACTCTCCTGTAACTGTCTTGCAGGATCATCCACACGCCCGGAGGCAACTCGCCACGTCTTCTAACGCAGATATCGAAGGCAGACTGTCTGTTATCCTTCACACTGGAATACCGTTTTAGGCGCCTGTGTTGCACATGGACCATCCCCAGCATCTGGATTCCACCCATCTTTGTTCAACTTTACTCTGGAATCTTGGCCTCTCCGATAGCTTGTTATCCATTTTACACTGCCTCCTTCCCAATCTTTTTCGTCCAGAAAAGGACTGATTTCACCAGTGGCGCTGATCGGCTGACCTTTGATCTCCCTGACGTATCTGGCCACAAGAGGCTCGTCAACCTCCCGAAAACTTTACGTCACGATTAGCGTCAACCTTTGTTTGCAGAAATCGGGGTTTCTTCCTACTCTCAATCAGTGCCGACGCCATCGATTGATCTCGCTGTCCAGGGCGGTGGTTCTACACATGATGGCGGCCATATTTCAATATCTAAGATGCTTTCATGGGAGGTTTGGATTTCTCCTTGTGAACACTCTGTAGTCGTGATGTACATTTCCAAAGGGTTGGAATCTTTTGTATTGAGATTTCGCCGTTTCCTCCCACGACGGGGCTGTTGACCGTTGATCTTTACAGTGGATGCGTCCAACTGATCCACGCTGTCTATATCGTGGCCGTCCAGCACGTAATCGACCATGTCAGTCTTGAAGAGGTTGTCGGAGTGGTTTTCTTGCTGGACCAAATCCTCAGTCAGTTTCCAATTTATTTGTAACTGGAGCTTTCTTCTTCTACAACCTCTAGACCATGTCTTCTTTGCATTTATTCCGCACTGGGCTGTTAACTCCATAAACCTGCTGGAAATCTCGGACTCCGTGGTAGTCTTAACGTCGGTAGAACTTTTTCTAGGAGGTGGCTGTTTGATCTGCACCTTGTCGGGCGATGGAACGAAGATGATAGGTACAAATTCTTGGCACATCTTTTCAGCTTGTATTGCAGACGACTGCCCTGACATATTGCGAGCGACTTCTGCGTCACGATGAACAGTGGAGTTATTTTGACGAAACAGTTGATGGGATAGTTGGATCAGACGCAGTTAGCATATCACTCGTGAGTTGGCGTCTTCAGCGATCATATGTCAGACTGTCTCTACCTCTATCTTCCACTCCCAGATTGTGAAGCTCTTCTATCATACACTCCTGTCCCGTGGTATATATTTCAATCTATTCCACGAATGCGTTCAACTCTACTTTCTACTTGAAATATAGATGCAAATAAAATTATAATTGAATTAAATAAATTTTAAAATAATTGAATATTTTATTTTATTCAGATATTGGGAGGTAAGCTTTTACGCGGTCGCGTTTCATCAGGCCACTGGTTCCGCAAAGGCATGCAACAAACATCTGTGAATCTCTATTATATGTATGTTGCATATCTTTGCGGAGCCAGTGGCCTGATGAAGCGTGACCGCGCGAAAGCTTGCCTCCCAATATCTGAATAAAAGAAACTCTGCAAATATTTTAAAATTTATTTAATTCAACTCTACTTGTCTGATATAAACTCCAATACGTGTATGAAACATACATATCTACTAGAAACGATGGTTGAATTCTGTTTTCAGCAAAATGAGGTCATACCTGGAATGCGTCCTGATCGCTATGCCAGAAGCTCAAGAAATCATCCAAAATGCCGTGGAAGGAATGGATGAAAAGGGACGCTGGATTAGAAGATGTATGATGACCAGGTGCCAAGAAGATTCCCAATAAATAATTTTTGAATAAATTCTTTAGCCATTCAGATACATATACACAACTATACATAAAAACTTTAACATTTTACAAATAACTCGCAATGAGAAATGGGTCATATACACTTACATAAAAAACTTAAAGATGGTTTAAACCGTTGGTTTTCAACCGTTACGACTCGTGATCAAATCCCGTATTGGGCACTTAAAAAATAAAATGCTCTAATGGCTCCCGATTCTTGCAAAATCCAATCTTACCAGCGAGCGCAAGTAACCAAACGGGGCTCTGGCAAATTTGTAAGTTCAAAATTCGAACTGCTTTTCACATGTGTAAACATGTGGTGCTATTTACAGTAAAAGCAGTCTCTAACTTCTACCCACCATGATTATCATGGCCTGTACCACGTGTATTAGGGATAATAATAATAATCAAGGAAATATGAGATATGAATATGCAAATACGAATTAACATAATACAGTTAAATCATAAAACTAGGGATTATTAGTTAATACTAATACCCTAACTCCACCTTTGCCGGTCCCAAGCCCGGATGAAAAAGGAGGAGGAGGAGCAGTAACAAGCTCACTAAAAAACCTGGGCTCAGTTGGCCCGGCTGATAGTACCGTGTAAGGTCTCCTGATCCAGGGATACAGGATGAGTCTGTACTCCATATTAGGAGCGGCTGCACATGGCGTCTGATCCCCATGTCAGATGCGGCCATTTATTTTGGAGCTAAGTCGGCCTGCCACTGAGTAGTGCTCCCAGTCTTAATGACAAAGACAGATACATTCTACTTCACCCAGTCATGATCTCAAGCCTTTCAAGCTTGATACCCTGATATGATTGAGGGGAGGTAAGAAAGGAGAAGGAGGACTAATACCCTATTGAGGTTATGTGTGATTAAAGGAAGGATACAAATCACATTGAGATCAAAGACACCAAACAAATATTGATGGCTGGGTAAGGGTGAAGCGGGAATTATTTAGGTAGGAGATTCATTTTTGTATTTTGTCACTCAACTTATTTATTTTATTGTCTCTCTATTATTTGATGTTAATAAGTTTGAAATCCTTGTTAATTCTAAATTACTAACTTTATACATAATTTTTAACATTACCAATATTTTCCAAGAATCTAACCCAAGATCTTATTGTCACAGTAATGAAGGTGACGTTTGGGTAGTATAAAATAATAATTTATTAGATGACTTTAAATAGTTTGAGGGATAAAAAGAAATAGAGGTAAACTAAGTTAAATGGATAAAAATAATAGTAAATTAAGGAAGTAATGTCAGAGACCCAAACGGCTGGTGTTCGGATAACCCCTCAAGATGGTGACTATTGTTTACAAACTTCCCGCCTAGCGCGCCCGCCATCTATCGGGGCTTAGGTACATAACATTCACCAAGCTGCCGATGTATTATTTACAGTTACACGCTATGTACATTTTTGGTTATGACAATATATATATGTGATTTCTCTTCTATTAAATGAATAGAGTGATTATACCATCCTCTTAAAATTCCTATGTCAATAAGATTTATAAATACACACACACACACAAAAGCCTTTATTAAGACACACAGGTCTTACAGAGGATTCTCCTTGGGGTTACAAAACGGAGAAACCTATGAAAGTGGGAAATAAAAAATGGAGAAAGATTATATACATATGGTAAATATATACAGATTATAAAAAAGAAAAAAAATAAGAAAAAAAAATTGGAAATATGGATGGGAGAAGTGGAGAGCGAAAAGAGGAAAGAAAACGGGTATTTACATATGGAACAAGTCAATTTAAGCTCTTCTGCTCACACAGCACAGGTGGGCCATGTCTTTTTCAAGATTTATAAATACAACACTGAACAACAATCATATTGTGTGTTGTGTTCTCAATGTAACCACTGATTTTAAAAAAATTCATTGAATGCTAATTGGCTTGATTGAGTATTTTAAACTATTTTTCTGCCATTTTCAAACACGATGGAGAATTTCTTTGGTAAACAGGTTTTTATATTTGTTATCAACAACAAAAAGTGCTTTATTAGAACATTTCCGTCCTGTAAGTACTCGCCATACATCATTTTCAAGAAGAAAAGAAAAAAAAAACATAAACAAAGAAGAGAAGGGAAAATGAAAAGGAAATCAAAGTATTCAACATAACTATACAAATTAACTATGGAAGGAAATTGTTCTGTATTTTAGTTATTAGAGATTATCTTGTTCTCTAACGCTTTATGAAATATAATTATTATATTTTACTCTATAAGCGGTAGAAATGTGTGAAAAAAAGTCTGGTAATCGTTTCATAAAACACTGATGCGATTTCGGTAGAAGAATTCGCAGTGATGATTCTTTTGTGGGCTGTTGCAAGGATTTAAATCAGATCACTAAATAGAAGAAAGGAGAGGGTAAAAGTCTCCTTCAAACTAACTTTATTTAAAACATGTTAAGAGGCAGAGGAAAACACCCAACTGCTCAGCAGACGACGCCGTGCTCCCCTCCCTTTATTGCCGCCTGGCGCAGCTGGGGCTTGTTTGTTTACAGTCACCCGAGCCGTCGCTGTCCGACGTCCCGAGGTGGATCTCCATTATTCCACAAAAAAATCTAGAACAAAATATTTATAAATATTTTATAATTAAAGATACCTCTTTTCTATCATCTTTCGTAGTCTCGTTAAATCCTATCACCCCAAGAATATAATTTTCACTACAGACTGAATAATTCCAATAAACAAAACAAGTATAGTATATCGATCTGATGGAATATTTAGGAAGATTCAACATTGACGAATCAAATCTTTTCCTAATTATTTTCAAATTCACTTCACTAATTGTAAATAAATTCGTGTTCTCTCTTCATTAAATAAAACGAAATAACATACAATAATTTTATCCTCTATTTGCATATTTACTATGGAATAGATTCCATGGAGAATTAATGAAAAGGTTATAGCGTCGGTTAACCTACTATATAAAAAGTGTTATCCAATTCTCTAAAAACTACCCTCATCTCTTTAACAAAAGATTCTACAAATGGCAATTCAAAGAAATGTTGACAACCGTTATCCTTAAACGTCAACCTAATAAGTATTTCCCTTTAGAGAGAGTTTATCACTAACAAATTTAGAACCGGCTCATTAGTATTATCGCTTATTTTCCGGGAAACGATAGATTTCTGTATATAGCAGCTACATTTTGATACGGCTTTAGTTATCATTGTAAGATGAAGGTTGCGCTAGTGTTCTTGGTTGTCTCTCTTCTTGGAATTGTCCAAGGTAAGTAGCTCTGCGGGTGAACTACATTTTAATACTAGAAATGGCCTATAGATACTTTATCATCTCTCTTTGTAAGATTCTGGATATTTCATGACTTCATTGTGGATCATCTGAAATCAATGCTAGTCCTGAACTGAATAGCTTGTAACCACGATTATTATGTGGACATTCTAAATTTGTCAAATCTGGTGTTGTCGCTTCTCTCTCTCGAGTCTTCTAGATTTCTGATAATCGTTATGTAATGTATAGTTTTCCTGTCTATTTTTTAAGGTAGACTTTTTCTATATATTTTCGATCTGTAACTACTTATTTATAAATGTTTATTTTCCTAAAAACACACACGTGGAAAAGAACAGAGAAAAACACACAAAAATGGAATAAGCTAGGGCCTAAATTAAATGTACCTTAATACACAGAAAAGCGTACACTCAAGAGTACAACACTAACAACAAAAAGGAGATAAAAACAACTCACGATTTGTTAAATAAAATTAAAAAAATACTTAGCTTCATTGTAGCGTTGGTAAGGGATCGGACTGGGGACACAGGGATGCGAAAAGAACAGCCAGACAGGGAAAACTCCCTAGAAAAACACTTTAAGTGTCTCCACACCAATTCTCCACGCTCTGGCACCCCTTCGCATTCCCTTAGTCCCCTCTTATATACAGACATGGCCACATTCGTCCAATGAGAAGGCGTGAGAGATTGGTTCACTAACAAACGAAGACAACATTCTTCCCTCTAAAACCTGATCAGTAAAAAAAAAAAACTGAAAATGTTTGTCAATATAATTTGACAATTTAACTGACAAAGTGGCTAAGCCAAATCTATGGACTTATTATAGATATTTTGGAGGATTGTGAAGATTCCATTAGATCCTTTGTGGATCTCATAAAATAAAGTCCAGCATAGGCTGAAGAGGATCATTTGTCTGAAACTATGGTCTCTAGATGGACGTTTCTCAATTTGCCAAAGCTGGTGTTGTCTCTTGTCACCGACCTGAGTCTAATAGTTTGCGGAAACGGTCAATAGATGCCGTCTAGTTTTGATGTTTATTTTAACAGGAGAGGCGACGTGTGTGTGTGATGTGAGATCCTGTCGACTCTCGCTTTACTGTGGTAACCGAGAGGGACAGTCAGGATGCGGAGAGTTTTCCAGTACCTCTCTGCACCTTGGAAGACCTTTAACAGTTCTCACAGAGTACAGGCAGTCGTGGTCGAGGCAGAATGGAAGACTTGGGAATGTCCACACCAAAAACGAAGGGACACAGTTGTACTAGGAAAGTTCTGTGAACAGATAAGAGTCGAGATAAGCAGCGAAGGATGGAGATAGAAGAGTTCTTACTGGTCTACATGGTGGATGAGATGGACCTTGGTGACAACCGACGAGGGCTCTCGCTGATGGTGAAGTGACTGTATTTTAGCAAATTGACAGCCTCATATATCTATGCCGAGAGGAAGTACTAGGTTTTTGCGGATGCAATAAGAGCGTGGATCGGAAGAGATGTTATTGTACACTCTGGCAACGCCCTGACATCTTGTAAGCCTCGTTCTTAGACGTTGTTGGATTTCTTATATTCCAATCTCAGCTTTAGATCAACTCTTCTTCCATTACACAGTTTTATTCATTTATCCTCAGTTTGTATAAAGTATATTATATTTTGTTGTGCAATGACACATGTCAATCATTCGGATAATTATTTATAATGCATGCATGTTTATAATGCATGAAAATATTGTTATAATATATACAATATGAGGTTGTTGGTTTAAATCACCATATATATATATATATATATATATATATATATATATATATATATATATAATAATAAATAGTTATTTAATTTTATAGTCCAGTTTTGTATTAAGATTATCTTCACTATTATGATCATTTAAATACAAATTATAAAATTTGTAAAATGTTATTAATTTGTAGATAGAGAGAGAAAAAAAAAAAAAAAATCCTTTACTTCTATTACATCCTCAAGTTAATTATATATTTATAATTAATAACAATAAAAAAAATTAACAAAGTAACGTCTATTACATCGGCTTTTACACGTCATTCAGACATACTAGCCGAAGTAAAGGATTTTTTTTTTTTTTTCTCTCTCTATCTACAAATTAATAACATTTTACAAATTTTATAATTTGTATTTAAATGATCATAATAGTGAAGATAATCTTAATACAAAACTGGACTATAAAATTAAATAACTATTTATTATTATAATTAATTTAGATTTAGCTTGCTAATCTAATCAAATCTAACTGATATAAGTTATCATTATTATCAGTTTGCTCCTTAAGTTTTTAAAATTAGAATCACTGTTATAATTTTGTTATATAGTTTCTACACTATATATATATATATATATATATATATATATATATATCAACAACAGAGAGAAAAGGGCATATTCTGACAAATCACATGAACCTTTTTCCTTTCCTCTTCCATATATATACCAAAAGAGGCACACTACTCTCACTTTTATTGTGAATCAGAACGATCGCACTGTGCATCTCCAAAGTGAAAAACTTACCTAGTGACGATAAAGAATGAGCAAACACTAGTATATATAAATATGCAGTTAAACCTGTCTATAGCGCCCCCTTTTGGGACTCACCAAAATAGGGTGCTATAGAAAGGGAGCGCTATAGACAGGTCAATTTTAATGTAAATCGCATTGTACTATGTATTTAAAATCGGGTGCTATAGAGAGGAAGGCACTATTTAGAGGGGGTGCTATAGACAGGTAACTTTCAATATAAATCGCATCGTACTACGTATTTAAAATCGAGCGCTATAGAGAGGAAGGTGCTATTTAGAGGGGGCGCTATAGACAGGTTTAACTGCATATATATTTGTGCCAAAAGTGGCACCTCTCCATTTAACTGTGCAATGGAAGGATGCACTATCCTCACCCTAGTAAAACCTTTACTATCTTTATTAATGCACAATTAAAGAGAGAGGTGTCTTTTATGTTAGATGAATATAATCCTCCTGCAACCTTATGATATATATATGTAGTAATGTAGTTGTTGTTATCCTGTTGGAAGACTGTAGTGTGGCATGATGGTTGCAGTCGTGGTGGCCACAATGATTAGACTGGGTTCAGGCGTGATTGGGATTACACAAAAGGAGATGTTGGATGTCACCACAGAGATGGCGAGAGAGCCAATCCCATTCACGCCTGAGCCCAGTCTAATCTCATTGTGGCCACTACGACTGCAACCGACATGCCTCACTAGAGTCATCCAACAGGATAACAACAACTACATTACTACATATATATTTTCCATCTATGTTTTGCCAATAGATTTGGCTCAGCAACATTGCCAGCAAAACACCTCTTTGGTAGATTGTGAGGATTCCATTAGATCTCATGGAATAAAGTCCGCCCTAGACCGACGAGGGCCATTATCCCGAAACCATGGTCTCTAGGTGGACGCTTATCAGTTTGCCAAAGTTGGTGTTTGTGGCTTTGTCACCGACCCGATGCCGCTAGTTGCGGCGACGGACAATAGATGGCGTCAGATTCTGACGTTTATTTTGACGGGAGAAGCGCCCATTGCTTCTATGGATTAATTTACTCCCGGCAAATATTCCATCTATGTTTTGCCAATAGATTTGGCCCAGCCACATTGCCAGAAAAACACCTCTTTGGTAGATTGTGAGGATTCCATTAGATCCCGTGTGGATTTCATGGAATAAAGTCCGCCCTAAACTGACATGGGCCATTAGCCCGAAACCATGGTCTCTAGGTGGACGCTTATCAGTTTGCCAAAGTTAGTGCTTGTGGCTTTGTCACCGACCTGATGCCGCTAGTTGCGGCGACGGTCAATAGATGGCGTCAGATTCTGACGTTTATTTTGACGGGAGAAGCGCCCATTGCTTCTATGGATTAATTTCTTCCCGGAAAATTTTCCATCTATATATACGAGTACATATCGTAATTTAAACATAGCTATATAAGTTAATAATCCTTATTTAAGCTTGTACCATATTAATTAGCATTACATCTGTCCCTAACTACTATCACATTACATACTTCATGTAATTAACTATTACTTTATTAATATAACTTAAATCGATTCAAGATTCAGATTCAATACAGAAGGCCAAATCTTAGATGTATAATTTTGATTTTATTACTGATATCTGGCATATTATTGTAACTATTGTATACAGCCTTTTCTACTTGGAGAAGTTGTATAAGACCAAAGGGTCATAACAGGGACTTTTGTTGTTGTTACTACTGTTATTCTTGCATGTGCCCTACATTTCCGTGCTTGGAGAATCCATATAAGACTAAAATGTCTTAATAAAACTTTTTGTTGTTGTTGTATATACTTAAATCTCTATTATTTTTGTACCACATATAGGCCATAGTTAAATTAGTTTAAATCCATATAAATTATAACATTATTAATTATATTTAACCACTCTATTACTATAAAATATCCCAATATGAATTATGTAAGTAATAAAGTATGACGTCATCCCAGTCGTGTCAGGATGGGGCCAGTTTGCCACCGGACAGCAGGGGAGGGTAGGATGATTTACATAAGTCACTGACCAATCAGAATCAATCCCCGGGGATCCGGGCAAGAAAAAAAAAAAAAAGGGATGGATTTACGGACAAAGGGCAGTTCACAGTTCATATTTCTGACATGCACGCTTAGTATTAGGTCCATTGTCATCTCACGGAGGCATATTGGCTAGTCCACTGTCCTCGCGGCTCCAGGCCTGACGCCGGGCCTTCTTCTGGTAATCCTCGACTTCCCCCCGGTCCTGGTGCCACTTGAGACGTCCTGGGAGAGCGCCTTTTGATCCCAAACTTTGTCCTTACTGTCCCGTGCGGGCTTCCCACTCTGCACGCCTTGCCACTCAAACCCGACTGCTTCAACTCACTTGTCGGTTTACCCGGGTTTACACATATATATATATTTCTCTCTTTATTTCTAAGAGACGGCTTTATAGTTAGCATGCTCTGGTAGAAAGGCTTCAGGGGCCGAAAGCTCAGGTTAATAAAATATATTCTCTATTCATAATTGTGATGAATGATGATGAAATTGTGAAAAACGTTTAAATATTATTTTCCCACAATGAGTTTCTTTTTATTTTTGAAATAGGAAAATTCGAAACTATTATAGACGCGTATGATTCTTTTTTAAAAATTAAACAATTTCTTCTGTCCTTAATTTTGAAAAAGAATCATACGCATCGATAATAGTTTCGTATTTTAATAACAGATGGCGCGCTAATGCATCATAATATTTTAAAATATATAAAATAAACTTACCCTGAATGTTTTTTATTCAAAAGAAACTTGTTAATTATCCCTTCTTATTGAAATATTGCGCATGTACTTTTCGATTAATTACTTGAATTAAGGATAGTACTAAAGAAATGGTATTTTGTGGTTACAGCTGAAACCTACCCAGCCGGTTTTGGCCTCACCTCTGAACAGATCCAGGAACGTGTGAGGCATTGTGAAGAAATATATGGAGAAAGGAAACCAAAAGGTGTGATTGAATACCGAGTAGACCAAGAGAATTGCTGGTAAGTTTATAACTACACTCATGGACAAAACTTAAAGAAGTTGTACCTTTTAGAATGTATATCAAGATTCAGACAATAACTCTGAAAGATATTTAAATGACCTTTATTGTAGACACACGAGATAACCAAGTGTGAACGCTCATGGCCAAAACTTAAGGAAGTTGTACCTTTTAGCATGTATATCGGTATTCATACAATAACTCTGAAAGATATTCCAATGACCTTTATTGTAGACACACGAGATAACCAAGTGTGAACGCTCATGGCCAAAACTTAAGGAAGTTGTACTTTTTAGCATGTATATCGGGATTCAGACAATAACTCTGAAAGATATTACAGTGACCTTTATTGAAGACACACGAGATAACCAAGTGTGAACACTCATGGACAAAATTTAAGAAAGTTGTACCTTTTAGCATGTATATCGGGATTCAGACAATAACTCTGAAAGATATTACAGTGACCTTTATTGAAGACACACGAGATAACCAAGTGTGAACACTCATGGACAAAATTTAAGGAAGTTGTACCTTTTAACATGTATATCGGTATTCAGACAATAACTCTGAAAGATATTACAGTGACCTTTATTGAAGACATACGAGATAACCAAGTGTAAACACTCATAGACAAAACTTAAGGAAGTTGTACCTTTTAGCATGTATATCGGTATTCAGACAATAACTCTGAAAGATATTACAGTGACCTTTATTGAAGACATACGAGATAACCAAGTGTAAACACTCATAGACAAAACTTAAGGAAGTTGTACCTTTTAACATGTATATCGGTATTCAGACAATAACTCTGAAAGATATTACAGTGACCTTTATTGAAGACACACGAGATAACCAAGTGTAAACACTCATGGACAAAATTTAAGGAAGTTGTACCTTTTAAAATGTATACCGGGATTCAGACAATAACTCATAAAGATATTACAGTGACTTTATTGAAGACATACGAGATAACTAAGTGTGAACACTCATGGACAAAATTTAAGGAAGTTATACCTTTTAGCATGTATGTCGGTATTCAAAATAAAAGATATTTGATAAGGTTAGTCGTTGTTCTATAGCAATTCGTTAAATGACAATTCGCCAATATTGAAAAAAGAAAACTATTTTGAATGATTTACTTGTTTGTTTCAGCAACCTGAGGGCCGCAATAGAATGCGTCGTGGATGCACTGCCAGAAGCAAACTTCATTTCTTCAGATGTTGATCGACTTATGAGAATGGCTGGAAATTGGGGAGCAAGATGCATCACCTTTACTTGCTGAAATGTACTAATTGTATTCATAATACTCAGTGAATAAATAAAATAATATTTGACTATGAACCACTGATTCATACCTCATTTTCGACTAAAGACAATTTGACAATTTAAACAATTTTATTGATTCTTCTAATCAATTCTTACAAAGGTAGAAACATATTTATAATAAGATAGCAAATAAAGGGTAGATAAAATGTAGGGGAATATATATTGTAGCGAGTAATTAGTTTTATCATTTTTATGTAAATATTTTAATTTATTTTTAATGCCTGATTTTTGCATAGGTGTTTGTTGTATTTTTTATTCCTATATATAATTTGGCGTGTATTCATTAATTGATGTTTTTCGGTTGTTCTTCGTTTCATCTCGGTTTGTTTGATTAATAAAACGTTCTTCGTTTGCGGATCACCGACTCTACCTTTCTGCTACGCTACAACTGGTGGAGAAGCTGGATCGTCAAGACCGATATCCCTTCAGACATAAGAGAAGGACTGAAACTGTTAAACAAGAAGATAGTGTAGAGCTCAAGGAGATGACCGTGAAAATAGAGGAAGCTACCCAGGTGGGCAATTATTTTGTTCAGCACCTACCAAGGAATCCTTCCATGTTCTCCGGGGAGGATGGTGAAGATCCCCTTACCTGGTTAAGAGGTTACAAACGTGTGGAAAGCATAATGATTGGGACGAAACCCTCTGTCTTGCCAATGTCTACTTCTACCTGAATGGAACTGCCCTCAAATGGTTTGAGAATAATGAGGAGACCATCCGGAATTGGGAAGAGTTTACTACTCAATTAGAGAGTGTATTCGGGAAAAGTGAGAGTCTGCGGCTGCTTGCCGAGAAAAAACTTAAAATCCGGGCTCAGTTAAAGGGTGAAAGCACCGAGTTCTATATGCAAGACGTCCTACGACTCTGCAAAGAGGTGGATCTCCAAATGAGCGAGGAGGATAAAATCTCCCACCTCATGAAAGGAATAGTGGAAGAACTTTATCAGGCGCTTCTTTCAAGAGACATAAACAATACGGATCAATTTGTGTCTGAGTGCCGCCGCATTGAAGCGCTTCATCGTCGGCGTGTGACCCCCGCCAAGTACGAACGCTTGCCCAATGTAGCATCCCTTGATGTCTGCAATGATAATACAGATTTGTCATCCATGATTAGACAAATTGTCCGCGAGGAGGTGCAACGGGCCTTGGCCGCTCCTCGAGAAGAACCAAGAATCGCCACCATTGAAGATATGGTGAGGGAAGAAATTGATAAAACCCTCGCTCCAATAACAAATCCTTTCAGAGGCTCCCCTCAATATCGAACTTATACGCCGTCACCAATCGCTAGAAGAGAGACGGCCGCACCCCAAACTCCCCGTCCCAGAGCTCGGTACCCGAAACAGGGAGAAAGACTGGACACAAATGAATGGCGGACCACTGAGGGAAGACCAATTTGCTTCCATTGCGGACGCCCTGGCCACGTCGCCCGTTACTGCCGTGACAGAAGGAGACAGAATGACGAAAGAGAAAACGGATATTCCCAAGGGAGGCAAGAACCAATGTTCTTCTATGGATCCCGTCCCAAATTCCCGGCGCTCAATGACGACGAGCCAAGGGATAATTTTAGACGTTACAGAAGCCCTTCCCCATACCCTGGCCGAAACGGACAACATTCGTCGCCTATTAGAGGGTCCAGTCGGTCACCTCGCCGTTCCTGCCAGGAAAACTAGAGGTTGCGACCTATTTTGGAGGTGGGGCCGCAAAATTTGGAAACCCTCCCTCATCGACTACAGTGGATATGAAAGGAAATTATATAAATATTAAAATAGAAGGAAATATAACCAGTGCTCTTGTTGATTCTGGGGCTTCTTATTCTGTCGTGTCCGAGAGGTTCAGACTCAAATTAAAGAAAATAATGTTTGCCGAAACTGACGTGAGCTTAAGAGTGGCCAACGGTAAAATTATAAAACCGAAAGGACGCTGCTCTTTAAAATTGGACTTAAATGGTCTGCAGGAAAATTTCGAATTTATTGTTCTGGAGGACTGTAGTCACGATGTGATCCTCGGATGGGACTTTTTGAAGTTATCCAGGGCGGTAATTGATTCTGCAGAAGATAAACTTTTTTTAGAGGAATTCCTAGTCGAGGACACACCCAAGAACAACTCACCTCTCTACGCGGAACGGGAATACAGAATAGAGCCCGCATCTTGTCAGCTGATAGAGGTATTAAGCAGAGACATCTCAGATAATGCAACTGTGGTGGCAGAAAGTCAAAAAGGTCTGTCACTGGAAAGAGAACTAATGGCTCCCTCCTCTATCATCTCGCTTACCAGTAACAGGGGAAAACTGTGGGTGGAAAATTGGAGCCCATATCCGAAGATAATTCCCCAGGGGATGCACGTGGCCGATGGTGTCGTCATCGAGGATAGCCAGCTATGTGTACTTGCTGAGGGCAACCACGTGGGAACAGATATAGGCCATTCCGAGGATTCAAAAATTGCGGAAATTTTAAATATAGATGATTCACTTGACGATTTTCAAAAAGAAAAATTAAGAAATTGATTGAGAAACTATAGAGATATTTTTGAGTTCAGAAAAAAAGAAGCGTCCAAGACCGATAATGTTAAGCATCGAATTAGCACTGGAGACCACCTTCCCACCAAACAACGACCGTACCGAGTAGCACCAGCGGAACGTCAAATTATTCAAGAGGAAGTAAATAAAATGGAAGAAATTGGTATTATTCAGCCCTCTGCGAGCCCATGGGCCTCACCGGTCGTTTTGGTCAGGAAAAAAGATGGCAGCTGGAGATTCTGCGTCGATTACCGCCGCCTTAATAAGATAACAAAAAAGGATGTTTACCCGCTCCCTAGGATCGACGACACTTTGGACTGTTTACAGGGAGCACGATTTTATTCCTCTATGGATCTCCAATCTGGATACTGGCAGATCGACGTGGAGGAATCGGACCGTGAGAAGACTGCATTCATAACCCCAGATGATTTGTATGAGTTCAAAGTGATGCCATTTGGGTTATGTAACGCCCCAGCTACATTCGAACGAATGATGGACGGCCTCTTGAAGGGTCTTAGGTGGACAATCTGTCTCTGTTACCTTGATGACATAGTCGTTTTTTCTGATGATTTTGAGGAACATCTGAGACGCCTTCAGCTGGTATTAGGCTGTTTGAGGAAGGCTGGCTTGTGCCTCAATCCGGGGAAATGCAGGTTTGGTGCGAAAACTATAACAGTTCTTGGACATAAGGTGAGTGGAGATGGAATATGTCTCGATCCAGAAAAAATTAGAGCAGTCCGTGACTTCCCCAGACCAAAGTCGCTAAAAGAAGTTAGAAGTTTCCTAGGGCTATCTTCCTACTACCGCCGTTTTATACCCAATTATGCCCATATAGCCCAACCATTAAACGCTCTTTTAAAGAAAGATTCAGTGTTTAGTTGGAACATAGAAGAGCGGCACGCATTTGAAGCTCTCAAGTCAGCCCTAATTTCTGAGCCTGTCTTGGGACATTTTGATCATTCATCCCCAACAGAAATACATACTGATGCGAGCAACTATGGAATAGGAGCAGTTTTAGCGCAAATTCAAAAAGGAAAGGAAAGAGTCATTGCCTATGCATCGAGAACGCTCAATAAGGCGGAAAGAAATTATTCGACGACTGAGAGAGAATGTCTTGCTATTATTTGGGCCATTGGCAAATTCCGGCCGTATGTTTTTGGACGTCAATTCACTATCGTAACTGACCATCACTCCTTGTGCTGGCTGACCAACCTCAAGGACCCATGTGGGAGGTTAGCAAGATGGGCTCTTCGGCTGCAGGAGTTTGATGTTACTGTTGTGCACAAGAGCGGAAGAAAACATCAGGACGCTGACTGTTTATCAAGAAGTCCCCTAAATTGTAGTGAAGATATACAGTAGAAGAAGATATTCCTTGCATAGTTGCCTTACAGAATTTTGGACGGGAACAAATGAAAGACCCGGACCTCACGAAGATAGCCGACAAAATCCAACAGGAAACATCTAACAAGTCCTTTATAAAAATAAACGATACTCTCCATAAAAAAAATTACGATCCAATGGGAAGGGAATGGCTTCTGGTGGTCCCCCGCCACTTGAGGCCTGAAATACTGAGAAACTTACATGATTCTCCCACTTCAGGACATCTTGGATTTACTAAGACATATGATCGAATAAGAAAAAAATTCTACTGGCCCGGAATGTATAGGAATGTTAGGAAGTATGTGGCTCACTGTCCAGATTGTCAGCGACGCAAACGCCAGCCCCAACTCCCTCCAGGACTTTTGCAGCCGATACCTGTGCCTATAGCCCGCCTTCGAAAAAGTGGGAATGGATCTCCTTGGAAGGTTTCCAACATCTATGTGTGGGAACCGCTGGATCATTGTCTGTACGGATTACCTCACCAAGTTTGCGATCACGAAAGCTCTACCGACAAGTGAATCAGTGGAAGTAGCGAAATTCTTCATTAAAGATGTAATTCTGAAGCACGGTGCGCCGAGGGAAGTTATCACAGATCGAGGACGAAATTTTACATCTTCAATGATTCGTGATCTGAACAAACACTGCAGAATAACTCATCGGACAACAACCGCCTACCACCCTCAGACCAATGGACTCACTGAAAGGTTGAATAAGACAATAGCAGACATGCTGTCCATGTATGTGGACGTCAACCAGAAAGATTGGGATGAGATTCTCCCATTCGTGACGTTCGCATACAACACGGCGAAGCAAGAGTCCACGGGGTTTAGTCCATTCTACCTTGTGCACGGGCGTGAGGCGGAGACCCCACTAGACTTGCTATTCCCCAAATTTCCTTCAGAGGATGAAGATGACTTCATCCAGACGCTAGGATCAAGGGCCGAAGAAGCGCGACAGCTGGCACGCATTCACACTATGAGGTCCCAGGGAGAAAATAAACTCCGTTACGACGCCCATCACAGAAACATAGTCTATCAGCCCGGAGATCTCGTTTGGATCTATATCCCTGTGCGCAAGGTGGGTTTGTCTGAAAAACTAATGCGACGTTATTTCGGCCCGTATAGGGTGACAAGAAAAATATCCGATGTGACATATGAAGTGGAGACATTCGGAGACCAGCATGGTCGTCGTAAAACAAAGGACATAGTTCACATCTGCAGGATGAAGCCCTATTTAGATCCAGATAAGCGGGAGAACCACCTGGAGGAGGACATGGAAGACGACTTATCAAGTCCTCAAAAGGAAGAAGTTCCAGCGGAAGGGAGGCAACCACCCTTGGCCCAGGAGGAGGTCCCCAGACCAGGAGACCTGGATATCCCTGGCCCTATTACGCGGTCGCGAGCTCGTAGACTGGAGGCGCAGGTCTCCTGCTGAACATCGGGTCGATGTCCTTTGAGAGGGGGGCTATGTAGCGAGTAATTAGTTTTATCATTTTTATGTAAATATTTTAATTTATTTTTAATGCCTGATTTTTGCATAGGTGTTTGTTGTATTTTTTATTCCTATATATACTTTGGCGTGTATTCATTAATTGATGTTTTTCGGTTTCTTCGTTTGATCTCGGTTTGTTTGATTAATAAAACGTTCTTCGTTTGCGGATCACCGACTCTACCTTTCTGCTACGCTACAATATAAATGTGTATGTGTACAAATTTCTTCAGCAAGGAAGGTTTCCCCACCTTGAGAGAGTCCTCCTCCTTTTCGACTAAAGACCTGTGTTGATACGGAGTCCACATGGTATAAGTTCATGGAAACAAGTTGGAGATATCTATTAATTGTACTGTAAAGTTAAAACAAAGTTACATATCATGATATTTCGCTATTGTGTAAACAAGTTTCTTTAGTACATTATATAAATTAAGATGACAAGCTTTCGAGTAATGAGAACTCTTCGAAGGGGGGGGGGGGGGGGGGGGCTTGTTTAAGGAAAAATTAGAGTGAAGAAAAAAATAAAAGATACAGAGTAGGACCTATCAGTGAAGAACAATACCTAGTTGCAGAGCAAAAGCTGTCTTTTATAGAGAGGTGTCCTCTGGATATAGTGTCTTTTTATGAAAGTTCTACTGGTTAGAGAAATATTTTATATAGAATGTCTGTAATTTACCAATAAGGTGTTTTGTATCAAAACAAATTATATTTGCATATTATATTTTAAAAAATTAATACCACGCTAGAGGATTCCTCTCTACAAAGGACAGTTTTCATTGTCAAAATTATAATTTTTACTATGTAACGACTCTCCATAAAGGACACTTTTTCTTTGCAACTAGTTGTCCTTTACAGAGAGGTTTTACTGTACAAAAAAATTGCATTGCTATCATATATGCATATTGAATTTATACTGCCATTCAATTACACCGTGAATAATGTAACACAATTTTAGGATTATACAAAAATTAAAAGATAAAAAGTTTTTTAAAAAAGCAATATATTAACATTATAAAAATTCGAAACTATCATAGACGCGTATGATTCTTTTTAAAAATAAACAATTTCTACTGCCCTTACTGCAATGGAAAAATTAATAGGAGGGCCTGGCTCATCAGTGGTGAACCCTCTCAGCGGTTTCGCCAGTTTAATCTACCATACCGCTTTTATATTGCATTTTTCGAACTTCCTTTTATAGTGATACTGATGCTAGACTCTTTGAATGAGTATTTTTGATGAACTATGAACATAAGCTTTGAGAACAGTAGAATTACATACAATTATAAATATATAAAATGCTTCGAGCAATCGCTCTTCCGCAAATATCAAATTGTGTCTTTTATTTCATTTATAAATTGTTTATTTATTTTTTTAAAGAATCATACGTGTCTATAATAGTTTCGAATTTTGATAACAGATGGCGCGCTAATGCATTATATTGACATTATAATTTTGTACCTGATAGGTTTAAAATAAAATCAAAATGAAATATAAATTCACACATGTGAGGCTTACCTTCTTACTTTAGCAAATATGTTTTATATTTTGATGCATTAGCGCGCCATCTGTTATGAAAATTCGAAACTATTATAGATGCGTATGATTCTTTTTAAAAATTAAACAATTTCTACTGCCCTTACTGCCCTCCCATTGATTTTTTTTTATTGCAGTAAAGGCAGTAGATATTGTAGAACGACATTTGAAAATTATCCCGCATGTGTTTCTTTTGAACGAAAAATCGAAATTTATTTTAAGGAAAAATAACGATTATTTCTAACCTTAGAGATGAGGTATGAAAGGATGAATTGTGAATAGTAATGATAAACGGAAAAATAAAAGTGTCCAGGGATAATTTTCAAATGTCGTTCTACAATCATAAGCCGCATTATATTGTATTATGCAGTAGAAATTGTTTAATGTTTTAGATTTGTCATAGAGTTAATTATAAATTATATATAGCCATTAGAAGTTAAAATATTTGTGAAACTTCTATAATTGTAAAAGTATTTTCATAATTTCTTATGCAACATCACCGAAAATATGCATTCAAGTAGAGAATATGTAAGTAGAATGGACATACGATAGCTGTAGAAATCTGGTGGTTTAAATGGGCGAAATTTCTGGAAAGGTTCACTATTAACGAATCAAAATTTCCCAATTTGTTTCTCATATTCACTTCACTAATTGTATAAATCCGTGTTCTCTTAATTGAAGAATAAAAGAAATAGCATGCAATGATTCCATCCTTTGTTTATATTTTTGGTTATTTGTAAAATCAATATATGTTTATTGTAAATGTTCACCAATTTATAGCGTCGGTTACTATTATTATTTTTTGCTTATTACTAGTACACGTGGTACAGGCCATGATAATCATGGTGGGTAGAAGTTGGCGACTGTTTTTACTGTTGGTGCACCACATGTCTACATATGTGAAAAGCAATTCGACTTTGCACTTACAAATATGTCGGATCCCCGTTTGGTTACTTGCACTTGCTTGTGGGGTTAGACTTTTACAAGAATCGGTGGCCATTGGAGAATTTTTTTAATCAGAAAAAAAAAAGTGCCCAATGCGGGAGTCGATCCCTGATCGTAGCGGTTACTAGCGTCGGTTACTAAACCAAGGAGCCTTGTTATCCAATTCCGTAGAAACAACCTTCCTCTTGTTCACAAAAAATTGTATAAAGGCAAATAGAAAAAAAAAATGTTGATAATCATTTTTCTAAAGGTCAACCTAATAAGTATTTCCTTTTATAGCTTATCACTTTAAAATTAATGGCTTGCTCATTAAAATTATCGTTTATTTTCCGGGAAACTTGATAGAATTCTGTATATAGCAGCTACATTTTGATATGGCTTCAGTTATCATTGTAAGATGAAGGTTGCGCTAGTGTTCTTGGTTGTCTCTCTTCTTGGAATTGTCCAAGGTAAGTAGCTCTGTGGGTGAATTACATTTTAATGCTAGAATTGGTCTAGATACTTTACCATCTCTCTTTGGAAGATTCTGGATATTTCTTTACTCTCTTGTGGATTATCTGAAATCAATGCCCGCCCTGGACTAACTAGCATGAAACCACGATTTACATGTGGTAATTCAAAATTTTTGTGGTTGTCACTTTGAGCCTTCTAGATTGCTGATAGGGGGGTTGGTGGAAGGATGGTCTAAACCGTTGGTTTACGACCGCTATGACCTGGGATCGAATCCCGTATTGGGAACTTTTTTTCTGATAAAAAATCCTCCAATAGTCCCCGATTCTTGCAAAAGTCCAACACCACCAGCGAGTGCAAGTAACCAAACAGGGCTCTGATACATTAGAGTAAAAGTAGTCTCCTACTTCTACCCACCATGATTATCATGGCCTGTACTATTAGTACTAATGATAAGCAAAAAAGATTGCTGACAATTTTTATAAAAGAAACTCAGCTCCTTTTATTTTTTCTCCAAAAGAAACTTGCTATAAATACTCTTATTGATATATTGCGAATGTTCTTTTGGAATTATTCACAGAAACTTGGACTAAAGGTTAATACTAGTGGTGCTTATCTCCTTGGTTAAACCAATTCCCGAAGTCCACTCCTCTCCAATTTTGCGATGGTAGTTATAGGCCTGGAAAATAGGTCCTCTATTGTCAGTTCTGAGCATGATAAGGGGTCAATACTAAAGGTATGGTACTATGTGGTTACAGCTCAAATTCTACCCAACCAGTTTGGCCTCACCACTGAAGAGATTCAGGAACGACTAAGGCCTTGTGAAGAACTATATGGGGAAGGAAGACCAAAGGCTGTAATTAACTATCAAGTCGACCAAGAGAATTGTTGGTAAGTTGATATATTAAGTATATTGATTTCATGATATAATTACGCCATATATATATTTTATATTTCTAAACAATTAGCTGAAAAGATGGATTCGATTCAATATTTTACTATGCACTCTATAAAAAAAAATATCGATGCTCCAAGAGAAGGTTGACAAATTGGGATATATTTAGGTGTATGTGAAGAACATGTATAAGGTAAAATTAATTAAAATTTTAGAACAAATAATTTTTCATATCTGAGTTTGTTCGTCACAAAATTAGAAAGTTAAGAGACATTGGACTCCATTGACCTGGATGCAGTCTGCCACCCGGCGTGTCTTTAATTGATAAAGATTCCGGATGGTGTGCTGCGGGATTTCTTAGCGAATTGTTTCCAACTGTCGGGCTAAATAGTCAACATTCCGGGATGGTTGCAATCGCCCCTTCACGTTTCAGATATGCACTATGGGTGAGATATCAGGCGACCTTGCTGGCCACGGAAGAGCTCGGGAATCCATAGTAACACGTGCCATATGTGGTCGGGCATTATCTTGTTGAAACGTAAGCTTGTGGTGATGTGAGAGAAACTGCAACAAAACAGGACGTAGAATGTCATATATCTATCGTTGTGCTGTCAGGGTGCCAGGAATTAATACAAATGGGGTCCTGCTATCAAATTAAAAGTTACACCACACCATAACGTCTTGTTGTGGACCTGTGTGGTGTTTGAAAGTGAGGCCAGGATCCCCACACTGACCAGTATATCTCCAGACACGTTTTCGATGGTGGTCAGGACACAGTAAGAAACAGGACTTGTTACTAAAGACTATACGTCCCCAATTAGCGTAGTTTCAAGTTGATCGCTCCCGACACCACTCTAGTCAGACTTGTCGGTTTACATGTGTGAGTGATAGACATTGTAGCGTTCGGCGAGTTCTTAGATTACCCTCTCAGTCGTCTGTTGATGGTCATTTTGGACACTTGTGTGCTGTTCTCACGTTGGATGGTAGATAACATTGAATCCAGTGCTGCGACAGCCGTTCTGATAATCGCTCTGTCCTCCCGTTGTGTTGTGTCCCTTGGTCGACCATGGCCATCCCGTTGTTGACCCAATATTTTCAACATCGTCTGATAGCCGCATCACTTCGACACAGATGGCGCGCGATTAGTTGATGGCACGACCCCTTTAAAACTTTGACATAGGTTTGTAATGAGCAAAGATCTTTCGGCGAGGAATTAATACAGTAGATATAGCCTTACTGCAAAAATGTTAAACGAAAATCAGCTCGTGCCGCGTCGAATATTGAGTCTAGAATATATATGTTGGATGCGCCTTTAAAATGCGCTGGAACTCTTGCTTTTCGTAAATCGACCACCAAATTTCAATCATTTGCATGTTTGGTCAAAACATCTTTGCATATAAAGATACTTCGGCCAGTAAATCTTTTTATTACCTCGACGTTTCGACCAAAAGTCTTCGTCAGGAGCAAACAAAAATTAAAACATTTGGCAAGGCGTTAAAAATTATGAAAGAAATGCAATGGTAGTGGATGTTCTAGAACAGTTCACATTAAACCACACAATTCTCCTAATTATTAAAAAATAATATAAAATATTATAATCAATTATATTATAATGAATTAACGCGTCATCTGTTATGAAAATTCTAAACTATTATAGACGTGTATGATTCTTTTAGAAATAAAACAATTTCTACTGCCCTTACTGCAATGAAAAAAATTGATGGGAGGGCCTGGCTCATCAGCGGTGAACCCTTCCAGCGGTTTCGTCAGTTTAATCTACCATTTTTTCAAAATATTATAATGTTATATAAGGATTTACTTGTTTGTTTCAGCAACCTGAGGGCCGCTTTTGAATGCGTCGTGGATGCACTAGCAGAGGAAAACATCGTCCTTTCAGATGTTGAAACTTTGATGAGAAGGCCTGGAAAGTGGGGAGCAAGGTGCATTGCATTCACTTGCTGAAATCTACTCAATGTATTCATATAATATATTGTTTCAATTAATAAATAAAATAATATTTGACTATGAACCACTGATTGATACCTCATTTTCGATTGAAAACTTGTGTTGATACCGAGTACACATGGTATACTTTCATCTGCCCAGTATTTCAACTACAGCGATTCCAGACGGCTACACTTTTTGGATTGCCCTAATTCAATGACACTGCTCTATTATAGATGGAAATTTTTCCGGGAGGAAATTGATCTAAAGAGACAAGGGTCGCCTCTCCCGTCAAAATAGACGTCTAATTTGACGGGAGAGGCGACCCTTGTCTCTTTAGATCAATTTCCTCCCGGCAAAATTTCCATCAATATTCTAGCCATAGATTTGGCCCAGCCACTTGGCCAACTAAACACCTCTTCGACAGATTGTCAAGATTCCATTAGATCCCGTGTGGATCTCTTGGAATAAAGTCCGCCCTAGACTGACGAGGGCCATTAGCCCGAAACCATGGTCTCTAGGTGGACGCTTTTCAGTTTGTCAAAGCTGGTGTTGTGGCTTTGTCACCGACCCGAGGCCGCTAGTTGCGGCGACGGTCAATAGATGGCGTCTGGTTTTAGACGTCTATTTTGACGGGAGAGGCGACCCTTGTCTCTTTAGACTGCTCTATTAATTCTACCAAGAAACAAACCGGCCTGGAAAAAATTGTTGAACTGTTTCACTAAGGCTACCAAGACAGACTCCTAAACTGCAGGATAGCCCAGGTAGTTGGTGATCTATGGATACACTTCAGAAGCAGGGCTACCTTCATGTTACTACTACTGGTACAAGTTCATGGAAGCAAGCGAAATAGAAGATATCGGTTTCTTGTACTATAAGTACAAACCAAAGCTACATATTATAATATTTCGCTACCCGGCAACCAAGTTTTTCAGTTCATTCTATAAATTAAGATGGTATGTTCTCGAGTAATGAGAACTTTTCTACGGACTTGTTTAAATAAGAATTATAGAAAAGGGAAAAAGAGATACAGTAAGACTTCTCTATTAAGGACAACATCTAGTTGTAGAGCCAAAGTGTCCTTTACAGAGAGGCATCCTCTTCCAATAGAGTTGCTAATAAGAAAAATGGTAATTTTGTCGATGATAGCTGTTTTTTTTATAGAGAGGTGTCCTCTGGTTATAATATACTCTCATGGAGGTTCAAATGTATAGTGATTATTATATATCTAATGCCAGAAATTTACGAAGATAGGGTATCTAATGGAATAAATAATATATGAACATTTTGAAGATAAAAAGACAAATTAATAACAGATGGTTAGAAAGTTTGCAGAATATCTGCTAATGTAGAAAATTCAATTCGCCTATCTCTCTCTCACTTATATGATCTAATTTTCATGTAACTTCAGATTAATAAATATTTACATATGTACAGGCTGCCCCAGTATTTACGCAATTAATATTGTGATAGAAAGCACAAATGTATAATCAAAAATGTATATTTATTATAAAGTATATTCACATTTTATGCTACGATTTTCGTATCCTTTTCACAAATAAATCAAACTTCTACTGTCCTTACTGTTACTTGTGAAAAGAAACATTCTCGTCTTAATGTCTTCATTCGTTTTATATAGATGGCGCGTTATTGCTTTATATTAATTTATACCTAACTTGTCCTTATTGTTTGCGAAAGAACATTGCTCGATGAAAATATTGTAGCGTAGCAGAAAGGTAGAGTCGGTGATCCACAAACGAAGAACGTTATTTTATTAACAAAACAAATCGAGGTCAAAAGAAGAACAAACGAGAAATATGAATTAATTAATTAATTATAATTAAGTGATATCTAGAAATAGCTATATTTAAAATAGTAAACAAAGGAGAGAGAGCAAAGAATAAAAGTCTCGTGGCCACGCGGCCTCGCAGGGGTAACCTCCACCGGAACGTGACGTCAGCTCCAGGGTTGCTGAGGCAGCAATTTCACTTCGCTACAATATTTAAATATAATTCTATTGTCTTAAAAGCTTATGTCCACATAGTTTGCTTAAATGCCATTTCTGAGATTCCACCCTTCAGTGTTGCATATAAAAGCAGAATGATCCAATACAGTATTAGAGCTCTAAAGAAGCGGTCTGGTAGATTAAATTGGCGAAACCGCTGGAAGGATTCACCCCTGAGGAGCCAAGCCCTCCGAATATTTTTCATCGCAGTAAGAACCGTAAAAGTTTGATTTATTTGTGAAAAGAAGCAATCGCGTCTTAATGTGTTCATTCGTTAATAAAAAATGTAAATTTATTGTAAAGTATATATTCACATTTTACGGTACGATTTTAATATCCAGTTCGATTTTTATATAATACTAGCCGAATGACCCGGGCAACGCCCGGGTTTTACCCTATTCAAATACTATTCGTTACAATTATAAATTGGCGCCGTGGATGTCACTCTTGTGAAATGTACCGCTTCAAACTTTGTGTCTGAGAAGCGATATTTTTATAGAAAGATGATCTGGCTTTTGTTTTCTGCTCGAATGAATGTTTTTCTGTTAGAATTTTGTTCCTGCATTCCAAATAATGAACTGGTTTCATCCGTGGTCTCTGCTTTTTGGAATTTTTCCCGTTATAATTTTGTATCTGATAATCAAACATGATACAGCAATATCATTGGGTGTTTTTCGTAATTTTTGCACGAATCATAATTAAAACCTTCTAAAAGTAAATTGGAAAGTCTATCACGCGAGTTGAGTGAGGCCAAAGTTCTTTCCCTGACATTCAGAATCCTGGCCGTATGTTCTTGTGGGGTTTCTTCCGCTCTCGAAGTACTGACCCTGTTTCTATTTTGCCGAAGCCTGTTCTCACGCTGTCCCACGGATTCCGCCGCTCTTGAGGTACTGGCCCTGTCTCTATCTTGTTGAAGCCATTCTCACGCTGTCCCACGGATTCCGCCGCTCTCGAAGTACTGGCCCTTTCTCGATTAATCCTAAGACGATGCTCACGTTGCACAGCAGTCTCAGCACTTCGCACATTTCTTTTTTTTACTCACTTCTGGTAGGACTTTTCCAATAGATTTGCGTTTCTTGGGAGGCATCTCAGATCTCTAAAAGCTAAACAAAAGAAAATAGTATAAAACAGTAATAAAAATAGGCAAAGTAGAGAAAAAATATGTTATTTAAAAGCTAAACAAAAGTAAAGAGTATAAAGCAGCCAATGGGCGCGCGCCGCCGTCAGATGCCCACGCGTTCTAGAGGGCGCTGTTTGTGAGCTAAGTTGAATAATTTGAATATATAGTTTTAATAATTGATTTATATATTTTTTAAAATAGCCTATCGTCTTCCCCGTTATTTTTTTTACCTATGTATGGAAATTTTGGTTTGAATTAGTGAACTACTGCGAATTTGTATACCGGACATACAGACACACAAACATTCATTTTTATATATATAGATATAGAGTAATTGAATTTAAAATAATAAAGGCCTCGCCCGAAGATAGCTCTATAAGGCTTTTTATTTTTAATGTTTATAATTGAAACGCTAACTTAACAGAATAGGCATGTGGCAATAATTCCACCAGTTTTCAAGCCTTAATTTTTATATGTGTGAGGTGCTACCGTATTTTGATTAATGCTTATTTTTGTCATGTTCAAATTTAATTTACTAGTAAAAGCTATTAATATGTAAAATAACTAATATTGTAAAAAAACATTCAGGTGTGCCAAAATTTGACAGTATTAAACTGATCTAAATAGACAAAGGTTGCCTCTCCCGTCAAAACAGACGTCAAAACCAGACGCCATCTATTGACCGTCGCCGCAAACTAGCGGCCTCGGGTCGTTGACAAAGCCACAACACCAGCTTTGGCAAACTGAAAAGCGTCCACCTAGAGACCATGGTTTCGGGCTAATGGCCCTCGTCAGTCTAGGGCGGACTTTATTCCATGAGATCCACACGGGATCTAATGGAATCTTCACAATCTACCAAAGAGGTGTTTTGCTGGCAAAGTGGCTGGGCCAAATCTATGGCTAAAATATAGATGGAAATTTTGCCGCCATAGATGGCGTCTGGTTTTGACGAGAGAAACGACCTTTGTCTCTTTAGATCAATATCCTCCCGGCAAAATTTCCATCAGTATTAAACTGGTTAAAAACTTACTTTGGGTACTTTGAACTTAGCCAAAAGCCCGAGATGTGATACACTTATTTGCATATATAAGTGACGCTTTCAGTACGAGAGGTATTTACACTTGTTGGCTTTGAAACCAAAACACAAAGTTTCAGCGCCTGCTGATAAAAAGTTGGAAAGGATGTACAAGGTTGGGTCAATAAGTAATGCACAAGCATATATAATGTTTTTATTTGACAAAATATAAAGATGAAACTTTGTATAAATGAATACCTAACTATTACCTATATTTTTTATCGAAAAACTGGAAGTTGTATAAACTTATGATTTGCCTTGTTTTAAAAATGAATCGATGTTGGTTCCATATGCTTGAATTGAATATTACACCTTAGTTCTACATATATTTTATTACTTAAAAAGGAACACAACAAAAAAAAAACCTACAATTACAAATAATTTGATAACCAACTAAGAAAAAAAAAAATCAAAAATGATGATGATAAAATAATTACATATGTCTGCCAGAAAAATACTTCTATAAATTAAAAATAAGAATAATTACAAAATTAACATATAAAATTCAGACATATATATCAGCATCATTCAATATATCTCCTCTGTACACATTTGGTCCAGCGTTCTTTCCAACTCACAACTTTGGTAAAATGCTACATCTTGCTTTCTGAACCACCCTCTAACCTCATGAAGTAACATTTCATCATTTTCAAATGTTCTACCGAGTAGAGAATTCTTTAATTTACCAAACAGCTAGAAGTCGGAAGGAGCAATGTCAGGACTGTAAGCTGGTTGAGACATCAAAGTCCTCCCATATCTGGAAATTTGAGCTAATGTCTGTTGTATAGTGCTTCTATCCAATGTTTCGTTTCCATATACTGGCTGAAGTTTGAGTGATTTGTTGTGGCTGAAATGTCACCGGACTTAAAGAGGAACTCAGTCACCGACCATTGTCGGATTCTTGTGTTCACATTAGGCCCCATATTTGAAAAATACAAAAGATAAATCAATTCTGATTGCAGATATGAAAAGCAGAGTGTTTTATTCACCAGAAAACATGTATTTAATGATAATAAATTATTTATATATTTTGATAAGGGGGGGGGGGGGGGGGGTGATTGTGCATTACTTATTGACCCAACCGTGTATTTCTTTTTTTGTCAAATGAAAATACAATATCATCTGAAAGGTTCACCATTGTTGATTCAAACCTTCGCAATTCTTTTTCATATTATATATACAGGGTGATCCAAAAGTCCCGCACAACTTTAAAAATTAATAACTCCGCGAATATTCGCGCTAGAGCAATGCGGTAAACACCATTGTGTTCAGGATGCAATGGGATTTTTTATGGCAAATAATGTAAAATTCGAAATTGATTTTAGTTACAATTTTATTCGCCAGATGGCGCTCTACCAGAATCAGAGATTCAGCGGCCAAATTGTTTGATAAATTCAAAAATATAACTGATCGACACGTATTTTTCCTTTTTGAATACCAGGAAAGAACCCTAATAATATCAAATAACAAATTAATAAAACACCACTTCGCCAAAGGTATGAATAATTGGTTAACGATTTTCAAATACAATCAGAGATATGTAAAATAGGTAAATGCAAATTAAAACATGTAGCAAAAAGAAAATTGATATTTTAGATACGGTTTGTTTCCGAAGATAATAAATTTCTAATATTTTTAATTCAACTCTCACTCAGTATCGATTATATTTATTTTAATTCATTTGAAAAATATGTATCTATCTCTGATAATTTATTTTACTCTGGAATGCCGTTGTTGTTGTCGTGTCCAATAAAGAGCCTCAGATGTACCATGCATCTCCATCACATCAGCAGCAATGCCCACTATCTTGGGTGTGTAAAGCTGCTGCTCTGGGTCTATGTCAAATTTCTGCAAGGCTGCGGCCATTGCTGGACATGAGAATATGTGGGTAGGTGTAAGTTCCACACCAGGACAATTGTTGCATGCCCTATAGGTTCTTGTGCCATCTGGATGTATTGTCATTCCTTTATAGTGTTTTGTTCTAAGTCTTGTTATAGTTTTTGTCATTTTTCTCTCAGAGTTTATTTAGCATTTTGATCTTTTCTTATTTTTTTGTTTAATTATCTTGTATTCTGACAAAGAATCAGCGTCAAATAATGACATTTGTTCTTTCCTTTGGCTCAACTTTCTGACTTCCTTTGCCAATTCAAATGCCATTTCATTACCCCCGATCCCAGCATGGGCAGGGATCCAATGTAGAATGCAGTTATTCTCCAATGGTTCCAGTTGGGTAAGTAACGAGTGTATTTTCTGTGTGATTTTAGTATTGCCCTTCTGAATTGCTTCTAGAGCGGATATGGAGTCGCTGTATATTAAAATTCCTTCTGCTTGATGCATGGATGGTTGGTTAAGGCATACATCAAGGGCTTTCCAGATAGCTGTCAGTTCACAAATGAAGTTTGACGAAATCTGTCCTGCTCCTTCTTTGATTTTGATGTTTGTTCCATCTTGCAGCATTATGTTAATTCCGGCCCCTCCATTACTCAGGGTAAGGTCTGAAGATCCATCTGTATATGCTGTTAAAGGGCGTGGCCTAGCATTTTTAATCAATAATTTGTACTATGAGGACATAGCCGTTAATATTCCAAACACATTAGACCTCGAAACCCAAGGTATCAAAGTCTACCTCAATCAATACAAAGCCATCAACATATACAATATGTATCACCCTCCAAACAATACATATATTGACGATGGAACAATGGCTCAATTTCTTACAGACAACACTATTATTTTAGGTGACCTTAATGCCAAACATCAACTATGGGGATGTTCTACGCCAAACCCAAGAGGCAAAATACTATCAAACATATTTGACGACAATGCCTTCATGTGCTTAAATGATGGGAATCCTACCCATCATTCCTACAGCTATAATACTGCACAAGCCCTTGATATAAGTTTTTACTATCCTGACATTTTCCACAAATGCAAATAGCAAATATTAAAAGGTTTTGAAAGTGATCATTTGCCTAATTTGATAGAAATTAGCACCAAGACCAAAACTAGCTCAATTAAGAAAAATTATGGAACTTCAAAAAGGCTAATATGATATCTTTCGAAAACACCATTATTAAAGCAGCCAAAGTTTCAATACCAAGAGGTTATATTAAGAAATGGATTCCAAATTATACACACCAGGCAAAAAATATTCAAACACTTATAACTATAAGAAATGAACTACAAAAAAGTGCACCCAAAACCAAACAAATTGTAGAACTGAACTGAACATTGTGATTGCAAAAATAAAAAGATTATACGTAAATGTGAAAAGGGAAAAATGGAAACAAACTTGTGAAAACCTGAACCCAAGAAACCCAAATACAAAACTTTGGAATTTGGCAAAACAAATTGACAGAGTCCAGCCACAAACTGAAAACACAAATATGATTGAGAATACAGATGGTACACCAGCAACTAATGACAAAATTGCTGCCAATCTTTTAGGTAATTCATATCAAATAAGTAGTAAATTCAAGGTAGAAAAAAGGCCCGAAAGATTATTCATGACTGTAAAAATGTCACCAGCACTCATAATATTTTCCATGAAAAAAATCAATATGAAAGAGCTAGCTTATGCATTAGAAAACACTGACCTAAACAAGACTCCTGGGCCAGATGGAATCCATGGCCGAATGATATCAAACTTGGGCAAAATTGGCAAAGAAAGACTTCTTAATATTTTCAATAACTCCTGGAAAACTGGAAAATTGCCTCAAGACTGTAAAAATGCAACAATAATTCCTATTAAAAAACTTGACAAATCTGCTGATGACCCAAAAAACTATCGACCTATCTCCCTCACAAGTATTTGCTGCAAATTAATGGAAAAAATTATACTCAGACGACTTACCTACCAACTTTACACAAGAAATCTCTTACCAGAAGAACAATATGGATTTAGGAAAGGACATGGGACAATAGTCCAACTCTTATTTTTCACACAAAAGGTAAAAGATGCACAAAACAAAAAGCCAACTAACCACACCATAGCTGCTTTTTAGACCTTACACAAGCTTTTGATAAGGTATGGAAAAACAAGTTAATTACAAAATTATACAAACATTCCAAAATTGATGGAAAAGCTATCACTTGGATAAATGATTCCATTAAAAATATATACATCAGGGTAAAATATAATGGCACTCTATCTAAAACCTTCAAATTGTACCAAGGATTACCACAAGGATCAGTCCTTAGCCCAACTCTCTTCACCCTATTTATTGCAGGCATAGAAGACAAATTTTCACATAAAACCAATATTGGACTTTTCGCTGATGACATTATTCTATGGAGCAGCAACACTAACTGGAAAAAAGCTGAAAGAGATTTGAACAAGACTATTCTCCACCTAGAAAAATTTGCTAATAAACATAAATTAGAATTTAACCCCCAAAAATCTGAAACCTGTCTTTTTACTACCGATAAGAAACTATACAAAATAAGACCAAATATTATTCTGAAAGAACATCAATTGCAATATAATAAACATCCTAAATATCTCGGCTATACCCTGGATCCAGAAATTAACTCCAGTAAACATATTGAAGGAGTTGTTAGAAAAGGAAGAGACCGACTAAAAATCTTGAAATATATTTCAGGAAGAGTGGAGAGCTGAAGCAACAACACTAAAATTAACTTGCACATCTCTAATGAGACCTATCTTGGATTATGGATATCCAATCTATGGTACAGCATCTGAAACAAATCTAAAAACACTGGAAAGGATACAACTAAATGCACCTAGAATTATTACAGGTCTTCGAAATACCTGCCCTAATAATATTGTACTTTGCGAGGCAGACATTATGCCCTTAAAGGATAGATTAAGCTACAATCTGCCAAAATATATAAACAAAATCAAGAGTTATGAAAATAAACACAGAACTTTCAATTACATACTTATTTGGGAACCCAATATAAGACTCAAAAAAGAAGGCCCTCTCCACCTGGCCAAAAGAAATGGATTTTTAAAATATAAAGTGGAAAAATATTATTTAGCTGAAAAAATATCTACATGCGAACCACTAACAAAATGTTATTTTTAATGCCACTTTAAACGAACCCACCAACAAACAATACCAAAATCCAGAATACTTAAAACAATTATCATTAGAAATAATTAATAAAATTCCTAAAAATGCAATAACTATCTATACCGATGGTAGCAGAGACGAGTTGGGACACACTGGCAGTGGCTCTCTCATTAAAACCACAAATGGCAATGTGAAAATGAACAGAAGAAACCCAGATTTTTGCTCAATCTTCAGATCAGAACTTATAGCCATCTATGAAGTCTTAAAATCCATCAGAAATACTAAACATCACGATATGTGGATTTTTACTCATAGTAGAAGTGCCATACAACACTTGAGTCACACAGGGGAACTTAGAGACAAAGTAAGCAGGAACATATTTGGTTATCTCCAAAAACTCTCAATACCTCAAAAATTCACCTTCAATGGATCCCCTACATGTTAGCATTGAAGGCAATGAAGCTGCTGATGCGCTAGCGAAAAAAGGCACAAAAGAACCCTTGCTACAGAAAAAGAAACTTACTTTTAAAGAAATAGAAACAGTAGCCAAAATAAACAAGAACTGGAGGATCCCACCTAAGCACAGTTGGTACACCCTAGAAGCAGATGGCCACCCAGACCTTTCAGTCCACAAGCCGGCATGCGAAGCATGCCCTTCGCTGCTATTCTGTTCAACTCATAAGCCAAGTAACGGTATCCAAGCTAGTGCTTGGACATTGTACCTGGAAACACCACCTCCCAGACAACGTGTCTGGAAGGATTTCTATACCGGTGGCCTTTAATCACAGCAAAATAGGAAACTATCTACTGTGTCCAGCAGGGACCGCGGGGAAGCAGCCCCCGGTCGACTCTGTTCACTCACAGCTGAGGAAAATCTCAGCTGCAACGTCGTGGGCTTTCTCAAGAAGTTTGCTGTGATTTCTCAGCAGCTTACTCTCGATCGCGCCCCTCGCCCTCCTTCTCTCTTCCTGCACACCCACTACCCTTGGACAATCCAAGACGTAGTGGCGTGCATCCACATCCCTTTCTCCATAGACGCAATCAGGGTTTCTCTTAATTTTAAAACTGTGGAGACTTGGGGAAGAGCCCATGTCCCGAACTACCCTAATGAGTTTGTGGGACATTACCTTACAGAGGTACTTGGGTGTTGTTACCCCATTGAATACCTCTCTCCCCTTCACACTGTTCCTCCATCTGTCCAACCATAAGTCCTGGACGTGACCCCTGATCCTCCTATAAACTTCTTTCTTGGTCACTGGGGTCCTCAGTGATCTACCTCTAAAGCATCCTGCCTTAGCGATCCTGTCTGCGAACTCATTACCTTCGATGAGGCTGTGTTTCCTAAACCAAGGGAGCTCCGGAGCCCGCGTCATCATCTCCAGCTCCTGGATTATTTGATGCGCGAGTTGCCCTTTCTCCAGATTGATAACGACGAGGGCCGACATACAATCTGAATAGAGGCGGTCCGGGCTGAAGTTCTTCTCGGCACACACTCTGAGGGCTACCCTGATCGCAACCAGCTCGGCTGAAAAGACCAATTCGTCCACTCTGAGTGCTAAACCTTCTTGGAAGATCAGCTCTCCATTAGTGTATATCACTACCCCAGCTCCAGTATTGGTTCCAGACTTACTACAAATCAGTGAAAACCTCCGTGCCAATCCCTGTCGGCCCTCTAGGACTCCAATTCCACTTTGGCAACCACTGCGGAGGCTTCCTTGTGTCCCTCTTCGATTCCAGGGCCCCCGCTTAAAGTCCCAGGGCATCTTCCCTTTTCTCCCAGATCTTCTGTCTGATGGTCTCCTCCTCTAGTTTCAATCCCAGGGGAATAAGCCCAGCGAGGACCAAAAAGGCCTCACTGCTGGTAGTGCGATACCCCCCTGTGATTCTGAGAGGCTGTCCTCTGCACTCTCTCTAGAGTTGTTGCCACCTTCTGATCCCTGTTTCGGCGCTACCAAGCCCCGGAAGCATATAGCAAGATTGGCTCTACACAGGAGAGGCAGAGGTTCCTAAAAATAGTACCTCCTTCTCCCCCCCCCCCCCTGTTGAGGGCCAACCAGAACAGGCCTGCACAACGCCTCCCTGCCTCTCGCCACCATCTCCTCCGCCTGGTATTGCCAACCCATCTTGTCATCAATGACCACCCCCAGGATGGTCATCCTATTGACCAGCCTGTCTCCCTCATGGAGCTCCTCCTGGAAAACGGTGTTTACCAGGATATTCCACAGAATAGGTCCGCAGCAAGAGCCCTGGGGGCAACCCCTGGCACAGTTTCTTTCCAACTTCCGCCCACCAAAACTGAGGCTAATCCGTCTATCCCTCAGGAAGTCACGAATCAAGCTGCACAAATTACCAGGACAACCCATGTCCATCAAATTTCTCATCAACTTGTTCCAGCTCATGGAGTTGAACGCGCCATCAATGTCCAGGGCCACGAAAAGAACCCAAGCACCCTTATTTAAGCCCATATCAACCCCCTCTAACACCTCGTTTAGAGCTGTGGTTGTGGACTTCCCTTCCCTAAAACCATGTTGGAAAGAGGAAAGGAGCTAATTTCTCTCTAGCCAGTGCTTCAGTCGCTGAGCTAGTAGGCTATCCAGGACCTTACCTAGACACACTAGTAAAGAAAGCGGACGATAATCATTAGGAGAATTGCCCTTTCTACCAGACTTTTCGAGAAGCACTACTCGGGCAACCTTCCATGCCTCAGGAAATGTACCAGTGTCCAGGCACTTATTGAATAACCTGGAAAGAAGCGATGGGTGCATCCTTACCAGGGCTTTCACGACCGTGTTATCGATCCCTTCGGGACCAGAAGATTTCCTTTTCCCGAACTTGAAAGCCGTCAGTTTCACCTCATTCTCAGAAAAGGGCGGATCCACCAAACCACAAGTGGTCAGAGAGATCTCGTCCTCTGGTTCCTCGTTTCCGAAGTGTCGATCCAAGTTGTTTTTATTTTGTCTTCTGCTTTCGAGCGAGTAGGTCTAGAACACATTCTCTCTGAATTTTCTCATTGTTGGTGGATAAAACAGCACCAGTGATTATTTTGGCCGCTTTTGCTTGAACACTGTCTAGTCTTACTTTTAGTGATGAGCTTGAGGGAGCCCAGACTGATGTTGCATATTCCATTATCGGTCTTATTAAGGTGGTATATGTTGTTCTGAGAATTCTGGGTTTTGCTCCCCAATTTGTTCCACATAGCCTTCTCAGAATGTTTAGTTTTCTGATAGCTCTATTTGAGGTGCTAATTATGTGCTATGAAAATTAAAATTCCTCATAAATAATAATTAAAATAATTTTGTTGACATCTTGTCAATACATACACAGTCTGCACTATTAAAAAAAAGATAATATGCATTATATACACTATGTACAATGAATATGGCGCCTCTGCCAGCGCTGCAGAGTTTGGTGGAGAATCGCCAGTGGGTCTCCAGCGATACCACGCATTTTGCGATCTACGATGAATACGTAGATCGCGTACTTCGCCGCTTAGGAGATGGTGATGGCGTGGTCCTCGAGACCAACTGGAAAGATCCAGGACTGCAGTATCACACCTAGGTATTATGGATTTCTAATTTTATCAATTATTTGTTTGTTTACGCTTATTTTGTGGTTATATTTATGCCTTTTTCCCTGGGAGTGGAGAAGACGCATAGGTTTGGTTTTATTGGGTTTATGGTCATTTGGAGTTCCATTGCCCACTTCTCCAGTCCTCTCATTGATGTCTTCAGTATCTTTTACGATTTTTCTATGCTGCTACTTGTGTGACATATGGCTTTATCATCTGCATAACAGGCAACCTTTGTGTCTTCAGTGAGGTAAGGATGTATGTCGTTAATATATAGCAGATAGAGTAGAGGACTGAGCACAGATCCCTGAGGTACACCAGCCCATGTTCTTCCTTCCTTGGAAAATTCTCCATTGACCCGAACCTTTAACCTTCTTCCCCTTAAGAAGTCTGCAATCCAGATTAAGGTTTTTCCTCTTACTCCGATGTTGTGCAGCTTTTCACGTAATTTCTCCCTCCACACTCGATCAAAAGCTGAGGTCATATCAAGGAATATAGCCGTGGTCTTCTTTGGCGGTTTTTCCCGGAAAGAATCTTTTATTGATTGACAGAAGTAGAATAGTTGATCAGTTGTACAGTGCTGGGATCTATAGGCCGTTTGGTAGAGGTTTATTTTATTATTTTTTGTGAGCCAGACTATGAGCCTAGAGTGGATAATTCGTTCTGGTATTTTACAAAGTATGCTGGCGAGAGCAATTGGCCGATAGTTCTTGTATTCCTTGGCATCTTTGTTTGGCTTCAGTATTGGCACTATAATTGATATCTTCCAATTCTTTGGTAGTTTACCAGTTTGCCATGAAATGTTCAGTATTCGTAGGAGTTGATTATTAGCTTTGATTTCAAAGTGTTTAATCATTTGACCAAAGATTAGATTATCTCTTGGTGACCTCTTGGATTTTTTTATTGATGAGTTTAGCTCATTCAGTGTGAAGTCTCTCGAGAAAATATCTTGTTGATGGAAGTTTCTTGCTTGTTTAACTAACTGGTTTATATTATTTTTAGAGTCCTGTCTTCATTCGTATAGTTGAGAATGGAAGTGCTTGAAAGATATTCAGCAATTATGTCAGCCTTCTGTTTGTTCTCGTTCTCGCTGTTCTATTCATATCGGTTAGAGTATTGGAGGATTGGTGTTGGTTTTGATTGTTCTCTAACACTCTAATTATATTCCAGTGTTGGCTGTCCTTTCTTGGATCCATTTTTTTCGCAGAATTCTGCCATTTTTCTTGTTTGAATATCCAAATTTCTCGTTATATTTTGTGAATAATTTCAATGAGTTCCTTTCTGTTTTATTTGTTTTAAGAAGTCCATTGATATTGTCTCTCTCTCTGAAATCATTGCCTCGATGTTGTGGTCCTTCCAGTAAGGTATCCACAGGTCTTTACGTCTACCTCTAGTTATCGATGCTCTTTTGCAGCTTTTTAAATGTTCGAAGAGAATTTTTCCAAGCTTTTGTCAAGCGTTCTGTAATTCAATTTTTCGTTGCACAGTTCTTCAAGCTTTTCTGTGAATTTTTTTCAAGTCGGCTTTCCTAAAGTTCCATGTTCTTTTATTCTAATGGACATTCTCAATTTTGAAGTTTAGGGTTGTTAAAATTGGTCTGTGGTCACTGATTGCACCTCTCAGGATTTTCCATTGTGTTGTGGGTGCGATGTTGTAATTTATCGCTGTGATGTCTATTGCGGATTCTGTGCCTGTGGACTTAGATAGATAGGTGTTCTCTCCGTTATTTAACGGTGTAAGGTCGAGGTCGGTTAGCATGTCCTCAACCTACTGACTTTTGTTATCCTGGACAGGTGAACCCCGAATTGAACTTTTGGCGTTAAATTCGCCGAAGTATGATTGTGATATCCGAAGACGCTTCATTTAATGTCTCTATTGTGTGTGCCCATACAAAATGCAAAGATTTCACGAGCTGAAAGTTGGCGATTTTGAGATGCGTCAAGAATTCGCTGCATGGGTTTTCCGGCAAATTGATATTGATGAAAACTGGCTGTCGAATGTTCTGTGGACAGATGACGCTCACTTTTCGCTAAACGGAGAATTTAACATTCAAAACAGCCGCATTTGGGCAACAGAAAACCCTAGGATTTTCACAGAAATGCCACTTCACCAGCCTAGAGTTACAGTTTTGTGTGGGTTCACTTCTTTTATTATTGGGTCATTTTTCTTTGAAAAATCAAAGGAAGAACTTTTAAAACCGTTTTTGTAACTGGTGAACGTTATGAGAAAAGGGTATTCCCATATTGCAGGGTAAAAGCACTAAGCGAAATAACATTCATGAAAGATGGAGGACCTCCTCATATCAACCCAGGTGCCAAACAATTGCTGAAGGATACGTTCGGTGAAAATCGTGTGATAGGTCGCCACTTTATACACCAGTGGCCTCCAAGATCAACAGACTTGACGCCTTGCGATTTTTGTTTATGGGGGTACATGAAATCGTATGTTTATCGATGCTGGCCTACCACATTGGCCATGTTGAAGGCTTCTATCAGATGGCACGCTTTATCAATTTAACAGATATGTTATTTAATGCTGTCCATTCTGTCATTTATCGTCTGCAGGCGGTGATTGAGAATGAAGGGTGCCACATTGAGCAAGGATTGTGACCTAATACAAGAGAGAAGGCAGTTACCTCATGTGTTGTATAAGCCGCCATGTATTATATTATCTATCAATATTTTGCAGCTCTTTGTGTTGGGATATGGGGATAATAAATGCTGTCCTCACATCTTGACTCTTTTTTTTTGTGAACAGTAATATTTTGTTTGTCATTTATCACATATTATGTCGTGCAAACCAGAGTGTTATAACTTCTCGAATAACACTGGTACACACAATTTTACCCCTTATGTTTAGTTTTTCGCTTTTCGCTCATTAGAAGAAATACATAGATAATAGATAACATAGAAATACATACATAAGAAATACATGTAGCATAAGGAATATTTTCTGTACACCAATAACTTTAGAAATTTTGTGAAAAAAAATAATACAAAATGATTTTACTACCACGTTTTTCAACGCAAAAGGTCGATTTAAAATTTATTTTTATTTGAGGGGACACATTTTTAAAATTGTGTACAGTATAATAAACAATGATAACATTTGACAAGCCCATAGGATATTTGGAATAAAGTACGAAAATATATTTTGTCACTCCCCTCTATATTTCATTTGTTGGATCATGACAAATATCCAGTTAAATAGTCAAGGGTCGCCAATCAGTCAAGAAACTACACATTTCTTATAGCAAGAAATCCTATTAATAGTGCCATCATAATTTTTGGTACTATATTAACATTTCAAAAATTCGTGTATTGATATCAGCAGTGTTTTTCAAACATTCAATCTATTTCACAAAACCTCATATAAAAATAAATATTTTGCTACATGTTTTAATTTGCATTTACCTATTTTACAAATCTCTGATTGTATTTAAAATCGTAAAACAATTCTTCATACTTTTGGCGAAGTGGTGTTTTATTAATTTGTTATTTGATATTATTAGGGTTCTTTCCTGGTATTCAAAAAGGAAAAATACGTGTCGATCAGTTATATTTTTGAATTTATCAAACAATTTGGCCGCTGAATCTCTGATTCTGGTAGAGCGCCATCTGGCGAATAAAATTGTAACTAAAATCAATTTCGAATTTTTCATTATTTGCCATAAAAAATCCCATTGCATCCTGAATACAATGGTGTTTACCGCATTGCTCTAGCGCGAATATTCGCGGAGTTATTAATTTTTAAAATAGTGCGGGACTTTTGGATCACCCTGTATATATTGCGTATGATATTGTTTTTTACAGCACAATACAACAATGTTGGCAAGTTTCTCTAGAGTGGAATGTCGAGGTGACGAATCCACTCCAGGGCCTCTTCTGTGCACCGGTGGATATCCCCAAGTGTTCCCTGGAAGAATCTTCGAGGACAGTCCCTTAGGATGTGGTGCATTGTTTGTATTTTCATATTGACCTCACTAATTGTAGAAATTTGTGTTATCTTCATTAAAAAAGAATTAATATTAAAATTTTATCTTCTATTTGCATATTTACTACGGAGTAGATTCCATGCAGAATTAATGAAAAGGTTATAGCGTTGAATGTTATCCAATAAATCCGCCCTTTCCGGTCCCAAGCCCGGATGAAAAAGGAGGAGGGGGAGCAGTAACAAGCTCACTAAAAAACCTGGGCTCAGCTGGCACGGCTGATAGTACCCTGTAAGGGTTCCTGATCCATGGATACAGGATGAGAAGCGTTTGTACTCCATGTAGGAGCGGCTGCACATGGCGTCTGTTCCTCATGTCAGAGGCGGCCATTTATTTTGGAGATAAGTTGGCCTGCCACTGAGTAGTGCTCCCAGTCTTAATGACAAAGGCAGACGCATTCTACTTCACCCAGTGTGGAGATAAGAAAGATGAAGAAGATGTTATCCAATTCTGGAAAACTACCCTCATCTCTTTCACAAAAGGTTGTACAAATGGCAAATCAAAGAAATGTTGACAATCGTTATCCTAAAAGGTCAACCCATTAAGTATTTCCCTTTAGAGAGAACTTATCACTTACAAATTAAGAACCTGCTCATTAAAATTATCGTTTATTTTCCAGGAAACTTGATAGAATTCTGTATAAAGCAGCTACATTTTGACACGGCTTCAGTTATCATTGTAAGATGAAGGTTGCGCTAGTGTTCTTGGTTGTCTCTCTTCTTGGAATTGTCCAAGGTAAGTAGCTCTGCGGGTGAACTACATTTTAATGCTAGAATTGGCCTAGACACTTTATCATCTCTCTTTGGTAGATTCTGGATATTTCACAACTTCATTGTGGATCTTCTGAAATGAATAGCTTGTAACCACGATTTTCTTGTGGACATTCTAAATTTGTCAAATCTGGTGTTGTCGCTTCGAGTCTTCTAGATTGATGACGATCAATTATATAACATATCATTTTTGTGTCTATTTTGATGGGAAAACAGTAGACTTTCTCTTTTTAATACAATAGAACCTCCATGACAGGACACTCGCGCTAGAAGACACCTCTCTACAAAGGTCAGTTTTCATTTGCAAAATTACCATTTTTACTATTTAGCAACTCTCCGGTATGAGGGCACCTCTCTCTAAAGGATACTTTGGCTCTGTAATAAGGTGTCCTTTACAGGGAGGTTCTACTGTATATATATTTTCGATATAATACAACTTAATTTTAAATGTTTATTTTTCTAACAACACATCAGACAAGGACAGAAAGATTAATTTACATAACGATTGTTGAATAGGCATTTAACGTTTACATATGAACATAATTGCATATTAAGAAAAAGACATATTTTGATTTTCAGTTTAGTTGCATGATCAGGAGATTCCCTTTTCTTAATTCATCCATCT
>CP092873.1:76637908-76680541 GCA_030710605.1 Cordylochernes scorpioides
AATAGGGTTGGTACCGAGGAACAAATCCTCCGCTGCGACCATATCCACGGTACACCTTTCGGCCTCTAGTTCTCAGACCTGGAATGTTGTTTCTCTTTAGGTTCACACGCAATTGGCGTCCATTCATTACTCGACCATTCATTTCAGACACAGCCCTATTTGCATCCGCATCAGAATCGAATTGGATATAAGCGAAAGCTCTGTGACCAATAGAGGTTTGTCCGGGAAATGTTATCTTCCTGACTGTGCCAGAGTTTGAGAAAGCTAAGTAAAGGTCGAACTTATCAATATTGTAGTCGACATTGCCGACGTAGACGGAAGAAGAGTCAAAAGTAGCTTCTACTTGAGGTTCTGTAGACGCTGACAATGGAGTATCTTCAACTTTCTCTACTTCTTCTACGTTTTCCTGAAGTAATGCAGCTTCATCTTCTTTTGTTACTTCACCAACTGAGACGTCGTCATAATCAAGTGAAATACCATCGTCCATTTCTTGTTCAAACTGAAGTTCAGAAATTTTATCTTGTTCTGACATTGTTTGTTTCTATATATATGTGGGATATATTAATTTCTAATAAGAATAAACGAAAAGTAATAGTAATATAAAGGGGAAAGTAAACGAAAAGTAAAAGTACAAAATATAAAATGAAAAAAAAGTTAAATATAAATTAATCTGTATTTTTTTATCTAATTAAAAAAAAAATATCGTTGAAAATTTAAAATACATTTTTGTGAATATGAAAAATTCAAAATTAATAAAAATTTCGCGCCTAAAATGGATATATTATAGGTATAGCTGTTAGTTTGTAGAATTCATATTTGTGTAATCCAATCTTTTCTCTCGTTCAAAATTTATTTTTCTTCAGTTTTTGTTTCCAGGTTGATCAATTGAGCGCGCACGCTATGAAAAAAATCCTATTTTTCACAAAATTATAATCTACTAAGCATTAATTAGCCTGTCCTACGAACAGAGCTAGAAAGACCAGCAGTTTTAAGCCAAATTTTACCTTAATAAAACTAAGAAATAAAGTATGTCTTGGAGTTATAGCGATTAAACTGACTTAGGATATTAAAAATGGACCAAGACAGACTGCCCCTAATCTGCCTAGCCCAACTCTAGGAAATATCAAACTCAACGAAAACTTTTATCGACATTCTAAAAAGCTTACACGATATCTTAAACTTAACTGGTTTTTCCTGGCTAATGTATTGCTCAAATTATCATATCCTGCGAAAGGAAATACCCCACATTATCGGGAATGCAGTGGATCAATCAATCCAATATGACCAAGCAAGAATAGTCAACTCGAGACTTTACCCCCACTATAAATACTTGCATACATCATACGCCGCAGAAAATTATTTACTAACCAATCCTCCACTGCCGGCTAAGAGATTCATTGCTCAAATACTTCTTGTTTTATACTGGGAAAATTACATAAAAAATATGAAGAAAGAGGACATATTTTGTCCACTTTTCCTAAGGAATGAAATATACGAACTGGAACACTATATATTTGAATGTACGTCTCTCACTATGGAAAGAGAAACTTTTTGCGGTAGAGCTGCTCATCCACACTTTTCACTGTATTCCTTTCTTTCAAACTTGATGGATAATGGGTCAGCTATTTCAAAGTTCTTTAATTTTTTCAAGGCTGCAAGGAAAAAAAAAAGATTTAACAAAGTAACTGAACTATGAGGAAATATTTTTTTTTCTTCACAAGATGCAACCATTTACTCAATAATCTACTTCTTCACTGTGTTCTATGCACGAAAAACGATGTATATAGTCTTTTGTACATAGATATTCTTTCCTTTTCTTTCTTTTTCTCTTTTCTAAGCGAGGATTCAATTTCTTCCCCTGTTTCACAATTCTTTTTAGATTCATTTCTAACAGGAGTCTGTATAAGACGGAATGTCTTAATAAAGGCTTGTGTGTGTGTGTGTGTGTGTGTGTGAAATAAAGTACGTGTGTTGTGAGGAACACGATATGTTTCACAAATATATTTTGAATATAACACTATAATACAATTTATTGTGAAAAAACTGATTATCAAAATACAATGTTTCAAATATTTCTTTTATCTATTCTATCTTTAAATATAAGTTGTCTTAGGGATTGTGTGACCGTGTGGATCAACAAGGAAGACGGTGCCGAGGAGGATCCTACTTGTGGCGGACAATAAAGGCAAGTCTGAAAAGTAAAAATAAAAATCAAATTAAAAAGTTTTTTTTTTAATTTTAAATTTGCAAACTTTCGAGCAAATATACTGCTCTTCAACAGGCTAATAATCTTATATATATTTGCCTTATTCTGTCTGTTTGTCTGTTTGAAGCTCACGGATGGGATTTTTCATAACCATCGGTGGTTCAGTGGTAGAATGCTCGCCTGCCACGCGGGCGACCCGGGTTCGATTCCCGGCCGATGCATTTTTTTTTTTTTTACAAATTTTAAAACTCATTTATATATTATACAAGAATGACATCCACGGCGCCAATTTATAATTGTAACGAATAGTATTTGAATAAAAGCATTTAATCGGGTAAAACCCGGGCGTTGCCCGGGTCATTCGTATATAATAATTGTATAAACGAATGCAAGACAAAATCACCGCGAATGTTTCTTTTTTTTTAAGGCAATTTCTTTTTAAGGCAATTATCGTTATTTATCGTTAATTTTTGTTTCGATTTTATTGAAAAAAAAAACGATATGGTGCCTTTAAAAAATGATCTTTATTACTATGCAGTTTTCTATTTAGTCAATATACCTAAGTTCATGTTGCAAATGTAATTATCTCTATTGATTTAGTAGGTGAAATGCAAAAAAAAAAATCGACATGATGAAATCTTTATGAAAATTCACATTTTTATTTTTATATTTTCAAGACACACACAGTTTGGGGCGGGACGTTTCACAAGAGAGACATCCACGGCGCCAATTTATAATTGTAACGAATAGTATTTTAATTAAAACATTTTAAAAACACACAGTTTGGAACGGGACGTTTCACAAGAGTGACATCCATGGCGCCAATTTATAATTGTAACGAATAGTATTTGAATTAAAACGTTTTTAAAGTATATGCGCACTCGGGTAAAACCCGGGCGTTGCCCGGGCCATTCGTCTAGTCTATGTATAATCTCTTAATAATATTTATACAAAATAATTGAAACACTTTTGTTATTGGCATGTTGCGGTCGTGCATCTGACTGCTAACAGATAAAGTAATAGATATTATACTGATTCACGCCCACACATGCTAATAACAAAAGTTTTTCAATTATTTTGTATAAAGATTATAAAAAAGATTGTACATAGAATATCAGCCCGTTGACGAACAGTATATTTGCTCGAAAGCTTTCAAATTCAAAATTAGGTATGCGCTGTATATGCGCCTACCTACACAAACGCACACTAAATATTGTCACCTACAGTACATAAGCCTACTGTTAATGTCACCATCTGACTAGAGATGACATTCTGGGACATCTAACGGTGGTAAAATGACACAACCTGATGTATCACCACTTGGATAATCGCAATTAGAGCGATCTCACAATAAATAAAATTAAATATTTCGCTACAACATCAATATTTCTGTGAAAAATAGAGAGCGGTGGACGAGTGGGTCCACCCTCGATTCCCGACAGTCATGAACCAGGATCGAATCCCGTGTTAACATTTTATTTAATATGTGAATAACCTTTACATATTATTCATTGTTACAATTATCATAAAATAGGTTGCTCTTTTTGAGCGGTACCTAATAAAGTGATTTTGGAACAGAACCGAAAAATAGATACTTCGGCCAGTTAGAGTTTTTTTTTCTCAACGTTTCAACAAAAATCTTTTGTCTTCGTCAGGAGATATAGATAATAATAAAGCATTTGGGAAGGTAACTGACGAAGACAAAAGCTTTTTGTTGAAACATTGAGAAAATTAAAAAACTCTAACTGGCTGAAGTATCTATTTTTCACAGAACTCTGAATGCGCGCGCCGGTCAGGCAACCTCTACCTTCAAGATTTCAATATTTATTAAAAACTAGCGGATGTGCCCGGCTTCCCCCGGGTTTTACCCGAGTGAATGTTTGTCTAACGAACATTTGTTAAAACAATTCTCTATAAACTTATAAAACGTACTCGGCTTCGCCCGGGGTTTTACCCGAGTAAAGGTTTGTCTAGCGAACATTTGTTAAAACAATTCTCTAAAAACTTATAAAAAAAAAAAAGATATATTTTGATAATTTGAAACTCGTAAATTTGAATCTCTCGATAAAGTGAACATTTTTCCCGGTCCCTGTGTGCCGTGTCATCCTGAATTTTGTCTTTTCTAAATTTCTACATTAGAAAATCATAGTTTTATCTAGTGAACATTTTTTTCCCGTGTCACATTGCCGTGTCATCCTGAGATAATCTTACTTTTGATAAATAATATTTAAGATAACAAACTTAGTGATAAGAAAACTTGTTATCATCGTCACAATGGGGGCGCTGCTTGCGAGTTAAATCTACAAATCTGCAAATAACTCTAAGGATATTCAGGAAATTATTTTTCAAAAACCTTCCCGGTGATATACCTAATAATATCCCAAAATTTCACGGCGATTGGATGTATGGTTTTTGAATCTATAGAGTACAGACAAACAGACAGACATTCAATTTTATATATATAGATTTAATTAATTCCTTATCTACATATCCTTCATTTTCCCCCCGTCACAAATTCTTCTATATATTTAACTGAATATTTATATATATCTCATATACTTAATGTGCCAAAACTGGTGTTGTGGCTTATTCTTCTTCACAACTAATACATGTTTACTAGGATGATGAATATAATGCATTGTTCTGATGTATAATTAAAGGGAGAAATGCCTTTCTTGGTACATATATGTGTATGAAAAAAAAAAAGAAGAAAAAAAAATAGAATGCTTATGTGAGCGGTCAGGATATATGTCTTTTTTATTTTGTTTTTAATATATTTTTTTTATTAAAAAAAGTCTTCAAATTCTATTATATAATTCCACCCCTCTGGACTTCCATTGAGGCCGCAACAACAAAGACTTTCTCACTTTAGCAACTACAGCGATCTAGCGAGCAACTCAAGTAACTGGCGAGCGACCTAAGCGATCAAGACGATCTTTGAAGCGATTATATCTGATCTGACCCATCTTTGAAGGAGATCTTGTGTGATCTGAACGATCTTTGAAGAAGATCTTGTGTGATCTGAACGATTTTTGAAAGAGATCTTGTGTGACCTCTGAAACGATCTTGTGTGATCTGAACGATTTTAGAAGAAGATCTTGTGTGATCTGAACGATTTTTGAAAGAGATCTTGTTTGACCTCTGAAACGATCTTGTGTGATCTGAACGATTTTTGAAGGAGATCTTGTGTGACCTCTGAAACGATCTTGTGTGATCTGAACGATTTTTGAAGGAGATCTTGTGAACCAGGCGATCTTGTGATCCTAGCAATCTTTTTTGACCGAAGAGATCAAGCGAGCACAATGGGGGGCTACTGGGGCAAGAAGAAGAGACGTAATAGGTAAGTGGATATACTACACTTTATAGTTAAATATTGTTTAGGATTAGAGGAGAACAAGCACTGGTTTGACGAAGGGAACAATAACTATGATCATTTTGAGTAAATTTCTAAGATTTAAAAGCTGCAAGTTCACGGAAGAACATATTCAAATGTATCAACATATCAAGAGCAAAAAAATTTAGAGCTCTTCCATAGAATTTACTTTTCTTTTATAATATTCGTCAAAATAATTTATAAATTTTTCTAAAGAATCCTTGTAAATAAATAAAAGCTTTACTTTTGACATAATAGACAATTTTAAAAAACTATTTTGTTTTTATGGCAAGATAACTGTCTAATAGTGTTGTGGTTTAAAGAGATGAACTGTGTGAAAATATTTATAACGATTTGGATTCACTATAAACACGTGTTGTTTATTCAATGCCCGGGTGAAGAGAATCAAACGAGTCTCGTGGATTGATATTAACAAAGTAAACATCTCTGAGGGAAGTTTGAGATTTAAATTGATATTAAACTGCAACGAAAGTTTCTTTTCAATTCTACCCTGAATAATATATTCTAGTTCAATTATGAAAACAAACAAATTCTTAGAGAGGAGTCGCTATTTATCTATGATATACTTTAATAAGAACCTATATGTTTTCTAAATCTGAATTGTTACATACACGTGTATTCTTACACTTGTATGTTCTTATACTATACTTGTATATTCTTTCCAAAAATACTAGTTATCACTGACGATATAATTGTGTGAAATTTTTGAATGGGTATATAGGGGTATTTAATATTTAATTTATATACTGTTAAACCTGTCTATAGCGCCCCCCCTTGGGACTCTCCAAAATAGGGTGCAATAGAGAGGGGGTGCTATAGACAGGTCACTTTTAATGTAAATCGCATCGTACTACTTATTTAAAATCGGGCGCTATAGAGAGGAAGGTGCTTTTTAGAGAGGGCGCTATAGACAGGTTTAACTGTATATAAACATCAAATATAAATTAGGTATTATGATCCATAACACGCCATCTGTTATGAAAATTCGAAACTATTATAGAAGCGTATGATTAATATTTCCATTGCAGTAAAGGCAGTAGAAATTGTTTTATTTTTAAATGAATCATACACGTCTATAATAGTTTCGAATTTTCATAAATTAGGTAGATTTCAAGTATGATTAAAGATTTTTTTTGAATAACTGTTTTAAATTCGTAACGGCAGAAATAACATGCATTTACTTGAAACACTATAGGTGTTTGGCAAATTATTGAAATGTAAAAAAAAAATTAATTAGATAACTATATTATTATTTATAGTATTATATTGATTCTCACAAAAAAAGAATAAAAAGGCCACTATTCTATATATTTGCAGCTTAATAATGATATATGTTTATTAAATATTAATAATCAAAATTTATTATTTTAAGATATATTCATTTTTTTACATTAATTATAGCAGTCTCTTATTGTGTTTTATGCAAAAAGTACAAAGTTTCACGCCGAATATATATTTCTCTATGAATAAAATAATTTCCAGAATTATGTAAATCCTATAACCACGTGTTTATTACAATAATTAAGTTTGCTGTTATAGCGCGGTATTTATAGAAGGTAGAAATGTTGTTAACTACATAGAGATCATGTAGGATAGAGAAGTGTAGTACAGGTTATATGATGCACGCTACAGAAAGTGTTAGTTTCTGGTATTTGAGAACAAATATATATAATAAGTGGTTATTAGAACTAAACCTGAATTATTATAAGAGAGAAAGATAGTAGATAGATATAAAAAAAGTAAATCAACGCAATTATCCCTAGCCGGGATATGGCGTTTTGTGTGTTGAAATAAAATAAAAAAATAGGGACAATTAACAACTTTATTGACATCTTATCGATCAATCAAGTGCATAGTTCACACAGATAGAGAGATCTAAAGCAGTTTTAACTGTTATAGGGAGGAAGAATATATTGCTGTGGATCACCTATATCCTCTATTAGCTCTCGCCTGACTGTTCCCCCTGAATGTCCACATCACGGCGATGGTTTGTCCCCCCCATTTGTCCTTCATGTCCTCCAGTTGTTTCTCTGTCTACTAACATTGTCCCCTTGTCCCGCCTCTTGTGTCCATCTCCGTTGTCGCTCCCATTGAGTCCACCTTCGTTGTCCCTTCCCTCGTTACTAACCCGTGTCCCCGTTGCCCACATCTTCCACCTCAGATGATTAGTACGACTGCCCCCTAGCTAGCATGATTTCCCCTCCACACGGCACCACCCCCTCCTCTCCTTCCCCCCAGTAAACTCCCTCGGGAATTAGGAAGGAGGCGGCGGGGCGGGCGCAAAGCCCCACCTTATTACGTCAATGAAATGATGGCCCAAAGTTGCTCTGGCAGCCATTAAATGCTATAAAGTTCTCATCTTATTGCACCAATGAAATGATCGCCCAAAGTTGCTCTGGCAGCCATTAAATACTATAAAGTCCCCACCTTATTACGTCAATGAAATGATGGCCCAAAGTTGCTCTGGCAGCCATTAAATGTTATAAAGCCCCCACCTTATTACTTCAAAGAAAATATCGTCCAAAGTTGCTCTGGCAGCCATTAAATGCTATAATGTCCCCACCATATTTGGGTAAATGAAATGATGGCCCAAATTTGCTCTGGCAGCCATTAAATGTTATAAAGCCCCCACCTTATTACTTCAAAGAAAATATCGTCCAAAGTTGCTCTGGCAGCCATTAAATGCTATAAAGTCCCCACCTTATTAGGTCAATGAAATGATGGCCCAAATTTGCTCTGGCAGCCATTAAATGTTATAAAGCCCCCACCTTATTACACCAATGAAATGATCGCCCAAAGTTGCTCTGGCAGCCATTAAATGTTATAAAGCCCCCACCTTATTACTTCAAAGAAAATATCGTCCAAAGTTGCTCTGGCAGCCATTAAATGTTATAAAGCCCCCACCTTATTAGGTCAATGAAATGATGGCCCAAAGTTGCTCTGGCAGTCATTATATTTTATAAAGCCTCCACCTTATTATGTCAATGAAATAATGGCCCAAAGTTGCTCTGGCAGCCATTAAATGTTATAAAGCCCCCACCTTATTAGGTCAATGAAATGATGGCCCAAATTTGCTCTGGCAGCCATTAAATGTTATAAAGCCCCCACATTATTACACCAATGAAATGATCGCCCAAAGTTGCTCTGGCAGTCATTAAATTATATAAATCCTCCACCTTATTATGTCAATGAAATAATGGGCCAAAGTTGCTCTGGCAGCCATTAAATGCTATAAAGTCCCCACCTTATTGCGCCAATGAAATGATCGCCCAAAGGTTGCTCTGGCAGCCATTATATGCTATAATGTCCCCACCTTATTAGGTCAATGAAATGATGGCCCAAAGTTGCTCTGGCAGCCATTAAATTATATAAAGCCTCCGCCTTATTATGTCAATGAAATAATGGGCCAAAGTTGCTCTGGCAGCCATTAAATGCTATAAAGTCCCCACCTTATTGCGCCAATGAAATGATCGCCCAAAGGTTGCTCTGGCAGTCATTAAATGCTATAAAGTCCCCACCTTATTACACGAATGAAATGATGGGCCAAAGTTGCTCTGGCAGTCATTAAATTATATAAAGCCTCCACCTTATTATGTCAATGAAATAATGGGCCAAAGTTGCTCTGGCAGCCATTAAGTGCTATAAAGTCCCCACCTTATTGCGCCAATGAAATGATCGCCCAAAGGTTGCTCTGGCAGCCATTAAATGCTATAAAGTCCCCACCTTATTGCACCAATGAAATGATCGCCCAAAGTTGCTCTAGCAGCCATTAAATGCTATAAAGTCCCCACCTTATTACACGAATGAAATGATCGCCCAAAGTTGCTCTAGCAGCCATTAAATGCTATAAAGTCCCCACCTTATTACACGAATGAAATGATCGCCCAAAGTTGCTCTGGCAGCCATTAAATTCTATAAAGTACCCACCTTATTACACGAATGAAATGATCGTCCAAAGTTGCTCTAGCAGCCATTAAATGCTATAAAGTCCCCACCTTATTACACGAATGAAATGATCGCCCAAAGTTGCTCTAGCAGCCATTAAATGCTATAAAGTCCCCACCTTATTACACGAATGAAATGATCGCCCAAAGTTGCTCTAGCAGCCATTAAATGCTATAAAGTCCCCACCTTATTACACGAATGAAATGATCGCCCAAAGTTGCTCTAGCAGCCATTAAATGCTATAAAGTCCCCACCTTAATACGTCATTGAAATGATGGCCCAAAGTTGCTCTGGCAGCCATTAAATGCTATAAAGTCCCCACCTTATTGCGCCAATGAAATGATCGCCCAAAGCCAACCCTTACCGCGCCAACAATGCCTTTTTATTTAAAAATACCTATATATAAAGTTTACAATTTATATACATATTACAATAAATTGATAAAAAGGGAGCAATCTCTCGAAATATTTTAACAAAAAAAAATATTTTTTTTCTTTACAGATCCAGGTACGCCCTTTTCTATAATATATACATATGTAAATAGGTAAAATATCAACAAGGGAGGTTTATAAATGACTATCGTTCTAGACCCGTTCATAGAACGGGATAATGATCTAGATCTTAATATACATCTAAACCCCATGTAGAAGTATTTTATAGTCTATTTCAGTACTGCTAACAATTCAAGTTTACAAGATTCCAGACTTCTAGGTTACCCTCGTGTGACATGGAATAGATTAGAGAAAAGAAATTGCAAAGATTATTTTGAAAGAAACTGTTTCTTTGGTGTGGCCAGAAATCTATAAAATGTGGAATGAACTAATTTTCACGCTTCCTTTCAAATTTTGTGATCGATTTTTGATATAATCTCAGACCACATAGAAGTTGTGAAGAAATGTCTGGTAAACGTTTCACAAAACTGATGCGAAATTCGGTAGAAGAATTCGCAATGATGATTCTTTTGTGGGCTGTTGCAAGGATTTAAATCAGATTACTAAATATCAGAAAGGAGAGGGTAAAAATCTCCTTCAAAATAACTTTATTTAAAACATGTTAAGAGAACAGAGGAAACACCCAACTGGTCAGCAGAACAGGCTGTGCTCTCTTCTTTTGTTGCCGGCTGGCGCCGCTGGGGCTGGTTTGTTTGCTGTCACCTGAGCCGTTGTCTGGCCGACGTCCCGAAGTGTATCTCCTTTATTCCACAGAAGTATTAATTTTAGTATACTCTAACTCATCCTGATTGGCCATGGCAGCACACAAGTATACTCCTGGAAATTTTGAAAGAGGATCGAGTTACCCCAACTGCTAGAATGAAGACCAAACGGTGAATCATCTCCTTTTCATCTGCTCAGCTTTCTGGTAACAATGATGTTAAACGGCCACTCTCCTATGAATTACAAATCTCGACTAAAGAATAACAATGATGTTGAACGGCCGCCCTCCTATGAATTATAAATCTCAACTAAAGAATACCAAAGATTTATAATTAATAAGAGAGTGGACGTCGTAACATCATTGTTATTCTTTGGTTAAGATTTATAATTAATAGGAGAGTAGCCGTATTAACATCATTGTTATTCTTTATTTGAGATTTATAATTCATAGTAGAGTGACCGTTTAACATCATTGTTATTCTTTAGTTGATTAATTATATTTATTAATTATAAATCTCAACTAAAGAATAACAATAATGTTAAGACAGCCACTCTCCTATGAATTATAAGTCTCAACTAAAGAATAACAATGATGTTAAGACAGCCACTCTCCTATGAATTATAAGTCTCAACTAAAGAATAACAATGATGTTAAGACAGCCACTCTCCTATGAATTATAAATCTCAACTTGGCATAAATGTAAAATATCCCCAGAAGTAAATCTGATCGAAACTATTAATATATTCGACTTCCACTGTTGTTTGTAAATAAAACCAAAAAGATTTAAGTCTGACTGAAAACATGAGAGATCTTTTGAAACCTAAGGTACCTGTATTAATTATTAATTAAATGCACTAAAAAGGAAAAATAAAATATTTTATCTTTTCTAATATATCAATTAGATGTATCTGAGTGAAAATAAAAGCGGCGGGGGACTTTCATCATGAATTTCGAGCCTAATGTCATTTAATCTCGAATCACTGATTTTTATAAGTTTTTGCTTTATTTTTTACCTCTTCTCTAAATATGATCGACCCCCACCGCTTTTATATTCACTCAGATACATCTAATTTCTCTATGACAGAATATATTTTATTTTTTTTTAGTGCATTTAAATAGAAGCTTTTTTATAAATATATTAATTATTATAATCTATTTTTAAAATATTAATTGTATTATATAAATTTACATTTTGTAACGGACATTTATATTTGTGTGTGTGTGAAAAAATAATAAAAAGCCAGGTGTTGGTATTAAAATTAAGAAAAGGCATATCCTGTGACCACGAGCACATGAACTTTTTAAGATGGCAGAGCGCCATCTAGTGGAACAGAAATCAACTAAACGTTTATTTAGTATTTTTAAACACGCACACATTAATTCAAATAATGATAGCATTAATGTCTGCACCATTGTCAATTAAAAATATGTAAATTTCCATATGGATATCCATCTGCGCGGCGAGGTGTAACGGGGTGTCGAGATTAGAAAGATAACTTTGATAAAAATTTCGAGTTTTTAGCTGCTCTTCAAATTTTCTTAATTCGCCACATTTTTCGATTTCATTACTTGCATACGTCTCATTTATATCTGTTCCATCTCTTCTATTTTTTTTTCAAATCTTCTAAATTTTGATCAAGAGAGATATTTATAACCCAGGGAGCACAGAACACCAACTACCCGGGGAGTCCAGCTCACTAGTATGGACTATAGATGGAAATTTTGCCAGGAAGATATTGATCTAAAGAGACAAAAGTCGCCTCTCCCGTTAAAATAAACGTCAAAACTAGACGCCATCTATTGACTGTCGCCGCAAACTAGCGGCCTCGGATCGGCGACAAAGCCACAACACCAGCTTTGGCAAACTGAAAAGCGTCCAACTAGAGACCATGGTTTCGAGCTAATGTCCGCCCTAGGCTGACGAAAGCCATTAACGTTTATTTTGACGGGAGAGGCGACCTTTGTCTCTTTAGATCAATATCCTCCCGACAAAATTTCCATCTATATTTTAGCCATAGATTTGGCCCAGCCACTTTGCCAGCTAAACACCTCCTTGACAGATTGTCAAGATTCCATTAGATCCCGTGTGGATCTCATGGAATAAAGTCCGCCCTATGTTGACGAGAGCCATTAGCCCGAAACCATGGTCTCTAGGTGGACGCTTTTCAGTTTGTCAAAGCTGGAGTTGTGGCTTTGTCACCGTTCCGAGGCCGCTAGTTTGCGGTGACGGTCAATAGATGGCGTCTAGTTTTGACGTCTATTTTGACGGGAGAGGCGACCTTTGTCTCTTCAGTATGGACTAGTGTTGAGCGCTTTTACTTGCGTCCTGTTTTGATTGTTGAGTTGAACCAGTTGACCAGAAATTTTCATGCTGAGGTTGAGTGTGGAAGTCTGGTCATAGATGTAGGATTGAGGTGGGTCAGTCCAAGCAGGATAGCTGTTTACATCCTATGTCTTAGGAATGCTGGGCAGCTGAAGAGAAGATGATCGACTGTCTGTGGCTCTTCTGAACAGTGGATGCAGGTAGGGTTTATTTCGGGATGTACACGTGTAATGTCGGCCAGTACATGCCATGGCCATTATAGCTAGACTAGCCGAATGACCCGGGCAACGCCCGTGTTTTACCCGATTGAATGTTTTTATTCAAATACTATTTGTTACAATTATAAATTGGCGCCTTAAATAAATGCATATATTAGTTAATAACTATAGCCTATGTGCTTTATCTGCCTATGTACTGTTGGCTTCCGTAGGTAAGACGCTCGTAACTGTGTATAGAATACCGCCATGCGCGCGCACAGGGAGGTCACGTGCTCGCCGGCAGCCAACGGGCGCGCGCCGCCGGCAGGGGGGGGGGGGGGGGGGGCATTACGTCACTCAAGGTCACCGTCGCGCCAACGATGACACGTGATCGTAGCCGTCCAATAGGAGGGCGCCGGCCATCCGTGACAGAGGCGGCCGATGACGCCCTAGATGGCTAGATGATTAGGAAAGACGCTCGTGACTATATATAGCGATATAACTTTGTATATAGATGCATTTTTTTTTGTATAACTTTGTATGTATTTCCATTTATGAAATCAGAAAATCTTAAAATTTTAAAAATGGTATTCTGTCTTTTTATATTTTCAAATAAAAAAAAAACAGATTATAAGGTAAAATAATTATAAACATAGAATATGTGTTTATATATTTTGGTATGCTCCAGAAATCTCTCTGGTTTATATCAAGAAAGATTAGTTTGAAAAATATTACCATCAGATTAACATATATCAAATAATAATTACTAAATTGAATAGAACCAATTTTCTTATTATTTAAAAGATTTCTGATAACATAAATGGAAACACATATAAAGTTATATCTAGCTATAATTGATAGAAATTTAGAAGATTTGAAAAAAATAATAGAAGATGGAACAGATATAAATGCGAAGTATGGAAGTAATGATATCGAAAAATCTAGCGAATTAAGAAAAACCTTTGAAGATATATATCAGCTAAAAAACTCGAATTTGTATCAAAGTTACCTTTCTAATCTCGACACCCCGTTACATCTAGCTGTCCAGATGGGACATATGGAAATTTACAGATTTTTAATTGACAATGGTGCAGATATTAATGCTAGAAATCGTCATGGAACAGCACCGCTGCACAACGCTATTGTATACAAGAACTTTGAAATATTCCTCGACTTGATTGAATCAGGAGCTGATTGTACTGTGAAGGATTCTAATTACATTACACCATTGATGTTTGCTTCCGCCTGCGATAATACACGTTTTATGAAGGAATTAATCAGAAAGGGGATGAATATCTATGAAACAAATGAATATGGAAATAGAGCTGTTCACTTTTCATTGAAGGCTGGCTTTGAAAATTTTAAAATATTAATTGAGTCTGGAGATAATATTCACAAAAATGATAAGCTTTTATTTAATGCCTGCATTATGGAAAACATAAAAGTATTAGCATTCTTAATTAAGATTGGAACAGATCTAAATAGAGTATATTATGATTCTATGTCGCCTTTAAACTATGCATGTACAGCTAATAGAAGGAATATAATGACAAAATTGTTAATACGATCAGGCGCAAAAATTGAAAAAAAAAATATTCTGGGAGATACTTCATTGGGTATAGCAATCGATAGAAGGAATTCAACCATCATACAAGCCCTTGTTGAAGCTGGAGCTGATGTGAATATTATAACTGAATCAGGAAAAACATTTTTGAGTAATGCCGCAATGAAAATTTCAAATCCATATAATAATGATTGTAGCGATTTTAAACTACTCTTAAGGTATTCTGACATATTTGATTTGAACATCTTTTTAACAATAATAAATCTCAGATCTGATTTCCTTTCTTATGAGCCAATTATGCAGCTAATGATAAAGCATTTGATTCTTCTTCAACCAACATTGGCCATCCCAAAAAATATTCATTTGACAAAAGCCTTGTCTAATTTTTGGGAAAATTGTCAGAGTCAGATAAAAATGATGCAAAGTCATATTCTGGGAAAAAGTAGTATTACCTTATATAGGTTCTTGACAGAAACTAATCCTAACAAAGTGATGGGATACCTCAGAAATGATTCTACGGGGCTTCGACAATTTCTAGAATCGAACTTGCCCTGGTACAAAGAACATTTCCCTATTTACTCAGATATGACCGAAGAACGTTATCATGAAGGCATTAAAAGGGTAAAGTCTATTTCCAAGTTCATTAATGTCGCTCGAAGTAATTTCGAAATAACCAAAACACTCGTTTTGCTTAAGATCTTTTATCAAATGGATGTCTGGAATTTAGAAGAATTCTTACATGATAACTGATGTACTATGGTGCTAGAACCATTGAGATGTATATTTATACCTTTTATATGTAAATAACTTAATAAAAATAGATTCTAATTGATATTTAATATTTGTTGGTTCTTCCAATTTCAATATAACTTTTAAGTAAAATCCATAAATAAATGTTATCAACATTTAATATTACTACTCTCTTTTAACAACTATAAATGTGTTATCCTTATCCTCTCCTTTATCCTTTTCCTTTCCTTTAGTCCTTTATCCTTTCCTTTTTATATCTATAAAAATGAAATGCGAAATCGATGTTTGTTATCGCTTCAAGCAAAATCTACTGACTCAATCATTATGGAATTTCGCATGTAGGTAGCTGAAGATTTCGTTTAACATATAGGCTATTCAAAAAACTACAAAGGTTAATGTGCTTTTTTTTAATGTTTAACTGAAATGGATTAGTTCCCGCCTTTTGCCGCTTGGCGCCGCACTGGTCGCGACGATACATGAATTTGATTGGTTAATAATTTTACACTTATTTTGTTAGTTTACACGCTGCATTTTTCAAAAGGTAAGATTATATATATTTATTTAAACTCTTTGGAAATATTATTGTTTAGAAATATTTTTCTAATTTAATTGATACTACATTTTTTTAGATAAGGTATACTGTTTGAGTCTCATAAGGAATATTCATATTATATTATATATTCATATAATCATTTACGATTTAGAGCAGTGTATTCCATATTTTTTTCTTTTTCATATTTATTGCAAAAAATTATGTTTTTTTCTGTATAGCTTGCTACATATGTTTTACTATATATGTTTGTTCCATGCAACAGTTTTATACTTATTAGCATTTATGTTGTAAGCAGCTTCTATGATTTTTAATAACTGCTTTTTTTAGGGGTAGGCTCAATTTTTTGTTTTGCTGTCATTTGTATAGGTAGGATTTATATTTATCTGCTTCATATTATATAGCTGCTCATATTCTATATTTTTTTCTTTTTCATATTTATTGAAAAAATTTATGTTTTTGATGTATAGCTTGCTACATATATCTTCTTCTTCTATATATATAAAAATGAATGTTTGTATGTTTGTCTGTTTGTTTGTTGGTCTGTATGCACGGTATACAAATTCTCAGTAGTTCACTAATTCAAACCAAAATTTCCATACATAGGTAAAAAATAACGGGGATGACGATAGGCTATTTAAAAAAATATATAAATCAATTATTAAAACTATATACAGTGGACCCTCGGTTTGCGAGCATAATCCGTTCCAGAGCCATGCTCGTCGTACTCCAAAACGCTCGTAGTGCGAAACTAATTTCTTATTTTAATAATTGAAACTCGGGCAATTCTTCTTGCTACGAACAATTGCACAGTTTCCCACATTTTACATATTTCCCTAATCTGATCTGAAGGGAGGGATCCCAGTGAATTTTCATCCATCACGATTACGGGCAACCATCACGAGTTGCTCGTAATGCGAAATTTCACTCGTAATCCGAGGTAAAATTTTTCAAAAAATTTTGCTCGTACTGCGAAAAGCTCGTACTCCAAGGTGCTCGTAAACCGAGGGTCCACTGTATTCAAATTATTCAACTTAGCTCACGAGCAGCGCCCTCTATCAAGTACTAAAAGGTTATAAATATGTTTAAAATCTGAATCTTCTCAATATTTTATTAATAATATTTCGCTTAATAACACATATAATATAAATCTATATCTATATATATATATAAATGAATGTCTGTGTGTGTGTGACAATTTTGACAATTAAAAAATATTTATTGTCATCTTAGACAATATTACATCAATCAATCAAAGAGAGAGCGAAAGAGAAGAAAAAGAAAAAAAATACAAAAAGAATGAATGAAAGATTTACATAAATATTACATATATTTTACAAGGGGGATTAAGATAGGAAACCTCGACGCTGGAGGGTCCTGGACCAGGCGATGAGCGGGTCCTCCACCGCTTCTCCGAGCCCAACCTGGACAAAGTAACGATAAATTCGCAACTTTGCCGACGCCAGGATGAAAAGGGCGTCGTCCTCAAGGCCGGACCCGCCGAAGATCCAAGCCTGCAGGTCAGGGTGCCGCCCTATGATGTTGAAGGCCTCTCTGATGAGAGGCCTGATGGAGCGGCAGCACCAGTAACGGTGGCCGAGGGAGCGGTCGATGGACCCGCAGGCAGGACAGGAGGGGCCGACCGAGGCAGGATGGGCCGGATGGGGCAGGGCGTGGAGGGCCAACTTGAGGGCCGCGTCAGCCTCGTGGCCCGAGTGGGCGCAGCGCCGCAGCGAGGCCCAGTCGATCCTGGATGGTGGTGGACCGATGGTGGGCGACCATCTCGAGGTAAACCTTGAGATGGGCGTGGCGGCGAGGCGCGGGCGATCCAGGGCCCGTCGGGCCGAGCGGGTCGTGAGGCCGTTGAGGAACGGCGTAGCCGTCCCTCGCAGCACCACGGCCGCAGCTAAAGAGCTAGATGAGGGTGCAGACTCCGCCCCGAAGCCCACGGCGTTCTCGGAGGTCAGCCTCCGACAGAAGGCGCCCAGGGCCGCGGCGTCAGCCAGGGCCGAGCGCGTAGGTCGGGCGGTGAGGTGGCCCTCCGCGAGAAGGTCCCGGACTCGGGCTCCGCGCCAGCGGGCAGGGGCCAGGAGGTCGGGAGGGCGAAGGAACCGGCAGCCACCGATGATTGGGATGTCCAGCAGCAGGGATGCGGGGACCGCCCGGTGATTGAGGCTCAGGATCTTGGAGGCCTCCTCCCACAGCTTCAGCAACCGGAGACGGCGGGGCTGGAGACGCGTGCCGTCTGGTGGAGGGCAGATCCAGGCCTCGCTGCCGCTGGCGACTAGCCAGTCGAAGCCGTTCCTGCATCCGCGGAGCGCGACCTGCACACCCTTGAGGCAGGCGAGCTGGAGTTGGGTTGCCAGGTCGAGGAGGCCGAGGCCTCCGATGGCTACGGGCCTCGCCATGACGGCGGCGGGAAGCCACGCCGTGTGCTCGGGCCCCCCGACGAACCTCGCTAGTCTGGCCTGCAGCTTGGCGATGGTCGGGGGTGATGGCAGGTACCCGTGCAGGTGATGCTGGATGGTGGAGCCCACCAGCGAGTTCGCCGCTCTAGCTCGTCCGACGAGGGATAGGCCGCGGGTGAAGGGCGTCCATCTGCGGCAGGCGGACTCCAGGAGGGCGAGAAGATGCTGCTCCTGATGGGCTACGGAGCTTCTGGGGGCGATGTCGAGCCCGAGGACCCTGATGGAGGTGGTCGACCAGGAGGCGCCGAGAGGGGAGTCGCCGCGGTTGCGCCAGGCTCCGCACCAAAGGCCCGCGTTCTTCCCGAGGTTGACGGCGATACCGGAGGCCCGCTTGAAGTCTTCGAGGACGGTCGCCACCCGCTCGAATTCTTCGTCGCGATGGAAAAGGAGGACGATGTCGTCGGCGTAGGCGATGACGTTGCCCACGCCGAGGGTCAACTCCAGGCGACGAAGCAGCGGCCCCGTAGCGATGCTAAAGAGGGCGGCACTCACGGCGCAGCCCTGTCTTAGGCCGTTGAGGAGGGGGAAGGCGGTGGTGTGAAAGCCTCCAGCCCGGATCGTTGCGTCCGCCCCGGCGTACAAGATGTTAATCCAGCCCATGAAGGCCGGCGGGAGGTGGAGGGACGTCATCAGGGACTCCAGGAAGCCGCGGTCCAGGGAATCGAAGGCGGACTCCAAGTCGACGCCCATGACGGCCAGCGGCGAGCCCATGGCGGTGGCCTCCTCAACAGCATCCGTCACCTTGGCGATGTTCCAGGACGGGGACCTCCCGGGGACGGCGTAAGTCTGGCATTCCGGCACAAGGGTCCGCAGGTGGGGCTTGAGGCGCCGGTGAAGGATGGCGGCCAGGACCCTGTAGTCGGCCGAGGGCAGCGCGACGGGCCTGTAGCCGTCAAGGCCGCGACCTCCGCGGGCCTTGGGCACGAGGCAGATGGAGCTGCGCCGCGTCGACGGAGGTAGGGCACCGCGGAGACGTGAAGCCGCGAACACCCGGGCCAGAGCTTCCGCGAAGAAGTCCTCGTTGAAGGCGACGAGGAGTTCGCACGGCAAGCCGTCCCAGCCGGGGGCCTTTCCGCGAGGGAGGTGCTCGATGGCGTTGGCGATCTCGCTGGGGCTGATGTCCGGCCGGTGGAGCGGGTCCTCCTCACTCAGCTCGCAGGTGGTGGTGGGCGCGCTGCTGGCGATGAAGGCAGCTCCCGCAGCTGGATTGGTGGTGGGACGGGCGAAGCGGGGCCGGAAGGCCGCGAACGCCCTCCGCCGAAGCTCGGGGCCCTCGATGACGTTATCATCGTCGTCCCTGATGACGCTGACCGGGCGTCGGAGGCGGATGGCGCGTGCCAGGTCCGGCAGCGATGGGTAGTCGGCCCAGATGGAGGAGGCCTCGAGCTGCGCCGCGATGTAACGTCTCGCCCTGTAGACGTAGCTGTCGCTGGCAGCGTGGCGTGGGTCGTGCAGGGATCTGGCCTCCGCCAGCAGCCCCCCCTTGATGGAGGTCCACCTATCCCAGAAGGTCCCATCGTCGTCATCGTGCGCTGCGTCTTCCTCCAACTCCCGGATGTAGCCAGCCAGATGTTCGAGAGCAAGGCCCGAGCGGAGCATCGCGGCCAAGCGAGGCTGGGTGGGGGAGGAGACGGCGGTGGTGGGCGGGCCCACCTGGAGCAGCACGAGGCGCCGGTGCCGGCTTCCTTGGCTGCTGAGGAGGAGGAGGAGGGGGAGGTCTTGCGTCGGTGGGAGACGCTGCTTGCCTGGGGTTGCCGTTCCCTTGCCTGGCGAGCGCTGGGCAGTTGGCTCTGCGGTGGCCCTGTTTACCGCATTTGGAACACTTGATTCCAAAGGAGAGGAAGGCCGACAGGGTGTCTCCCTTGGAGTGGATGGTTAGTCGGGTGGGCAGCGTCTCTAGCCTTACGCCATCGCGGAGCAGGATGAACGCCTCCCAGCAGCCGTCGGTGAAGGTGAACTCCCCCATTTTGACCAGGATGGGGGCGATGGAGGTGACCTTCCCGAATTGGCCCAGGGTGTTCACGATGGTGCTGTCCTCCACAAAGCCGGGCAGGTTGGCCACGACTATTCGCTCCGCCCTCTTGCGGAAGGGGAAGACCCTGAGGGACGTACCCTCGATTTCCAGGCCGTCCGCGACCAGACGGTTCGCAAGTTTCTTGTCCGCAAGACCCACGATGAAGTGGCCGTTCATTCGATGGAACTGGGTGATGCTCCTTGGCCCCCCGAGTAGCGTGCTCATGGCCTTGAGGTAGGAGTAGTCCGGGATGTCTGGGCACAGCTCCACGAAGACGTAGTTCTCGTGGTTGGTAGTGGCCTGCCTCGCCCTGGCGTCGGCGATGTTGGCGCGCGTCGCCTTGATTTCCTGGGGCGGCACTGCTCTCGGCCCTGTTGGCCGCTTCAGCTGCTGGGAGCTGGGCTTCTCAGCAGGCCTGCTAGGCTGCTTGGCGGCGTGCTCCGGCGTTGTTGAAGTGCGGCGCCGTTTCTTGCTCTTCACAACGGTAAAACCCTCGTTGGCGTCGACCTCCGCCATCTCGCTGTCGGCCCAGTTGAGCGAGGCCGGGCTAGCTGGAGTTGCGCTGGTTGTAGCAGCAGTCGTTGGCGCCGTAACTTCAAGCGCGGCAGCCGGATTTGCATGCTTGCCGCCTGCCAGTGAATTAGCATGTTTTTGATTTTCAGAAGTTTTCTTCTGAAGATTGTTTTTCGGTGATTCTTCCTCACCAGTTTCGGAAACAAAGCTGGGCCTTTCAGGCACTGATTCAGCTTTTTCTAGGCTACTTGCCGGTACCAAATTTGGCATGTTGCCAGCCATCTACACGCACGCCAGAGGCGAAAACGGCGGAGCTCGAAAAAGCGTGGCCGCTCGCTCGCGTGTGTGTGTGTGTGTCCTCTATGGATTCAAAAACCATACATCCAATCGCCGTTATATTTTGGGATATTATTAGGTGTATCCCCGGAAAGGTTTACGAAAAATAATTTCTTGAATATCTTTAATATCCTTAGAGTTATTTGCAGATTTGTAGCTTTAGCTCGCAAGCAGCGCCACCTTGCGACGGAGATAGGCTTAGGTCTGCCCCACCCCGTGAGAGAATGGATACGTCCGGCCGCCGGAAGTACCCACCGACCAATCAGGGCAGAGTTGGTGACACAGCTGTGCCAAGTAGACAAGAAAAAAAGCCTCGCGGGAGCTTGCCCAAGATGACCTCCGGGAACTTCGTCCATCTACTTATATATTTGCCTTATTCTGTCTGTCTGTCTGTCTGAAGCTCACAGATAGAATGCGCGCTCATTGGCTGCCAGCAAACACGTGACCTCCCTGCCCGCCCCCCTCTAGACAATCCTGTTATCAGCTGTGTGATACATACACCTGTCTATAGCGGCCACTCTAGACAACCCTGTTATCAGCAGTGTGCTACATCCACCTGTCTAAACAGACCACCCTGTCTATAGCGGCCACTCTAGACAACCCTGTTATCAGCTGTGTGATACATCCACCTGTCTATACAGACCACCCTGTCTATAGCGGTCACCTTAGGCAACCCTGTTATCAGCTGTGTGATACATCCACCTGTCTATACAGACCACCCTGTCTATAGCGGCCACTCTAGACAACCCTGTTATCAGCTGTGTGATACATCCACCTGTCTATACAGACCACCCTGTCTATAGCGGTCACCTTAGGCAACCCTGTTATCAGCTGTGTGATACATCCACCTGTCTATACAGACCACCCTGTCTATAGCGGCCACTCTAGACAACCCTGTTATCAGCTGTGTGATACATCCACCTGTCTATACAGACCACCCTGTCTATAGCGACCACTCTAGACAACCCTGTTATCAGCTGTGTAATACATCCACCTGTCTATACAGACCACCCTGTCTATAGCGACCACTCTAGACAACCCTGTTATCAGCTGTGTGATACATCCACCTGTCTATACAGACCACCCTGTATATAGCGGCCACTCTAGACAACCCTGTTATCAGCTGTGTGATACATCCACCTGTCTATACAGACCACCCTGTCTATAGCGACCACTCTAGACAACCCTGTTATCGGCTGTGTGATACATCCACCTGTCTATACAGACCACCCTGTCTATAGCGACCACTCTAGACAACCCTGTTATCAGCTGTGTGATACATCCACCTGTCTATACAGACCACCTTGTCTATAGCGACCACTCTAGACAACCCTGTTATCAGCTGTGTGATACATCCACCTGTCTATACAGACCACCCTGTATATAGCGGCCATTCTAGATAACCCTGTTATCGGCTGTGTGATACATACACCTGTTTATAGCGGCCACTCTAGACAACCCTGTTATCAGCTGTGTGATACATCCACCTGTCTATACAGACCACCCTGTCTATAGGGACCACTCTAGACAACCCTGTTATCAGCTGTGTGATACATCCACCTGTCTATACAGACCACCCTGTCTATAGGGACCACTCTAGACAACCCTGTTATCAGCTGTGTGATACATCCACCTGTCTATACAGACCACCCTGTCTATAGCGGTCACCCTAGACTAGACAACCCTGTTATCAGATGTGTGATACACCTGTCTATACAGACCACCCTGTCTACAGCGACCACCCAAGACAACGTTTTTAAAATATTTTCGCACTCGGGTAAACCCCGGGCGTTGCCCGGGCCATTCGTCTAGTCTTCCATAAACGACCATGAATTTATTCAACCTTATCGAGTATTTTCAAGGGACCGGGAAAAAATGTTCACTAGATAAAACGATGATTTTGTAATGTAGAAAATTAGGAAAGACAAAATTCAGAATGACACGGCACACAGGGACCAGGAAAAAATGATCACTTTATCAGTTTCAAATTATCAAAATATATCTATTTCTTTTTATAAGTTTATAGAGAATTGTTTTAACAAATGTTCGTTAGACAGACCTTTACTCGGGTACCGATTAATATTGATTTTATTCAACTTATCGAGTATTTTTCAAGGGACCGGGAAAAAATGTTCACTTTATCGAGAGATTCGTTAGACAAACCTTTACTCGGGTAAAACACGGGCGAAGCCGCGTACATCCGCTAGTATTTATATAATAACTGCTCTAATTTGAAATATTTGGTAGGTTTTATTTATTTATATATTTTCATTTTTAGATATAACTGATCTAATTCGCCGTTTTAAAATATCTAATAATAGTTCGCTTAATAACACATAATATAAATATTTATATAATAACTGCTCTAATTTGAAATATTTGGTATGTTTTACTTGGTTCTTAACAGGGGTAAATATACCTAGGAGGATGGCTGTTTGGAACCTATGAAGGCGTGACATTTGTGGTGGTCGACAGTTTGTTCTTCATTGTGGAAAATGCTGATTTTTGAAGTATTTGATAATACTTTATGTAGTGAATATTTAATAGCAAAAAAAAAAAAATCTATAAAAAGACAAGCGCTTATTTAATTAGAAGTACAGTTAAACCTGTCTATAGCGCCCCCTCTTGGGACTCACCAAAATAGGGTGCTATAGAGAGGAGGTGCTATAGACAGGTCACTCTTAATGTAAATTGCATCGTACTACGTATTTAAAATCAGGCGCTATAGAGAGGAAGGCTCTATTTAGAGGGGGCGCTATAGATAGGTTTAACTGTATATTGACTTTAAATATGTGATTTGGTTTATTTAAATAAAAATCTATGGCCAGCCTTCCAGACTCAACCTCAGAATGGAACTTCCTGGTCAACTGGTTCAACTGAGCAATTAAAACAGGACGCGAGTAAAAGCGCTCAACACTAGTCTATACTAGTGAGCAGGACTCCCCGGGTAGTTGGCGTTCTACGCTTCATGGGTTATAAATATCTCTTGCTTAAATAACAACAGTATGTTTGTTTCTTAGTCATGTACGATTTTTAGCTCGGATCTAATTGAGAGGTTAATTTCTTTTTGTAAGGATTGTTTAGAGAGAGAGAGGACTTCAAAATAGTAACGAATGATAAATTCTAAATTTCTATCTTAAATCTCCTTGGTAATTTAAGAAAATAAAAATTCAGAACTGACCTAAATTTTTTAAAATATCACTTTATATTTTCAATATATATTTTTACAAGTCTATAATTCTATTTTTATTGTTTTAAAATAAGCCCTGATCCACATTGAGTCATCATGTATAATTGAATTAAATAGGTCATAGTTTTATTATACGAACCAATTAAAAATGTTCTAAATAATTGCATTGTCATCGCGAGTCAGCAAGTTAGAAAAATGCTGAAATAGCCTTATTTATATGAAACGCTTTTATATGTTTGAATAAAATTAGGGTGTAGGGTGACATATGTCATAAAATATATATTGAAAGATAAAAGAATCATGAGAAACTTCATACCTTGATAATTTCCTCATATTATGTAGAATTAAACATCTATTACTGAAACATATAGTCACACAATTACTTTATTTTTACCTTTTTAAAGGTAAAATTATAATAGGGCTTATAGAAAACTGGCTGTCGTTCTAGACCTGTTCGTAAAATAGGTAAGTGTCTTAGTATTATTATTAATATATGTTATCTCTCTTTTTTAAAATGGTTAAATTTTGTATCCTTTTTATTTTGAATCCTTTTCTATATTTCTCTAGCAATATCCTCACAATTATTTATATCTCTACATCTATATATATAAAAATCAATGTTTGTATGTTTGTTTGTTTGTATGTCCGGTATACAAATTCGCAGTAGTTCACTAATTCAAACCAAAATTGCCATACATAGGTAAAAAAATTACTGGGAAGACGATGGGCTATATTTTAAAAAATATATATAAATCAATTATTAAAACTATATATTCAAATTATTCTACTTAGCTCACGAACAGCGCCCTCTATCAAATATTAGATTAAATTATGCTGATGCAAACAAATAGATAATGCTAATAACAAACAATTATAAAAAAAAATCTTATCTAAATATATATCACCCGGGTAGATAGGCACACGGGTCAATCCCGGGGCGAAGCCCGGGTCACCCGTCTAGTAGTTAATACAGTAAACCTTAGCGGTCACCTCTCTATAAAGGACAGTTTTCATTTGCAAAATCACCATTTTTACTATTTAGCAACTCTCCAGTAAGAGAACACCTCTCCCTAAAGGTTACTTTGGCTCTGTAATTAGGTGTTGTCCTTTATAGAGAGGTAGTTCTAATGTACAACAGATTTGTTAAATGACAAGGGCTCTCATTACGAAAAAAACGTATACTGCTTTTTTCTTCTTTTGATTTTAATTGTATATTAAAATTCTATTCTCTAGTCTATTCCAGACCATCAAGGTCACCTAAAAGTCTGATATTTTGTACTCTTGCGTTGATAGTTTGATTGGGTGTATACAATTTTATACTTCTACGTGGTCTGAAAGTAAATTACAAGTTTATCACAAAATTTAAAAGGAAATATAGAAAAAAAGCTAATTGCCAATCACTCCGAAATCTGGATTTTTATCAACTTATTTTCTTAAATGTAGTGAGTGAGTCTACAAATTTCTGATTTCTGTGTGGCTTGAAGGTATGCTAAAATTGATCACAAAATTTGAAATACAAGGTGCGTTCATTAATTTCCAGGACTGCTCTCTATCTTTCAAAAAATAAAATAAATGAAAAAACTAATTTAATATTTTTCAAAATATGCCCCTCCTGCCTCAATACATCTGTTCCATCTTTTTTACAATTGTCGAAGCAGGAGATAAAATCACTTTTTGAGAGGATCCTCAAGGTTGCCTTCGATTCAGCTTGTATCATATCAACGTTGTCAAATTTCCTTCCTCTCAACTTCATTTTCAATTTAGGATAGAGGAAAAAGTCATTGGGGGCTAAGTCGGGGGAATAGGGTGGATGAGGGATCTGTATGGTTGAATGCTTGGCCAAGAAATGCAAAACAACATGGGCTGTGTGCGGCCGCGCATTATCGACGTGAAGTATCCAGTCATTGTTTTGCCATCTTTCAGGTCTTTTAAGGCGCACTGCCTCCTTAAAGCGCCTCATTATCCCCAAATAAACCTCTTGATTAATTGTACGTCCGAAAGGAATAAATTCATGGTGAACCAAACCATTAATATCAAAAAATGTAACAAGCAATGTCTTGACTTTGGATTTTGTAATTCTTGCCTTTTTGGGTTTCGGTTCCCCTCTTTCATTCCATTGGCTGGATTGAGGTTTGGTTTCCGGGTCATACTGATACACCCATGTCTCATCCCCGGTAATGATTTTTTGCATCCATTCTGGATCGGTCCGAGTCATTTCAACCATGTTTTTGCAGACATCCATTCTAACCTCCTTTTGTTCCTCTGTTAGAATCCGGGGAACAAATTTTGAAGACGTCCGGATCATGTCCAAATCTTTTGTTTCTATATGATGACACAGTCCTACAGATAGTCCAGTCTCTGACGATAAGTCTTTAATAGAAATTCTTCTGTTAGATTTAATTAATTCCTTCATTTTGAGCTTGTTTTCCTCGCAATGTAATGATCTTGGACGCCCAGTATGCCGATCATCGTTTACCTTTTCTCGACCTTTTAGGAAGCGTGAAAACCATTCAAAAGATCTTGAACGGGATAAAGCTGCATCGCCAAAAGCTTCTTTAATCAATTCATACGTCTCAGTAGCAATTTTTTCAATTTAAAACAAAACTTAATGCAGATTCTCTGCTCTTCGAAAATGGCCATTTTAAAATTAGAAATGCGAACCTTACAAGGAAGTTGTTTTGTTCTATTTTTAGATCGGCGCGTGCGCCACGAGACTCGTGCTTTCAGTCAGGTGTGGTCGAATGTCCAATATTTAACTCTGTATAAAATTATTTTCTTTAGCTTTTTTATTTATTTTATTTTTTGACCAGTCCTGGAAATTAATGAACGCACCTTGTATTTAAATTTAAAATAATATATTAGCTTCCCCCAGACCTTTCAGAAAACTGAAAATTTTCCAACTTGCATTGTCATCCGGTTTGAACCAATGTGCCAACTTTTAGGTGTTCTGTAAAAAATACAGTTAAACCTGTCTATAGCGCCTTCCTCTCTATAGCGCCCGATTTTAAATACGTAGCCCGATGCGATTTACATTAAAAGTGACCTGCCTATAGCACCTACTCTCTATAGCACCCTATTTTGGTGATTCCCAAGAGGGGGGCGCTTATATACAGGTTTCCAGTTCCAAATAACTTTATTAGGTGCCGCTCAAAAAGAGCAACCTAGATCATCATATTTGCAATATACTGAGGGGGGTGGTTATCTACAGAGGTTCATTTACAATTATAATTTATAATGATGTCGTTGGGTCCTCAGGTCCTTGGGGATATTTTTCTAGAAGGTTTTTTCTGGCTTGTTTGATATTCAAGGGGGGTTTGTTTTAATACAGGTTTAACTGTATATTAAAATTTGATTACAAAAATTGTGTATAGACAGATAGGGAAGTAGTTAAATAAAAGCTTTATAAACAAATCAAAATATTATATGCTGCACTTAATTCTTTACCTATTCACTCAATATATATGAAGACATCTGACATCTTCTAAACCCTCTCATTTTATTTGAGTCAATTAAAAGCATTTGAATACAGTTAAACCTGTCTATAGCGCCCCCTCTTGGGACTCACCAAAATATGGTGCTATAGAGAGGGAGTGCTATAGACAGGTCACTTTTAATGTAAATCGCATCGTAATACGTATTTAAAATCGGCGCTATTTAGAGGGGGCGCCAGACAGGTTTAACTGTATAAATTTCAACTAGCTCACTAACGATGACATTACTATTATTTGTAACCCTATTTTATATTTGAGTCGTATTTTGAAGGATATAACAACGATCCCTTTATTCTAAATGTGTATAATTAATTACTTGATGTGAATAAGGACTTAGTTTTAATAGATCTTGAATTTTGAAGAATTCTGAAAATGATATGAGAATATATAGATTATTTTGAGTTTTGCTCAAATTTACAAAGATATTCGAGATAGAAATTTGAATATTTTAGATTTGTTTTTTTTTAAGACTTTTAACAATCTTTTGGAAAAATGAACAATTTTCAACTCCAAATTAAAGCCGAGTTGAAATCATCCATCTCGCCAATAAACAATTGGCACTTTACCAAAAAAAAAAAAAAAAAAAACATAAGAGGCCGCAATTCTCTTTATTTACTTGATTAAAAGAAGTTTTCGTTTACCTTAGCTGGAGAAGAGCTTGTTTGAAATCCTTCTTTAATCAAATAAATAAAAAGTTGCGGAATCTTTGATGCTTTTTATAAAATCCTCAATCCTGTGATAATGAAGACGATGGAATATATTCTTTATGTAAATAAACTAAATATTTACATATTTAAAAAAAAAAAAAGGAGTTACCTTTGATAGATTTTAATGATATGAACTGTTTTTTTTTTCGATTTGGTATTAAAATGAGACCTAAAATAATGCTTCAATCCTGGTCACGACACCTTTTTTAGTGTTCTGTATATATTCCGCTTTATGCGTCCATCGGGTCTCAAAAATCATCCATTCTGGTTAGCAGCCCATAAATATATTTCCATGCTTCATTCATTAAAAAAAAGGTATTTAATTACTTAATGTAAATCAGAGATCATTTATAAAACCTGTTAACCTTTAAGAGAGAATAACAATTATTATATTCAGTAAGTAGTAACAAGTAGGTAAATTAGATAATGGATTAATGCCCAATATTTTGAGAAATCCATTTTATATTGCGTGTGTTGGTTAGATTTAATTTATTTTTAAATAAAATCAATAAAAATGAGAGGTATTTTAAAGAAAAAATATGCAAATACAACATTGCATAATATGCAAATTGACCTATATTTAGGGTAAATTTGCATATATTCCAAGGTCAAAGCTATGATAGGAAAACTCGTGTTACAGAACGAAATAAATATTTTATTTAAATTTCGACAGGATATAATAACAGTTGGCTAAACATATTGCGAGATAAAAAAATATATATTTATTTACATATACATAGATACCTCTCTCTGGATTCACAAGTTATAGAGTTTCATATTTACAAAGTTACAAAATTGTCTCAAGTTCCTGACGTGGAGGCACCAGGATCGCACTCCATCTTCCCTCCTTTATTTACCTTGAATTCGGCTTGAATCAGTTTCATTACTTTCATGATTGTTCCAGGAACGATATCAAAATGTTGAGCCAGAACCTCAAGGGACAACTCTTTTTTCGAGGCTACGTACAAAGCAGCTGCAATGAGGGTTTTTGGTTTCGGGCCTAAAACGCGATTTTGTATTTTGTCGATCACTTTGGCAGCTTTTACAATGAACTTATAGGGCACTTTCAATTCTCGACAGTATCTCTCAACCATGTCGGAGAGTCTTAAGGGTGGCATGATGTTACCGAAGAATCTTTCAGCATATTTCTCTGTTCTATCTTTTTTAACTTGAGTTATCGTCTCCAGTTCGGACCAAATAACAGGTTCACGGTGGATGAGACAAGCAGCCCAGATGGACGCTGACGTCAGTTTGAGGACAGATAATTTCTCGGTATGGTTGACATAGACATCTGTAAATAGAGTTTTAGCCTTTATGATGACAATGGAAGAGACTTCTAGGGAATATCCGTAGTTTTCAATCTTCTTGAGGGATTTCTTTAATGTCTTTTCCTTGTAGCTTCTATCGACTTCGTCTGAAAAGTCAAAATACGTTTCAGTATCTTCAAAGGTCACTCTGCTGTGGTCTGGGCCATCCTCGAAGTTCCGCCATTCCGGGGAATCGTCAATCACCAAGCTTTCCACTACAACACCACATTCTGGGCAGACAAGGCCGTCGTTGCATTGTACGATTGTAGCGTCTTTGTGGTCGGGACAAACGACACGTTCCGATGGGACAAAATATACCTTTTTTTCCATCTTTAACTGTTTGGTTTTATATAAACTTCTAGTTGTGGTTATAATATTTAAATTTGTTTATTTATTTGAGCAAGTATACTTGGAGGCTCAAATTTCTCAAGGATATTTATAAACCAATTTACTCGAGTACAAAACACAAACTAAACAAAGAGAGAGAAAACGAAATTTATTAAATAAATAATGAATTATTTTAATCTGTTTATTTTTAATATTATTGAAATTAAAAATATATATATTTATAATATAAATATTTTAAGAAATATTTTTTTCAAATAATATTGTCGCGTATATCAGACTGAAAACAGCTACAATCTCCTCCAATAGATGGCGTCTATTTCTAGTCTGGAACTAGTGTGGAAGTCGCCTACTGCTGTGGTCCTGTTTCCTGGGGCTGATAACTGTAAGTAGCTGTTTATATAGGCTCTGGGATCTAGATTACTGTAAATACCCGTTAATTGATATTTGAGTTATTATGTGATATGGATTAAAGATTAGAATAAAAGTGGAGTGTTAGCAGACTTGTTGCCAGTTGCTGTTATCACTCTCCCCAACACCACAGTCGCTACTCTTCTGGTAAGTCTCTCATGTCCCCCCACCAGTGGTAAGGCCGAGACATACAGCCAGAAGAAAGGAGATCCACATGACTGGTGGTTCCCGGAGGACATTGGGCTGCTGCAGGGTAAGGCTGCAGAGGTGAAGCAACAGAGCCTTGGTAGGTGAACCACGACGGAGGAAGCGGCGTCGTCGCGAAGAACAGGAGGGACACGCGCGACAATATCTCTCTCAATAAAAAAAAACTTTGAAAACACATTATAAAAATATCTTTAAAATCTATTCAATAACCCAGGGAGCACCAACTACCCGGGAAGTCACTGGTATGGACTTGGGCTAGGCGCTTTGGCTCGTGTCCTGTTTTGAAGCAATATAATAAAATAAATAAGAATGGCAAAAATATAAAATGATATATAATATTTTATTCTTTTTTTTTTAATATATTATTGAAATGTAAAAACTAAATATTTTATATTAAATTTTGAAAATATTTGAAAATACAAGGTATGTCCCATAAGTTTCCAGTCTGGGTCCATAAAAAAAGGAAAGATATTTGTAAAAAAAATATTAAAACTTTTCAAAGTAATCTCCCCTTGCTTCAACGCACCTGAGCCATTTAGAGGGGGCGCTAAAGACAGGTTTAACTGTATATATATATATATATATACAAATATAAATGAGGTATTATGATGCATTAGCGCGCCATCTGTTATGAAAATTCGAAACTATTATAGACGCATATGTTTAATTTTTACATTGCAGTAAGGGCAGTAGAAATTGTTTTATTTTTAAAAGAATCATACGCGTCTATAATAGTTTCGAATTTTCATAAATTAGGTATATTTCAAGTTGTATAAATATTTTTTAAATAACTGTTTTAAATTTGTAATGGCAGAAATAACATGCATTTACTTGAAACACTAAAATTATTTTAAAATATTGGGTCAAATTTTAAATAATAGAACCATGTACCATATTAAAATATGTATAAGTAGCCGAATGGAAAAGGGCAATACCTGGGTTCTCTCTGTGTGAATGTTTGCCAAACGAATAATTCTTTAGCAAATAGTATTTATTATGATGCATTAGCGCGTCATCTGTTATAAAAAATCGAAACTATTATAGAAGCGTATGGTTCTTTTAAAATTAAACAATAACTACTGCCCTTACTGCAATGGAAAATACCTCCCATTAATTTTTACATTGCAGTAAGGGCAGTAGTTATTGTTTAATTTTTAAAAGAATTATATGCGTCTATAATAGTTTAGAATTTTCATGAATAAATACCTAGGAGAAAATAATAGAGAAATAGATCTCTTAAAAAATATATTTTCTATTCTCTACTCTAGCTCTTATATATATCTCTTTAAAAGACATTTATAAAGTGATATCATTTGAATTTTATAAGTTCTAAAATTATTTCAAATATTTCTAACTTTGGGGCATGAAGTATATCGTGTTTACTCCAGTAGAAGGGGCTTTCATGCCCGAAAAAGTTATAGATTTAAATTTAATTAAAAACATAAACTTACCTCTGTAAGAACCTGATGTTTTCAGATTAAAATTGTTACAAAGGATTTATTGAATTACGAAAATTCTTGCTAACAACTGCTGAAATAATGTAGACAAAGAACCTTCTAACCAAACAGATCGTTAAGTCCAACTTGGAGCATCAAACTGAGAAAATAATAGTACAGGAGGGAATCTAAATAAACCAAAATATCACAATCGAAAACATATAATAAGTTAGAATAATATCAAATACATTTATTTAAAAGCACAAATACAGTTACAATTTATTTAAAAAAAAAATTGACTTTTTTTTAAATAAAAAATATATATACATGCAGGTCAGAGGTTGAGTTTTGGAGCTTGTAGTAACCTCAGACTTGCTTATTAAACTATACGTTCTCTAATTTGCAGCTTAAATAAAAGATTCAATAGGGTTGGTACCGAGAAATAAATCCTCCACTGCGACCATATCCACGGTACATCTTTCGGCCTCTAGTTCTCAGACCTGGAATGTTGTTTCTCTTTATGTTCACACGCAATTGGCGTCCATTCATTACTCGACCATTCATTTCAGACACAGCCTTATTTGCATCCGCAACAGAATCGAATTGGATATAAGCGAAAGCTCTGTGACCAATAGAGGTTTGTCCTGGAAATGTTATCTTTCTGACTGTGCCAGAGTTTGAGAAAGCTAAGTAAAGGTCGAACTTATCAATATTGTAGTCGACATTGCCGACGTAGATGGAAGAAGAGTCAAAAGTAGCTTCTACTTGAGGTTCTGTAGACGCTGACAATGGAGTATCTTCAACTTTCTCTACTTCTTCTACGTTTTCCTGAAGTAATGCAGCTTCATCTTCTTTTGTTACTTCACCAACTGAGACGTCGTCATAATCAAGTGAAATACCATCGTCCATTTCTTCTTCAAACTGAAGTTCAGAAATTTTATCTTGTTCTGACATTGTTTGTTTCTATATATATGTGAAATATATATTAATTTCTAATAAAAATAAACGAAAAGTAATAGTAATATAAAGGGAAAAGTAAACGAAAAGTAAAAGTACAAATTATAAAATGAAAAAAAAGTTAAATATAAATTAATCTGTATTTTTTTATCTAATTAAAAAAATTATCGTTGAAAATTTAAAATACATTTTTGTGAATATGAAAAATTCAAAATTAATAAAAATTTCGCGCCTAAAATGGATATATTATAGGTATAGCTGTTAGTTTGTAGAATTCATATTTGTGTAATCCAATCTTTTCTCTCGTTCAAAATTTATTTTTCTTCCGTTTTTGTTTCCAGGTTGGTAAACTTAACGCGCACGCTATGATAAAGAAACTTTATTTTTTTCAAAATATTAATTAGCCTGTCCTACGAACAGAGCTAGAAATACAATCAGTTCTAAGCCTAATTTTAACCTTAATAAAACTAAGACATAAAGTATGTATGTATTGTGAGGGACACGATATGTTTCACAAATATATTTTAACTTTATATTACGATGGACTAGCGCGCCATCTGTTATTAAAATTAGAAACTATTTCAGACGCGTATGATTCTTTTTGAAATTAAACAAATTCTACTGCCCTTACTGCAATCGAAAATTTAATGGGAGGGCCTGGCTCATCAGTGGTGAACCCTCCCAGCGGTTTCGCCAGTTTAATCTACCATACCGCTGTTATATTGCATTTTTCACTATAAAAGGAAGATCGAAAAATGCAATATAACAGCGGTATGGTAGATTTAACTGGCGAAACCGCTGGGAGGGTTTACCACTGATGAACCAGGCCCTCCCATTAATTTTTTCCATTGCAGTAAGGGCAGTAGAAATTGTTTAATTTCAAAAAGAATCTTACGCGTCTAAAATAGTTTTTAATTTTCATATTTTAACTTTAACTATAACACAAGTTAATGTATAGTTAACTAATAATAGTTAATGGCGTATGTTTTAGAAGAACTTTGAGATGTGATGATTGTAAAAATTATAAAGTAATCATGATTATTTAGCAGTTTTTTTTTTATGAAAATATTATTTTGTGAAATACACTTTATGGTCATTATCTATAGATTTTGATGACATACAAAAAAACTAAGAGCAGATTAGGAATCAGCGACATTGGAAAAAGAATTTTAAATGCTCAAACATCAAAAAACCTTTAAAAATTTTGTAGACTTGTGTAATACAAGTTAATTTGAAAAAAATGATTATCAAAATATAATATTTCAAATATTTCTTTTATCTATTCTCTCTCTCTCTAAATATAAGTTGTCTTAGGGATTGTGTGACCGTGTGGATTAACAAGGAAGACGGTGCCGAGGAGGATCCTACTTGTGGCGGACAATAAAGGCAAGTCTGAAAGAGGAAAAATAAAAATCAAATTAAAAAGTTTCTTTTAATTTTAAATTTGCAAGCTTTCGAGCAAATATACTGTTCTTCAACAGGCTAATACTCTATGTACAATCTCTAAATAATATTTATACAAAATAATTGAAAAACTTTTGTTATTGGCATGTGTGGGCGTGAATCAGTATAATATCTATTACTTTAGCTGTGAGCAGTCTGATGCATGCCCGCGACATATCAATAACAAAAGTTTTCAATTATTTTGTATAAATATTATTTAGAGATTGTACATAGAATATCAGCCCGTTGAAGAGCAGTATATTTACACGAAAGCTTGCAAATTCAAAATTAAAAGAAACTTTTTACCTGATTTTTATTTTCCCTCTTCAAATAATTTCTGGGTACTATTGCTCATACAATAAAGGCAAGCCTATTTATATCGATTTAAACCGCTATGTCTCCCTAGGGACACTTGCACTGTCATACATGTATGACATTTGTCTATACATATATATACAATAATTTTAGGTTGTGAATAGAATAGTCACATGATGTTAACAAGGAAAAAGAGAAAAAAAACGAGAAAAAAGAACTGTGTACAAAAGAAAGAAGTGTCTGGCAATATGTACAATCAGCATAATATAAATTATCAGTTTCTTAATAGATATTTGTGTTGCTATATAATTTAAAATATATCTACAAAAGGTATTGAATTTAATATACATTTCTTTACTGGAAATAAAAATACTTGGATCTGTTACTATTAAATTATTGTCGATTCTATAGTCTTGAAAACAGAACAATCTAGTAAAAGATGTATTGAGGTTTGTTCCTCATGCCCACAAAAACAACTCGAGTCTTAATAAAGGTAAGTCCATCTACTGTTTATTAATATTATCAATATCCCTTTAAAACTCTTGTAATATATTATAAGCCGTATCCACAACGAACCGACATTGTTTTCCTAGAAACCTTGTACGCAAACATCGACGACTGATAAACATCGTAACATAATATGTGCGTCTACCCACACAAACGCAAACACTAAATATGATTTTATAATACAATATAATGCGGCTTATGATTGTAGAACGACCTTTGAAAATTATCCAGCATGAGCTTTTTTTTAACGAAAAATCGAAATTCATTTTAAGGAGAAAGAACAACTATTTCCAACCTTAGGGATAAAGTATGAATTGTGAAGAATAATGATAAACGGAAAAATAAAGTGTCCAGCTTAGTGGACATGGCATCTGCCAAGTAAGCGGAACAATGTGGGTTTGATTCCCATCCCTGGACACTTTTTTTTCCGTTTATCATTGCTCTTCACAATTCATCCTTTCCTACTTCATCCTTAAAGTTAGAAATAATCGTTATTTCTCCTTAAAATAAATTTCGATTTTTCGTTCAAAAGAAACACATGCGGGATAATTTTCAAAGGTCGATCTACTAAATATGATATTTATTAAAAATAAGAATTAATTCCCCCCCCCCCCTTATCAACATACCCCTTCTTTTCTCTCTCTCTCTCCCCCCACAAATTCTTCTATAAATATATTTATCGTTCTGAATATGGAGCAATCCATATATTGAAATCTTTAGATAATAAAAAGACATATATTGGATAGAATAAAAGATTTTTTGAAAATTAAACAATTTCTACTGCCCTTGCTACAATGTAAAATACCTCCCATTAATTTTCACATTGCAGTAAGGGCAGTAGTTATTGCAATAACAAAGATTGCAATAACATATTGCGAATAAGCAATTTGGGAAAATGCCAAATATGATAAAGGTTTTTATATGACATAAAAATGAGGCTGTAAGGTGAAAGATGTCAATATATATAGACATCTATCTTTATGTGAAAAAATGGCGTTCTGCCATTTAAAAAGCACATGTGCTTTTGGTCAGGAAATGCCTTCTTTATTTTAAATTAATACACTGCGTGACATTGAAAATGGAACACCAAGAAATAGTGGCCAGAAAGTGATGAAACTCGGCAGACAGAGAGAGAGACAGGGACGAACAATAAGTGATCTTTATTTCAAAATGATAGTCATAATACAGAGCGAGAACGGCGTCGGCTTAGTAGCAAGTAGGACCACCGCGGACGGCGATGCACGCAGCAACACGTCTAGGTAGAGAGTCAATCAGAGTACGGATGGCGTCCTGAGGGATGGCTCTCCATTCCCTCTCAACCATTTGCCACAGTTCGTCTTCTGAACGCGGCTGTGGCAAGGCATGCAAACGGCGTCCAATGATGTCCCAGACGTGCTCGATTGGTGAGAGATCAGGAGAGTACGGTGGCCAGGGAAGCATCTGTACATCTTGCAGAGCTTGTTGGCTAATGCGAGCAGTGTGCGGTCGGGCGTTATCCTGCTGATAAAGGGCATTGGGTACCCCCTGAAGGTAGGGGAGTGTCACCGGTCGCATCACATCATCAACGTATCGTTGGGCCGTCATAGTGCCCTGAATACGAAGTAAAGGTGACCTGGAATCATACGCGATTGCGCCCCAAACCATGATTCCACGTTGTCGCACGGTGGGGCGTTCCACAATTGCTGCCGGATTGGACCTTTCTCCACGTCGACGCCACACGCGTACACGGCGACTATCACCGGACAAGCAGAAACGCGACTCATCTGAGAACACGACCCTGTGCCATTCCGTCATCCACGTCGATCTATCCCGGCACCATTCCAAACGTTGGCGCCTATTCGGTGGGGTCAATGGCAGTCTTCTTAGCGGACGGCATGAGTGCAAGCCATTAGCAACCAATCGACGGGAAATGGTTCTGGTCGAGATGGAATGATCTAGGGTGTCTTGCACATGTTTCAGGATGGCGGTACAAGTGGCTGGTGGGGCCGCCACTGCTTGTCGAAGGATACGCCGATCCACACGTGCTGACGTCACTCTGGTTGCACCGACATTCCTATAAATTGCCACATTTCCTTGTTCCAACCATCTTCTCCACAGTCGGTGCACCGTGGACGCACCAAGGTGTGTATCAGCTGCGATTTGACGTATGGACCAACCTGCCCTTTTCAGTCCGATCACCATGCCCCTCGTAAAAGCGTCTGTCTGCTTGAACTGTCTCCGTTTACGATGACCTGGCATTCTCTTCTTATAGTTTGCTGAAGAGCATTGCTCGATACAAATATTTGAATGTAATGCTACTGTCCTATAACCTTATGTCCATAGTTTACTTGAAAACTATTTCTAAGATTCCATCCTTCAGTGTAGCATATAAAAGCAGAATGATCCAATACAGTATTAGAGCTCTGAGAAGCGGTCTGGTGGATTAAATTGGCGAAACCGCTGGGAGGGTTCACCACTGATGAGCCAAGCCCTCCCAATATATTTTTTCATCGCAGTAAGGACAGTAGAAGTTTGTTTTATGTATAAAAGAAACATTCGCGCTTTTAGATCCTTTTATTTTATATGTATAGATGGCGCATTATTGCTTTGTGTTAATTTATGCCTAACTGGCCTTGTCTTTATAGTTTGCTGAAGAGCATTGCTCGATACAAATATTTGAATGTAATGCTACTGTCCTATAACCTTATGTCCATAGTTTACTTGAAAACCATTTCTAAGATTCCATCCTTCAGTGTAGCATATAAAAGCAGAATGATCCAATACAGTATTAGAGCTCTGAGAAGCGGTCTGGTGGATTAAATTGGCGAAACCGCTGGGAGGGTTCACCACTGATGAGCCAAGCCCTCCGAATATATTTTTTCATCGCAGTAAGGACAGTAGAAGTTTGTTTTATGTATAAAAGAAACATTCGCGCTTTTTGATCCTTTTATTTGATAAATTACCTATGTATAAGTATGCTTGTTTGAAACCAATTTCAAGAATATGGTAAATGCCTTGAGCATATGTTTTTGGATATATAAATAGATTCTCCCTTCTCTCTTGTATTGCTTTCCTTTGAGCGCCAGTGTCCTTGGCGGGACATCGCGCTTTGTATTTACAGTTGAATGAAGTTGAACATCAGGTTTTCTCCGGCAAAAAAAAAAAATTGTAGACCTGTGTTATTTTCTCCTAAGTATTTATTCATGAAAATTCGAAACTATTATAGACGCATATAATTCTTTTAAAAATTAAACAATTTCTACTGTCCTTACTGCAATGTAAAAATTGATGGGAGGTATTTACCATTGCAGTAAGGGCAGTAGTAATTGTTTAATTTTTAAAAGAACCATACGCATCTATAATAGTTTCGAATTTTCATAACAGATGGCGCGCTAATGTATCATAATAAAAACTATTTGCTAAAGAATTATTCGTTGGGCAAACATTCACACAGAGAGAACCCAGGTATTGCCCTGTTCCATTCGGCTACTTATACATATTTTAATATGGTACATGGTTCTATTATTTAAAATTTGACCCAATATTTTAAAATAATTTTAGTGTTTCAAGTAAATGCATGTTATTTCTGCCATTACAAATTTGAAACAGTTATTTAAAAAATCTTTATTCACACTTGAAATATACCTAATTTATGAAAATTCGAAACTATTATAGACGCGTATGATTCTTTTAAAAATAAAACAAGTTCTACTGCCTTTACTGCAATGTAAAAATTAAACATATGCGTCTATAATAGTTTCGAATTTTCATAACAGATGGCGCGCTAATGCATCATAATACCTCATTTATATTTGTATATATATATATATATATACAGTTAAACCTATCTTTAGCGCCCCCTCTAAATGGCTCAGGTGCGTTGAAGCAAGGGGAGATTACTTTGAAAAGTTTTAATATTTTTTTACAAATATCTTTCCTTTTTTTATGGACCCAGACCGGAAACTTATGGGACATACCTTGTATTGTCAAATATTTCTCAAAATTTAATATAAAATATTTAGTTATTACATTTCAATAATATATTTTTAAAAAACAGAATAAAATATTATATATCATTTTATATTTTTGCCATTCTTATTTATTTTATTATATTGCTTCAAAACAGGACGCGAGCCAAAGCGCCTAGCCCAAGTCCATACCAGTGACTTCCCGGGTAGTTGGTGCTCCCTGGGTTATTGAATAGATTTTAAAGATATTTTTATAATGTTTTCAAAGTTTTTTTTTATTGAGAGAGATATTGTCGCGCGTGTGTCCCTCCGGTTCTTCGCGACGACGCCGCTTCCTCCGTCGTGGATCACCTACCCAGGCTCTGTTGCTTCACCCTCCAGACAGCCCAAAGACCTCCGAGAACCACCAGTCACGTGAATCTGCTTTCTTCTGACAGTATGTCTCGGCCTTACCACTGGTGGGGGGACACGAGAGACTTACCAGAAGAGTAGCGACTGTGGTGTTGGGGAGAGTCATAACAGCAACCGGCAACAAGCCTGCTAACACTCCTCTTTTATTCTCATCTTTAATCCATATTACATAATAACTCAAATATCAATTAACGGGTATTTACAGTAATCTAGAGCCTATATAAACAGCTACTTACAGTTATCAGCCCCAGGAAACAGGACCACAGCAGTAAGTGACTTCCACACTAGTTCCAGACTAGAAATAGACGCCATCTATTGGAGGAGATTGTAGCTGTTTTCAGTCTGATATACGCGACAATATATTTGAAAAAATATTTCTTAAAATATTTATATTATAAAATATATATATTTTAAATTTCAATAATATTAAAAAATAAACAGATTAAAATATTTCATTATTTATTTAATGAATTTCGTTTTCTCTCTCTTTGTTTAGTTTGTGTTTTGTACTCGAGTAAATTGGTTTATAAATATCCTTGAGAAATTTGAGCCTCCAAGTATACTTGCTCAAATAAATAAACAAATTTAAATATTATAACCACAACTAGAAGTTTATATAAAACCAAACAGTTAAAGATGGAAAAAAAAGGTATATTTTGTCCCATCGGAACGTGTCGTTTGTCCCGACCACAAAGACGCTACAATCGTACAATGCAACGACGGCCTTGTCTGCCCAGAATGTGGTGTTGTAGTGGAAAGCTTGGTGATTGACGATTCCCCGGAATGGCGGAACTTCGAGGATGGCCCAGACCACAGCAGAGTGACCTTTGAAGTTGAACTATAATCTGTTTTTTTTTTTTTTTATTTGAAAATATAAAAAGACAAATACCATTTTTAAAATTTTAAGATTTTCTGATTTCATAAATGGAAATACATACAAAGTTATACAAAAAATCCATCTATATACAAAGTTATATCGCTATATATAGTCACGAGCGTCTTTCCTAATCATCTAGCCATCTAGGGCGTCATCGGCCGCCTCTGTCACGGATGGCCGGCGCCCTCCTATTGGACGGCTACGATCACGTGTCATCGTTGGCGCGACGGTGACCTTGAGTGACGTAATGCCCCCCCCCTGCCGGCAGCGCGCGCCCGTTGGCTGCCGGCGAGCACGTGACCTCCCTGTACGCGCGCATGGCGGTATTCTATATACAGTTACGAGCGTCTTACCTACGGAAGCCAACAGTACATAGGCAGATAAAGCACATAGGCTATAGTTATTAACTAATATATGCATTTATTTAAGGCGACAATTTATAATTGTAACAAATAGTATTTGAATAAAAACATTCAATCGGGTAAAACACGGGCGTTGCCCGGGTCATTAGGCTAGTCTAGCTATAATGGCCATGGCATGTACTGGCCGACATTACACGTGTACATCCCGAAATAAACCCTACCTGCATCCACTGTTCAGAAGAGCCACAGACAGTCGATCATCTTCTCTTCAGCTGCCCAGCATTCCTAAGACATAGGATGTAAACAGCTATCCTGCTTGGACTGACCACCTCAATCCTACATCTATGACCAGACTTCCACACTCAACCTCAGCATGGAAATTTCTGGTCAACTGGTTCAACTCAGCAATCAAAACAGGACGCAAGTAAAAGCGCTCAACACTAGTCCATACTGAAGAGACAAAGGTCGCCCTCTCCCGTCAAAATAGACGTCAAAACTAGACGCCATCTATTGACCGTCACCGCAAACTAGCGGCCTCGGATCGGTGACAAAGCCACAACTCCAGCTTTGACAAACTGAAAAGCGTCCACCTAGAGACCATGGTTTCGGGCTAATGGCTCTCGTCAGTCTAGGGCGGACTTTATTCCATGAGATCCACACGGGATCTAATGGAATCTTGACAATCTGTCAAAGAGGTGTTTAGCTGGCAAAGTGGCTGGGCCAAATCTATGGCTAAAATATAGATGGAAATTTTGTCGGGAGCATATTGATCAAAAGAGACAAAGGTCACCTCTACCGTCAAAATAGACGTTAATGGCTTTCGTCAGCCTAGGGCGGACATTAGCCCGAAACCATGGTCTCTAGGTGGACGCTTTTCAGTTTGCCAAAGCTGGTGTTGTGGCTTTGTCACTGACCCGAGGCCCTTAGTTTGCGGCGACGGTCAATAGATGGCGTCTAGTTTTGACGTTTATTTAAAGGGAGAGGCGACTTTTGTCTCTTTAGATCAATATCTTCCCGGCAAAATATCCATCTATAGTCCATACTAGTGAGCTGGCCTCCCCGGGTAGTTGGTGTTCTGTGCTCCCTGGGTTATAAATATCTCTCTTGATCAAAATTTAGAAGATTTGAAAAAAATAATAGAAAATGGAACAGATAATAAATGAGACGTATGCAAGTAATGAAATCGAAAAATGTGGCGAATTAAGAAAATTTGAAGAGCAGCTAAAAACTCGAAATTTTTATCAAAGTTATCTTTCTAATCTCGACACCCCGTTACACCTCGCCGTGCAGATGGATATCCATATG
>CP092873.1:76680641-76940727 GCA_030710605.1 Cordylochernes scorpioides
CCTTCATGGCCTCTTCACCCGCAGTGGAAGCACTTAGGAGCTCTGGTGCATTGGGCAGAGTTGTGGCCGAAGCCACAACAGCGGAAGCAGACGCGGGCGCGGATGGACTCCTCGAAGTTGAGGATTACTCCATCCACCACGATCCTCCCGCGAACGCCCAGGGCTCTAAAGGTCTTGAGGTCCACCTCGATGAAGGCGGTGCAGGTCCCGTTTCTGGGTGCAGAACGGTGCGCCACGCGCACCACCTTGTCCCCAGGAAGTTTTCTAACAGCAGCGGTTTCCAGGAAGGTCTCCTCAATTGTGGAGTTGGATGTCTCCTCATCCACTTTGAAGAGGCAGATCCGTGGCAGGATCTCCTTCTGCTGGCGGACCTTCATTCCATTCAACTTGCTGGCCAGGGAGGTTGTAACCTCAGGGATGGTGTCAGGATTGCTGGAATGGAGGACCAGCTTCCCCTTGGTGCGCAGGGAGGCCCAAACGCCTTGGGGGAGAGTGTGAGCAGCGCGGACTGTTTTCAGCATCTCCCTTGGGTCAGCCTGTGGGTCATCTGAGATGACCACTGTGTGGGCCGCCGATTTTTCTCCATGAAGGATCACTTGGGCGGCCGCAGGCTTGGAGACGTGGGAAGGCACAGGTTTTGAAGGACCATTCAGGTTTGTCCTCTTTGCAGGCGGGTTGGGAGCTTCAGACTGCTTCCTTTTGGTTGGAGCAGGAGCAGGCAGGGAGGAGGCAGGCTTCTTGGCAGGGAGAGCAGCAGGAGCAGGAGTGGCGGGCTTGATTGGGTCAGTCTGGGAGCTGGTTTCATTGCAGGAAGGAGCAGGGCAGGTTTGAGTGCCGCGGCAATCAGTCTTGGGCTTGTTGGCCTCCTCAATTTCGTCCAACTCTGCGAAGGACTCGAGGGTGTCAGTGAGGTTCTCTACATTGGTAGCGAGGGCCTTGATCATTTCAGTCCGCGAGGCGATGTAGCGTATCAGGTCCTCATGCAGGGATTTCAGGGCAGGATGGCCAATGGAGCTCAGGATGCTGCAGTTGCGTGAGATCACCATCTCATCTTCCCTCTCCAGGTCGGCGACGTTCACGATGCGGGTTGTAGGCTTGTAGGCCTTCTTTTCTTCTTGGCAGGATTCATGTCAAGAGCGATACAATCGCGTCTGGGGAAAAAAACAGAACACCTTAAATAGTCTCTCGATGTTATATTTTAATATTCTGTGGTTTAAATTATTTTTGCTTTTTTAATTTTTAAGAAATAAGATAATTCACCTTATTTATTGATCCCCCTTGTATTATCTATATATATAAAAATGAATGTATGTGTGTGTGTCTGTTTGTTTGTTTGTCCTTTATGCCTGACCAAACCACTCATTGGATCGCCATGAAACTTTGGGAAGTTATTTAGTATAGTACTGGGAAGGTTTCTAGCAAATAAAATTTTTGAAATAACTTTTCGCCTAGAAATAATCAAGATAAATATTCTAATTTATCTGTTATAATTCAACAATCTGCTCTAAATATTATCATGATGATACGATGATTTTGTAATGTAGAAAATTTGGAAAGACAAAATTCAGGATGACACGGCAATTTATTTGAGACAAGAATAATGATACAATTCAAAGGCAAGATACTATTCCTTTAACTTCCAATTACCGAGGGAACCAATTAATATTGATTTTATTCAACTTATCGAGTATTTTTCAAGGGACCGGGAAAAAATGTTCACTTTATCGAGAGATTCGTTAAACAAACCTTTACTCGGGTAAAACCCGGGCGAAGCCGGGTACATCCATACAAGAATAATGATACAATTCCAAGGCAAGATACTATTCCTTTAACTTCCAATTACCGAGGGAACCAATTAATATTGATTTTATTCAACTTATCGAGTATTTTTCAAGGGACCGGGAAAAAAATGTTCACTTTATCGAGAGATTCGTTAGACAAACTTTTACTCGGGTAAAACCCGGCGAAGCCGGGTACGTCCGCTAGTATAATATGAATATTCCTTATGAGACTCAAACAGTATACCTTATCTAAAAAAATGTAGTATCAATTAAATTAGAAAAATATTTCTAAACAATAATATTTCCAAAGAGTTTAAATAAATATATATAATCTTAGCTTTTGAAAAATGCAGCGTGTAAACTAACAAAATAAGTGTAAAATTATTAACCAATCAAATTCATGTATCGTCGCGACCAGTGCGGCGCCAAGCGGCAAAAGGCGGGAACTAATCCATTTCAGTTAAACATTAAGCACATTAACCTTTGTAGTTTTTTGAAAAGCCTATATGTTAAACGAAATCTTCAGCTACCTACATGCGAAATTCCATAATGATTGAGTCAGTAGATTTTGCTTGAAGCGATAACAAACATCGATTTCGCATTTCATTTTTATATATATACTAGACTAGACTAGACTAGACTAGATAGACTAGACTAGACGAATGACCCGGGCAACGCCCGTGTTTTACCCGATTGAATTTTTTTTTTTATAACAATACTATTTGTTACAATTATAAATTGGAGCCGTGGATGTCACTCTTGTGAAACGTCCCGCTCCAAACTTTACATGTACATCAGGTAAGCTGGTATTACCCTCATTTTCACCGCTAGAGGCGCGAGCGAATTGACTTTTTGTAAATATACATAATTATAAAGATAGAAGCTTCTATAGAAGATAATGATCATAATGATGATGCGCGCGCATCCGTGACATGAGGAATTGAGGAAAGACGGTCGTGACTATATATATTAATAATAAAATAATAATAATAATTATTATATCATTAGATAATGATAATGATCATAATGATGATTCGCGCGCATCCGTGACATGAGGAATTGACGGTGGAAAGACGGTCGTGACTATATATGTTGATGACCCGGGCAACGCCCGTGTTTTACCCGATTGAATGTTTTTATTCCAATACTATTTGTTACAATTATAAATTGGAGCCGTGGATGTCACTCTTGTGAAACGTCCCGCTCCAAACTTTACATGCACATCAGGTAAGCTGGTATTACCCCTCATTTTCACCGCTAGAGGCGCGAGCGAATTGACTTTTTGTAAATATACATAATTATAAAGATAGAAGCTTCTATAGAAGATAATGATCATAATGATGATGCGCGCGCATCCGTAACATGAGGAATTGAGGAAAGACGGTCGTGACTATATATATTAATAATAAAATAATAATATTAATATAATAATAATAATTATTATTATTATCATTAGATAATGATAATGATCATAATGATGATTCGCGCGCATCCGTGACATGAGGAATTGACGGTGGAAAGACGGTCGTGACTATATATGTTGATGACCCGGGCAACGCCCGTGTTTTACCGATTGAATGTTTTTATTCAAATACTATTTGTTACAATTATAAATTGGAGCCGTGGATGTCACTCTTGTGAAACGTCCCGCTCCAAACTTTACATGTACATTAGGTCAGCTGGTATTACCCCTCATTTTCACCGCTAGAGGCGCGAGCGAATTGACTTTTTGTAAATATACATAGTTATAAAGATAGAAGCTTCTATAGAAGATAATGATCATAATGATGATGCGCGCGCATCCGTGACATGAGGAATTGAGGAAAGACGGTCGTGACTATATATATTAATAATAAAATAATAATATTAATATAATAATAATAATTATTATTATTATCATTAGATAATGATCATAATGATGATGCGCGCGCATCCGTGACATGAGGAATTGATTGACGGTGGAAAGACGGTCGTGACTATATATGTTGACGAATGGCCCGGGCAACGCCCGGGTTTTACCCGAACTTTGTGTTAATTTATTCCGAGTGCGTATATATTTTAAAAACGTTTTAATTCAAATACTATTTGTTACAATTATAAATTGGCGCCGTGGATGTCTCTCTGTGAAACGTCCCGCCCCAAACTGTGTGTGTCTTGAAAATATAAAAATAAAAATGTGAATTTTCATAAAGATTTCATCATGTCGATTTTTTTTTTTTTGCATTTCACCTACTAAATCGATAGAGATAATTACATTTGCAACATGAACTTAGGTATATTGATAAATAGAAAACTGCATAGTAATAAATTTTTTAAAGGCACCATATCGTTTTTTTTTCAATAAAATCGAAACAAAAATTAACGATAAATAACGATAATTGCCTCAAAAAGAAATTGCCTTAAAAAAATAAACATTCGCGGTGATTTTGTCTTGCATTCGTTTATACAATTATTAAATACGAATGACCCGGGCAACGCCCGGGTTTTACCCGATTAAATGCTTTTATTCAAATACTATTCGTTACAATTATAAATTGGCGCCGTGGATGTCATTCTTGTATAATATATAAATGAGTTTTAGAAATTGTAAAAAAAAAAAAATGCATCGGCCGGGAATCGAACCCGGGCCGCCCGCGTGGCAGGCGAGCATTCTACCACTGAACCACCGATGGTTATGAAAATTCCCATCCGTGAGCTTCAGACAAACAAATAGACAGAATAAGGCAAATATATAAGTAGATTTACTCTTTATTGTTGGCTTTTTATCTTACATTTATTCTTCATTGTTGGCTTTTTATATTACATTTACTCTTCATTGTTGGCTTTTTATCTTTCATTCATTCTTCATTGTTGGCTTTTTATATCATATTTACTCTTCATTGTTGGCTTTTTATCTTACATTCATTCTTCATTTTTGGCTTTTTATTTTATATTTACTCTTCATTGTTGGCTTTTTATCTTACATTTATTCTTCATTGTTGGCTTTTTATATTACATTTACTCTTTATTGTTGGCTTTTTATCTTACATTCATTCTTCATTGTTGGCTTTTTATATCATACTAGACGAATGGCCCGGGCAACGCCCGGGTTTTACCCGAGTGCGTATATATTTTTAAAACGTTTTAATTCAAATACTATTTGTTACAATTATAAATTGGCGCCGTGGATGTCTCTCTTGTGAAACGTCCCGCCCCAAACTGTGTGTGTCTTGAAAATATAAAAATAAAAATGTGAATTTTCATAAAGATTTCATCATGTCGATTTTCTTTTTGCATTTCACCTACTAAATCCATAGAGATAATTACATTTGCAACATGAACTTAGGTATATTGACTAAATAGAAAACTGCATAGTAATAAAGATCATTTTTTAAAGGCACCATATCGTTTTTTTTTCAATAAAATCGAAACAAAAATTAACGATAAATAACGATAATTGCCTTAAAAAGAAATTCCCTTAAAAAAAAGAAACATTCGCGGTGATTTTGTCTTGCATTCGTTTATACAATTATTATATACGAATGACCCGGGCAACTCCCGGGTTTTACCCGATTAAATGCTTTTATTCAAATACTATTCGTTACAATTATAAATTGGCGCCGTGGATGTCATTCTTGTATAATATAAAATGAGTTTTAAAAATTGTAAAAAAAAAAAAAAAATGCATCGGCCGGGAATCGAACCCGGGCCGCCCGTGTGGCAGGCGAGCATTCTACCACTGAACCACCGATGGTTATGAAAAATCCCATCCGTGAGCTTCAGACAAACAAACAGACAAACAGAATAAGGCAAATATATAAGTAGATTTACTCTTCATTGTTGGCTTTTTATCTTACATTCATTCTTCATTTTTGGCTTTTTATATTATATTTACTCTTCATTGTTGGCTTTTTATCTTACATTTATTCTTCATTGTTGGCTTTTTATATTATATTTACTCTTCATTGTTGGCTTTTTATCTTACATTTATTCTTCATTGTTGGCTTTTTATATTACATTTACTCTTTATTGTTGGCTTTTTATCTTACATTCATTCTTCATTGTTGGCTTTTTATATCATATTTACTCTTCATTGTTGGCTTTTTATCTTACATTCATTCTTCATTGTTGGCTTTTTATATTATACTAATGATGATGCGCGCGCATCCGTGACAGAACCGGCCGGCCCATGACAGTCGTGACTATATATGTTGATATTCCAAATTGTACCTTATCAGTAGATTTGGTCTTATTATCTTCTAATCTATAATCCAAATTATTTGGATAATGATAATGATCATAATGATGATGCGCGCGCATCCGTGACATGAGGAATTGAGGAATTGATTGAGGAGGAAAGACGGTCGTGACTATATATGTTGATAATAATAATAATAATATAATATAATAATTATTATTATTATTATTATCATTAGATAATGATAATGATCATAATGATGATGCACGCGCATCCGTGACATGAGGAATTGATTGAGGAGGAAAGACGGTCGTGACTATATATGTTGATAATAATAATAATATAATATAATAATTATTATTATTATCATTAGATAATGATAATGATCATAATGATTATGCGCGCGCATCCGTGACATGAGGAATTAAGGAATTGATTGAGGAGGAAAGACGGTCGTGACTATATATGTTGATAATAATAATAATAATAATATAATAATAATAATTATTATTATCATTAGATAATGAGAATGATCATAATGATGATACGCGCATCCGTGACATGAGGAATTGAGGAATTGATTGAGGAGGAAAGACGGTCGTGACTATATATGTTGATAATAATAATAATAAATAATAAATAATTATTATTATTATCATTAGATAATGATAATGATCATAATGATGATGCGCGCGCATCCGTGACATGAGGAATTGAGGAATTGATTGAGGAGGAAAGACGGTCGTGACTATATATGTTGATAATAATAATACAGTCGAACTTGGATAATTCGAACCCCAAGGGACCATAAAAAAAATTCGAATTATCCAAAAATTCGAATTAAAGATGTTAAATTATTTATATAGGAAATTCTAGGGACCAAGATAAATATTCGAATTAAAGAGGTTTTCGAATTAAAGAAGTTCGAATTATCCAAGTTCTACTGTAATAATAATAATATAATAATAATAATTATTATTATTATTAGATAATGATAATGATCATAATGATGATACGCGCGCATCCGTGACATGAGGAATTGAGGAATTGATTGAGGAGGAAAGACGGTCGTGACTATATGTTGATAATAATAATAATAATATAATAATAATAATAATAATAATTATTATTATTAGATAATGATAATGATCATAATGATGCGCGCGCATCCGTGACATGAGGAATTGAGGAATTGATTGAGGAGGAAAGACGGTCGTGACTATATATGTTGATAATAATAATAATAATAATATAATAATAATTATTATTATTATTATCATTAGATAATGATAATGATCATAATGATGATGCGCGCATCCGTGACATGAGGAATTGAGGAATTGATTGAGGAGGAAAGACGGTCGTGACTATATATGTTGATATTAATAATAATATAATAATTATTATTATTATCATTAGATAATGATAATGATCATAATGATGATGCGCACGCGCATCCGTGACATGAGGAATTGAGGACAGCGATGAGGAAAGACGGTCGTGACTATATATAGGGATAATAATAATAATAATAAATAATAATAATTATTATTATTATCATTAGGCGGCGTGGATGTCACTCTTGTGAAACGTCCCGCTCCAAACTTTGTGTCTGAGAAGCGATATTTTTATAGAAAGATGATCTGGCTTTTGTTTTCTGCTCGAATGAATGTTTTACTGTTAGAATTTTGTTCCTGCGTACAAAATAATGAGCTGGTTTCACCCGTGGTCTCTGCTTTTTGGAATTTTTCCCGATATAATTTTGTATCTGATAATCTTACATGATACAGCAATATCGTCATCATCATTTTCTGACTAATAATATATAGTTTTAATAATTGATTTATATATTTTTTAAAATAGCCTATCGTCTTCCCCGTATTTTTTACCTATGTATGGAAATTTTGGTTTGAATTAGTGAACTACTGCTAATTTGTATATCGGACATACAAACCAACAAACAAACATACATTTTTATATATATAGAGATAATATAAATGAGTTTTAAAAATTGTTTTAAAAAAATGCATCGGCCGGGAATCGAACCCTGGCCGCCCGCGTGGCAGGCGAGCATTCTACCACTGAACCACGATGCTTTGAAAAATGGCCATATTTAGGTATTCATTCCATTCCGGATTAGTCCGCGTAAAAAAAGTTCTTCAAATGAAAAAAAAAAGCCAAAAATACTAATCAAAATGCAGCCGAAAATTTTCCTCAGGTTTATAAAAAGCGACATGCAAAATTTGGTACCAATTGGTTCAGTAGTTTTTGAGTTTATCGCGAAACAGACAGACAGACAGAAATTGACTTTTATATATATAGAGAGATAGAGAGATAGAGATAGAAGATATAATATAAATGAGTTTTAAAAATTGTTTTAAAAAAATGCATCGGCCGGGAATCGAACCCTGGCCGCCCGCGTGGCAGGCGAGCATTCTACCACTGAACCACCGATGCTTTAAAAAAATGGCCATATTTAGGTATTCATTCCATTCCGGATTAGTCCGCGTAAAAAAAAGTTCTTCAAATGAAAAAAAAGAAATAGCCAAAAATACTAATCAAAATGCAGCCGAAAATTTTCCTCAGGTTTATAAAAAGACATGCAAAATTTGGTACCAATTGGTTCAGTAGTTTTTGTTTAGTGCGAAACAGACAGACAGACAGAAATTGACTTTTATATATATGGAGAAAAAGGAAAGGATAAAGGACTAAAGGAAAGGAAAAGGATAAAGGATAAGGATAACACATTTATAGTTGTTAAAAGAGAGTAGTAATATTAAATGTTGATAACATTTATTTATGGCTTTTACTTAAAAGTTATATTGAAATTGGAAGAACCAACAAACATTAAATATCAATTAGAATCTATTTTCTATTAAGTTATTTACATATAAAAGTTATAAATATACATCTCAATGGTTCTAGCACCATAGTACATTAGTTATCATGTAAGAATTCTTCTAAATTCCAGACATCCATTTGATAAAAGATCTTAAGCAAAACGAGTGTTTTGGTTATTTCGAAATTACTTCTGGCGACATTGATGAACTTGGAAATAGACTTTACCCTTTTAATGCCTTCATGATAACGTTCTTCGGTCATATCTGAGTAAATTGGGAAATGTTCTTTGTACCAGGGCAAGTTCGATTCTAGAAATTGTCGAAGCCCCGTAGAATCATTTCTGAGGTATCCCGTCACTTTGTTAGGATTAGTTTCTGTCAAGAACCTATATAAGGTAATACTACTTTTTCCCAGAATATGACTTTGCATCATTTTTATCTGACTCTGACAATTTTCCCAAAAATTAGACAAGGCTTTTGTCAAATGAATATTTTTTGGGATGGCCAATGTTGGTTGAAGAAGAATCAAATGCTTTATCATTAGCTGCATAATTGGCTCATAAGAAAGGAAATCAGATCTGAGATTTATTATTGTTAAAAAGATGTTCAAATCAAATTTGTCAGAATACCTTAAGAGTAGTTTAAAATCGCTACAATCATTATTATATGGATTTGAAATTTTCATTGCGGCATTACTCAAAAATGTTTCTCCTGATTCAGTTATAATATTCACATCAGCTCCAGCTTCAACAAGGGCTTGTATGATGGTTGAATTCCTTCTATCGATTGCTATACCCAATGAAGTATCTCCCAGAATTTTTTTTTTTCAATTTTTGCGCCTGATCGTATTAACAATTTTGTCACTATATCCCTTCTATTAGCTGTACATGCATAGTTTAAAGGCGTCATAGAATATAAATATTCTCTATTTAGATCTGTTCCAATCTTAATTAAGAATGCTAATACTTTTATGTTTTCCATAATGCAGGCATTAAATAAAAGCTTATCATTTTTGTGAATATTATCTCCAGACTCAATTAATATTTTAAAATTTTCAAAGCCAGCCTTCAATGAAAAGTGAACAGCTCTATTTCCATATTTATTTGTTTCATAGATATTCATCCCCTTTCTGATTAATTCCTTCATAAAACGTGTATTATCGCAGGCGGAAGCAAACATCAATGGTGTAATGTGATTAGAATCCTTCACAGTACAATCAGCTCCTGATTCAATCAAGTCGAGGAATATTTCAAAGTTCTTGTATATAATAGCGTTGTGCAGCGGTGTTGTTCCATGACGATTTCTAGCATTAATATCTGCACCATTGTCAATTAAAAATCTGTAAATTTCCATATGTCCCATCTGGACAGCTAGATGTAACGGGGTGTCGAGATTAGAAAGGTAACTTTGATACAAATTCGAGTTTTTTAGCTGATATATATCTTCAAAGGTTTTTCTTAATTCGCTAGATTTTTCGATATCATTACTTCCATACTTCGCATTTATATCTGTTCCATCTTCTATTATTTTTTTCAAATCTTCTAAATTTCTATCAATTATAGCTAGATATAACTTTATATGTGTTTCCATTTATGTTATCAGAAATCTTTTAAATAATAAGAAAATTGGTTCTATTCAATTTAGTAATTATTATTTGATATATGTTAATCTGATGGTAATATTTTTCAAACTAATCTTTCTTGATATAAACCAGAGAGATTTCTGGAGCATACCAAATATATAAACACATATTCTATGTTTATAATTATTTTACCTTATAATCTGTTTTTTTTTTAATTTGAAAATATAAAAAGACAAATACCATTTTTAAAATTTAAAGATTTTCTGATTTCATAAATGGAAATACATACAAAGTTATACAAAAAAAATCCATCTATATACAAAGTTATATCGCTATATATAGTCACGAGCGTCTTTCCTAATCATCTAGCCATCTAGGGCGTCATCGGCCGCCTCTGTCACGGATGGCCGGCGCCCTCCTATTGGACGGCTACGATCACGTGTCATCGTTGGCGCGACGGTGACCTTGAGTGACGTAATGCCCCCCCCCCCCCCCCCTGCCGGCGGCGCGCGCCCGTTGGCTGCCGGCGAGCACGTGACCTCCCTGTGCGCGCGCATGGCGGTATTCTATATACAGTTACGAGCGTCTTACCTACGGAAGCCAACAGTACATAGGCAGATAAAGCACATAGGCTATAGTTATTAACTAATATATGCATTTATTTAAGGCGCCAATTTATAATTGTAACAAATAGTATTTGAATAAAAACATTCAATCGGGTAAAACACGGGCGTTGCCCGGGTCATTCGGCTAGTCTAGCTATAATGGCCATGGCATGTACTGGCCGACATTACACGTGTACATCCCGAAATAAACCCTACCTGCATCCACTGTTCAGAAGAGCCACAGACAGTCGATCATCTTCTCTTCAGCTGCCCAGCATTCCTAAGACATAGGATGTAAACAGCTATCCTGCTTGGACTGACCCACCTCAATCCTACATCTATGACCAGACTTCCACACTCAACCTCAGCATGGAAATTTCTGGTCAACTGGTTCAACTCAGCAATCAAAACAGGACGCAAGTAAAAGCGCTCAACACTAGTCCATACTGAAGAGAAAAAGGTCGCCTCTCCCGTCAAAATAGACGTCAAAACTAGACGCCATCTATTGACCGTCACCGCAAACTAGCGGCCTCGGATCGGTGACAAAGCCACAACTCCAGCTTTGACAAACTGAAAAGCGTCCACCTAGAGACCATGGTTTCGGGCTAATGGCTCTCGTCAACATAGGGCGGACTTTATTCCATGAGATCCACACGGGATCTAATGGAATCTTGACAATCTGTCAAAGAGGTGTTTAGCTGGCAAAGTGGCTGGGCCAAATCTATGGCTAAAATATAGATGGAAATTTTGTCGGGAGGATATTGATCTAAAGAGACAAAGGTCGCCTCTCCCGTCAAAATAAACGTTAATGGCTTTCGTCAGCCTAGGGCGGACATTAGCCCGAAACCATGGTCTCTAGGTGGACGCTTTTCAGTTTGCCAAAGCTGGTGTTGTGGCTTTGTCACCGATCCGAGGCCGCTAGTTTGCGGCGACGTCAATAGATGGCGTCTAGTTTTGACGTTTATTTTAACGGGAGAGGCGACTTTTGTCTCTTTAGATCAATATCTTCCTGGCAAAATCCATCTATAGTCCATACTAGTGAGCTGGACTCCCCGGGTAGTTGGTGTTCTGTGCTCCCTGGGTTATAAATATCTCTCTTGATCAAAATTTAGAAGATTTGAAAAAAATAATAGAAAATGGAACAGATATAAATGAGACGTATGCAAGTAATAAATCGAAAAATGTGGCGAATTAAGAAAATTTGAAGAGCAGCTAAAAACTCGAAATTTTTATCAAAGTTATCTTTCTAATCTCGACACCCCGTTACACCTCGCCGCGCAGATGGATATCCATATGGAAATTTACAGATTTTTAATTGACAATGGTGCAGACATTAATGCTATCATTATTTGAATTAATGTGTGTTTGTGTTTAAAAATACTAAATAAACGTTTAGTTGATTTCTGTTCCACTAGATGGCGCTCTGCCATCTTAAAAAGTTCATGTGCTCGTGGTCACAGGATATGCCTTTTCTTAATTTTAATACCAACACCTGACTTTTTATTATTTTTTTCACACACACACATATAAATGTCCGTTACAAAATGTAAATTTATATAATACAATTAATATTTTAAAAATAGATTATAATAATTAATATATTTATAAAAAAGCTTCTATTTAATGCACTAAAAAAAATATATATTCTGTCATAGAGAAATTAGATGTATCTGAGTGAATATAAAAGCGGTGGGGGTCGATCATATTTAGAGAAGAGGTAAAAATATAGCAAACACTTATAAAAATCAGTGATTCGAGATTAAATGACATTAGGCTCGAAATTCATGATGATCGTCCCCCCGCTTTTATTTTCACTCAGATACATCTAATTGATATATTAGAAAAGATAAAATATTTTATTTTTCCTTTTTAGTGCATTTAATTAATAATTAATCCAGGTACCTTAGGTTTCAAAAGATCTCTCATGTTTTCAGTCAGACTTAAATCTTTTTGGTTTTATTTACAAATAACAGTGGAAGACGAATATAAGGATAGTGTCAAGCAGATTTACTTCTGGGGATATTTTGCATTTATGCCAAGTTGAGATTTATAATTCATAGGCTGTCTTAACATCATTGTTATTCTTTAGTTGAGATTTATAATTCATAGGAGAGTGGCTGTCTTAACATCATTGTTATTCTTTAGTTGAGATTTATAATTCATAGGAGAGTGGCTGTCTTAACATCATTGTTATTCTTTAGTTGAGATTTATAATTCATAAGAGAGTGGCTGTCTTAACATCATTGTTATTCTTTAGTTGAGATTTATAATTCATAGGAGAGTGGCTGTCTTAACATCATTGTTATTCTTTAGTTGAGATTTATAATTCATAGGAGAGTGGCTGTCTTAACATCATTGTTATTCTTTAGTTGAGATTTATAATTAATAAATATAATTAATCAACTAAAGAATAACAATGATGTTAAACGGTCACTCTACTATGAATTATAAATCTTAATCAAATAATAACAATGATGTTACGACGTCACTCTCCTATTAATTATAAATCATTGTTATTCTTTAGTTGAGATTTATAATTCATAGGAGAGTGTCCGTTTAACATCATTGTTACCAGAAAGCTGAGCAGATGAAAAGGAGATGATTCACTGTTTGGTCTTCATTCTAGCAGTTGTGGTAAATCGATCCTCTTTCAAAATTTCCAGGAGTATACTTGTGTGTTGCCATGGCCAATTAGGATGGTTGTTGAAGTGTACTCATGCTAGATTCTTGGAAGCATTGAGATTATTATTGGCGTAAATATTCTGAAGATTGCTAGTTAGAGTATACTAAAATTAATACTTCTCTGTGGAATAAAGAGATACACTTCGGGACGTCGGCCAGACAACGGCTCGGGTGACAGCAAACAAACAAGCCCCAGCGCGCCAGCCGGCAACAAAAGAAGAGAGCACAGCCTGTTCTGCTGACCAGTTGGGTGTTTCCTCTGTTCTCTTAACATGTTTTGAATAAAGTTAGTTTGAAGGAGATTTTTACCCTCTCCTTTCTGATATTTAGTAATCTGATTTAAATCCTTGCAACAGCCCACAAAAGAATCATCATTGCGAATTCTTCTACCGAATTTCGCATCAGTGTTTTGTGAAACGTTTACCAGACATTTCTTCACAACTTCTATGTGGTCTGAGGTTATATCAAAAATCGATCACAAATTTGAAAGGAAGCGTGAAAATTAGTTCATTCCACATTTTATAGATTTCTGGCCACACCAAAGAAACAGTTTCTTTCAAAATAATCTTTGCAATTTCTTTTCTCTAATCTATTCCATGTCACACGAGGGTAACCTAGAAGTCTGGAATCTTGTAAACTTGAATTGTTAGCAGTACTGAAATAGACTATAAAATACTTCTACATGGGGTTTAGATGTATATTAAGATCTAGATCATTATCCCGTTCTATGAACGGGTCTAGAACGATAGTCATTTATAAACCTCCCTTGTTGATATTTTACCTATTTACATATGTATATATTATAGAAAAGGGCGTACCTGGATCTGTAAAGAAAAAAAATAATTTTTTTTGTTAAAATATTTCGAGAGATTGCTCCCTTTTTATCAATTTATTGTAATATGTATATAAATTGTAAACTTAATATATAGGTATTTTTAAATAAAAGGCATTGTTGGCGCGGTAAGGGTTGGCTTTGGGCGATCATTTCATTGGCGCAATAAGGTGGGGACTTTATAGCATTTAATGGCTGCTAGAGCAACTTTGGGCCATCATTTCAATGACGTATTAAGGTGGGGACTTTATAGCATTTAATGGCTGCTAGAGCAACTTTGGGCCATCATTTCATTGGTGTAATAAGGTGGGGACTTTATAGCATTTAGTGGCTGCTAGAGCAACTTTGGGCGATCATTTCATTCGTGTAATAAGGTGGGGACTTTATAGCATTTAATGGCTGCCAGAGCAACTTTGGCCCATTATTTCATTGACATAATAAGGTGGAGGCTTTATATAATTTAATGACTGCCAGAGCAACTTTGGCCCATCATTTCATTCGTGTAATAAGGTGGGGACTTTATAGCATTTAATGACTGCCAGAGCAACCTTTGGGCGATCATTTCATTGGCGCAATAAGGTGGGGACTTTATAGCATTAATGGCTGCCAGAGCAACTTTGGCCCATTATTTCATTGACATAATAAGGTGGAGGCTTTATAATTTAATGACTGCCAGAGCAACTTTGGGCCATCATTTCATTGACCTAATAAGGTGGTGCTTTATAACATTTAATGGCTGCCAGAGCAACTTTGGACGATATTTTCTTTGAAGTAATAAGGTGGAGGCTTTATATAATTTAATGACTGCCAGAGCAACTTTGGGCCATCATTTCATTGACCTAATAAGGTGGTGGCTTTATAACATTTAATGGCTGCCAGAGCAACTTTGGACGATATTTTCTTTGAAGTAATAAGGTGGAGGCTTTATATAATTTAATGACTGCCAGAGCAACTTTGGACGATATTTTCTTTGAAGTAATAAGGTGGGGGCTTTATAACATTTAATGGCTGCCAGAGCAACTTTGGACGATATTTTCTTTGAAGTAATAAGGTGGGGGCTTTATAACATTTAATGGCTGCCAGAGCAACTTTGGGCGATCATTTCATTGGTGTAATAAGGTGGGGGCTTTATAACATTTAATGGCTGCCAGAGCAAATTTGGGCCATCATTTCATTGACCTAATAAGGTGGGGACTTTATAGCATTTAATGGCTGCCAGAGCAACTTTGGACGATATTTTCTTTGAAGTAAAAGGTGGGGGCTTTATAACATTTAATGGCTGCCAGAGCAAATTTGGGCCATCATTTCATTGACCGTAATAAGGTGGGGACTTTATAGCATTTAATGGCTGCCAGAGCAACTTTGGACGATATTTTCTTTGAAGTAATAAGGTGGGGGCTTTATAACATTTAATGGCTGCCAGAGCAAATTTGGGCCATCATTTCATTCACCCAAATATGGTGGGGACTTTATAGCATTTAATGGCTGCCAGAGCAACTTTGGACGATATTTCTTTGAAGTAATAAGGTGGGGGCTTTATAACATTTAATGGCTGCCAGAGCAACTTTGGGCCATCATTTCATTGACGTAATAAGGTGGGACTTTATAGTATTTAATGGCTGCCAGAGCAACTTTGGGCGATCATTTCATTGGTGCAATAAGATGAAGAACTTTATAGCATTTAATGGCTGCCAGAGCAACTTTGGGCCATCATTTCATTGACGTAATAAGGTGGGGCTTTGCGCCCGCCCCGCCGCCTCCTTCCTAATTCCGAGGGAGTTTACTGGGGGAAGAAGAGGAGGGGGTGGTGCCGTGTGGAGGGGAAATCATGCTAGCTAGGGGGCAGTCGTACTAATCATCTGAGGTGGAAGATGTGGGCAACGGGGACACGGGTTAGTAACGAGGGAAGGGACAACGAAGGTGGACTCAATGGGAGCGACAACGGAGGTGGACACAAGAGGCGGGACAAGGGGACAAAGTTGGTAGACAGAGAGAACAACTGGAGGACATGAAGGACAAATGGGGGGGACAAACCATCGCCGTGATGTGGACATTCAGGGGGAACAGTCAGGCGAGAGCTAATAGAGGATATAGGTGATCCACAGCAATATATTCTTCCTCCCTATAACAGTTAAAACTGCTTTAGATCTCTATCTGTGTGAACTATGCACTTGATTGATCGATAAGATGTCAATAAAGTTGTTAATTGTCCCTATTTTTTATTTTATTTCAACACACAAAACGCCATATCCCGGCTAGGGATAATTGCGTTGATTTACTTTTTTTATATCTATCTACTATCTTTCTCTCTTATAATAATTCAGGTTTAGTTCTAATAACCACTTATTATATATATTTGTTCTCAAATACCAGAAACTAACACTTTCTGTAGCGTGCATCATATAACCTGCACTACACTTCTCTATCCTACATGATCTCTATGTAGTTAACAACATTTCTACCTTATATAAATACCGCGCTATAACAGCAAACTTAATTCTTGTAATTAACACGTGGTTATAGGATTTACATAATTCTGGAAATTATTTTATTCATAGAGAAATATATATTCGGCGTAAAACTTTGTACTTTTTTGCATAAAACACAATAAGAGACTGCTATAATTAATGTAAAAAAATGAATATATCTTAAAATAATAATTTTGATTATTAATATTTATTAAACATATATCATTATTAAGCTGCAAATATATAGAACTAGCCGAATGACCCGGGCAACGCCCGTGTTTTACCCGACTGTAGATGTTACAACGGTGATCCTTAGGTCGCTGGTTCAAATCCGGCTCGAGGGAGCCGGCGAGCACGTGGCCTCCCTGTGCGCGCGCATCCGTGACAGAGGCGGCCGGCCGATGAGGAAAGACGGTCGTGACTATATATATTAATAGTGGCCTTTTTATTCTTTTTTTTGTGAGAATCAATATAATACTATAAATAATAATATAGATATCTAATTAATTTTTTTTTTTACATTTCAATAATTTGCCAAACATCTATATTGTTTCAAGTAAATGCATGTTATTTCTGCCATTACGAATTTAAAACAGTTATTAAAAATATAATCTTTAATCATACTTGAAATCTACCTAATTTATGAAAATTCGAAACTATTATAGACGTGTATGATTCATTTAAAAATAAAACAATTTCTACTGCCTTTACTGCAATGGAAATATTAATCATACGCTTCTATAATAGTTTCGAATTTTCATAACAGATGGCGTGTTATGGATCATAATACCTAATTTATATTTGATGATGTTTTATACAGTTAAACCTGTCTATAGCGCCCTCTCTAAAAAGCACCTTCCTCTCTATAGCGCCCGATTTTAAATAAGTAGTACGATGCGATTTACATTAAAAGTGACCTGTCTATAGCACCCCCTCTCTATTGCACCCTATTTTGTGTGAGTCCCAAGGGGGGGCGCTATAGACAGGTTTAACAGCATATAAATTAAATTTTAAATACCCCTATATACCCATTCAAAAATTTCACACAATTATATCGTCAATAATAACTAGTTTTTGGAAAGAATATACAAGTATAGTATAAGAACATACAAGTGTAAGAATACACGTGTATGTAACAATTCAGATTTAGAAAACATCTAGATTCTTATTAAAGTATATCATAGATAAATACCGACTCCTCTCTAAGAATTTGTTTCTTTTCATAATTAAACTCGGAGGTATTAATCAGGGTAGAATTGAAAAAAAACTCTCATTGCAGTTTATAAATACAATTTAAATCTCAAACTTCCCTCAGAGATGTTTACTTTGTTAATATCAATCCACGAGACTCTCGTGTGGTTCTCTTCAGCTGAACATGGGATAAACAACACGTGTTTATAGTGAATCCAAATCTATATAAATATTTCCACACAGTTCATCTCTTTAAAACACAAAACTAATTGAGAGTGTTCTCTTAACATAAACAAAATAGCATTTTAAAATTACGATGTACTAGAGCGCCATCTGTTATCAAATTATAAAACTATTTTAGAGGCGTGACATTCTTTTTAAAATAAAACAATTTCTACTGTCCTTACTGCGATGGAAAAATTAAAGGGAGGGCCTGGCTCATCAGTGGTGAACCCTCCCAGCGGTTTCGCCAGTTTAATCTACCATACCGCTGTTATATTGCATTTTTTGGAACTTCCTTTTATAGGTGACTGTTGTAAGACTCTTGGAATGGGTATTTTAGAAGAACTATGGACATAAGCTTTTAGGACAGCAGAATTAAATATAATTATAAATATATAATATGCTTCGAGCAATCGCTCTTCCGCAAATATCAAATTGTGTCTTTTATTAGAACAATAATGTTACGATGTACTAGAGCGCCATCTGTTATCAAATTATAAAACTATTTTAGAGGCGTGACATTCTTTTTAAAATAAAACAATTTCTACTGTCCTTACTGCGATGGAAAAATTAAAGGGAGGGCCTGGCTCATCAGTGGTGAACCCTCCCAGCGGTTTCGCCAGTTTAATCTACCATACCGCTGTTATATTGCATTTTTTGGAACTTCCTTTTATAGGTGACTGTTGTAAGACTTGGAATGGGTATTTTAGAAGAACTATGGACATAAAAGCGATTGCTCGAAGCATATTATATTTTAATTATATTTAATTCTGCTGTCCTAAAAGCTTATGTCCATAGTTCTTCTAAAATACCCATTCCAAGAGTCTTACAACAGTCACCTATAAAAGGAAGTTCCAAAAAATGCAATATAACAGTGGTATGGTAGATTAAACTGGCGAAACCGCTGGGAGGGTTCACCACTGATGAGCCAGGCCCTCCCTTTAATTTTTCCATCGCAGTAAGGACAGTAGAAATTGTTTTATTTTAAAAAGAATGTCACGCCTCTAAAATAGTTTTATAATTTGATAACAGATGGCGCTCTAGTACATCGTAACATTATTGTTCTAATAAAAGACACAATTTGATATTTGCGGAAGAGCGATTGCTCGAAGCATATTATATATTTATAATTATATTTAATTCTGCTGTCCTAAAAGCTTATGTCCATAGTTCTTCTAAAATACCCATTCCAAGAGTCTTACAGCAGTCACCTATAAAAGGAAGTTCCAAAAAATGCAATATAACAGCGGTATGGTAGATTAAACTGGCGAAACCGCTGGGAGGGTTCACCATTGATGAGCCAGGCCCTCCCTTTAATTTTTCCATCGCAGTAAGGACAGTAGAAATTGTTTTATTTTAAAAAGAATGTCACGCCTCTAAAATAGTTTTATAATTTGATAACAGATGGCGCTCTAGTACATCGTAACATTATTGTTCTAATAAAAGACACAATTTGATATTTGCGGAAGAGCGATTGCTCGAAGCATATTATATATTTATAATTATATTTAATTCTGCTGTCCTAAAAGCTTATGTCCATAGTTCTTCTAAATACCCATTCCAAGAGTCTTACAACAGTCACCTATAAAAGGAAGTTCCAAAAAATGCAATATAACAGCGGTATGGTAGATTAAACTGGCGAAACCGCTGGGAGGGTTCACCACTGATGAGCCAGGCCCTCCCTTTAATTTTTCCATCGCAGTAAGGACAGTAGAAATTGTTTTATTTTAAAAAGAATGTCACGCCTCTAAAATAGTTTTATAATTTAATATTTTAAAATTGTCTATTAGGTCAAAAGTAAAGCTTTTATTTATTTACAAGGATTCTTTAGAAAGATTTATAAATTATTTTGACGAATATTATAAAAGAAAAGTAAATTCTATGGAAGAGCTCTAAATTTTTTTGCTCTTGATATGTTGATACATTTGAATATGTTCTTCCGTGAACTTGCAGCTTTCAAATCTTGAAAATTTGTTCAAAATGATCATAGTTATTGTTACCTTCGTCAAACCAGTGCTAGTTATTCTATAATCCTAAACTATATTTAACTATAAAGTGTAGTAAATCCACTTACCTATTACGTCTCTTCTTGCCGCAGCAGCTCCCCATGGTGCTCGCTTGATTGCTTTGGTCAAAAAAGATCTCTTAGATCACAAGATCGCCCGGTTCACAAGATCACTCAGATCACACAAGATCGGTTCAGAGATAACACATGATTGCTTCAGAGATCACACAAGAGAGATCGCTTCAGATATCACACAAGATCACCTTCAAAAATCTTTCAGATCACACAAGATCGCTTTCAAAGATCGTTCAGATCACACAAGATCATAGGGCGGCCCCCTGACCTGCAGGCTTGGATCTTCGGTGGGTCCGGCCTTGAGGACGACGCCCTTTCCATCCTGGCGTCGGCAAAGTTGCGAATTTATCGCTACTTTGTCCAGGTTGGGCTCGGAGAAGCGGTGGAGGACCCGCTCATCGCCTGGTCCAGGACCCTCCAACGCCGAGGTCTCCTTCCTTTGTCCCTCTTGTACATTTGTTTCATTTATGTATATATTTTCTTCTCTTCCTCTCTCTCTCATGTGAGATGTAATATTGTCTAAGATGACAATAAATAATATTTAATTGTCAATTGTCACACAAGAGAGATCGCTTCAGAGATCACACAAGAGATCACACAAGAGATCACACAAGAGAGATCGCTTCAGAGATCGCACAAGAGATCACTCAAGAGAGATCGCTTCAGAGATCACACAAGAGAGATCGCAAAAGAGAGATCGCTTCAGAGATCACACAAGAGATCGCTTCAGAGATCGCAAAAGAGAGATCGCTTCAGAGATCACACAAGAGATCGCTTCAGAGATCGCAAAAGAGAGATCGCTTCAGAGATCACACAAGAGAGATCGCTTCAGAGATCACACAAGAGAGATCGCTTCAGATATCACACAAGATCACCTTCAAAAATCGTTCAGATCACACAAGAACGCTTTCAAAGATCGTTCAGATCACACAAGATCTCTTCAAAAATCGTTCAGATCACACAAGGGATCGCTTCAAGATCAGACAAGATCGCTTCAGATATCACACAAGATCACTTCAAAAATCGTTCAGATCACACAAGGGATCGCTTCAGAGATCACACAAGATCTCCTTCAAAGATCGCTCTGATCACACAAGAGATAGCTTCAGAGATCAGACAAGATCGCTTCAGATATCACATAAGAGATCGCTTCAGAGATCACACAAGAGATCGCTTCAGAGATCACACAAGAGATCGCTTCAGATATCACACAAGATCACCTTCAAAAATCGTTCATATCACACAAGATCGCTTTCAAAGATCGTTCAGATCACACAAGATCTCCTTCAAAAATCGTTCAGATCACACAAGGGATCGCTTCAGAGAGATCAGACAAGATCGCTTCAGTTATCACACAAGATCACCTTCAAAAATCGTTCAGATCACACAAGGGATCGCTTCAGAGATCACACAAGATCTCCTTCAAAGATCGCTCTGATCACACAAGAGATAGCTTCAGAGATCAGACAAGATCGTTTCAGATATCTCACACAAGAGATCGCTTCAGAGATCACACAAGAGATCGCTTCAGATATCACACAAGATCATCTTCAAAAATCGTTCAGATCACTCAAGATCGCTTTCAAAGATCGTTCAGATCACACAATATCTCCTTCAAAAATCGTTCAGATCACACAAGGGATCGCTCCAGAGATCAGAAAAGATCGCTTCAGGTATCACACAAGATCACCTTCAAAAATCGTTCAGATCACACACAAGGGATCGCTTCAGAGATCACACAAGATCTCCTTCAAAGATCGCTCTGATCACACAAGAGATAGCTTCAGAGATCAGACAAGATCGCTTCAGATATCACAAAGGTCACCTTCAAAAATCGTTCAGATCACACAAGATCGCTTTCAAAGATCGTTCAGATCACACAAGATCGCTTTCAAAGATCATTCAGATCACACAAGATCTCCTTAAAAAATCGTTCAGATCACACAATAGATCGCTTCAGAGATCACCAAGATCTCCTTCAAAGATGGGTCAGATCAGATATAATCGCTTCAAAGATCGTCTTGATCGCTTTAGGCCGTTCGCTATTTACTTGAGTTGCTCGCTAGATCGCTTCAGTTGCTAAAGTGAGAAAGTCTTTGTTGTGGCGGCCTCAATGGAAGTCCAGAGGGGTGGAATTATATAATAGAATTTGAGGACTTTTTTATATATAAATTAGAAATTGGGTTGGCCAAATATATCACGGAGCAAGCTAAATAAACGTTTAGTTTATTTTTGCTCTACTAGATGGCGCTCTGCCATCTAAAAAGCACATGTGCTCGTGGTCAGGAGATGCCTTCTCTATTTTTAATATCAACACCTGACCGACTTATCTTTTATTTTTTTCATATAGATATATTTATATAATAAAAAGGCATTGGATTGAAAAAAGAGATAAATATATATTTGCCAATATTTCGGTTGGCGTTCGGTTGAAATAATTTCAACTGTGATATTATAAACACTATGCGGCGCTGAGTTTGTTTATACAAAAACGTAATGCCTTGATAAAGGTTGGCGTTCGGGCAACCGGAATATTGGCAAATACATCTTTTATTCAATCCAATATATGTCTTTTTATTATCTAAAGATTTCAATATATGGATTGCTCTATATTCAGAACGATAAATATATTTATAGAAGAATTTGTGGGGGGGAGAGAGAGAGAGAGAGAGAGAGAGAGAGAGAGAGAGAAAAGAAGGGGTATGTTGATAAGGGGGGGGGAAGGGGGAATTAATTCTTCTTTTTAATAAATATCATATTTAGTAGATCGACCTTTGAAAATTATCCCGCATGTGTTTCTTTTGAACGAAAAATCGAAATTTATTTTAAGGAGAAATAACGATTATTTCTAACTTTAAGGATGAAGTAGGAAAGGATGAATTGCGAAGAGCAATGATAAACGGAAAAATAAAGTGTCCAAGGATGGGAATCGAACCCACATTGTTCCGCTTACTTGGCAGATGCCATGTCCACTAAGCTGGACATTTTATTTTTCCGTTTATCATTATTCTTCACAATTCATACTTTATCCCTAAGGTTGGAAATAGTTGTTCTTTCTCCTTTAAATGAATTTCTATTTTTCGTTAAAAAAAGCTCATGCGGGGTAATTTTCAAAGGTCGTTCTACGATCATAAGTCGCATTATATTGTATTATAAAATCATATTTAGTGTTTACGTTTGTGTGGGTAGCCGCATATATTATGTTACGATGTTTATCAGCCGTCGATGTTTGCGTACAAGGTTTCTAGGAAAACAATGTCGGTTCGTTGTGGATATAGCTTAGTACGGTATAATTTATTACAAGAGTTTTAAAGGAGTATTAATAATATTAATATACAGTAGATGGACTTACCTTTATTAAGACTCGAGTTGTTTTTGTGGGCATGAGGAACAAACCTCAATACATCTTTTACTAGATTGTCCTGTTTTCAAGACTATAGAATCGACAATAATATAATAGTAACAGATCCAAGTATTTTTATTTCCAGTAAAGAAATGTATATTAAATTCAATACATTTTGTAGACATATTTTAAATTATATATCAACAAATATCTATTAAGAAACTGATAATTTATATTATGCTGATTGTACATATTGCCAGACACTTCTTTCTTTTGTACACAGTTCTTTTTTCTCGTTTTTTTTTCTCTTTTTTCTTGTTAAACATCATATGACTATTCTATTCACGACCTAAAATTATTGTATATATATGTATAGACAAATGTCATACATGTATGACAGCGCAAGTGTCCCTAGGGAGACATAGCGGTTTAAATCGATATAATAGGCTTGCCTTTATTGTATGAGCAATAGTTACCCAGAAATTATTTGAAGAGGGAAAATAAAAATCAGGTAAAAAGTTTCTTTTAATTTTGAATTTGCAAGCTTTCGTGTAAATATACTGTTCTTCAACAGGCTGATACTCTATGTACAATCTCTAAATAATATTTATAAAAAATAATTGAAAACTTTTGTTATTGATATGTCGCGGGCATGCATCAGACTGCTCACAGCTAAAGTAATAGATTTTATACTGATTCACGCCAGCGACATGCCAATAACAAAAGATTTCAATTATTTTGTATAAAGATTATTTAGAGATTGTACATAGAGTATTAGCCCGTTGAAGAGCAGTATATTTACTCGAAGCTTGCAAATTCAAAATTAAAAGAAACTCTTTAACCTGATTTTTACTCTTCCAGACTTGCCTTTATTGTCCGCCACAAGTAGGATCCTCCTCGGCACCGTCTTCCTTGTTAATCCACACGGTCACACAATCCCTAAGACAACTTATATTTAGAGAGAGAGAGAATAGATAAAAGAAATATTTGAAATATTATATTTTGATAATCAGTTTTTCACATTAACTTGTATTACACAAGTCTACAAATTTTTTAAAGGTTTTTAATGTTTGAGCATTTAAAATTCTTTTTCCAATGTCGCTGATTCCTAATCTGCTCTTAGTTTTTTTGTATGTCATCAAAATCTATAGATAATGACCATAAAGTGTATTCCACCAAAATGATATTTTCATTTAAAAAACTGCTAAGTAATCATGATTGCTTTATAATTTTTACAATCATCACATCTCAAAGTTCTTCTAAAACATACGCCATTAACTATTATTAGTTAACTATACATTAACTTGTGTTATAGTTAAAGTTAAAATATGAAAATTAGAAACTATTTTAGACGCGTAAGATTCTTTTTGAAATTGAACAATTTCTACTGCCCTTACTGCAATGGAAAAATTAATGGGAGGGCCTGGTTCATCAGTGGTAAACCCTCCCAGCGGTTTCGCCAGTTAATCTACCATACCGCTGTTATATTGCATTTTTCGATCTTCCTTTTATAGTGAAAAAATGCAATATAACAGCGGTATGGTAGATTAAACTGGCGAAACCGCTGGGAGGGTTCACCACTGATGAGCAGGCCCTCCCATTAAATTTTCGATTGCAGTAAGGGCAGTAGAAATTGTTTAATTTCAAAAAGAATCTTACGCGTCTGAAATAGTTTCTAATTTTAATAACAGATGGCGCGCTAGTCCATCGTAATATAAAGTTTAAAATATATTTGTGAAACATATCGTGTCCCTCACATACATACATACTTTATGTCTTAGTTTTATTAAGGTAAAATTAGGCTTAGAACTGATTGTATTTCTAGCTCTGTTCGTAGGACAGGCTAATTAATATTTTGAAAAAATAAAGTTTCTTCATCATAGCGTGCGCGTTAAGTTTACCAACCTGGAAACAAAAAACGGAAGAAAAATAAATTTTGAACGAGAGAAAAGATTGGATTACACAAATATGAATTCTACAAACTAACAGCTATACCTATAATATATCCATTTTAGGCGCGAAAATTTTATTAATTTTGAATTTTTCATATTCACAAAAATGTATTTTAAATTTTTCAACGATAATTTTTTTTAATTAGATAAAAAAATACAGATTAATTTATATTTAACTGTTTTTTCATTTTATATATTGTACTTTTACTTTTCGTTTACTTTTCCCCTTATATTACTATTACTTTTCGTTTATTTTTATTAGAAATTAATATATCCCACATATATATAGAAACAAACAATGTCAGAACAAGATAAAATTTCTGAACTTCAGTTTGAACAAGAAATGGACGATGGTATTTCACTTGATTATGACGACGTCTCAGTTGGTGAAGTAACAAAAGAAGATGAAGCTGCATTACTTCAGGAAAACGTAGAAGAAGTAGAGAAAGTTGAAGATACTCCATTGTCAGCGTCTACAGAACCTCAAGTAGAAGCTACTTTTGATTCTTCTTCCATCTACGTCGGCAATGTCGACTACAATATTGATAAGTTCGACCTTTACTTAGCTTTCTCAAACTCTGGCACAGTCAGGAAGATAACATTTCCAGGACAAACCTCTATTGGTCACAGAGCTTTCGCTTATATCCAATTCGATTCTGATGCGGATGCAAATAGGGCTGTGTCTGAAATGAATGGTCGAGTAATGAATGGACGCAATTGCGTGTGAACATAAAGAGAAACAACATTCCAGGTCTGAGAACTAGAGGCCGAAAGATGTACCGTGGATATGGCCGCAGTGGAGGATTTATTTCTCGCTACCAACCCTATTGAATCTTTTATTTGAGCTGCAAATTAGAGAACGTGTAATTTAATAAGCAAGTCTGAGGTCACCATAAGCTCCAAAACTCAACCTCTGACCATCATGTATATATACTTTTTATTTAAAAAAAAGTCTTAATTTTTTTAAAAATAAATTGTAACTGTATTTGTTCTTTTAAATAAATGTATTTGATACTATTCTAACTTATTATATGTTTTCGATTGTGATATTTTGGTTTATTTAAATTCCCTCCTGTACTATTATTTTCTCAGTTTGATGCTCCAAGTTGGACTCAACGATCTGTTTGGTTAGAAGGTTCGTTCTCTACAATATTTCAGCAGCTGGTAACAAGAATTTTCGTAATTCAATAAAATATTCATGTTCAGCAATATTAAGCTGAAAACATCAGGCTCTTACAGAGGTAAGTTTATGTTTTTAATTAATTTAAATCTATAACTTTTTCGGGCATGAAAGCCCCTTCTACTGGAGTAAACACGATATACTTCATGCCCCAAAGTTAGAAATATTTGAAATAATTTTATAATTTATAAAATTCAAATGATATCACTTTATAAATGTCTTTTAAAGAGAGATATATATAAGGGCTAGAGTATAGAATAGAAAATATATTTTAAGGATCTATTTCTCTATTATTTTCTCCTAGGTATTTATTCATGAAAATTCGAAACTATTATAGACGCATATAATTCTTTTACAAATTAAACAATATCTACTGCCCTTACTGCAATGTGAAAATTAATGGGAGGTATTTTACATTGTAGCAAGGGCAGTAGAAATTGTTTAATTTTACACGTCTATAATAGTTTTGAATTTTCATAACAAATGGCGCGCGCTAATGTATTATAATAAATACTATTTGCTAAAGAATTATTCGTTTGGCAAACATTTATACAGAGAACCAGGGCGTTGCCGTATTCCATTCGGCTCTTTATACATATTTTAATATGGTACATGGTTCTATTATTTAAAACTAGCGGACGTACCCGGCTTCGCCCGGGTTTTACCCGAGTAAAGGTTTGTCTAAAGAACATTTGTTAAAACAATTCTCTACAAACTTATAAAAAAATAATAGATATATTTTGATAATTTGAAACTCTCGATAAAGTGAACATTTTTTCCGGTCCCTTGTCTCAAATAAATTGCCGTGTCATCCTGAATTTTGTCTTTCCTAATTTTCTACATTACAAAATCATCGTTTTACCTTGTGAACATTTTTTCCCGGTCCTTGAAAATACTCGATAACTAACTTTGACTTGTGCGCAATTAATAGGTAGAAAATCTTACTTTTGATAAATAATCTTTAAGATAATAAACTTAGTGATAATAAAACTTATAGATATAAAAACTTGTTATCATCGTCGCAATGGGGGTGCTGCTTGCGAGTTAAATCTACGAATCTGCAAATACCTCTAAGGATATTCAAGAAATTATTTTTCAGAAACCTTCCAGTACTATACTAAATAACTTCCCAAAGTTTCATGGCGTTCCAATGAGTGGTTTGGTCAGGCATAAAGGACAGACACACACACACACATACATTCATTTATATATATATATAGATTTGACCAATTTTTAAAAATAGTTTAAAAATTGCATTATCATATTGCGAATAAGCAATTTGGGGAAAATGCCAAATATGATAAAGGCTTTTATATGACATAAAAATGAGGCTGTAAGGTGAAAGATGTCAATATATATAGACATCTATCTTTATGTGAAAAAAATGGCGTTCTGCCATTTAAAAAGCACATGTGCTTTTGGTCAGGAAATGCCTTCTTTATTTTAAATTAATACACTGCGTGACATTGAAATGGAACACCAAGAAATAGTGGCCAGAAAGTGATGAAACTCGGCAGACAGAGAGAGAGACAGGACGAAACAATAAGTGATCTTTATTTCAAAATGATAGTCATAATACAGAGCGAGAACGGCGTCGGCTTAGTAGCAAGTAGGACCACCGCGGACAGCGATGCACGCAGCAACACGTCTAGGTAGAGAGTCAATCAGAGTACGGATGGCGTCCTGAGGGATGGCTCTCCATTCCCTCTCAACATTTGCCACAGTTCGTCTTCTGAACGCGGCTGTGGCAAGGCATGCAAACGGCGTCCAATGATGTCCCAGACGTGCTCGATTGGTGAGAGATCAGGAGAGTACGGTGGCCAGGGAAGCATCTGTACATCTTGCAGAGCTTGTTGGCTAATGCGAGCAGTGTGCGGTCGGGCGTTATCCTGCTGATAAAGGGCATTGGGTACCCCCTGAAGGTAGGGAGTGTCACCGGTCGCATCACATCATCAACGTATCGTTGGGCCGTCATAGTGCCCTGAATACGAAGTAAAGGTGACCTGGAATCATACGCGATTGCGCCCCAAACCATGATTCTACGTTGTCGCACGGTGGGGCGTTCCACAATTGCTGCCGGATTGGACCCTTTCTCCACGTCGACGCCACACGCGTACACGGCGACTATCACGGACAAGCAGAAACGCGACTCATCTGAGAACACGACCCTGTGCCATTCCGTAATCCACGTCGATCTAGCCCGGCACCATTCCAAACGTTGGCGCCTATTCGGTGGGGTCAATGGCAGTCTCTTAGCGGACGGCATGAGTGCAAGCCATTAGCAACCAATCGACGGGAAATGATTCTGGTCGAGATGGAATGATCTAGGGTGTCTTGCACATGTTGCAGGATGGCGGTACAAGTGGCTTGTGGGGCCGCCACTGCTTGTCGAAGGATACGCCGATCCACACGTGCTGACGTCACTCTGGTTGCACCGACATTCCTATAAATTGCCACATTTCCTTGTTCCAACCATCTTCTCCACAGTCGGTGCACCGTGGACGCACCCAAGGTGTGTATCAGCTGCGATTTGACGTATGGACTAACCTGCCCTTTTCAGTCCGATCACCATGCCCCTCGTAAAAGCGTCTGTCTGCTTGAACTGTCTCCGTTTACGATGACCTGGCATTTCTTCTTATAGTTTGCTGAAGAGCATTGCTCGATACAAATATTTGAATGTAATGCTACTGTCCTATAACCTTATGTCCATAGTTTACTTGAAACCCATTTCTAAGATTCCATCCTTCAGTGTAGCATATAAAAGCAGAATGATCCAATACAGTATTAGAGCTCTGAGAAGCGGTCTGGTGGATTAAATTGGCGAAACCGCTGGGAGGGTTCACCACTGATGAGCCAAGCCCTCCCAATATATTTTTTCATCGCAGTAAGGACAGTAGAAGTTTGTTTTATGTATAAAAGAAAATTCGCGCTTTTTGATCCTTTTATTTGATAAATTACCTATGTATAAGTATGCTTGTTTGAAACCAATTTCAAGAATATGGTAAATGCCTTGAGCATATGTTTTTGGATATATAAATAGATTCTCCCTTCTCTCTTGTATTGCTTTCCTTTGAGCGCCAGTGTCCTTGGCGGGACATCGCGCTTTGTATTTACAGTTGAATAAAGTTGAACATCAGGTTTTCTCCGGCAAAAAAAAAAAAATTGTAGACCTGTGTTATTTTCTCCTAAGTATTTATTCATGAAAATTCGAAACTATTATAGACGCATATAATTCTTTTAAAAATTAAACAATTTCTACTGTCCTTACTGCAATGTAAAAATTGATGGGAGGTATTTTCCATTGCAGTAAGGGCAGTAGTAATTGTTTAATTTTTAAAAGAACCATACGCATCTATAATAGTTTCGAATTTTCATAACAGATGGCGCGCTAATGTATCATAATAAATACTATTTGCTAAAGAATTATTCGTTGGGCAAACATTCACACAGAGAGGGTATTGCCCTTTTCCATTCGGCTACTTATACATATTTTAATATGGTACATGGTTCTATTATTTAAAATTTTACCCAATATTTTAAAATAATTTTAGTGTTTCAAGTAAATGCATGTTATTTCTGCCATTACAAATTTAAAACAGTTATTTAAAAATATTTATACAACTTGAAATATACCTAATTTATGAAAATTCGAAACTATTATAGACGCGTATGATTCTTTTAAAATATAAAACAAGTTCTACTGCCCTTACTGCAATGTAAAAATTAAACATATGCGTCTATAATAGTTTCGAATTTTCATAACAGATGGCGAGCTAATGCATCATAATACCTCATTCATATTTGTATATATATATATATATACTTTAGCGCCCCCTCTAAATGGCTCAGGTGCGTTGAAGCAAGGGGAGATTACTTTGAAAAGTTTTAATATTTTTTTTACAAATATCTTTCCTTTTTTTATGGACCTAGACTGGAAACTTATGGGACATACCTTGTATTTTCAAATATTTTCAAAATTAAAAATATAAAATATTAGTTTTTACATTTCAATAATATATTTAAAAAAAGAATAAAATATTATATATCATTTTATATTTTTGCCATTCTTATTTATTTTATTATATTGCTTCAAAACAGGACGCGAGCCAAAGCGCCTAGCCCAAGTCCATACCAGTGACTTCCCGGGTAGTTGGTGCTCCCTGGGTTATTGAATAGATATTAAAGATATTTTGATAATGTTTTTAAAGTTTTTTTTATTGAGAGAGAGAGAGATATTGTCGCGCGTGTCCCTCCAGTTCTTCGCGACGACGACGCTTCCTCCCTCGTGGTTCACCTACCCAGGCTCTGTTGCTTCACCTCTGCAGCTTTACTCTGCAGGCAGTCCAAAGACCTCCAGGAACCACCAGTCATGTGGATCTCCTTTCTTCTGACAGTATGTCTCGGCCTTACACTGGTAGGGGGAAATGAGAGACTTACCAGAAGAGTAGCGACTGTGGTGTTGGAAGAGAGTCATAACAGCAACCGGCAACAAGTCTGCTAACACTCCTCTTTTATTCTCATCTTTAATCCATATCACATAATAACTCAAATATCAATTAACGGGCATCTACAGTAATCTAGATCCCAGAGCCTATATAAACAGCTACTTACAGTTATCAGCCCCAGGAAACAGGACCACAGCAGTAGGCGACTTCCACACTAGTTCCAGACTAGAAATAGACCAAAGCGCTATCTATTGGAGGAGATTGCAGCCGTTTTCAGTCTGATATACGCGACAATATTATTTGAAAAAATATTTCTTAAAATATTTATATTATAAAATATATATTTTTTAAATTTCAATAATATTAAAAAATAAACAGATTAAAATATTTCATTATTTATTTAATGAATTTCGTTTTCTCTCTCTTTGTTTAGTTTGTGTTTTGTACTCTAGTAAATTGGTTTATAAATATCCTTGAGAAATTTGAGCCTCCAAGTATACTTGCTCAAATAAATAAACAAATTTATATATTATAACCATAACTAGAAGTTTATATAAACCAAACAGTTAAAGATGGAAGAAAAGGTATATTTTGCCCCATCGGAACGTGTCGTTTGTCCCGACCACAAAGACGCTACAATCGTACAATGCAACGACGGCCTTGTCTGCCCAGAATGTGGTGTTGTAGTGGAAAGCTTGGTGATTGACGATTCCCCGGAATGGCGGAACTTCGAGGATGGCCCAGACCACAGCAGAGTGACCTTTGAAGATACTGAAACGTATTTTGACTTTTCAGACGAAGTCGATAGAAGCTACAAGGAAAAGACATTAAAGAAATCCCTCAAGAAGATTGAAAACTACGGATATTCCCTAGAAGTCTCTTCCATTGTCATCCTAAAGGCTAAAACTCTATTTACAGATGTCTATGTCAACCATACGGAGAAATTACCTGTCCTCAAACTGACGTCAGCGTCCATCTGGGCTGCTTGTCTCATCCACCGTGAACCTGTTATTTGGTCCGAACTGGAGACGATAACTCAAGTTAAAAAAGATAGAACAGAGAAATATGCTGAAATATTCTTCGGTAACATCATGCCACCCTTAAGACTCTCCGACATGGTTGAGAGATACTGTCGAGGATTGAAAGTGCCCTATAAGTTCATTGTAAAAGCTGCAAAGTGATCGACAAAATACAAAATCGCGTTTCAGGCCCGAAACCAAAAACCCTCATTGCAGCTGCTTTGTACGTAGCCTCGAAAAAAGAGTTGTCCCTTGAGTTCTGGCTGAACATTTTGATATCGTTCCTGGAACAATCATGAAAGTAATGAAACTGATTCAAGCCGAATTCAAGGTAAATAAAGGAGGGAAGATGGAGTGCGATCCTGGTGCCTCCACGTCAGGGGCTTGAGACAATTTTGTAACTTTGTAAATATGAAACTCTATAACTTGTGAATCCAGAGAGAGGTGTATATGTAAATAAATATATATTTTTTATCTCGCAATATGTTTAGCCAACTGTTATTATATCCTGTCGAAATTTAAATAAAATATTTATTTCGTTCTGTAACACGAGTTTTCCTATCATAGCTTTGACCTTGGAATATATGCAAATTTACCCTAAATATAGGTCAATTTGCATATTATGCAATGTTGTATTTGCATATTTTTTCTTTAAAATACCTCTCATTTTTATTGATTTTATTTAAAAATAAATTAAATCTAACAAACACACGCAATATAAAATGGATTTCTCAAATATTGGCCATTAATCCATTATCTAATTTACCTACTTGTTACTACTTACTGAATATAATGATTGTTATTCTCTCTCAAAGGTTAACAGGTTTTATAAATGATCTCTGATTTACATTAAGTAATTAAATACCTTTTTTTAATGAATGAAGCATGGAAATATATTTATGGGCTGCTAACCAGAATGGATGATTTTTGAGACCCGATGGGCGCATAAAGCGGAATATATACAAAACACTAAAAAAGGTGCCGTGACCAGGATTGAAGCATTATTTTAGGTCTCATTTTAATACCAAATCGAAAAAAAAAAACAGTTCATATCATTAAAATCTATCAAAGGTAACTCCTTTTTTTTTAAATATGTAAATATTTAGTGTATTTACATAAAGAATATATTCCATCGTCTTCATTATCACAGGATTGAGGATTTTATAAAAATCATAAAGATTCCGCAACTTTTTATTTACTTGTTTAAAGAAGGATTTCGAACAAGCCCATCTCCAGCTAACGTAAATGAAAGCTTCTTTTTAATCAAGTAAATAAAGAGAATTGCGGCCTCTTATGCTTTTTTTTTTTTTTTTGTAAAGTGCCAATTGTTTATTGGCGAGATGGATGATTTCAACTCGGCTTTAATTTGGAGTTGGAAATTGGTCATTTTTTCAAGAGATCGTTAAGTCTTCAAAAAATAACAAATCTAAAATATTCAAATTTCTATCTGGAATCTCCTTGTAAATTTGAGCAAAACTCAAAATAATTTTTCTAAAATGTTTAAACTGTCACTTTATTTTCATATATTTTTTTCAGAATTCTTTAAAATTCAAGATGTGTTGTTTTATAAAAATAAGTCCTTATCCGCATCAAGTAATTAATTATACACATTCAGAATAAAAGGGATCGTTGTTATATCCTTCAAAATACGACTCAAATATAAAATAGGGTTACAAATAATAGTATTGTCATCGTTAGTGAGCTATTTGAAATTTATACAGTTAAACCTGTCTATAGCGCCCCCTCTAAATAGCGCCTCCCTCTCTATAGCGCCCGATTTTAAATACGTAGTACGATGCGATTTACATTAAAAGTGACCTGTCTATAGCACTCCCTCTCTATAGCACCATATTTTGGTGAGTTCCAAGAGGGGGCGCTATAGACAGGTTTAACTGTATTTAAATGCTTTTAATTGACTTAAATAAAATAAGAGGGTTTAGAAGATATCTTCATATATATTGAGTGAACAGGTAAAGAATTAAGTGCAACATATAATATTTTGATTTGTTTATAAATCTTTTATTTAACTACTTCCCTATCTGTCTGTGCACAAATCATTTTAATATACAGTTAAACCTGTCTATAAGCGCCCCCCCTATTGTGTCTCACCAAAGGATGCTATAGACAGGTCAATTTTAATGTAAATCGCATCGTACTACGTATTTAAAATCGGGCGCTATAGAAACGTTTAACTGTATTTTTACAGAACACCTAGAAGTCTAAAAGTTGGCCCACTTATTCAAGCCCGATGACAATGCAAATTGGTAAAATTTCAGATTTTTGAGAGGTCTGGGGGATGCCAATAGATTATTTTAAATTTCCAAATTCAATTCCAAATTTAGTGATCAATTTTAGTATACATTCAAGCCACACAGAAATCAGAAAATTTGTAGAATCACTCACTACATTTAAGAAAATAAGTTGATAAAAATTCAGATTTCGGAGTGATTGGCAATTAGCTTTTTTTCTATATTTCCTTTCAAATTTTGTGATAAACTTGTAATTTACTTTCAGACCACGTAGAAGTATAAAATTGTATACACTCAATCAAACTATCAACGCAAAAATACAAAATATCAGACTTTTAGGTGACCTCGATGGTCTGGAATAGACTAGAGAATAGAATTTTAATATACAATTAAAATCAAAAGAAGAAAAAAGCGGTATACGTTTTTTCGTAATGAGAGCCCTTGTCATTTAACAAATCTGTTGTACATTAGAACTACCTCTCTATAAAGGACAACACCTAATTACAGAGCAAAAGTAACCTTTAGGGAGAGGTGTTCTCTTACTGGAGAGTTGCTAAATAGTAAAAATGGTGATTTTGGTAATGAAAACTGTCCTTTGTAGAGAGGTGTTCGCTAAAGGGAGGTTCTACTGTATTAACTATATAGAGATATAAATAATTGTGAGGATATTGCTACAGAAATCTATAAAAGGATTTAAAATAAAAAGGATACAGAATTTAACCAATTTAAAAAAGAGAGATAACATATATTAATAATAATAATAATACTAAGACACTTACCTATTTTACGAACAGGTCTAGAACGACAGCCAGTTGTCTATAAGCCCTATTATAATTTTACCTTTAAAAAGGTAAAAATAAAGTAATTGTGTGACTATATGTTTCAGTAATAGATGTTTAATTCTACATAATATGAGGAAATTATCAAGGTATAAAGTTTCTCATGATTCTTTTATCTTTCACTATATATTTGATGACATATGTCACCCTACACCCTAATTTTATTCAAACATATAAAAGCGTTCCATATAAATGAGGCAATTTCAGCATTTTTCCAACTTGCTGACTCGCGATGACAATGCAATTATTTAGAACATTTTTAATTGGTTCGTATTTTAAATAATAAAACTATGACCGATTTGATTCAATTATACATAAGGACTCAATGTGGATCAGGGCTTATTTTAAAACAATAAAAATCGAATTATAGACTTGTAAAAAAAATATATTGAAAATATAAAGTGATATTTTAAATAAATTAGGTCAGTTCTGAATTTTTATTTTCTTAAATTACCAAAAAGATTTAAGATAGAAATTTAGAATTTATCATTCGTTACTATTTTGAAGTCCTCTCTCTCTCTCTAAACAATCCTTACAAAAAGAAATTAACCTTACAATTAGATCCGAGCTGAAAAATCGTAGCATGACTAAGAAAGCAAAGCATACTGTTGTTATTTAAGAGAGAGATATTTATAACCCAGGGAGCGTAGAACTCCAACTACCCGGGGAGTCCAGCTCACTAGTATAGACTAGTGTTGAGCGCTTTTACTCGCGTCCTGTTTTAATTGCTGAGTTGAACCAGTTGACCAGGAAGTTCCATTCTGAGGTTGAGTCTGGAAGGCTGGCCATAGATTTTTATTTAAATAAACCAAATCACATATTTAAAGTCAATGTACAGTTAAACCTATCTATAGCGCCCCCTCTAAATAGCGCTTCCTCTCTATAGCGCCCTGATTTTAAATACGTAGTACGATGCGAATTTACATTAAAAGTGACCTGTCTATAGCATCCCCTCTCTATAGCACCCTATTTTGGTGAGTCCCAAGAGGGGGCGCTATAGACAGGTTTAACTGTACTTCTAATAAAATAAGCGCTCGTCTTTTTATAGAATATTTTTTTTTCTTTTTGCAATTCACTACATAAAGTATTATCAAATACTTCAAAAATCAGCATTTTCCACAATGAAGAACAAACTGTCGACCACCACAAATGTCACGCCTTCATAGGTTCCAAACAGCCACCATCCTCCTACGTATATTTACCCCTGTACAGAACCAAGTAGAGTACATCTGATAAACTCCACCATTAGACATGTCAACCTGGATAGTTGGTGTACGTGGTGACTCCAGGAATCCTGTTTACCTCAAGAAAGAGAGAGAGAGAGATAAATAACATAGTCTTATTGATATCCCGTTAAAATATAGGCAAAAGTGCACAGACTGCAATATTTAAGTGGAGGTGAAAAATTGACAATTTTGATGAGATTATTATAATAAAAATATATACAACTATATACAATAAATATGTGGCGACTACACTTTGCTTCAGCGAGCCGAACTAAGACGGCATCGGCGGGCGTCAACACTTCACTACGCATGCGCGTGGGACGTCATCAGAGACGCTGGCGACTTAGCGGTAAACAACAAGGCTAGTTCGACGGCCGTTATTTCAACCGTTGCTTCTTTTCTCTTTATAATTTCTTGCTTTAAATAAATTAATTTTAATTATAATTTTATCGGCAGCCTTTCCACAAGCCACACCAACACAGCACATCAACAACCATCCTACAAATTGGTGAGCCGGACGTGATGCAAAAGTTATTTTAATCACACTTCTATATATTTTTTTATTTCATCCAGAAAACTTTCAACAGCCCCAGAATGCAAGACGCAACTACGGAACATCCGGAAGGGCCAACATCCACGGCACCCTCCCAAATATCAAGATTGGCTTTCCGTGCACCACCATTCTGGCCCAACAACGTTGAACTGTGGATAAGCCAGCTAAAAGCCGCTTTCGGTCTAGCCGAGATCTCCCGCGACGAAACTAAATTCCAAGCAACGGTTGAAATAACGGGCGCCGCACTAGCCTTGTTGTTTACCGCTAAGTCGCCAGCGTCTCTGATGACGTCCCACGCGCATGCGTAGTGAAGTGTTGACGCCCGCCGATGCCGTCTTAGTTCGGCTCGCTGAAGCAAAGTGTAGTCGCCACAAATATGTACATGGCGCCACCACTACAGAGCTTGGTGGAAGATCATCAGTGGGTCTCCAGCGACACCACGTATTTCGCTCTCTACGAAGAAAACGTAGATCGCATGCTTCACCGCTGAGGAGATTCAAGAGAGAGAGAGAGAGAGAGAGAAATTGATATTGAAACTATTTTTATTACAACATCCATATTAATTAGAATACTTTGTTATATTTATAATATATTTGCCTTATTCTGTTTGTCTGTTTGTTTGTCTGAAGCTCACGGATGGGATTTTTCAAAACCATCGGTGGTTCAGTGGTAGAATGCTCGCCTGCCACGCGGGCGGCCCGGGTTCGATTCCTGGCCGATACATTTTTTTTTTTTTTTTTTACAATTTTTAAAACTCATTTATATATTATACAAGAATGACATCCACGGCGCCAATTTATAATTGTAACGAATAGTATTTGAATAAAAGCATTTAATCGGGTAAAACCCGGGCGTTGCCCGGGTCATTCGTATATAATAATTGTATAAACGAATGCAAGACAAAATCACCGCGAATGTTTCTTTTTTTTAAGGCAATTATCGTTATTTATCGTTAATTTTTGTTTCGATTTTATTGAAAAAAAAAACGATATGGTGCCTTTAAAAAATGATCTTTATTACTATGCAGTTTTCTATTTAGTCAATATACCTAAGTTCATGTTGCAAATGTAATTATCTCTATCGATTTAGTAGGTGAAATGCAAAAAAAAATCGACATGATGAAATCTTTATGAAAATTCACATTTTTATTTTTATATTTTCAAGACACACACAGTTTGGGGCGGGACGTTTCACAAGAGAGACATCCACGGCGCCAATTTATAATTGTAATGAATAGTATTTTAATTAAAACATTTTAAAAACACACAGTTTGGAATGGGACGTTTCACAAGAGTGACATCCATGGCGCCAATTTATAATTGTAACGAATAGTATTTGAATTAAAACGTTTTTAAAATATATGCGCACTCGGGTAAAACCCGGGCGTTGCCCGGGCCATTCGTCTAGTATTTCAATAATATTTTAAGAACTTTATCCTGTAAATATTATTGCTGAGAGAGAGATATTCATAACCCTGAAGCGCAGAGCGGCTGCTGACTTTATCATTTTTAAATTGTGTTTAAATCCTGCCCAATTTACGTTTTAAACGAGTATCTAAAATAGTTTAGAGTTGATTATTTGAATGTAAACTATAGAAAAAATATGATAAATTAACAGCTGTTAAATAAATAAATATATTAATATAAAATATTATATATAGCATTTTAAGAGTGAAATAGTCGCATTTAAAAAAAAATATATGTGTAAAAATTAAGAAACAATATCATAAAGATTAATTAAATACATTTGAAATTAAGTACAAAACATTATTATAGGAGCAAATAACCGCGAAATAAATTAGAAACAGGTTTTATTGGATAAACTGGTGTTCTTGTGTGGCAAGGAAGCAATTTTTGCGAATGCGAGCAAACCATCCTTCACAGTCTCCTGTTGCAATTCTACTGATTGCTGCATCCGTGATAACCTCGCCTAACGTGATGTCACATCAAGGAAGCAGCGACCATAACATTGTTTTAATTTTGCTAAATGAAAATTAATCGTATTAATCATATATGAATATGGTGACAAAAACTCCACGATGCTTCTTAGCAGACTGATTCAGCGATGGTGTGCGTTCTTGCATTATCCATATAGAAACATTAAATCCATATCGCGGGGCTACAATTCCATCAAGCTCACATAAAAATTCAAAGAATTATTATTACAACCGCCGTGTTTGACGACAAACGATGAATTATTTTTAAAAGTGACTAATTCACTCTTAAATGCTTTATTAATAATTATTTCTAATTATTTATATATATACTAGCCGAATGACCCGGGCAACGCCCGTGTTTTACCCGATTGAATGTTTTGATTCAAATACTATTTATTACAATTATAAATTGTGGCCTAGTGGTCATGGCATCTGCCCGGTAAGCAGAAGGTCGTGCGAATATTACGCAAAAAATGGACTGAATCAGAATTCTCTCCAGATAATAGGCTGCGAAGTGGCTCGGGAGGTAGGTCAATTAATGGCAAACGGACTTTCCCGTTTGAACAGCACATTCCAGAAGACTCATCTTTCCATCTTAAGGCTCCACAAAACCTGCATGTAGTGTCCATCATCCCAAGGGAAATTAAAGGGTGCTTGAGGTATTCAACAGCAACAGAATAATTAAAACCTGCATTTTCCATAGAAGACCAAACGCTGCTGAAAAAATTATTTGTTCTAGTATTCCTCCGAGTAGAAGAATATCTCTCTGAATGCGCCTGTAAGCGAGAATGGATGGGATCAGGTGTCTCTAACGACCGCACAGCGGCTTGACGCGCGGACTGTTCACGCAATCTTCGAATATTCTGTCCTCTGGTTTCGCGCAGTCTGTAAGCATGCTGAACCCTAGAGCTATTGGAACGCTGAGAAAGATTGCTTCTCCGATGGCTTGGCATACCTACAAACACAAAGCATTAGTAAAAATAAGGATAACTGAAAAATGTAAAACATCAAGGGCTGAGAATGAAGAAAAAATTAAAAAATAGTGTATTAAAATAAGCTCGACTCACATGACTAAGGTCAAAATAAAAAAATGCATAGTAATAATCTGAAAGGAGGGGAAAAATGCATAAAACTCAGTGAAGTGGGAAAAAAATGAAAACTTAAAACAACTGATAAAAAAAATCAAATGGAAGAAGACGTAAAAAAAAAAGAAGTATAATTTGCTGAAAAAATCTGCCCAATAAATATGAGTAGAACATATTCTGGCTCCCTCATTGGTCAGATTGCTGATTGTACATTTATTTACTTAAAGTTAATTGTACCTATATATTCAAAAATATGTTTGTACCATATAGATATATAAACAATACTTAAAGTTGCACCGCATAAGTTTCTTTTCTATGAAAAATCAATATTTTATTTCAAAGAGAAATATCTAGTATTTCTAACTTTTTTGAATGACGTATGAAAGGGTGAAAATATGAAGCGTAATGGTCTATATATAATAATTGGATGACGTATGAAAGTATGAAAATATGAAGAGTAATGGCGAACGGAAAAATAAAAGTGTCCAGGGGCGGGAATCGAACCCACAACCTTCTGCTTACCGGGCAGGTGCCATGTCCGCTAGGCTACTCTGGACATATTTCTCCGTTCGTAACTAATACTTAAAGTACTTAAAGTACGCTTCATATTTTCACCCTTTCATACGTCATTCAAAAAAGTTAGAAATACTAGATATTTCTCTTTAAAATAAAATATTGATTTTTCATAGAAAAGAAACTTATGCGGTGCAACTTTAAGTATTGTTTATAATCATACCCCGCAGTCCTTTATAATATATAGATATATATGAGCAGCTACATATAATATGAAGCAGATAAATATAAATACTACCTAAACAAATGACAGCAAAACAAAAAAAAAAGACAATGGAAGAAGACCTAAAAAAAAAAAAGTCTAATTTTGGTTGAAAAAACTGCCCAATAAATATGAGTAGAACATATTCTGGCTCCCACATAGGTCAGATTGCTGACTGTACATTTCTTTACTTAAAGTTAATTGTACCTATATAATAAAAAATATGTTTGGACCATATTACTATATATAGTCACGACCGTCTTTCCTCATCGGCCGCCTCTGTCACGGATAATATACAGTTATCATCGTCATGCGTTCTTAATTCTGTCACCGTTTGCTTTTGGTTCAGTGGTAGAATGCTCGCCTGCCACGCGGGCGCCCCGGGTTCGATTCCCGGCCGATGCATTTTTTTTTTTTTTACAATTTTTAAAACTCATTTATATATTATACAAGAATGACATCCACGGCGCCAATTTATAATTGTAACCAATAGTATTTGAATAAAAGCATTTAATTGGGTAAAACCCGGGCGTTGCCCGGGTCATTCGGCTAGTAGATATATATGAGCAGCTATATAATATGAAGCAGATAAATATAAATCCTACCTAAACAAATGACAGCAAAATAAAAAATTGAGCCAACCCTTAAAAAAAAGGAGTTACTAAAAATGCAAAGAAGCTGCTTACAATATAAATGCTAATAAGTAAAAACCTATTGCATGGAACAAATATATAGTAAAATATATGTAGCAAGCTATACAGCAAAATCATAATTTTTTTCAATAAATATGAAAAAGAAAAAAATATAGAATATGAGCAGCTATATAATATGAAACAGATAAATATAAATCCTACCTATACAAATGACAGCAAAACAAAAAATTGAGCCTACCCCTAAAAAAGCAGTTATTAAAAATGCATAGAAGCTGCTTACAATTTCACAAAATTTTTTTCAATAAATATGAAAAAGAAAAAAAATATAGAATATGAGCAGCTATATAATATGAAGCAGATAAATATAAATCCTACCTATATAAATGACAGCAAAACAAAAAATTGAGCCTACCCCTAAAAAAGCAGTTATTAAAAATCATAGAAGCTGCTTACAATATAAATGCTAATAAGTGTAAAACTATTGCATGGAACAAACATATATAGTAAAACATATGTAGCAAGCTATACAGAAAAAAACATAATTTTTTGCAATAAATATGAAAAAGAAAAAAATATGGAATACACTGCTCTAAATCGTAAATGATTATATGAATATATAATATAATATGAATATTCATTATGAGACTCAAACAGTATACCTTATCTAAAAAAATGTAGTATCAATTAAATTAGAAAAATATTTCTAAACAATAATATTTCCAAAGAGTTTAAATAAATATATATAATCTTACCTTTTGAAAAATGCAGCGTGTAAACTAACAAAATAAGTGTAAAATTATTAACCAATCAAATTCATGTATCGTCGCGACCAGTGCGGCGCCAAGCGGCAAAAGGCGGGAACTAATCCATTTCAGTTAAACATAAAAAAAAAGCACATTAACCTTTGTAGTTTTTTGAATAGCCTATATGTTAAACGAAATCTTCAGCTACCTACATGCGAAATTCCATAATGATTGAGTCAGTAGATTTTGCGTGAAGCGATAACAAACATCGATTTCGCATTTCATTTTTATAGATATAAAAAGGAAAGGATAAAGGACTAAAGGAAAGGAAAAGGATAAAGGAAAGGAAAAGGATAACACATTTATAGTTGTTAAAAGAGAGTAGTAATATTAAATGTTGATAACATTTATTTATGGCTTTTACTTAAAAGTTATATTGAAATTGGAAGAACCAACAAACATTAAATATCAATTAGAATCTATTTTTTATTGAGTTATTTACATATAAAGGTATAAATATACATCTTAATGGTTCTGGCACCATAGTACATCAGTTATCATGTAAGAATTCTTCTAAATTCCAGACATCCATTTGATAAAAGATCTTAAGCAAAACGAGTGTTTTGGTTATTTCGAAATTACTTCTAGCGACATTGATGAACTTGGAAATAGACTTTACCCTTTTAATGCCTTCATGATAACGTTCTTCGGTCATATCTGAGTAAATAGGGAAATGTTCTTTGTACCAGGGCAAGTTCGATTCTAAAAATTGTCGAAGCCCCGTAGAATTATTTCTGAGGTATCCCGTCACTTTGTTAGGATTAGTTTCTGTCAAGAACCTATATAAGGTAATACTACTTTTTCCCAGAATATGACTTTGCATCATTTTTATCTGACTCTGACAATTTTCCCAAAAATTAGACAAGGCTTTTGTCAAATGAATATTTTTTGGGATGGGCCAATGTTGGTTGAAGAAGAATCAAATGCTTTATCATTAGCTGCATAATTGGCTCATAAGAAAGGAAATCAGATTTGAGATTTATTATTGTTAAAAAGATGTTCAAATCAAATATGTCAGAATACCTTAAGAGTAGTTTAAAATCGCTACAATCATTATTATATGGATTTGAAATTTTCATTGCGGCATTACTCAAATATGTTTCTCCTGATTCAGTTATAATATTCACATCAGCTCCAGCTTCAACAAGGGCTTGTATGATGGTTGAATTCCTTCTATCGATTGCTATACCCAATGAAGTATCTCCCAGAATATTTCTTTTTTCAATTATTGCGCCTGATCGTATTAACAATTTTGTCACTATATCCCTTCTATTAGCTGTACATGCATAGTTTAAAGGCGACATAGAATATAAATTTTCTATATTTAGATCTGTTCCAATCTTAATTAAGAATGCTAATGCTTTTATGTTTTCCATAATGCAGGCATTAAATAAAAGCTTATCATTTTTGTGAATATTATCTCCAGACTCAATTAATATTTTAAAATTTTCAAAGCCAGCCTTCAATGAAAAGTGAACAGCTCTATTTCCATATTTATTTGTTTCATAGATATTCATCCCCTTTCTGATTAATTCCTTCATAAAACGTGTATTATCGCAGGCGGAAGCAAACATCAATGGTGTAATGTCATTAGAATCCTTCACAGTACAATCAGCTCCTGATTCAATCAAGTCGAGGAATATTTCAAAGTTCTTGTATACAATAGCGTTGTGCAGCGGTGCTGTTCCATGACGATTTCTAGCATTAATATCTGCACCATTGTCAATTAAAAATCTGTAAATTTCCATATGTCCCATCTGGACAGCTAGATGTAACGGGGTGTCGAGATTAGAAAGGTAACTTTGATACAAATTCGAGTTTTTTAGCTGATATATATCTTCAAAGGTTTTTCTTAATTCGCTAGATTTTTCGATATCATTACTTCCATACTTCGCATTTATATCTGTTCCATCTTCTATTATTTTTTTCAAATCTTCTAAATTTCTATCAATTATAGCTAGATATAACTTTATATGTGTTTCCATTTATGTTATCAGAAATCTTTTAAATATTAAGAAAATTGGTTCTATTCAATTTAATAATTATTATTTGATATATGTTAATCTGATGGTAATATTTTTCAAACTAATCTTTCTTGATATAAACCAGAGAGATTTCTGGAGCATACCAAAATATATAAACACATATTCTATGTTCATAATTATTTTACCTTATAATCTGTTTTTTTTTTATTTGAAAATATAAAAAGACAGAATACCATTTTTAAAATTTAAAGATTTTCTGATTTCATAAATGGAAATACATACAAAGTTATACAAAAAAATCCATCTATATACAAAGTTATATCGCTATATATAGTCACGAGCGTCTTTCCTAATCATCTAGGGCGTCATCGGCCGCCTCTGTCACGGATGGCCGGCGCCCTCCTATTGGACGGCTACGATCACGTGTCATCGTTGGCGCGACGGTGACCTTGAGTGACGTAATGCCCCCCCCCCCCCCTGCCGGCGGCGCGCGCCCGTTGGCTGCCGACGAGCACGTGACCTCCCTGTGCGCGCGCATGGCGGTATTCTATATACAGTTACGAGCGTCTTACCTACGGAAGCCAACAGTACATAGGCAGATAAAGCACATAGGCTATAGTTATTAACTAATATATGCATTTATTTAAGGCGCCAATTTATAATTGTAACAAATAGTATTTGAATAAAAACATTCAATCGGGTAAAACACGGGCGTTGCCCGGGTCATTCGGCTAGTCTAGCTATAATGGCCATGGCATGTACTGGCCGACATTACACGTGTACATCCCGAAATAAACCCTACCTGCATCCACTGTTCAGAAGAGCCACAGACAGTCGATCATCTTCTCTTCATCTGCCCAGCATTCCTAGACATAGGATGTAAACAGCTATCCTGCTTGGACTGACCCACCTCAATCCTACATCTATGACCAGACTTCCACACTCAACCTCAGCATGGAAATTTCTGGTCAACTGGTTCAACTCAGCAATCAAAACAGGACGCAAGTAAAAGAGCTCAACACTAGTCCATACTGAAGAGAAAAAGGTCGCCTCTCCCGTCAAAATAGACGTCAAAACTAGACGCCATCTATTGACCGTCACCGCAAACTAGCGGCCTAGGATCGGTGACAAAGCCACAACTCCAGCTTTGACAAACTGAAAAGCGTCCACCTAGAGACCATGGTTTCGGGCTAATGGCTCTCGTCAACATAGGGCGGACTTTATTCCATTAGATCCACACGGGATCTAATGGAATCTTGACAATCTGTCAAAGAGGTGTTTAGCTGGCAAAGTGGCTGGGCCAAATCTATGGCTAAAATATAGATGGAAATTTTGCCGGGAGGATATTGATCTAAAGAGACAAAGGTCGCCTCTCCCGTCAAAATAGACGTTAATGGCTTTCGTCAGCCTAGGGCGGACATTAGCCCGAAACCATGGTCTCTAGGTGGACGCTTTTCAGTTTGCCAAAGCTGGTGTTGTGGCTTTGTCACCGACCCGAGGCCACTAGTTTGCGGCGACAGTCAATAGATGGCGTCTAGTTTTGACGTTTATTTTGACGGGAGAGGCGACTTTTGTCTCTTTAGATCAATATCTTCCCGGCAAAATATCCATCTATAGTCCATACTAGTGAGCTGGACTCCCCGGGTAGTTGGTGTTCTGTGCTCCCTGGGTTATAAATATCTCTCTTGATCAAAATTTAGATTTGAAAAAAAAAAGAAGATGGAACAGATATAAATGAGACGTATGCAAGTAATGAAATCGAAAAATGTGGCGAATTAAGAAAATTTGAAGAGCAGCTAAAAACTCGAAATTTTTATCAAAGTTATCTTTCTAATCTCGACACCCCGTTACACCTCGCCGCGCAGATGGATATCCATATGGAAATTTACAGATTTTTAATTGACAATGGTGCAGACATTAATGCTATCATTATTTGAATTAATGTGTGTTTGTGTTTAAAAATATTAAATAAACGTTTAGTTGATTTCTGTTCCACTAGATGGCGCTCTGCCATCTTAAAAAGTTCATGTGCTCCTGGTCACAGGATATGCCTTTTCTTAATTTTAATACCAACACTTGACTTTTTATTATTTTTTCACACATATATATAAATGTCAGTTACAAAATGTAAATTTATGTAATACAAATAATATTTTTAAAATAGATTATAATAATTAATATATTTATAAAAAAGCTTCTATTTAAATGCACTAAAAAAATAATATATATTCTGTCATAGAGAAATTAGATGTATCTGAGTGAATATAAAAGCGGTGGGGGTCGATCATATTTAGAGAAGAGGTAAAAATATAGCAAACACTTATAAAAATTAGTGATTCGAGATTAAATCACATTAGGTTCGAAATTCATGATGATCGTCCCCCGCCGCTTTTATTTTCACTCAGATACATCTAATTGATATATTAGAAAAGATAAAATATTTTATTTTCCTTTTTAGTGCATTTAATTAATAATTAATCCAGGTACCTTAGGTTTCAAAAGATCTCTCATGTTTTCAGTCAGACTTAAATCTTTTTGGTTTTATTTACAAATAACAGTGGAAGACGAATATAATGATAATGTCGATCAGATTTACTTCTGGGGATATTTTACATTTATGCCAAGTTGAGATTTATAATTCATAGGCTGTCTTAACATCATTGTTATTCTTTAGTTGAGATTTATAATTCATAGGAGAGTGGCTGTCTTAACATCATTGTTATTCTTTAGTTGAGATTTATAATTCATAGGAGAGTGGCAGTTTAACATCATTGTTATTCTTTAGTTGAGATTTATAATTAATAAATATAATTAGATATCTAAGTAAAACGTTTATGGAGATGAGTATCTTTTATTCTGGTCTTCTCAAGCTTTCGGGCTTGTCCGCCCTTCTACAGGAGAAACATATACTATATAACGAGAAAATTTATAACGCCGCTTGATGCTAAAACTATTATGATTCTATGTACATATATACATATATATATATATACACTAGGATGTTTTTGCATATTATTTTTTACTTAAGATATGTTTTTTATTTGGTTAAAGTATTTACATATTTTACTATTGTTTGTTATATTTTATGAATTATCTTATAGGTTCGGAATCCTAATATTTAAGTTAGTTTTATAATGGTTATCGGCTATTGCATATAAGTTACTTATACTATTGTTGATATTATTAGCTGGTGCTAGGATATATTGTGTTATATGTTTCGGGCAAATCTATTTTTTAATTGATGCTATTGTGTTTTCTGGATAATAAAGATTCAATTATAAGCCTTTGATATTTGCTGTTTATATAATTAATCAACTAAAGAATAACAATGATGTTAAACGGTCACTCTACTATGAATTATAAATCTCAAATAAAGAATAACAATGATGTTACGACGTCCACTCTCCTATTAATTATAAATCATTGTTATTCTTTAGTTGAGATTTATAATTCATAGGAGAGTGGCCGTTTAACATCATTGTTACCAGAAAGCTGAGCAGATGAAAAGGAGATGATTCACCGTTTGGTCTTCATTCTAGCAGTTGGGGTAAATCGATCCTCTTTCAAAATTTCCAGGAGTATACTTGTGTGTTGCCATGGCCAATTAGGATGGTTGTTGAAGTGTACTCATGCTAGATTCTTGGAAGCATTGAGATTATTATTGGCGTAAATATTCTGAAGATTGCTAGTTAGAGTATACTAAAATTAATACTTCTCTGTGGAATAAAGGAGATACACTTCGGGACGTCGGCCAGACAACGGCTCGGGTGACAGCAAACAAACAAGCCCCAGCGGCGCCAGCCGGCAACAAAAGAAGAGAGCACAGCCTGCTCTGCTGACCAGTTAGGTGTTTCCTCTGTCCTCTTAACATGTTTTAAATAAAGTTAGTTTGAAGGAGATTTTTACCCTCTCCTTTCTGATATTTAGTAATCTGATTTAAATCCTTGCAACAGCCCACAAAAGAATCATCATTGCGAATTCTTCTACCGAATTTCGCATCAGTGTTTTGTGAAACGCTTACCAGACATTTCTTCACAACTTCTATGTGGTCTGAGATTATATCAAAAATCGATCACAAAATTTGAAAGGAAGCGTGAAAATTAGTTCATTCCACATTTTATAGATTTCTGGACACTCTTCACGCCAAAGAAACAGTTTCTTTCAAAATAATCTTTACAATTTCTATTCTCTAATCTATTCCATGCCACACGACGGTGACCTTGAAGTCTGAAATCTTGTAAACTTCAATTGTTAGCAGTACTGAAATAGCCTATAAAATACTTCTACATGGGGTTTAGATGTACATCAAGATCTAGATCATTATCCCGTTCTATGAACGAGTCTAGAACGATAGTCATTTATAAACCTCCCTTGTTGAAATTTTACCTATTTACATATGTATATATTATAGAAAAGGGCGTACCTGGATCTGTAAAGAAAAAAAAAACAATTTTTTTTGTTAAAATATTTCGAGAGATTGCTCCCTTTTTATCAATTTATAGTAATATGTATATAAATTGTAGACTTTATATATAGGTATTTTTAAATAAAAAGGCATTGTTGGCGCGGTAAGGGTTGGCTTTGGGCGATCATTTCATTGGCGCAATAAGGTGGGGACTTTATAGCATTTAATGGCTGCTAGAGCAACTTTGGGCCATCATTTCATTGGTGTAATAAGGTGGGGACTTTATAACATTTAATGGCTGCTAGAGCAACTTTGGGCCATCATTTCAATGACGTATTAAGGTGGGGACTTTATAGCATTTAATGGCTGCTAGAGCAACTTTGGGCGATCATTTCATTGGCGCAATAAGGTGGGGACTTTATAGCATTTAATGGCTGCTAGAGCAACTTTGGGCCATCATTTCATTGGCGCAATAAGGTGGGGACTTTATAGCATTTAATGGCTGCTAGAGCAACTTTGGGCCATCATTTCATTGGTGTAATAAGGTGGGGGACTTTATAGCATTTAATGGCTGCCAGAGCAACTTTGGGCCATCATTTCATTGACCTAATAAGGAGGGGACTTTATAGCATTTAATGGCTGCCAGAGCAACTTTGGGCGATCATTTCATTGGTGTAATAAGATGAGAACTTTATAGCATTTAATGGCTGCCAGAGCAACTTTGGGCCATCATTTCAATTACGTATTAAGGTGGGGACTTTATAGCATTTAATGGCTGCCAGAGCAACTTTGGGCGATCATTTCATTGGTGTAATAAGATGAGAACTTTATAGCATTTAATGGCTGCCAGAGCAACTTTGGGCCATCATTTCAATTACGTATTAAGGTGGGGACTTTATAGCATTTAATGGCTGCCAGAGCAACTTTGGGCCATCATTTCATTGACCTAATAAGGTGGGGACTTTATAGCATTTAATGGCTGCCAGAGCAACTTTAGCCCATTATTTCATTGACATAATAAGGTGGAGGCTTTATATAATTTAATGACTGCCAGAGCAACTTTGGGCCATCATTTCATTGGTGTAATAAGGTGGGGACTTTATAACATTTAATGGCTGCCAGAGCAACTTTGGGCCATCATTTCATTGGTGTAATAAGGTGGGGACTTTATAGCATTTAATGGCTGCCAGAGCAACTTTGGGCCATCATTTCATTGGTGTAATAAGGTGGGGACTTTATAGCATTTAATGGCTGCCAGAGCAACTTTGGGCCATCATTTCATTGGTGTAATAAGGTGGGGGCTTTATAACATTTAATGGCTGCCAGAGCAACTTTGGGCCATCATTTCATTGACCTAATAAGGTGGGGACTTTATAGCATTTAATGGCTGCCAGATCAACTTTGGGCGATATTTTCTTTGAAGTAATAAGGTGGGGGCTTTATAACATTTAATGGCTGCCAGAGCAACTTTGGGCCATCATTTCATTGACGTAATAAGGTGGGGGCTTTGCGCTCCGCCGCCTCCTTCCTAATTCCTGAGGGAGTTTACTGGGGGGAAGGAGAGGAGGGGGTGGTGCCGTGTGGAGGGAAAATCATGCTAGCTAGGGGGCAGTCGTACTAATCATCTGAGGTGGAAGACGTGGGCAACGGGGAGACGGGTTAGTAACTAGGGAAGGGACAACGGAGGTGGACACAAGGGGAGGGACAACGGAGGTGGACACAAGGGGAGTGACAACGGAGGTGGACACAAGGGAAGGGACAACGGAGGTGGACACAAGGGGAGGGACAACGGAGGTGGACACAAGGGGAGGGACAACGGAGGTGGACACAAGGGGAGGGACAACGGAGGTGGACACAAGGGGAGGGACAACGGAGGTGGACACAAGGGGAGGGACAACGGAGGTGGACACAAGGGAAGGGACAACGGAGGTGGACACAAGGGGAGTGACAACGGAGGTGGACACAAGGGGAGCGACAACGGAGGTGGACACAAGGGGAGCGATAACGGAGGTGGACACAAGGGGAGCGATAACGGAGGTGGACACAAGGGGAGGGACAACGGAGGGGGACACAAGGGAAGGGACAACGGAGGTGGACACAAGGGGAGGGACAACGGAGGTGGACACAAGGGAAGGGACAACGGAGGTGGACACAAGGGGAGTGACAACGGAGGTGGACACAAGGGGAGGGACAACGGAGGTGGACACAAGGGGAGTGACAACGGAGGTGGACACAAGGGAAGGGACAACGGAGGTGGACACAAGGGGAGGGACAACGGAGGTGGACACAAGGGAAGGGACAACGGAGGTGGACACAAGGGGAGTGACAACGGAGGTGGACACAAGGGGAGTGACAACGGAAGTGGACACAAGGGGAGGGACAACGGAGGTGGACACAAGGGGAGGGACAACGGAGGTGGACACAAGGGGAGCGATAACGGAGGTGGACACAAGGGGAGGGACAACGGAGGTGGACACAAGGGGAGGGACAACGGAGGTGGACACAAGGGGAGTGACAACGGAGGTGGACACAAGGGAAGGGACAACGGAGGTGGACACAAGGGGAGGGACAACGGAGGTGGACACAAGGGAAGGGACAACGGAGGTGGACACAAGGGGAGTGACAACGGAGGTGGACACAAGGGGAGGGACAACGGAGGTGGACACAAGGGGAGTGACAACGGAGGTGGACACAAGGGAAGGGACAACGGAGGTGGACACAAGGGGAGGGGCAACGGAGGTGGACCACAAGGGAAGGGACAACGGAGGTGGACACAAGGGGAGTGACAACGGAGGTGGACACAAGGGGAGTGACAACGGAAGTGGACACAAAAGGGAGGACAACGGAGGTGGACACAAGGGGAGGGACAACGGAGGTGGACACAAGGGGAGCGATAACGGAGGTGGACACAAGGGGAGGGACAACGGAGGTGGACACAAGGGGAGGGACAACGGAGGTGGACACAAGGGGAGGGACAACGGAGGTGGACACAAGGGGAGGGACAACGGAGGTAGACACGATGTGAGGGGACAACGGAGGTGGACACAAGGGGAGGGACAACGGAGGTGGACACAAGGGGAGGTGGACACAAGGGGAGGGACAACGGTGGTGGACACAAGGGGAGGGACAACGGAGGTGGACACAAGGGGAGGGACAACGGAGGTGGACACAAGGGGAGGTGGACACAAGGGGAGGGACAACGGAGGTGGACACAAGGGGAGGGACAACGGAGGTGGGACACAAGGGGAGGGACAACGGAGGTGGACACAAGGGGAGGTGGACACAAGGGGAGGGACAACGGAGGTGGACACAAGGGGAGGGACAACGGAGGTGGACACAAGGGGAGGGACAACGGAGGTGGACACAAGGGGAGGGACAACGGAGGTGGACACAAGGGGAGGGACAACGGAGGTGGACACAAGGGGAGGGACAACGGAGGTAGACACGATGTGAGGGGACAACGGAGGTGGACACAAGGGAGGGACAACGGAGGTGGACACAAGGGGAGGGACAACGGAGGTGGACACAAGGGGAGGGACAACGGAGGTGGACACAAGGGGAGGGACAACGGAGGTGGACACAAGGGGAGTGACAACGGAGGTGGACACAAGGGGAGCGATAACGGAGGTGGACACAAGGGGAGGGACAACGGAGGTGGACACAAGGGGAGGGACAACGGAGGTGGACACAAGGGGAGGGACAACGGAGGTGGACACACGGGGAGGGACAACGGAGGTGGACACAAGGGGAGGGACAACGGAGGTGGACACAAGGGATTGACAACGGAGGTGGACACAAGGGGAGTGACAACGGAGGTGGACACAAGGGGAGGGACAACGGAGGTGGACACAAGGGGATTGACAACGGAGGTGGACACAAGGGAAGGGACAACGGAGGTGGACACAAGGGGATTGACAACGGAGGTGGACACAAGGGGAGGGACAACGGAGGTGGACACAAGGGGAGGGACATCGGAGGTGGAAACAAGGGGAGGGACAACGGAGGTGGACACAAGGGGAGTGACAACGGAGGTGGACACAAGGGAAGGGACAAGGGGACAAAGTTAGTAGACAGAGAGAACAACTGAAGGACCAATGGGGGGACAAACCATCGCCGTGATGTGGACATTCAGGGGAACAGTCAGGCGAGAGCTAATAGAGGATATAGGTGATCCACAACAATATATTCTTCCTCCCTATAACAGTTAAAACTGCTTTAGATCTCTCTATCTGTGTGAACTATGCACTTGATTGATCGATAAGATGTCAATAAAGTTGTTAATTGTCCCTATTTTTTTATTTTATTTCAACACACAAAACGCCATATCCCGGCTAGGGATAATTGCGTTGATTTACTTTTTTTATATCTATCTACTATCTTTCTCTCTTATAATAATTCAGGTTTAGTTCTAATAACTACTTATTATATATATTTGTTCTCAAATACCAGAAACTAACACTTTCTGTAGCGTGCATCATATAACCTGTACTACACTTCTCTATCCTACATGATCTCTATGTAGTTAACAACATTTCTACCTTCTGTAAATACCACGCTATAACAGCAAACTTAATTATTGTAATAAACATGTGGTTATAGAATTGCCATAATTCTGGAAATTATTTGATTCATAGAGAAATATATATTCGGCGTAAAACTTTGTACTTTTTGCATAAAACACAATAAGAGACTGCTATAATTAATGTAAAAAAATGAATATATCTTAAAATAATAAATTTTGATTATTAATATTTAATAAACATATATCATTATTAAGCTGCAAATATATAGAACTAGCCGAATGACCCAGGCAACGCCCGTGTTTTACCCGACTGTAGATGTTACAACGGTGATCCTTAGGTCGCTGGTTCAAATCCGGCTCGAGGGAGCCGGCGAGCAGGTGACCTCCCTGTGCGCGCGCATCCGTGACAGAGGCGGCCGGCCGATGAGGAAAGACGGTCGTGACTATATATATTAATAGTGGCCTTTTTATTCTTTTTTTGTGAGAATCAATATAATACTATAAATAATAATATAGTTATCTAATTAATTTTTTTTTTACATTTCAATAATTTGCCAAACATCTATAGTGTTTCAAGTAAATGCATGTTATATTTCTGCCATTACGAATTTAAAACAGTTATTTAAAAAAAATCTTTAATCATACTTGAAATCTACCTAATTTATGAAAATTCGAAACTATTATACGTGTATGATTCATTTAAAAATAAAACAATTTCTACTGCCTTTACTGCAATGGAAATATTAATCATACCCTTCTATAATAGTTTCGAATTTTCATAACAGATGGCGTGTTATGGATCATAATACCTAATTTATATTTGATGTTTATATACAGTTAAACCTGTCTATAGCGCCCTCTCTAAAAAGCACCTTCCTCTCTATAGCGCCCGATTTTAAATAAGTAGTACGATGCGATTTACATTAAAAGTGACCTGTCTATAGCACCCCCTCTCTATTGCACCCTATTTTGGTGAGTCCCAAGGGGGGGCGCTATAGACAGGTTTAACAGTATATAAATTAAATATTAAATACCCCTATATACCCATTCAAAAATTTCACACAATTTATATCGTCAATGATAACTAGTATTTTTGGAAAGAATATACAAGTATAGTATAAGAACATACAAGTGTAAGAATACACGTGTATGTAACAATTCAGATTTAGAAAACATCTAGGTTCTTATTAAAGTTTATCATAGATAAATAGCGACTCCTCTCTAAGAATTTGTTTCTTTTCATAATTAAACTCGGAGGTATTAATCAGGGTAGAATTGAAAAAAAACTCTCATTGCAGTTTATAAGTACAATTTAAATCTCAAACTTCCCTCAGAGTTGTTTACTTTGTTAATATCAATCCACGAGACTCTCGTTTGATTCTCTTCACCCAGGCATGGGATAAACAACACGTGTTTATAGTGAATCCAAATCGTTATAAATATTTCCACACAGTTCATCTCTTTAAAACACAAAACTAATTGACAGTTTTATCTTAACATAAACAAAATAGTATTTTAAAATTGTCTATTAGGTCAAAAGTAAAGCTTTTATTTATTTACAAGGATTCTTTAGAAAGATTTATAAATTATTTTGACGAATATTATAAAAGAAAAGTAAATTCTATGGAAGAGCTCTAAATTATTTTGATCTTGATATGTTGATACATTTGAATATGTTCTTCCGTGAACTTGCAGCTTTCAAATCTTGAAAATTTGTTCAAAATGATCATAGTTATTGTTACCTTCGTCAAACCAGTGCTAGTTATTCTATAATCCTCAACAATATTTAACTATAAAGTGTAGTAAATCCACTTACCTATTACGTCTCTTCTTCTTGCCGCAGCAGCTCCCCATGGTGCTCGCTTGATTGCTTTGGTCAAAAAAGATCTCTTAGATCACAAGATCGCCCGGTTCACAAGATCACTCAGATCACACAAGATCGGTTCAGAGATAACACATGATTGCTTCAGAGATCACACAAGAGAGATCGCTTCAGATATCACACAAGATCACCTTCAAAAATCTTTCAGATCACACAAGATCGCTTTCAAAGATCGTTCAGATCACACAAGATCATAGTGCGGCCCCCTGACCTGCAGGCTTGGATCTTCGGCGGGTCCGGCCTTGAGGACGACGCCCTTTCCATCCTGGCGTCGGCAAAGTTGCGAATTTATCGCTACTTTGTCCAGGTTGGGCTCGGAGAAGCGGTGGAGGACCCGCTCATCGCCTGGTCCAGGACCCTCCAACGCCGAGGTCTCCTTCCTTTGTCCCTCTTGTACATTTGTTTCATTTATGTATATATTTTCTTCTCTTCCTCTCTCTCTCATGTGAGATGTAATATTGTCTAAGATGACAATAAATAATATTTAATTGTCAATTGTCACACAAGAGAGATCGCTTCAAAATTCTCACAAGAGAGATCGCTTCAGAGATCACACAAGAGAGATCGCTTCAGAGATCACACAAGAGAGATCGCTTCAGAGATCGCACAAGAGATCACTCAAGAGAGATCGCTTCAGAGATCACACAAGAGATCGCTTCAGAGATCGCAAAAGAGAGATCGCTTCAGAGATCACACAAGAGAGATCGCTTCAGAGATCACACAAGAGAGATCGCTTCAGATATCACACAAGATCACCTTCAAAAATCGTTCAGATCACACAAGAACGCTTTCAAAGATCGTTCAGATCACACAAGATCTCCTTCAAAAATCGTTCAGATCACACAAGGGATCGCTTCATAGATCAGACAAGATCGCTTCAGATATCACACAAGATCACCTTCAAAAATCGTTCAGATCACACAAGGGATCGCTGCAGAGATCACACAAGATCTCCTTCAAAGATCGCTCTGATCACACAAGAGATAGCTTCAGAGATCAGACAAGATCGCTTCAGATATCACATAAGAGATCGCTTCAGAGATCACACAAGAGATCGCTTCAGAGATCACACAAGAGATCGCTTCAGATATCACACAAGATCACCTTCAAAAATCGTTCATATCACACAAGATCGCTTTCAAAGATCGTTCAGATCACACAAGATCTCCTTCAAAAATCGTTCAGATCACACAAGGGATCGCTTCAGAGATCAGACAAGATCGCTTCAGTTATCACACAAGATCACCTTCAAAAATCGTTCAGATCACACAAGGGATCGCTTCAGAGATCACACAAGATCTCCTTTAAAGATCGCTCTGATCACACAAGAGATAGCTTCAGAGATCAGACAAGATCGTTTCAGATATCACACAAGAGATCGCTTCAGAGATCACACAAGAGATCGCTTCAGATATCACACAAGATCACCTTCAAAAATCGTTCAGATCACTCAAGATCGCTTTCAAAGATCGTTCAGATCACACAAGATCTCCTTCAAAAATCGTTCAGATCACACAAGGGATCGCTCCAGAGATCAGAAAAGATCGCTTCAGGTATCACACAAGATCACCTTCAAAAATCGTTCAGATCACACAAGGGATCGCTTCAGAGATCACACAAGATCTCCTTCAAAGATCGCTCTGATCACACAAGAGATAGCTTCAGAGATCAGACAAAATCGCTTCAGATATCACACAAGGTCACCTTCAAAAATCGTTCAGATCACACAAGATCGCTTTCAAAGATCGTTCAGATCACACAAGATCTCTTTCAAAGATCATTCAGATCACACAAGATCTCCTTAAAAAATCGTTCAGATCACACAAGAGATCGCTTCAGAGATCACCCAAGATCTCCTTCAAAGATGGGTCAGATCAGATATAATCGCTTCAAAGATCGCCTTGATCGCTTAGGCCGTTCGCTATTTACTTGAGTTGCTCGCTAGATCGCTTCAGTTGCTAAAGTGAGAAAGTCTTTGTTGTGGCGGCCTCAATGGAAGTCCAGAGGGGTGGAATTATATAATAGAATTTGAGGACTTTTTTATATATAAATTAGAAATTGGGTTGGCCAAATATCACGGAGCAAGCTAAATAAACGTTTAGTTTATTTTTGCTCTACTAGATGGCGCTCTGCCATCTAAAAAGCACATGTGCTCGTGGTCAGGAGATGCCTGCTCTATTTTTAATATCAACACCTGACCGACTTATATTTTATTTTTTTCATAGATATATTTATATAATAAAAAAGGCATTGGATTGAAAAAAGAGATATATATATATTTGCCAATATTTCGGTTGGCGTTCGGTTGAAATAATTTCAACTGTGATATTATAACACTATGCGGCGCTGAGTTTGTTTATACAAAAACGTAATGCCTTGATAAAGGTTGGCGTTCGGGCAACCGGAATATTGGCAAATACATCTTTTATTCAATCCAATATATGTCTTTTTATTATCTAAAGATTTCAATATATGGATTGCTCCATATTCAGGACGATAAATATATTTATAGAATAATTTGTGGGGGGGAAAGAAGGGGTATGTTGATAAGGAGGGGGGGGGGGGGGAATTAATTCTTATTTTTAATAAATATCATATTTAGTAGATCGACCTTTGAAAATTATCCCGCATGTGTTTCTTTTGAACGACAAATCGATATTTATTTTAAGGAGAAATAACGATTATTTCTAACTTTAAGGATTAAGTATGAAAGGATGAATTGTGAAGAGTAATGATAAACGGAAAAAAAAGTGTCCAGGAATGGGAATCGAACCCACATTGTTCCGCTTACTTGGCAGATGCCATGTTCACTAAGCTGGACATTTTATTTTTCCGTTTATCATTATTCTTCACAATTCATACTTTATCCCTAAGGTTGGAAATAGTTGTTCTTTCTCCTTAAAATGAATTTCTACTTTTCGTTAAAAAAAAGCTCATGCTGGATAATTTTCAAAGGTCGTTCTACAATCATAAGCCGCATTATATTGTATTATAAAATTATATTTAGTGTTTACGTTTGTGTGGGTAGCCGCATATATTATGTTACGATGTTTTTCAGCCGTCGATGTTTGCGTACAAGGTTTCTAGGAAAACAATGTCGGTTCGTTGTGGATATATAGCTTAGTACGGTATAATTTATTACAAGAGTTTTAAAGGAGTATAAATAATATTAATATACAGTAGATGGACTTACCTTTATTAAGACTCGAGTTGTTTTTGTGGGCATGAGGAACAAACCTCAATACATCTTTTACTAGATTGTCCTGTTTTCAAGACTATAGAATCGACAATAATTTAATAGTAACAGATCCAAGTATTTTTATTTCCAGTAAATAAATTTATATTAAATTCAATACCTTTTGTAGATATATTTTAAATTATATAGCAACACACACACACACAAATATCTTTTAAGAAACTGATAATTTATATTATGCTGATTGTACATATTTCCAGACACTTCTTTCTTTTGTACACAGTTCTTTTTTCTCGTTTTTTTTTCTCTTTTTCCTTGTTAACATCATATGACTATTCTATTCACGACCTAAAATTATTGTATATATATGTATAGACAAATGTCATACATGTATGACAGTGCAAGTGTCCCTAGGGAGACATAGCGCTTTAAATTGATATAAATAGGCTTGCCTTTATTGTATGAGCAATAGTTACCCAGAAATTATTTGAAAGAGGGAAAATAAAAATCAGGTAAAAGTTTCTTTTAATTTTGAATTTGCAAGCTTTCGTGTAAATATACTGCTCTTCAACGGGCAGATACTCTATGTACAATCTCTTAATAATATTTATACAAAATAATTGAAAACTTTTGTTATTGATATGTCGCGGGCATGCATCAGACTGCTCACAGCTAAAGTAATAGATATTATACTGATTCACGCCCACACATGCCAATAACAAAAGTTTTTCAATTATTTTGTATAAAGATTATTTAGAGATTGTACATAGAGTATTAGCCTGTTGAAGAGCAGTATATTTACACGAAAGCTTTCAAATTCAAAATTAAAAGAAAATTTTTACCTGATTTTTCCTCTTTCAGACTTGCCTTTATTGTCCGCCACAAGTAGGATCCTCCTCGGCACCGTCTTCCTTGTTAATCCACACGGTCACACAATCCCTAAGACAACTTATATTTAGAGAGAGAGAGAATAGATAAAAGAAATATTTGAAATATTATATTTTTATAATCAGTTTTTTTCACATTAACTTGTATTACACAAGTCTACAAATTTTTTAAAGGTTTTTAATGTTTGAGCATTTAAAATTCTTTTTCCAATGTCGCTGATTCCTAATCTGCTCTTAGTTTTTTTATATGTCATCAAAATCTATAGAAAATGACCATAAAGTGTATTTCACAAAAATAATATTTTCATTAAAAAAAAAACTGCTAAATAATCATGATTGCTTTATAATTTTTACAATCATCACATCTCAAAGTTCTTCTAAAACATACGCCATTAACTATTATTAGTTAACTATACATTAACTTGTGTTATAGTTAAAGTTAAAATATGAAAATTATAAACTATTTTAGACGCGTAAGATTCTTTTTGAAATTAAACAATTTCTACTGCCCTTACTGCAATGGAAAAATTAATGGGAGGGCCTGGTTCATCAGTGGTAAACCCTCCCAGCGGTTTCGCCAGTTAAATCTTCCTTTTATAGTGAAAAATGCAATATAACAGCGGTATGGTAGATTAAACTGGCGAAACCGCTGGGAGGGTTCACCACTGATGAGCCAGGCCCTCCCATTAAATTTTCGATTGCAGTAAGGGCAGTAGAAATTGTTTAATTTCAAAAAGAATCTTACGCGTCTGAAATAGTTTCTAATTTTAATAACAGATGGCGCGCTAGTCCATCGTAATATAAAGTTAAAATATATTTGTGAAACATATCGTGTCCCTCACAATACATACATACTTTATGTCTTAGCTTTATTAAGGTGAAATTAGGCTTAGAACTGATTGTATTTCTAGCTCTGTTCGTAGGACAGGCTAATTAATATTTTGAAAAAAAATAAAGTTTCTTCATCATAGCGTGCGCGTTAAGTTTACCAACCTGGAAACAAAAACGGAAGAAAAATAAATTCTGAACGAGAGAAAAGATTGGATTACACAAATATTAATTCTACAAACTAACAGCTATACCTATAATATATCCATTTTAGGCGCGAAATTTTTATTAATTTTGAATTTTTCATATTCACAAAAATGTATTTTAAATTTTCAACGATATTTTTTTTTAATTAGATAAAAAAAATACAGATTAATTTATATTTAACTTTTTTTTCATTTTATAATTTGTACTTTTACTTTTCGATTACTTTTCCCTTTATATTACTATTACTTTTCGTTTATTTTTATTAGAAATAAATATATTCCACATATATATAGAAACAAACAATGTCAGGACAAGATAAAATTTCTGAACTTCAGTTTGAACAAGAAATGGACGATGGTATTTCACTTGATTATGACGACGTCTCAGTTGGTGAAGTAACAAAAGAAGATGAAGCTGCATTACTTCAGGAAAACGTAGAAGAAGTAGAGAAAGTTGAAGATACTCCATTGTCAGCGTCTACAGAACCTCAAGTAGAAGCTACTTTTGACTTTTCTTCCGTCTACGTCGGCAATGTCGACTACAATATTGATAAGTTCGACCTTTACTTAGCTTTCTCAAACTCTGGCACAGTCAGGAAGATAACATTTCCAGGACAAACCTCTATTGGTCACAGAGCTTTCGCTTATATCCAATTCGATTCTGATGCGGATGCAAATAGGGCTGTGTCTGAAATGAATGGTCGAGTAATGAATGGACGCCAATTGCGTGTGAACCTAAAGAGAAACAACATTCCAGGTCTGAGAACTAGAGGCCGAAAGATGTACCGTGGATTTGGCCGCAGTGGAGGATTTATTTCTCGGTACCAACCCTATTGAATCTTTTATTTAAGCTGCAAATTAGAGAACGTATAGTTTAATAAGCAAGTCTGAGGTTACTACAAGCTCCAAAACTCAACCTCTGACCTGCATGTGTATATATTTTTATTTAAAAAAAAAGTCAATTTTTTTTTTAAATAAATTGTAACTGTATTTGTGCTTTTAAATAAATGTATTTGATATTATTCTAACTTATTATATGTTTTTGGTTGTGAGATTTTGGTTTATTTAGATTCCCTCCTGAACTATTATTTTCTCAGTTTGATGCTCCAAGTTGGACTTAATGATCTGTTTGGTTAGAAGGTTCGTTGTCTACATTATTTCAGCAGTTGTTAGCAAGAATTTTCGTAATTCAATAAATCCTTTGTAACAATTTTAATCTGAAAACATCAGGTTCTTACAGAGGTAAGTTTATGTTTTTTAATTTAATTTAAATCTATAACTTTTTCGGGCATGAAAGCCCCTTCTACTGGAGTAAACACGATATACTTCATGCCCCAAAGTTAGAAATATTTGAAATAATTTTAGAATTTATAAAATTCAAATGATATCACTTTATAAATGTCTTTTAAAGAGATATATATAAGAGCTAGAGTAGAGAATAGAAAATATATTTTTTAAGAGATCTATTTCTCTATTATTTTCTCCTAGGTATTTATTCATGAAAATTCTAAACTATTATAGACGCATATAATTCTTTTAAAAATTAAACAATAACTACTGCCCTTACTGCAATGTAAAAATTAATGGGAGGTATTTTCCATTGCAGTAAGGGCAGTAGTTATTGTTTAATTTTTAAAAGAACCATACGCATCTATAATAGTTTCGAATTTTTATAACAGATGACGCGCTAATGCATCATAATAAATACTATTTGCTAAAGAATTATTCGTTTGGCAAACATTCACACAGAGAGAACCCAGGTATTGCCCTGTTCCATTCGGCTACTTATACATATTTTAATATGGTACATGGTTCTATTATTTAAAATTTGACCCAATTTTTTAAAATAATTTTAGTGTTTCAAGTAAATACATGTTATTTCTGCCATTACAAATTTAAAACAGTTATTTAAAAAATATTTCTACAACTTGAAATATACCTAATTTATGAAAATTCGAAACTATTATAGACGCGTATGATTCTTTTAAAAATAAAACAAGTTCTACTGCCCTTACTGCAATGTAAAAATTAAACATATGCGTCTATAATAGTTTCGAATTTTCATAACAGATGGCGCGCTAATGCATCATAATATCTCATTTATATTTGTATATATACAGTTAAACCTGTCTATATCGCCCCCTCTAAATGGCTCAGGTGCGTTGAAGCAAGGGGAGATTACTTTGAAAAGTTTTAATATTTTTTTTACAAATATCTTTCCTTTTTTTATGGACCTAGACTGGAAACTTATGGGACATACCTTGTATTTTCAAATATTTTCAAAATTTAATATAGAATATTTAGTTTTTACATTTCAATAATATATTTTAAAAAAACAGAATAAAATATTATATATCATTTTATATTTTTGCCATTCTTATTTATTTGATTAAACACGTTTCCTTGCTTCAAAACAGGACCCGAGTCAAAGCGCCTAGCCCAAGTCCATACCAGTGACTTCCCGGGTAGTTGGTGCTCCCTGGGTTATTGAATAGATTTTAAAGATATTTTGATAATGTTTTCAAAGTTTTTTTTTTTTTATTGAGAGAGATATTGTCGCGCGTGTCCCTCCGGTTCTTCGCGACGACGCCGCTTCCTCCGTCGTGGTTCACCTACCCAGGCTCTGTTGCTTCACCTCTGCAGCTTTACCCTGCAGACAGCCCAAAGTCCTCAGGGAACCACCAGTCATGTGGATCTCCTTTCTTCTGGCAGTATGTCTCGGCCTTACCACTGGTGGGGGGACATGAGAGACTTACCAGAAGAGTAGCGACTGTGGTGTTGGAGAGAGAGTCATAGCAGCAACTGGCAACAAGTCTGCTAACACTCCTCTTTTATTCTCATCTTTAATCCATATTACATAATAACTCAAATATCAATTAACGGGTATTTACAGTAATCTAGAGCCTATATAAACAGCTACTTACAGTTATCAGCCCCAGGAAACAGGACCACAGCAGTAGGCGCTAGTTCCAGACTAGAAATAGACCAAAGCGCCATCTATTGGAGGAGATTGTAGCTGTTTTCAATCTGATATACGCGACAATATTATTTGAAAAAATATTTCTTAAAATATTTATATTATAAAATATATATTTTTTAAATTTCAATAATATTAAAAATTAAACAGATTAAAATAATTCATTATTTATTTAATGAATTTCGTTTTCACTCTCTCTTTGTTTAGTTTGTGTTTTGTACTCTAGTAAACTGGTTTATAAATATCCTTGAGAAATTTGAGCCTCCAAGTATACTTGCTCAAATAAATAAACAAATTTAAATATTATAACCATAACTAGAAGTTTATATAAAACCAAACAGTTAAAGATGAAAGAAAAGGTATATTTTGTCCCATCGGAACGTGTCGTTTGTCCCGACCACAAAGACGCTACAATCGTACAATGCAACGACGGCCTTGTCTGCCCAGAATGTGGTGTTGTAGTGGAAAGCTTGGTGATTGACGATTCCCCGGAATGGCGGAATTTCGAGGATGGCCCAGACCACAGCAGAGTGACCTTTGAAGATACTGAAACGTATTTTGACTTTTCAGACGAAGTCGATAGAAGCTACAAGGAAAAGACATTAAAGAAATCCCTCAAGAAGATTGAAAACTACGGATATTCCCTAGAAGTCTCTTCCATTGTCATCATAAAGGCTAAAACTCTATTTACAGATGTCTATGTCAACCATACCGAGAAATTATCTGTCCTCAAACTGACGTCAGCGTCCATCTGGGCTGCTTGTCTCATCCACCGTGAACCTGTTATTTGGTCCGAACTGGAGACGATAACTCAAGTTAAAAAAGATAGAACAGAGAAATATGCTGAAAGATTCTTCGGTAACATCATGCCACCCTTGAGACTCTCCGACTTGGTTGAGAGATACTGTCGAGGATTGAAAGTGCCCTATAAGTTCATTGTAAACGCTGCCAAAGTGATCGACAAAATACAAAATCGCGTTTCAGGCCCGAAACCAAAAACCCTCATTGCAGCTGCTTTGTACGTAGCCTCGAAAAAAGAGTTGTCCCTTGAGGTTCTGGCTGAACATTTTGATATCGTTCCTGGAACAATCATGAAAACAATGAAACTGATTCAAGCCGAATTCAAGGTAAATAAAGGAGGGAAGATGGAGTGCGATCCTGGTGCCACCACGTCAGGAACTTGAGACAATTTAGTAACTTTGTGTAAATATGAAACTCTATAACTTGTGAATACAGAGAGAGGTGTATATGTAAATATATTTTTATCTCGCAATATGTTTAGCCAACTGTTATTATATCCTGTCGAAATTTAAATAAAATATTTATTTCGTTCTGTAACACGAGTTTTCCTATCATAGCTTTGACCTTGGAATATATGCAAATTTACCCTAAATATAGGTCAATTTGCATATTATGCAATGTTGTATTTGCATATTTTTTCTTTAAAATACCTCTCATTTTTATTGATTTTATTTAAAAATAAATTAAATCTAACAAACACACGCAATATAAAATGGATTTCTCAAAATATTGGGCATTAATCCATTATCTAATTTACCTACTTGTTACTACTTACTGAATATAATATTGTTATTCTCTCTTAAAGGTTAACAGGTTTTATAAATGATCTCTGATTTACATTAAGTAATTAAATACCTTTTTTTTAAATGAATGAAGCATGGAAATATATTTATGGGCTGCTAACCAGAATGGATGATTTTTGAGACCCGATGGACGCATAAAGCGGAATATATACAGAACACTAAAAAAGGTGTCGTGACCAGGATTGAAGCATTATTTTAGGTCTCATTTTAATACCAAATCGAAAAAAAAAAAACAGTTCATATAATTAAAATCTATCAAAGGTAACTCCTTTTTTTTTTAAATATGTAAATATTTAGTTTATTTACATAAAGAATATATTCCATCGTCTTCATTATCACAGGATTGAGGATTTTATAAAAAGCATAAAAGATTCCGCAACTTTTTATTTATTTGATGAAAGAAGGATTTCAAACAAGCTCTTCTCCAGCTAAGGTAAACGAAAACTTCTTTTAATCAAGTAAATAAAGAGAATTGCGGCCTCTTATGTTTTTTTTTTTTGGTAAAGTGCCAATTGTTTATTGGCGAGATGGATGATTTCAACTCGGCTTTAATTTGGAGTTGAAAATTGTTCATTTTTCCAAAAGATTGTTAAAAGTCTTTAAAAAAAACAAATCTAAAATATTCAAATTTCTATCTCGAATATCTTTGTAAATTTGAGCAAAACTCAAAATAATTCTTCTAAAATGTTTAAACTGTCACCATATCTATTTATATATTCTCATATCATTTTCAGAATTCTTCAAAATTCAAGATCTATTAAAACTAAGTCCTTATTCACATCAAGTAATTAATTATACACATTTAGAATAAAGGGATCGTTGTTATATCCTTCAAAATACGACTCAAATATAAAATAGGGTTACAAATAATAGTATTGTCATCGTTAGTGAGCTATTTGAAATTTATACAGTTAAACCTGTCTATAGCGCCCCCTCTAAATAGCGCCCTCCTCTCTATAGCGCCGATTTTAAATACGTATTACGATGCGATTTACATTAAAAGTGAACTGTCTATAGCACTCCCTCTCTATAGCACCATATTTTGGTGAGTCCCAAGAGGGGGCGCTATAGACAGGTTTAACTGTATTCAAATGGTTTTAATTGACTTAAATAAAATGAGAGGGTTTAGGAGATATCTTCATATATATTGAGTGAATAGGTAAAGAATTAAGTGCAACATATAATATTTTGATTTGTTTATAAAGCTTTTATTTAACTACTTCCCTATCTGTCTATACACAAATTTTGTATTAAAATTTTAATATACAGTTAAACCTATCTATAGCGCCCCCTCTTGGGACTCACCAAAATAGGGTGCTATAGAGAGAGGGTGCTATAGACAGGTCAATTTTAATGTAAATCGCATCATACTACGTATTTAAAATCGGGCGATATAGAGAGGAAGGCGTTATTTAGAGGGGGCACTATAGACAGGTTTAACTGAATTTTTACAGAACACCTAGAAGTCTAAAAGTTGGCCCACTTATTCAAGCCCGATGACAATTAAAATTGGTAAAATATCTGATTTTTGAGAGGTCTGGGGGAAGCCAATAGATTATTTTAAATTTCCAAATTCAATTCCAAATTTAGTGATCAATTTTAGTATACATTCAAGCCACACAGAAATCAGAAAATTTGTAGAATCACTCACTACATTTAAGAAAATAAGTTGATAAAAATTCAGATTTCGGAGTGATTGGCAATTAGCTTTTTTTCTATATTTCTTTTCAAATTTTGTGATAAACTTGTAATTTACTTTCAGATCACGTAGAAGTATAAAATTATATACACTCAATCAAGCTATCAACGCAAAAATACAAAATATCAGACTTTTAGGTGACCTCGATGGTCTGGAATAGACTAGAGAATAGAATTTTAATATACAATTAAAATCAAAAGAAGAAAAAAGCAGTATACGTTTTTTTCGTAATGAGAGCCCTTGTCATTTAACAAATCTGTTGTACATTAGAACTACCTCTCTATAAAGGACAACACCTAATTACAGAGCCAAGGTAACCTTTAGGGAGAGGTGTTCTCTTACTGGAGAGTTGCTAAATAGTAAAAATGGTGATTTTGGTAATGAAAACTGTCCTTTGTAGAGAGGTGTTCGCTAAAGGGAGGTTCTACTGTATTAACTATATAGAGATATAAATAATTGTGAGGATATTGCTACAGAAATATATATATAAGGATTTAAAATAAAAAGGATACAAAATTCAACCATTTAAAAAAAGAGAGATAACATATATTAATAAAAATAATAATACTAAGACACTTACCTATTTTACGAACAGGTCTAGAACGACAGCCAGTTGTCTATAAGTCCTATTATAATTTTACCTTTAAAAAGATAAAAATAAAGTAATTGTGTGACTATATGTTTCAGTAATAGATGTTTAATTCTACTTAATTTTATTCAAACATATATATAAGAGCGTTTCATATAAATAAGGCTATTTCAGCATTTTTCCAACTTGCTGACTCGCGATGACAATGCAATTATTTGGAACATTTTTAATTGGTTCGTATATATATATATATACATGTATATATATGTATATATATATATATATGTTCCAAACAAAACATTCAATCGGGTAAAACACGGGCGTTGCCTGGGTCATTCGGCTAGTTTGGAACATTTTTAATTGGTTCGTATATATATATATACATGTATATATATGTATATATATATATATGTTCTAAATAATTGCATTGTCATCGCGAGTCAGCAAGTTGGAAAAATGCTGAAATATATATATATATGAACTATTTAATTCAATATCAACTTATATAATTGCCTTATTCTGTCTGTGTGAAGTTCACGGATAGATTTTGGTCAGAATGGATAAAATAAAAAAGTGTCAAGGGATGGGAATCGAACCCACGACCTTCCGCTTACCGGGCAGATGCCATGACCACTAGGCCACATGACCACAATTTATAATTGTAACAAATAGTATTTGAATCAAAACATTCAATCGGGTAAAACACGGGCGTTGCCTGGGTCATTCGGCTAGTTATACATAAGGACTCAATGTGGATCAGGGCTTATTTTAAAACAATAAAAATAGAATTATAGACTTGTAAAAATATATATTGGAAATATAAAGTGATATTTTAAAAAATTTAGGTCAGTTGCTGAATTTGTATTTTCTTAAATTCCCAAGAGGAGATTTAAAATAGAAATTTAGAATTTATCATTCATTACTATTTTGAAGTCCTCTCTCTCTCTCTCTCTCTCTCTCTCTCTCTAAACAATCCTTACAAAAAAAAATTAACCTTACAATTAGATCCGAGCTAAAAATCGTACATGACTAAGAAACAAACATTGTAAAACGAAAATTAAAATTATCCCGCGAATGCTTCTTTTAAAAATCGAAATTTATTTTCAAAGAGAAAAAGCGACATTTCTAACTTTGAAGATGAGGTATGGAAAGGTGAAACATGAAGAGTAATGGAGAACGGAAAAATAAAAAGTGTCCAGGGGCGGGAATCGAACCCACACCCTTCTGCTTACCGGGCAGGTGCCTTGTCCACTCGGCTACCCTGGACGTATTTTTCCGTTCATAACTTATATATAAAGTAACATTTAAAATACAATATAGCGCGGCTGATGATTGTAAAACGAAAATTAAAATTATCCCGCGAATGTTTCTTTTAAAAATCGAAATTTATTTTCAAAGAGAAATAGCGACATTTCTAACTTTGAAGATGAGGTATGGAAAGGTGAAACATGAAGAGTAATGGAGAACGGAATTTTCTCTTTGAAAATAAATTTCGATTTTTAAAAGAAACATTCGCGGGATAATTTTAATTTTCGTTTTACAATCATCAGCCGCGCTATATTGTATTTTAAACAAACATACTGTTGTTATTTAAGAGAGAGATATTTATAACCCAGGGAGCGTAGAACACCAACTACCCGTGGAGTCCAGCTCACTAGATGGAATACCGTTGAGCGCTTTTACTCGCGTCCTGTTTAGATTGCTGAGTTGAACCAATTGACCAGGAAGTTTCATGCTGAGGTTGAGTCTGGAAGTCTGGCCATAGATTGTTATTTAAATAAACCAAACCACATATTTAAAGTCAATGTACAGTTAAACCTATCTATAGCGCTCCCTCTAAATAGCACCTTTCTCTCTATAGCGCCTGATTTTAAATACGTAGTACGATGCAATTTACATTAAGAGTGACCTGTCTATAGCACCTCCTCTCTATAGCACCCTATTTTGGTGAGTCCCAAGAGGGGGCGCTATAGACAGGTTTAACTGTACTTCTAATAAAATAAGCGCTTGTCTTTTTATAGAGAATTTTTTTTTTGCAATTACATATTCACTACATAAAGTATTATCAAATACTTCAAAAGTCAGCATTTTCCACAATGAAGAACAAACTGTCGACCACCACAAATGTCACGCCTTCATAGGTTCCAAACAGCCATCCTCCTAGGAATATTTACCCCTGTACAGAACAAAGTACAGTACATCTGTGGATGTCCACCATTAGACATGTCAACCTGGATAGTTGGTGTACGTGGTGACTCCAGGAATCCTAATTACCTCAAAAGAGAGAGAGATAAATAACATAGTCTTATTGATATTCCGTTAAAATATAGGCAAAAGTGCACAGACTGCAATATTTAAGTGGAGATGAAAAATTGACAATTTTGATGAGATTATTATAATAAAATATATAAACTATATACAATAAATATGTGGCGACTACACTTTGCTTCAGCGAGCCGAACTAAGACGGCATCGGCGGGCGTCAACACTTCACTACGCATGCGCGTGGGACGTCATCAGAGACGCTGGCGACTTAGCGGTAAACAACAAGGCTAGTGCGACGGCCGTTATTTCAACCGTTGCTTCTTTTCTCTTTATAATTTCTTTCTTTAAATAAATTAATTTTAATTATAATTTTATTGGCAGCCTTTCCACAAGCCACACCAACACAGCACATCATCAACCATCCTACAAATTGGTGAGCCGGACGTGATGCAAAAGTTATTTTAATCACACTTCTATATATTTTTTTATTTCATCCAGAAAACTTTCAACAGCCCCAGAATGCAAGACGCAACTACGGAACATCCGGAAGGGCCAACATCCACGGCACCCTCCCAAATATCAAGATTGGCTTTCCGTGCACCACCATTCTGGCCCAACAACGTTGAACTGTGGATAAGCCAGCTAGAAGCCGCTTTCGGTCTAGCCGAGATCTCCCGCGACGAAACTAAATTCCAAGCAACGGTTGAAATAACGGGCGCCGCACTAGCCTTGTTGTTTACCGCTAAGTCGCCAGCGTCTCTGATGACGTCCCACGCGCATGCGTAGTGAAGTGTTGACGCCCGCCGATGCCGTCTTAGTTCGGCTCGCTGAAGCAAAGTGTAGTCGCCACAAATATGTACATGGCGCCACCACTACAGAGCTTGGTGGAAGATCACCAGTGGGTCTCCAGCGACACCACGTATTTCGCTCTCTACGAAGAAAACGTAGATCGCATGCTTCACCGCTGAGGAGATTCAAGAGAGAGAGAGAGAGAAATTGATATTGAAACTATTTTTATTACAACATCCATATTAATTAGAATACTTTGTTATATCTATATATATAAAAATGAATGTATGTGTGTCTGTTTGTTTGTTTGTTTGTCCTTTATGCCTGACCAAACCACTCATTGGATCGCCATGAAACTTTGGGAAGTTATTTAGTATAGTACTGGGAAGGTTTCTAGCAAATAAAATTTTTGAAATAACTTTTCGCCTAGAAATAATCAAGATAAATATTCTAATTTATCTGTTATAATTCAACAATCTGCTCTAAATATTATCATGATGATACGATGATTTTGTAATGTAGAAAATTAGGAAAGACAAAATTCAGGATGACACAGGCAATTTATTTGAGACAAGAATAATGATACAATTCAAAGGCAAGATACTGTTCCTTTAACTTCCAATTACCGAGGGAACCAATTATTATTGATTTTATTCAACTTATCGAGTATTTTTCAAGGGACCGGGAAAAAATGTTCACTTTATCGAGAGATTCGTTAAACAAACCTTTACTCGGGTAAAACCCGGGCGAAGCCGGGTACGTCCGCTAGTCTATATATATAAAAATGAATGTGTGTGTGTCTGATTGTTTGTTTGTCCTTTATGCCTGACCAAACCACTCATTGGATCGCCATGAAACTTTGGGAAGTTATTTAGTATAGTACTGGGAAGGTTTCTAGCAAATAAAATTTTCGAAATAACTTTTCGCCTAGAAATAATCAAGATAAATATTCTAATTTATCTGTTATAATTCAACAATCTGCTCTAAATATTATCATGATGATACGATGATTTTGTAATGTAGAAAATTAGGAAAGATAAAATTCAGGATGACACGGCAATTTATTTGAGACAAGAATAATGATACAATTCAAAGGCAAGATACTATTCCTTTAACTTCCAATTACCGAGGGAACCAATTAATATTGATTTTATTCAACTTATCGAGTATTTTTCAAGGGACCGGGAAAAAAATGTTCACTTTATCGAGAGATTCGTTAGACAAACTTTTACTCGGGTAAAACCCGGGCGAAGCCGGGTACGTCCGCTAGTACGATATATAAAAATCAAAAGAAATAATGAGTATCGTTTGAATATAAAATTCGAATAAATATAAATGCGATACTAAAAATTAAATAACTTATATAGAAGCTTTTGCATAGTTTCGTCCTGTAAGCATACCAACTTGATAAAAGTTTCCTGTTTTCCCTTTGAATATGCTTGATAAGAACCTCTATTCATTTTTGAATTAGTCGAAATCAGACGATAACCATAGGTCATAGCCATTCAAAATTTGGTTTAGGCCGTCAATCCTTTGCGAACAAATGGAAATCTCCACGTTGGCGCTCTCTCCGCAGATTTTTCAAATGATATTCCGTGTCGTATTTTTTTATTATTATTATTTTGAGAGCCACCCCTCGCTTGAAGCAAATCCTTTAATCCCAAGAGACTGCGCGAAAGACTTGAACATGAAACCGCCGACGGAACGTTTTGTCCTCTACACTGACGAAACCACTTAACCAAGCTCTGATCTCCGCCCGTAGAGCGTGGGAATTTTGATCTCTTACTTTATTTAGTTTGTTCGCGGGCTGGTCTGGCTTGAGAAAGTCGCCGGCAACATTTTCCCTCATATCTTAATTTTCAGATAGCATCTCACATATTAATGAAATTCCATCTATTGTCACTGTCGGGTGAAAATCAAGGGTAAAAGACAAGAATAATGATACAATTCCAAGGCAAAGATACTATTCTTTTTACTTCCAATTACCGAGGGAACCAATTAATATTGATTTTATTCAACTTATCGGGAATATTTTTCAAGGGACCGGGAAAAAATGTTCACTAGATAAAACGATGATTTTGTAATGTAGAAAATTAGGAAAGACAAAATTCAGGATGACACGGCACACAGGGACCGGGAAAAATTGTTCACTTTATCGAGAGATTCAAATTTACGAGTTTCAAATTATCAAAATATATATATTATTTTTTTTAATAAGTTTATAGAGAATTGTTTTAACAAATGTTCGTTAGACAAACTTTTACTCGGGTAAAACCCGGGCGAAGCCGGGTACGTCCGCTAGTAAATAAATATATTAATATAAAATATTATATATAGCATTTTAAGAGTGAAATCGTCGCATTTAAAAAAAAATATGTGTAAAAATGAAAAGACAATATCATAAAGATTAATTAAATACATCTGACATTAAGTACAAAACATTATTATAGGAGCAAATAACCGCGAAATAAATTAGAAACAGGTTTTATTGGATAAACTGGTGTTCTTGTGTGGCAAGGAAGCAATTTTTGCGAATGCGAGCAAACCATCCTTCACAGTCTCCTGTTGTAATTCTACTGATTGCTGCATCCGTGATAACCTCGCCTAACGTGATGTCACATCAAGGAAGCAGCGACCATAACATTGTTTTAATTTTGCAAAATGAAAAATCGATTGTATTAATCATATATAAATATGGTGACAAAAACTCCACGATGCTTCTTAGCAGACTGATTCGGCGATGGTGTGCGTTCTTGCATTATCCATATAGAAACAGGCATCATTGAATCCATATCGCGGGGCTACAATTCCATCAAGCTCACGTAAAAATTCAAAGAAAATTGTGCTATTACAACCGTCGTGTTTGACGACAAACGACGAATTATTTTTAAAAGTGACTAATTCACTCTTAAATGCTTTATTAATAATTATTTATATATATATATATATGAAAAAAACAATAGAAAAAAATAAAAGATAAGTGGGTCAGGTGTTGATATTTAAAATAAAGAAGGCATCTCCTGACCACAAGCACATGTGCTTTTTAGATGGCAGAGCGCCATCTAGTGGAGTAAAAATAAACTAAACGTTTATTTAGCTTACTCCGAGATATTTGGCCAATCCAATTTCTTGATAAATCAAGAAAAGCCATCCACGAACGCGTTTCGCGCTGTTGGCGCTCGTCAGCGTGGAGAAGGCTGTAACCATTGCGACCAAAAAGATTTTTTGGACCCAATGGCTTCCCGCGAAATCAAGAAATGGGTATTTAAGGCCAAATTTGCGTAAAGACGCTTAACACATGAAAAAATAATAGAAAAAAGCACATGTGCTTGTGGTCAGGAGATGTCTTCTTTATTTTAAATATCAACACCTGACCCACTTATCTTTTATTTTTTCTATTGTTTTTTCATGTGTTAAGCGTCTTTACGCAAATTTGGCCTTAAATACCCATTTCTTGATTTCGCGGGAAGCCATTGGGTCCAAAAAATCTTTTTGGTCGCAATGGTTACAGCCTTCTCCACGCTGACGAGCGCCAACAGCGCGAAACGCGTTCGTGGATGGCTTTTCTTGATTTATCAAGAAATTGGGTTGGCCAAATATCTCGGAGTAAGCTAAATAAACGTTTAGTTTATTTTTACTCCACTAGATGGCGCTCTGCCATCTAAAAAGCACATGTGCTTGTGGTCAGGAGATGCCTTCTTTATTTTAAATATATATATATATGAAAAAAGAAAAAGGCATCTCCTTATCGTGCAACTGAAAGTTGCTGATGGCTGAGCGCCATCTATCGGAATAAATATCAACTATTTTCGTTGATTTTTTTATTCCATAATTGGCCAAATACCCATTCTTGATTAATCAAGAAAAGCTAACCACGGACGCGTTTCGGGCTGTTGGCCCTCATCAGCGTGGTGCAAGCTGTACCTCAAAGACCAAATAAATTGGTCATTAAGGCATCCTGAAAAATCATGAAACGGGTAGTTAAGGCCAGAATTGCGTGAGGACTCTACACAATGTGAAAAAATAGTACAAATGTAACATTGTACTGGGATAAGGTGCATAAATCATGAAAAAAGAAAAAGGCATCTCCTTATCGTGCAACTGAAAGTTGCTGATGGCTGAGCGCCATCTATCGGAATAAATATCAACTATTTTCGTTGATTTTTTTATTCCATAATTGGCCAAATACCCATTCTTGATTAATCAAGAAAAGCTAACCACGGACGCGTTTCGGGCTGTTGGCCCTCATCAGCGTGGTGCAAGCTGTACCTCAAAGACCAAATAAATTGGTCATTAAGGCATCCTGAAAAATCATGAAACGGGTAGTTAAGGCCAGAATTGCGTGAGGACTCTACACAATGTGAAAAAATAGTACAAATGTAACATTGTACTGGGATAAGGTGCATAAATCATGAAAAAAGAAAAAGGCATCTCCTTATCGTGCAACTGAAAGTTGCTGATGGCTGAGCGCCATCTATCGGAATAAATATTTTTCTTTTTTCATGATTTATGCACCTTATCCCAGTACAATGTTACATTTGTACTATTTTTTCACATTGTGTAGAGTCCTCACGCAATTCTGGCCTTAACTACCCGTTTCATGATTTTTCAGGATGCCTTAATGACCAATTTATTTGGTCTTTGAGGTACAGCTTGCACCACGCTGATGAGGGCCAACAGCCCGAAACGCGTCCGTGGTTAGCTTTTCTTGATTAATCAAGAATGGGTATTTGGCCAATTATGGAATAAAAAAATCAACGAAAATAGTTGATATTTATTCCGATAGATGGCGCTCAGCCATCAGCAACTTTCAGTTGCACGATAAGGAGATGCCTTTTTCTTTTTTCATGATTTATGCACCTTATCCCAGTACAATGTTACATTTGTACTATTTTTTCACATTGTGTAGAGTCCTCACGCAATTCTGGCCTTAACTACCCGTTTCATGATTTTTCAGGATGCCTTAATGACCAATTTATTTGGTCTTTGAGGTACAGCTTGCACCACGCTGATGAGGGCCAACAGCCCGAAACGCGTCCGTGGTTAGCTTTTCTTGATTAATCAAGAATGGGTATTTGGCCAATTATGGAATAAAAAAATCAACGAAAATAGTTGATATTTATTCCGATAGATGGCGCTCAGCCATCAGCAACTTTCAGTTGCACGATAAGGAGATGCCTTTTTCTTTTTTCATGATTTATGCACCTTATCCCAGTACAATGTTACATTTGTACTATTTTTTCATATATATATATATATAATAAAAAAGGTTTTATAATATTTTTCAAAGGAAAGTTATCAAAAATTTCGATGTTGATTTAAGAGTATAAAGTCGAATTGAGAGTATAATGTCAGTATAGCAAGCTATTACTGAACGGATAAGTAGAATTATTGCCCATAAAATAGATCTGAAGAAATCTACTTGGCTGGTTCTCAGATGGCATAAGTGAACCTATTCTGTGGTAGACCTGGCCTTGGATAGAAAATGTGGTTGGAAAAGTAACAGAGTGGGTTTGGTTTTCAGCTCCAAATGATGTCATTTGAAAGCAGGAATTATAATTGCGAATATTACGCAAAAAATGGACTGAATCAGAATTCTCTCCAGATAATAGGCTGCGAAGCGGCTCGGGAGGTAAGTCAATTAATGGCAAACGGACTTTCCCGTTTGAACAGCACATTCCAGAAGACTCATCTTTCCATCTTAAGGCCCCACAAAACCTGCATGTAGTGTCCATCATCCCAAGGGCAATTAAAGGGTGCTTAAAGTATTCAACAGCAACAGAATAATTAAAACCTGCATTTTCCATAGAAGACCAAACGCTGCTGAAAAAATTATTTGTTCTAGTATTCCTCCGAGTAGAAGAATATCTCTCTGAATGCGCCTGTAAGCGAGAATGGATGGGATCAGGTGTCTCTAACGACTGCAGAGCGGCTTGACGCGCGGACTGTTCACGCAATCTTCGAATATTCTGTCCTCTGGTTTCGCGCAGTCTGTAAGCATGCTGAACCCTAGAGCTATTGGAACGCTGAGAAAGATTGCTTCTCCGATGGCTTGGCATACCTACAAACACAAAGCATTAGTAAAAATAAAAATAAGGATAACTGAAAAATGTAAAACATCAAGGGCTGAGAATGAAGAAAAAATTAAAAAATAGTGTATTAAAATAAGCTCGACTCATGACTAAGGCCAAAATAAAAAAATTCATAGAAATAATCTGAAAGGAGGGGAAAAATGCATAAAACTCAGTGAAGTGGAAAAAAAAATGAAAACTTAAAACAACTGATAAAAAAAAAATCAAATGAAAGAAGACGTAAAAAAGAAGTATAATTTGCTGAAAAAATCTGCCCAATAAATATGAGTAGAACATATTCTGGCTCCCTCATTGGTCAGATTGCTGATTGTACATTTATTTACTTAAAGTTAATTGTACCTATATATTCAAAAATATGTTTGTACCATATAGATATATATGAGCAGCTACATAATATGAAGCAGATAAATATAAATACTACCTAAACAAATGACAGCAAAACAAAAAATTGAGCCTACCCTTAAAAAAAGGAGTTACTAAAAATGCATAGAAGCTGCTTACAATATAAATGCTAATAAGTAAAAACCTATTGCATGGAACCAATATATAGTAAAACTAGACGAATGACCCGGGCAACGCCCGGGTTTACCCGATTAAATGTTTTATTCAAACACTATTCGTTACAATTATAAATTGGCGCCGTGGATGTCACTCTTGTGAAACGTCCCGCTCCAAACTTTACAGTCAGATTAGTTACAATATAAATCTTCAAATCGAGCGAGCGTCTATAAATATTTCGATTTAGATCAAGTATTCTAATTAGTAAGCGAACTATTATTAATAAAATTTTGAAAAGATTTCAATTTTAAACGTATTTATAACCTTAATAGAGGGCGCTGTTCGTGAGCTAAGTAGAATAATTTGAATATATAGTTTTAATATTTAATTTATATATAATTTAAAATAGCCTATCGTTTTCCTCATATTTTTTTTTACCTATGTATGGGAATTTTAGTACTGTAAAAAAAAAAAACTTTGCTTCAATATTCAACTTTGCCCAAATGGAGGTTGATCCAATCGATAAACGTTGCAAGGAATTGCAACTTTTGACCTTTGAATTGATGAAGGAATTCAATCCGAAGCCCTTACCCCAATTTTACTCTTTCGAGCTTGACCTCGTGGAAGCGGTGTTATACCCTGAGGATAGGGAGGACTTCCTCGGGAGATTTTCGCCGGGGGACAAGAAAGTTCTCGCCCAAATCCTGGATAAGCTTTCCACTCGGGACTTGGACTCCCTTACTCTCAGGGGACTATCTGAGCTTAGGGCCGCCTTGCCGCCCTGACCTCCTGTTGAAATCATTTGGGCTCGGAGAAGCGGTGGAGGACCCGCTCTTCGCCTGGATCAGGACCCTCCAGCGCCGAGGTCTCCTACCTTCGTCCCCTTTGTAAATTTGACCATATATGTATATTTTTTTTTCTATATGTATTTATTTTCCTCTTCTCTCTCTCTCTCATGTGAGATGTAAAATTGTCTAGATGACAATAAATAATTTTTAATTGTCATTGTCACACACACATATAAATGTCCGTTACAAAATATAAATTTATGTAATACAAATAATATTTTTAAAATAGATTATAATAATTAATATATTTATAAAAAAGCTTCTTTTTAAATGCACTAAAAAATAATATATATTCTGTCATAGAGAAATTAGATGTATCTGAGTGAATATAAAAGCGGTGGGAGTCGATCATATTTAGAGAAGAGGTAAAAATATAGCAAACACTTATAAAAATCAGTGATTCGAGATTAAATGACATTAGGCTCGAAATCCATGATGATCGTCCCCCTCCGCTTTTATTTTCACTCAGATACATCTAATTGATATATTAGAAAAGATAAAATATTTTATTTTTCCTTTTTAGTGCATTTAATTAATAATTAATACAGGTACCTTAGGTTTCAAAAGATCTCTCATGTTTTCAGTCAGACTTAAATCTTTTTGGTTTTATTTACAAATAACAGTGGAAGACGAATATAATGATAATGTCGATCAGATTTACTTCTGGGGATATTTTACATTTATGCCAAGTTGAGATTTATAATTCATAGGCTGTCTTAACATCATTGTTATTCTTTAGTTGAGATTTATAATTCATAGGAGAGTGGCTGTCTTAACATCATTGTTATTCTTTAGTTGAGATTTATAATTCATAGGAGAGTGGCAGTTTAACATCATTGTTATTCTTTAGTTGAGATTTATAATTAATAAATATAATTAATCAACTAAAGAATAACAATGATGTCAAACGGTCACTCTACTATGAATTATAAATCTCAAATAAAGAATAACAATGATGTTACGACGTCCACTCTCCTATTAATTATAAATCATTGTTATTCTTTAGTTGAGATTTATAATTCATAGGAGGGCGGCCGTTCAACATCATTGTTATTCTTTAGTCGAGATTTGTAATTCATAGGAGAATGACCGCCTTAACATAATTGTTACCAGAAAGCTGAGCAGATGAAAAGGAGATGATTCACGGTTTGGTCTTCATTCTAGCAGTTGGGGTAAATCGGTCCTCTTTCAAAATTTCCAGGAGTATACTTGTATGTTGCCATGGCCAATTAGGATGGTTGTTGAAGTGTACTCATGCTAGATTCTTGGAAGCATTGAGATTATTATTGGCGTAAATATTCTGAAGATTGCTAGTTAGAGTATACTAAAATTAATACTTCTGTGTGGAATAATGGAGATACACTTCGGGACGTCGGCCAGACAACGGCTCTGGTGACAGCAAACAAACAAGCCCCAGCGGCGCTAGCCGGCAACAAAAGAAGAGAGCACAGCCTGTTCTGCTGACCAGTTGGGTGTTTTCCTCTGTCCTCTTAACATGTTTTAAATAAAGTTAGTTTGAAGGAGATTTTTACCCTCTCCTTTCTGATATTTAGTAATCTGATTTAAATCCTTGCAACAGCCCACAAAAGAATCATCATTGCGAATTCTTCTACCGAATTTCGCATCAGTGTTTTGTGAAACGTTTACCAGACATTTCTTCACAACTTCTATGTGGTCTGAGGTTATATAAAAAATCGATCACAAAATTTGAAAGGAAGCGTGAAAATTAGTTCATTCCACATTTTATAGATTTCTGGCCACACCAAAGAAACAGTTTCTTTCAAAATAATCTATACAATTTCTATTCTCTAATCTATTCTATGCCACACGACGGTGACCTTGAAGTCTGGAATCTTGTAAACTTGAATTGTTAGCAGTACTGAAATAGACTATATAATACTTCTACATGGGGTTTAGATGTATATTAAGATCTAGATCATTATCCCGTTCTATGAACGGGTCTAGAACGATAGTCATTTATAAACCTCCCTTGTTGATATTTTACCTATTTACATATGTATATATTATAGAAAAGGGCGAACCTGGATCTGTAAAGAAAAAAAATAATTTTTTTTGTTAAAATATTTCGAGAGATTGCTCCCTTTTTATCAATTTATTGTAATATGTATATAAATTGTAAATTTATATATAGGTATTTTTAAATAAAAAGGCATTGTTGGCGCGGTAAGGGTTGGCTTTGGGCCATCATTTCATTGGTGTAATAAGGTGGGGACTTTATAACATTTAATGGCTGCTAGAGCAACTTTGGGCCATCATTTCAATGACGTATTAAGGTGGGGACTTTATAGCATTTAATGGCTGCTAGAGCAACTTTGGGCCATCATTTCATTGGTGTAATAAGGTGGGGACTTTATAGCATTTAATGGCTGCTAGAGCAACTTTGGGCCATCATTTCAATGACGTATTAAGGTGGGGACTTTATAGCATTTAATGGCTGCTAGAGCAACTTTGGCCCATCATTACAATTACGTAATAAGGTGGGGACTTCATAGCATTTAATGGCTGCCAGAGCAACCTTTAGGCCATCATTTCAATTACGTAATAAGGTGGGGACTTTATAGCATTTAATGGCTGCTAGAGCAACTTTGGGCCATCATTTCAATTACGTATTAAGGTGGGGACTTTATAGCATTTAATGGCTGCCAGAGCAACCTTTGGCCCATTATTTCATTGACATAATAAGGTGGAGGCTTTATATAATTTAATGACTGCCAGAGCAACTTTGGGCGATCATTTCATTGGTGTAATAAGGTGGGGGCTTTATAACATTTAATGGCTGCCAGAGCAACTTTGGGCGATCATTTCATTGAAGTAATAAGGTGGGGGCTTTATAACATTTAATGGCTGCCAGAGCAACTTTTGGGCGATCATTTCATTGGTGTAATAAGATGGGGGCTTTATAACATTTAATGGCTGCCAGAGCAACTTTGGGCCATCATTTCATTGACCTAATAAGGTGGGGACTTTATAGCATTTAATGGCTGCTAGAGCAACTTTGGCCCATCATTTCATTCGTGTAATAAGGTGGGGACTTTATAGCATTTAATGACTGCCAGAGCAACCTTTGGGCGATCATTTCATTGGCGCAATAAGGTGGGGACTTTATAGCATTTAATGGCTGCCAGAGCAACTTTGGCCCATTATTTCATTGACAAAATAAGGCGGAGGCTTTATATAATTTAATGGCTGCCAGAGCAACTTTGGGCCATCATTTCATTGACCTAATAAGGTGGGGACTTAATAGCATATAATGGCTGCCAGAGCAACCTTTGGGCGATCATTTCATTGGCGCAATAAGGTGGGGACTTTATAGCATTTAATGGCTGCCAGAGCAACTTTGGCCCATTATTTCATTGACATAATAAGGTGGAGGCTTTATATAATTTAATGACTGCCAGAGCAACTTTGGGCGATCATTTCATTGGTGTAATAATGTGGGGGCTTTATAACATTTAATGGCTGCCAGAGCAAATTTGGGCCATCATTTCATTGACCTAATAAGGTGGGGGCTTTATAACATTTAATGGCTGCCAGAGCAACTCTGGCCCATTATTTCATTGACATAATAAGGTGGAGGCTTTATATAATTTAATGACTGCCAGAGCAACTTTGGGCCATCATTTCATTGACCTAATAAGGTGGGGGCTTTATAACATTTAATGGCTGCCAGAGCAACTTTGGACGATATTTTCTTTGAAGTAATAAGGTGGAGGCTTTATATAATTTAATGACTGCCAGAGCAACTTTGGGCCATCATTTTTATTGACCTAATAAGGTGGGGGCTTTATAACATTTAATGGCTGCCAGAGCAACTTTGGACGATATTTTCTTTGAAGTAATAAGGTGGGGGCTTTATAACATTTAATGGCTGCCAGAGCAACTTTGGGCGATCATTTCATTGGTGTAATAAGGTGGGGGCTTTATAACATTTAATGGCTGCCAGAGCAAATTTGGGCCATCATTTCATTGACCTAATAAGGTGGGGACTTTATAGCATTTAATGGCTGCCAGAGCAACTTTGGACGATATTTTCTTTGAAGTAATAAGGTGGGGGCTTTATAACATTTAATGGCTGCCAGAGCAAATTTGGGCCATCATTTCATTGACCTAATAAGGTGGGGACTTTATAGCATTTAATGGCTGCCAGAGCAACTTTGGACGATATTTTCTTTGAAGTAATAAGGTGGGGGCTTTATAACATTTAATGGCTGCCAGAGCAAATTTGGGCCATCATTTCATTGACGTAATAAGGTGGGGACTTTATAGTATTTAATGGCTGCCAGAGCAACTTTGGGCGATCATTTCATTGGTGCAATAAGATGAGAACTTTATAGCATTTAATGGCTGCCAGAGCAACTTTGGGCCATCATTTCATTGACGTAATAAGGTGGGGCTTTGCGCCCGCCCCGCCGCCTCCTTCCTAATTCCCGAGGGAGTTTACTGGGGGGAAGGAGAGGAGGGGGTGGTGCCGTGTGGAGGGGAAATCATGCTAGCTAGGGGGCAGTCGTACTAATCATCTGAGGTGGAAGATGTGGGCAACGGGGACACGGGTTAATAACGAGGGAAGGGACAACGAAGGTGGACTCAATGGGAGCGACAACGGAGGTGGACACAAGAGGCGGGACAAGGGGACAAAGTTGGTAGACAGAGAGAACAACTGGAGGACATGAAGGACAAATGGGGGGGACAAACCATCGCCGTGATGTGGACATTCAGGGGGAACAGTCAGGCGAGAGCTAATAGAGGATATAGGTGATCCACAACAATATATTCTTCCTCCCTATAACAGTTAAAACTTCTTTAGATCTCTCTATCTGTGTGAACTATGCACTTGATTTATCGACAAGATGTCAATAAAGTTGTTAATTGTCCCTATTTTTTTATTTTATTTCAACACACAAAACGCCATATCCCGGCTAGGGATAATTGCGTTGATTTACTTTTTTTATATCTATCTACTATCTTTCTCTCTTATAATAATTCAGGTTTAGTTCTAATAACCACTTATTATATATATTTGTTCTCAAATACCAGAAACTAACACTTTCTGTAGCGTGCATCATATAACCTGTACTACACTTCTCTATCCTACATGATCTCTATGTAGTTAACAACATTTCTACCTTCTATAAATACCGCGCTATAACAGCAAACTTAATTATTGTAATAAACACGTGGTTATAGGATTTACATAATTCTGGAAATTATTTTATTCATAGAGAAATATATATTCGGCGTAAAACTTTGTACTTTTTGCATAAAACACAATAAGAGACTGCTATAATTAATGTAAAAAAAATGAATATATCTTACAATAATAAATTTTGATTATTAATATTTAATAAACATATATCGTTATTAAGCTGCAAATATATAGAACTAGCCGAATGACCCGGGCAACGCCCGTGTTTTACCCGACTGTAGATGTTACAACGGTGATCCTTAGGTCGCTGGTTCAAATCCGGCTCGAGGGAGCCGGCGAGCACGTGACCTCCCTGTGCGCGCGCATCCGTGACAGAGGCGGCCGGCCGATGAGGAAAGACGGTCGTGACTATATATATTAATAGTGGCCTTTTTATTCTTTTTTTGTGAGAATCAATATAATACTATAAATAATAATATAGATATCTAATTAATTTTTTTTTTTTACATTTCAATAATTTGCCAAACATCTATAGTGTTTCAAGTAAATGCATGTTATATTTCTGCCATTACGAATTTAAAACAGTTATTCAAAAAAAATCTTTAATCATACTTGAAATCTACCTAATTTATGAAAATTCGAAACTATTATAGACGTGTATGATTCTTTTAAAAATAAAACAATTTCTACTGTCCTTACTGCAATGAAAATATTAATCATACCCTTCTATAATAGTTTCGATTTTTCATAACAGATGGCGTGTTATGGATCATAATACCTAATTTATATTTGATGTTATATACAGTTAAACCTGTCTATAGCGCCCTCTCTAAAAAGCACCTTCCTCTCTATAGCGCCCGATTTTAAATAAGTAGTACGATGCGATTTACATTAAAAGTGACCTGTCTATAGCACCCCCTCTCTATTGCACCCTATTTTGGTGAGTCCCAAGGGGGGGCGCTATAGACAGGTTTAACAGTATATAAATTAAATATTAAATACCCCTATATACCCATTCAAAAATTTCACACAATTATATCGTCAATGATAACTAGTATTTTTGGAAAGAATATACAAGTATAGTATAAGAACATACAAGTTTAGGAATATACGTGTATGTAACAATTCAGATTTCGAAAACATCTTGGTTCTTATTAAAGTATATCATAGATAAATAGCGGCTCCTCTCTAAGAATTTGTTTCTTTTCATAATTAAACTCGGAGGTATTAATCAGGGTAGAATTGAAAAAAAAACTCTCATTGCAGTTTATAAGTACAATTTAAATCTCAAACTTCCCTCAGAGATGTTTACTTTGTTAATATCAATCCACGAGACTCTCGTGTGGTTCTCTTCAGCTGAACATGGGATAAACAACACGTGTTTATAGTGAATCCAAATCTATATAAATATTTCCACACAGTTCATCTCTTTAAAACACAAAACTAATTGAGAGTGTTATCTTAACATAAACAAAATAGTATTTTAAAATTGTCTATTAGGTCAAAAGTAAAGCTTTTATTTATTTACAAGGATTCTTTAGAAAGATTTATAAATTATTTTGACGAATATTATAAAAGAAAAGTAAATTCTATGGAAGAGCTCTAAATTATTTTGCTCTTGATATGTTGATACATTTGAATATGTTCTTCCGTGAACTTGCAGCTTTCAAATCTTGAAAATTTGTTCAAAATGATCATAGTTATTGTTACCTTCGTCAAACCAGTGCTAGTTATTCTATAATCCTAAACTATATTTAACTATAAAGTGTAGTAAATCCACTTACCTATTACGTCTCTTCTTCTTGCCGCAGCAGGCCCCCATGGTGCTCGCTTGATTGCTTTGGTCAAAAAAGATCTCTTAGATCACAAGATCGCCCGGTTCACAAGATCACTCAGATCACACAAGATCGGTTCAGAGATAACACATGATTGCTTCAGAGATCACACAAGAGAGATCGCTTCAGATATCACACAAGATCACCTTCAAAAATCTTTCAGATCACACAAGATCGCTTTCAAAGATCGTTCAGATCACACAAGATCATAGTGCGGCCCCCTGACCTGCAGGCTTGGATCTTCGGTGGGTCCGGCCTTGAGGACGACGCCCTTTCCATCCTGGCGTCGGCAAAGTTGCGAATTTATCGCTACTTTGTCCAGGTTGGGCTCGGAGAAGCGGTGGAGGACCCGCTCATCGCCTGGTTCAGGACCCTCCAACGCCGAGGTCTCCTTCCTTTGTCCCTCTTGTACATTTGTTTCATTTATGTATATATTTTCTTCTCTTCCTCTCTCTCTCATGTGAGATGTAATATTGTCTAAGATGACAATAAATAATATTTAATTGTCAATTGTCACACAAGAGAGATCGCTTCAAAATTCTCACAAGAGAGATCGCTTCAGAGATCACACAAGAGAGATCGCTTCAGAGATCACACAAGAGATCACACAAGAGAGATCGCTTCAGAGATCGCACAAGAGATCACTCAAGAGAGATCGCTTCAGAGATCACACAAGAGAGATCGCAAAAGAGAGATCGCTTCAGAGATCACACAAGAGATCGCTTCAGAGATCGCAAAAGAGAGATCGCTTCAGAGATCACACAAGAGATCGCTTCAGAGATCGCAAAAGAGAGATCGCTTCAGAGATCACACAAGAGAGATCGCTTCAGAGATCACACAAGAGAGATCGCTTCAGATATCACACAAGATCACCTTCAAAAATCGTTCAGATCACACAAGAACGCTTTCAAAGATCGTTCAGATCACACAAGATCTCCTTCAAAAATCGTTCAGATCACACAAGGGATCGCTTCATAGATCAGACAAGTTCGCTTCAGATATCACACAAGATCACCTTCAAAAATCGTTCAGATCACACAAGGGATCGCTTCAGAGATCACACAAGATCTACTTCAAAGATCGCTCTGATCACACAAGAGATAGCTTCAGAGATCAGACAAGATCGCTTCAGATATCACATAAGAGATCGCTTCAGAGATCACACAAGAGATCGCTTCAGAGATCACACAAGAGATCGCTTCAGATATCACACAAGATCACCTTCAAAAATCGTTCATATCACACAAGATCGCTTTCAAAGATCGTTCAGATCACACAAGATCTCCTTCAAAAATCGTTCAGATCACACAAGGGATCGCTTCAGAGAGATCAGACAAGATCGCTTCAGTTATCACACAAGATCACCTTCAAAAATCGTTCAGATCACACAAGGGATCGCTTCAGAGATCACACAAGATCTCCTTCAAAGATCGCTCTGATCACACAAGAGATAGCTTCAGAGATCAGACAAGATCGTTTCAGATATCTCACACAAGAGATCGCTTCAGAGATCACACAAGAGATCGCTTCAGATATCACACAAGATCACCTTCAAAAATCGTTCAGATCACTCAAGATCGCTTTCAAAGATCGTTCAGATCACACAATATCTCCTTCAAAAATCGTTCAGATCACACAAGGGATCGCTCCAGAGATCAGAAAAGATCGCTTCAGGTATCACACAAGATCACCTTCAAAAATCGTTCAGATCACACAAGGGATCGCTTCAGAGATCACACAAGATCTCCTTCAAAGATCGCTCTGATCACACAAGAGATAGCTTCAGAGATCAGACAAGATCGCTTCAGATATCACACAAGGTCACCTTCAAAAATCGTTCAGATCACACAAGATCGCTTTCAAAGATCGTTCAGATCACACAAGATCGCTTTCAAAGATCATTCAGATCACACAAGATCTCCTTAAAAAATCGTTCAGATCACACAATAGATCGCTTCAGAGATCACCCAAGATCTCCTTCAAAGATGGGTCAGATCAGATATAATCGCTTCAAAGATCGTCTTGATCGCTTAGGCCGTTCGCTATTTACTTGAGTTGCTCGCTAGATCGCTTCAGTTGCTAAAGTGAGAAAGTCTTTGTTGTGGCGGCCTCAATGGAAGTCCAGAGGGGTGGAATTATATAATAGAATTTGAGGACTTTTTTATATATAAATTAGAAATTGGGTTGGCCAAATATATCACGGAGCAAGCTAAATAAACGTTTAGTTTATTTTTGCTCTACTAGATGGCGCTCTGCCATCTAAAAAGCACATGTGCTCGTGGTCAGGAGATGCCTTCTCTATTTTTAATATCAACACCTGACCGACTTATCTTTTATTTTTTTCATATAGATATATTTATATAATAAAAAAGGCATTGGATTGAAAAAAGAGATAAATATATATTTGCCAATATTTCGGTTGGCGTTCGGTTGAAATAATTTCAACTGTGATATTATAACACTATGCGGCGCTGAGTTTGTTTATACAAAAACGTAATGCCTTGATAAAGGTTGGCGTTCAGGCAACCGGAATATTGGCAAATACATCTTTTATTCAATCCAATATATGTCTTTTTATTATCTAAAGATTTCAATATATGGATTGCTCCATATTCAGAACGATAAATATATTTATAGAAGAATTTGTGGGGGGAGAGAGAGAGAGACTATTGACTATTGAAACACTTTTATTGACGTCTAGTCAATTTTTACAAAATGATTATGATAAAAGTAATGAATAAATAATGGGAATTTACAATGATTTTAGGAGCTAGGGAGGCTCCACCACCTTGATAGGGTTCTCCTCCAGACAAGAAGGGGGTCTTCTTGGACTCCCCGCATCTCCAGGCCCAGGAAGTACTTGTAGATGCGGGTCTTGGCGGACGCCATGATGGCCAGGGCGTCGTCCTCCAGGTCATGCCCGAAGATCCAGCTTTGCAGGTCAGGAGGCCGTTGGAGGATGGTGAAGGCCTCCAGGATGACAGGCCTGATCCGACTACAGGACCAGTAGCGGTGGGCCAGTGACAGGTCTCCGGACCCACAGGCGATGCAGGACTCCCGGGCTGAAGCCGGATGTGCTGGATGGGGAAGGGCGTGCAGGGCCAGCCGCACGGCAACGTCAGCATTGTGCCCCTGAAGGCGCAACGCCGGAGGGAAGACCAGCTGATGGAGATGGGGATGCTGACGTGGGGGAACCACCGTCCGAACAGCTGGGTAATGGGCAGCGCAGCCAAGCGCGGACGCTCAAGCAAGCGGCGGGCTGTGCGGGTGGTTAGGCGCTGGAAGGCGGTGGTCGACCCGCGCACCACGATTGCGTCCGCCAGGCTGTCGACGCGATAACGTCCCCGGGCATTCTGGGTTATCAGGCGTGTGCAGAAGCACCCCAGAGCAGCGACGTCCGTGAGGGCGCCACGCGTAGCGATGGTGATGTTTGGAGCAGGCCCGGTCAGTTCTCCGATGCGCCAGCCCAGCCATCTTGTAGGAGCCAGGAGCTCAGGAGGCCGCAGGAAACGGCAGTCGCCCACGACCCGAAGAGCCCGAAGAAGTGCAGGTTGTAAGATCCGGTGGTTTAGATCTAGGATCTCCGCGGCAGGCTCGAAGAGGTGAAGACTCCGACGACGCCGCGGGGGAAGCCAGATGCCAGGAGTGGACGCAGGAGTCAGCCACATCCCGCTCTCAGCGAGCCAAGAGTGAGCGTTACGGCCTCCACGCAGTGCTGCCTGGACACCCTTAAGGCACGACAGCCGGAGCTGAGTGCCCACGTCGAGAAGTCCCATGCCTCCCACAGAGATCGGCCGCGCCAGGATGCTACTGGGAAGCCATGAGGTTCGATCGTGCCCCCACACGAATCGAGCCATGGGAAGGTAGGCCTGGAGATGATAGTAGATGGCCGAGAGCACCAGGCTATTGGCCGCTTTTGCTCGACCAGCAAGTGAGAGACCGCGGACAAAGGGGGACCACCTAGCAATGGCTCGCTCCAGCAACTCTTGCAGGTGTTGATCTTGAGCCGAAGTTCCCATTCCAGGAGTCACTAAGGTCCCTAGAATATTGATTTTCTCCCTGTTCCAGGAGATTGCCGACGGGGAATCAGTGCGGTTCCTCCATCTCCCGCACCAGAGACCCTGGCTCTTACCGAAGTTGACTCTTATTCCTGACGCACGCCTGAAGTCCTCGAAGATCTTCCTGACGACCTCCAGCTGCCCATCCTCGCGGATAAGCAGGACGATGTCGTCGGCGTACGCCAGGACATTATCCCGGCCAAGTAGCTGTTCCAGGCGTAACAGGAGGGGCCCGGTGGAGATGGTAAAGAACGCTGCACTGGCAGCGCATCCCTGCCTCACTCCGTTGAGCATGTGAAACAGAGGAGTTCTCCCAATCCCCTCAATCCTCGCCGCAGCCTCGGCCCCAGCGTAGAGCAGAAGAACCCACCCCACGAAGACTGGCGGCAGACCGACGGAGAGAAGAGTGGACACCAGGAAGCCTCTGTCCAGCGTGTCAAACGCTGACTCCAAGTCGATGGCGACGACTGCCAGTGGGCCTTCATCTCTGCAGGCAGTGGCAACTTCATCAGCTACGCGGGCTATGTTCCAGGCTGGTGTTCTACCTGGAACGGCGTAGCTCTGGCATTCAGGTACGATGTCTCGGAGATGGGGTCGCAGTCGCCAGTAGAGGACCCCGCTGAGGACTCTGTAGTCCGTCGTTGGCAAGGAGAGGGGTCGAAGTCCGGCTAGGCCCGGACCACCGTGCGGTTTTTCTATCAGGGACATTTCGCTGCGCCGCATGGAAGTGGGCAGAGCCCCGCAGAGCTGGGACGCCTCGAAGACCCGACGGAGTGCACTCGCGAAGTAATCCTCAAAACCCCTGAAGAGCTCGCAGGGCAAGTCATCCCACCCGGCCGCTTTCCCAGTTGGCAGACGACCGATGGCAGCAACGATCTCTTCCTCGCCGATCCCATAGCGGTGGAGTGGATCGCTTTTCTCAATGGTGACCCTTAGAGTAAAACCCCGCTGGAAGCCATCGATGTCCTCCGGAGAGCACGAAGGATGGGAAAAGCGCTCTTTCAGGTTGACGAAAGCCAGTTCTCTCACCGCTGGTCCCGTAATCATTCGACCTGCGCTGTCGTAGAAAGTATTCGACGACGTTCCCCTGCGACGAAGACGAAAGGCGCGCCCGAGGTCTGGCAGGGAGGGATAGTCCGAGTAGATGGAGACATCTTCGAGCTTGGCTTGAACATATTTTCTCGCCCTCGAGATGTAGTCGTCGTCGTTATTGCGCAGGTCGTGGAGTGACTTGATGGCGGAGGCCAGATGCGCCTTAATATGTCCCCACCTCCTCCAGATTTCCGCATTCCGCATGTCCTCGATGTTTCCCAAGGCCTCGTCAAGAAGCGTTTCTACTGTCCCAACGACTAGCCTCGATCGGAGCATGATAGCAATGCACGGTGGTCGAGGTTCTGAGGCCTCGCCGGTTTGGAGGAGGACCGCACGGTGGTCGGAGTTCTTGTAGTATAGGCTCCAGTATCGGGTGACGCGGTTGGAGAAGCTTGATGGTATAAGCACTCGATCCAATCTGCTCGCATCCACCCGGCTTCCGCAACTGGAGATCCTTGTTGGTAGGTGCGTGGCGTCGAAGATAGCTGCGGCGTCTACGAGGTTGGCCCGGTCCAGGAGCTCCCCAAGGGCTTCGACGGAACCGGACGCAATGTCACTCGCAGACTCCTCGGAGATATTGAGGTCCCCAAGGACCCACGCGTCTTCATTGACAGCAGCAGCTGCGATAACCTGTAGCTGCTGTAGCCGCTCATCAGGAGCATGAGAGAGGTGGCAGTTGACAAATGTCGCCTTTGATCCCCAGATGGTAACGTCAAAGGCGGCGATCTTGCCAGGGGACAGGACCTGTTGTCCGATAACCTGGACGCCGGAAGAGAAGATGCAGGCGAGGCCGGATCCTCTGGCGCCAGAAGCTGGAACAACTGCTGCTCTGTATCCCAAGCAGAGGTCCTCAACGCTGTCCAGGGTGGTGACATTGGTTTCTTGAATGAAAGCGATGTCAACTGCGTGCTGTTTCAGGAAACAGCACAATTCAATGCTCCTGTGTCGAGCGGCAATGCCGCGCACATTAAGGCACGCAAGGCGGAAGCTCTTGCGCGCTTCTTGTCTTTGTTCTGATGTCAGATAGCCGCTTGTAAAGGGCTGACTTGGAGCTTCCAAGTCCCTTTATCAACTTTTCATTGAAGGTGTGCAGCCCCAGACTTTGTTCTACGCTGAGCTTTTCCAGGAGCAGCCTTAGATGAGGAAGGGAGACGATGGCCTGTTTCACTTCCTCTTCCTTCAAGCCTAAGAGTGTAACCTCTCCAAAGAATGATCCTGGGAGGCGCTCGAGGAGGGTGTCAAGCTGTAGTTGAGCCGTAGACCCGGCCTTGGGAGACAAGGATCTAGATCTATCCTTGATCTTGTGATGGCTAGAGTTCTCGACTCTGTTGATGTTGAGGTCTGTCTGGGTGGAAGTTTCCGGGGTCCTGGTGGTGGGCTCAGTCTCGAGAGCTATATCCTCTTGAGCAGGTGGCGCGGAGGATGTCTGTGCCGGGGCAGCCACTGGCGCAGGGTGGGAGAATGTTGCAGGTGGCGAAGCAGCTGCTGTGGTGTTAGGAGCAGGCGCCGTGGTTTTCACACTGCTCGTCTGGCTCAAGGGTTGGGTGGTGCTTGTCTCCCGGATGATCCGGGGACAGTTCATTCTTTTGTGTCCCATTCTGTAGCACTTGGAGCAACGGAAGCCGTACTCCAAGTAGGCCAGTGCAGAGCCGCCCTTGGCAGTCACAATGATCTTTTTAGGAAGATCTTTGATTTTTTTCCATTGTTCATGAGAATGAACGCAGTTTTTTTTGAGGTCAAGCCAGGTGTAGCCGCCGGAAGAATTCACGGTAGGGGCGATGGAGACTACCTGACAGTAAGGCCTCAGAGTCCTGATGATATCGGCGTCCTCGATTACAAATGGGAGACCGCTGATGGTGATTTTTTCTGCCTTCTTTTGGTAGGGAAGGGCTTTAAGGAGGGCTCCCTTAATCATCAGACCATCCTCTATGATCGTCTCCGCCATATCAGGCCGCTCGAAGCCAACTAGGATCTGTCCGGAAGCTTTTCCTATCTGTACAACGCAGCCTTTCCCCAGTTTGTTCTCCAGAGCCTTGATGTAGTCTACTTGGGTGAACTCCGGGGAGAACTCCAGATAGGTCATCTGGTCATAGGTTCCGGCAGCTGCTTTGCTCCGACACTGAGCCAGCATTTGCCTCGAGACCTTTATTTGCTCGATGGTGTTCCTAGGGCACGATGGCTGGCGCGGCGTAGTGCTGTCCCGGGTGGTTTTCGTCTGTCGAGAAGGACCAGGCAGAGACTGACTCGCCCTTTCCGAAGGAAGCAGACGCTTTCTCTTTTTGGGTTGTTCAAAATTTTCATCGTTTTCGACGATCTCGGCCCAATTCCGGCTTGATTGAGGGAAATTTGCATTTCCGCCGCTTGTCACGGGCAGTTTTGCATAATTTTCTAATGTTTCAGAATTTGTAGAATTCTTCTTAGAAGTAATTTCCGCCAAAATCTCGGCATTCGCTGGAGATTTATCGCCGGAAACAACACCATCATGCTCCCCTTCGTACTGGCCATCCGCCAATACGGAAAACACATTACTTATCTCCATCTTCTCGCACTCCATCGCCGAAGAACGCGGAGCTCGCGCACCGCGTGGCCGCACGGCCGAGAGAGAGAGAGAGAGAGAGAGACAATTGACAATTGAAACACTTTTATTGACGTCTAGTCAATTTTTACAAAATGATTATGATAAAAGTAATGAATAAATAACGGGAATTTACAATGATTTTAGGAGCTAGGGAGGCTCCACCACCTTGACAAGGTTCTCCTCCAGACAAGGAGGGGGTCTTCTTGGACTCCCCGCATCTCCAGGCCCAGGAAGTGCTTGTAGATGCGGGTCTTGGCGGACGCCATGATGGCCAGGGCGTCGTCCTCCAGGTCAAGCCCGAAGATCCAGCTCTGCAGGTCAGGAGGCCGTTGGATGATGGTGAAGGCCTCCAGGATGACAGGCCTGATCCGACTGCAGGACCAGTAGCGGTGGGCCAGAGACAGGTCTCCGGACCCACAGGCGATGCAGGACTCCCGGGCTGAAGCCGGATGTGCTGGATGGGGAAGGGCGTGCAGGGCCAGCCGCACGGCAACGTCAGCATTGTGCCCCGAGAAGGCGCAACGCCGGAGGGAAGACCAGCTGATGGAGATGGGGATGCTGACGTGGGGGAACCACCGTCCGAACAGCTGGGTAATGGGCAGCGCAGCCAAGCGCGGACGCTCAAGCAAGCGGCGGGCTGTGCGGGTGGTTAGGCGCTGGAAGGCGGTGGTCGTCCCGCGCACCACGATTGCGTCCGCCAGGCTGTCGACGCGATAACGTCCCCGGGCATTCTGGGTTATCAGGCGTGTGACGAAGCTCCCCAGAGCAGCGACGTCCGTGAGGGCGCCACGCGTAGCGATGGTGATGTTTGGAGCAGGCCCGGTCAGTTCTCCGATGCGCCAGCCCAGCCATCTTGTAGGAGCCAGGAGCTCAGGAGGCCGCAGGAAACGGCAGTCGCCCACGACCCGAAGAGCCCGGAGAAGTGCAGGTTGTAAGATCCGGTGGTTTAGATCTAGGATCTCCGCGGCAGACTCGAAGAGGTGAAGACTCCGACGACGCCGCGGGGAAGCCAGATGCCAGGAGTGGACGCAGGAGTCAGCCACATCCCGCTCTCAGCGAGCCAAGAGTGAGCGTTACGGCCTCCACGCAGTGCTGCCTGGACACCCTTGAGGCATGACAGCCGGAGCTGAGTGCCCACGTCGAGAAGTCCCATGCCTCCCACAGAGATCGGCCGCGCCAGGATGCTACTGGGAAGCCATGAGGTTCGATCGTGCCCCCACACGAATCGAGCCAATCTTGCCTGCAGTCTACCGATGGTGGTCTCGCTGGGAAGGTAGGCCTGGAGATGATAGTAGATGGCCGAGAGCACCAGGCTATTGGCCGCTTTTGCTCGACCAGCAAGTGAGAGACCGCGGACAAAGGGGGACCACCTAGCAATGGCTCGCTCCAGCAACTCTTGCAGGTGTTGATCTTGAGCCGAAGTTCCCATTCCAGGAGTCACTAAGGTCCCTAGAATATTGATTTTCTCCCTGTTCCAGGAGATTGCCGACGAGGAGTCAGTGCGGTTCCTCCATCTCCCGCACCAGAGACCCTGGCTCTTACCGAAGTTGACTCTTATTCCTGACGCACGCCTGAAGTCCTCGAAGATCTTCCTGACGACCTCCAGCTGCCCATCCTCGCGGATAAGCAGGACGATGTCGTCGGCGTACGCCAGGACATTATCCCGGCCAAGTAGCTGTTCCAGGCGTAGCAGGAGGGGCCCGGTGGAGATGGTAAAGAACGCTGCGCTGGCAGCGCATCCCTGCCTCACTCCGTTGAGCATGTGGAACAGAGGAGTTCTCCCAATCCCCTCAATCCTCGCCGCAGCCTCGGCCCCAGCGTAGAGCAGAAGAACCCACCCCACGAAGACTGGCGGCAGACCGACGGAGAGAAGAGTGGACACCAGGAAGCCTCTGTCCAGCGTGTCACGCTGACTCCAAGTCGATGGCGACGACTGCCAGTGGAGCTTCATCTCTGCAGGCAGTGGCAACTTCATCAGCTACGCGGGCTATGTTCCAGGCTGGTGTTCTACCTGGAACGGCGTAGCTCTGGCATTCAGGTACGATGTCTCGGAGATGGGGTCGCAGTCGCCAGTAGAGGACCCCGCTGAGGACTCTGTAGTCCGTCGTTGGCAAGGAGAGGGGTCGAAGTCCGGCTAGGCCCGGACCACCGTGCGGTTTTCTATCAGGGACATTTCGCTGCGCCGCATGGAAGTGGGCAGAGCCCCGCAGAGCTGGGACGCCTCGAAGACCTGACGGAGTGCACTCGCGAAGTAATCCTCAAAACCCCTGAAGAGCTCGCAGGGCAAGTCATCCCACCCGGCCGCTTTCCCAGTTGGCAGACGACCGATGGCAGCAACGATCTCTTCCTCGCCGATCCCATAGCGGTGGAGTGGATCGCTTTCCTCAATGGTGACCCTTAGAGTAAAACCCCGCAGGAAGCCATCGATGTCCTCCGGAGAGCACGAAGGATGGGAAAAGCGCTCTTTCAGGTTGACGAAAGCCAGTTCTCTCACCGCTGGTCCCGTAATCATTCTACCTGTGCTGTCGTAGAAAGTATTCGACTACGTTCCCCTGCGACGAAGACGAAAGGCGCGCCCGAGGTCCAGGAGGGAGGGATAGTCCGAGTAGATGGAGACATCTTCGAGCTTGGCTTGAACATATTTTCTCGCCCTCGAGATGTAGTCGTCGTCGTTATTGCGCAGGTCGTGGAGGGACTTGATGGCGGAGGCCAGATGCGCCTTAATATGTCCCCACCTCCTCCAGATTTCCGCATTTCGCATGTCCTCGATGTTTCCCAAGGCCTCGTCAAGAAGCGTTTCTACTGTCCCAACGACTAGCCTCGATCGGAGCATGCTAGCAATGCACGTTGGTCGAGGTTCAGAGGCCTCGCCGGTTTGGAGGAGGACCGCACGGTGGTCGGAGTTCTTGTAGTATAGGCTCCAGTATCGGGTGACGCGGTTGGAGAAGCTTGATGGTATAAGCACTCGATCCAATCTGCTCGCATCCACCCGGCTTCCGCAACTGGAGATCCTTGTTGGTAGGTGCGTGGCGTCGAAGATAGCTGCGGCGTCTACGAGGTTGGCCCGGTCCAGGAGCTCCCCAAGGGCTTCGACGGAACCAGACGCAATGTCACTCGCAGACTCCTCGGAGATATTGAGGTCCCCAAGGACCCACGCGTCTTCATTGACAGCAGCAGCTGCGATGACCTGTAGCTGCTGTAGCCGCTCATCAGGAGCATGAGAGAGGTGGCAGTTGACAAATGTCGCCTTTGATCCCCGGATGGTAACGTCAAAGGCGGCGATCTTGCCAGGGGACAGGACCTGTTGTCCGATGACCTGGACGCCGGAAGAGAAGATGCAGGCGAGGCCGGATCCTCTGGCGCCAGAAGCTGGAGCAACTGCTGCTCTGTATCCCAAGCAGAGGTCCTCAACGCTGTCCAGGGTGGTGACATTGGTTTCTTGAATGAAAGCGATGTCAACTGCGTGCTGTTTCAGGAAACAGCACAATTCAATGCTCCTGTGTCGAGCGGCAATGCCGCGCACATTAAGGCACGCAAGGCGGAAGCTCTTGCGCGCTTCTTGTCTTTGTTCTGATGTCAGATAGCCGCTTGTAAAGGGCTGACTTGGAGCTTCCAAGTCCCTTTATCAACTTTTCATTGAAGGTGTGCAGCCCCAGACTTTGTTCTACGCTGAGCTTTTCCAGGAGCAGCCTTAGATGAGGAAGGGAGACGATGGCCTGTTTCACTTCCTCTTCCTTCAAGCCTAAGAGTGTAACCTCTTCAAAGAATGATCCTGGGAGGCGCTCGAGGAGGGTGTCAAGCTGTAGTAGAGCCGTAGACCCGGCCTTGGGAGACAAGGATCTAGATCTATTCTTGATCTTGTGATGGCTAGAGTTCTCGACTCTGTTAATGTTGAGGTCTGTCTGGGTGGAGGTTTCCGGGGTCCTGGTGGTGGGCTCAGTCTCGAGAGCTATATCCTCTTGAGCAGGTGGCGCGGAGGATGTCTGTGCCGGGGCAGCCACTGGCGCAGGGTGGGAGAATGTTGCAGATGGCGAAGCAGCTGCTGTGGTGTTAGGAGCAGGCGCCGTGGTTTTCGCACTGCTCGTCTGGCTCAAGGGTTGGGTGGTGCTTGTCTCCCGGATGATCCGGGGACAGTTCATTCTTTTGTGTCCCATTCTGTAGCACTTGGAGCAACGGAAGCCGTACTCCAAGTAGGCCAGTGCAGAGCCGCCCTTGGCAGTCACAATGATCTTTTTAGGAAGATCTGTGATTTTTTTCCATTGTTCATGAGAATGACGCAGTTTTTTTGAGGTCCAGCCAGGTGTAGCCGCCGGAAGAATTCACGGTAGGGGCGATGGAGACTACCTGACAGTAAGGCCTCAGAGTTCTGATGATATCGGCGTCCTCGATTACAAATGGGAGACCGCTGATGGTGATTTTTTCTGCCTTCTTTTGGTAGGGAAGGGCTTTAAGGAGGGCTCCCTTAATCATCAGACCATCCTCTATGATCGTCTCCGCCATATCAGGCCGCTCGAAGCCAACTAGGATCTGTCCGGAAGCTTTTCCTATCTGTACAACGCAGCCTTTCCCCAGTTTGTTCTCCAGAGCCTTGATGTAGTCTACTTGGGTGAACTCCGGGGAGAACTCCAGATAGGTCATCTGGTCATAGGTTCCGGCAGCTGCTTTGCTCCGACACTGAGCCAGCATTTGCCTCGAGACCTTTATTTGCTCGATGGTGTTCCTAGGGCACGATGGCTGGCGCGGCGTAGTGCTGTCCCGGGTGGTTTTCGTCTGTCGAGATGGACCAGGCAGAGACTGACTCGCACTTTCCGAAGGAAGCAGACGCTTTCTCTTTTTGGGTTGTTCAAAATTTTCATCGTTTTCGACGATGTCGGCCCAATTCCGGCTTGATTGAGGCGAATTTGCATATCCGCCGCTTGTCACGGGCGATTTTGCATACTTCTCGTTAGTTTCAGAAATTGAAACATTCTTCACTGAATTGTTTTCCGCCGATATTTCGGCATTCGTTGTTGTAACACCGAAAGGAATAGCACCATTCTGTTCCCCGTCATATTGGCTATCCGCCAATACTGAAAACATATTGCTAACTTCCATTCTCTCGCCCTCCATGCCCGAAGAACGCGGAGCTCGCGCACCGCGTGGCCGCACGGCCGAGAGAGAGAGAGAGAGAAAAGAAGGGGTATGTTGATAAGGGGGGGGTGGGGGGGGGGGGGGGAATTAATTCTTATTTTTAATAAATATCATATTTAGTAGATCGTCCTTTGAAAATTATCCCGCATGTGTTTCTTTTGAACGACAAATCGAAATTTATTTTAAGGAGAAATAACGATTATTTCTAACTTTAAGGATTAAGTATGAAAGGATGAATTGTGAAGAGCAATGATAAACGGAAAATAAAGTGTCCAGGAATGGGAATCGAACCCACATTGTTCCGCTTACTTGGCAGATGCCATGTCCACTAAGCTGGACATTTTATTTTTCCGTTTATCATTATTCTTCACAATTGATCCTTTCATACTTGATCCCTAAGGTTTGAAATACTATTTATTTCTCTTTAAAATAAATTTAGATTTTTCGTTAAAAAAAAAGCTCATGCTGGATAATTTTCAAAGGTCGTTCTACAATCATAAGCCGCAATATATCGTATTATAAAATCATATTTAGTGTTTACGTTTTGTGGGTAGCCGCATATATTATGTTAAGATGTTTTTCAGCCGTCGATGTTTGCGTACAAGGTTTCTAGGAAAACAATGTCGGTTCGTTGTGGATATATAGCTTAGTACGGTATAATTTATTACAAGAGTTTTAAAGGAGTATAAATAATATTAATATACAGTAGATGGACTTACCTTTATTAAGACTCGAGTTGTTTTTGTGGGCATGAGGAACAAACCTCAATACATCTTTTACTAGATTGTACTGTTTTCAAGACTATAGAATCGACAATAATTTAATAGTAACAGATCCAAGTATTTTTATTTCCAGTAAAGAAATGTATATTAAATTCAATACATTTTGTAGACATATTTTAAATTATATAGCAACAAATATCTATTAAGAAACTGATAATTTATATTATGCTGATTGTACATATTGCCAGACACTTCTTTCTTTTGTACACAGTTCTTTTTTCTCGTTTTTTTTCTCTTTTTCCTTGTTAACATCATATGACTATTCTATTCACGACCTAAAATTATTGTATATATATGTATAGACAAATGTCATACATGTATGACAGTGCAAGTGTCCCTAGGGAGACATAGCGGTTTAAATCGATATAAATAGGCTTGCCTTTATTGTACGAGCAATAGTTACCCAGAAATTATTTGAAAGAGGGAAAATAAAAATCAGGTAAAAAGTTTCTTTTAATTTTGAATTTGCAAGCTTTCGTGTAAATATACTGTTCTTCAACGGGCTGATACTCTATGTACAATCTCTAAATAATATTTATAAAAAATAATTGAAAACTTTTGTTATTGATATGTCGCGGGCATGCATCAGACTGCTCACAGCTAAAGTAATAGATATTATACTGATTCACGCCCACACATGCCAATAACAAAAGTTTTTCAATTATTTTGTATAAAGATCATTAAGAGATTGTACATAGAGTATTAGCCTGTTGAAGAACAGTATATTTACTCGAAAGCTTTCAAATTCAAAATTAAAAGAAACTCTTTAACCTGATTTTTACTTTTTCAGACTTGCCTTTATTGTCCGCCACAAGTAGGATCCTACTCAGCACCGTCTTCCTTGTTGATCCACACGGTCACACAATCCCTAAGACAACTTATATTTAGAGAGAGAGAGAATAGATAAAAGAAATATTTGAAAAATTATATTTTGATAATAAGTTTTTTCACATTAACTTGTATTACACAGGTCTACAAAATTTTTAAAGGTTTTGATGTTTAAGCATTTAAAATGATTTTTGGGATTCCCAATGTCGCTGATTCCGAATCTGCTCTTAGTTTTTTTTATATGTCATCAAAATCTATAGATAATGACCATAAAGTGTATTTCACAAAAATAATATTTTCATTAAAAAAAACTGCTAAATAATCATGATTGCTTTATAATTTTTACAATCATCACATCTCAAAGTTCTTCTAAAACATAAGCCATTAACTATTATTAGTTAACTATACATTAACTTGTGTTATAGTTAAAATATGAAAATTATAAACTATTTTAGACGCGTAAGATTCTTTTTGAAATTAAACAATTTCTACTGCCCTTACTGCAATGGAAAAATTAATGGGAGGGCCTGGTTCATCAGTGGTAAACCCTCCCAGCGGTTTCGCCAGTTAAATCTACCATACCGCTGTTATATTGTATTTTTCATTCTTCCTTTTATAGTGAAAAATGCAATATAACAGCGGTATGGTAGATTAAACTGGCGAAACCGTTGGGAGGGTTCACCACTGATGAGCCAGGCCCTCCCATTAAATTTTCGATTGCAGTAAGGGCAGTAGAAATTGTTTAATTTCAAAAAGAATCTTACGCGTCTGAAATAGTTTCTAATTTTAATAACAGATGGCGCGCTAGTCCACCGTAATATAAAGTTAAAATATATTTGTGAAACATATCGTGTCCCTCACAATACATACATACTTTATTTCTTAGTTTTATTAAGGTAAAATTAGGCTTAGAACTGATTGTATTTCTAGCTCTGTTCGTAGGACAGGCTAATTAATATTTTGAAAAAAATAAAGTTTCTTCATCATAGCGTGCGCGTTCAGTTTACCAACCTGGAAACAAAAACGGAAGAAAAATAAATTTTGAACGAGAGAAAAGATTGGATTACATAAATATGAATTCTACTAACTTACAGCTGTACCTGTAATATACAGATTTTAGGCTCGAAATTTTTATTAATTTTCAATTTTATATTCACAAAAATGTATTTTAAGTTTTCAACGATACAATTTTTTTTATTAGATAAAAAAATACAGATTAATTTATATTTAACTTTTTTTTTTCATTTTATATTTTGTACTTTTACTTTTCGTTTACTTCTCCCTTTATATTACTATTACTTTTCGTTTATTCTTATTAGAAATTAATATATTCCACATATATATAGAAACAAACAATGTCAGAACAAGATAAAATTTCTGAACTTCAGTTTGATCAAGAAATGGACGATGGTATTTCACTTGATTATGACGACGTCTCAGTTGGTGAAGTAACAAAAGAAGATGAAGCTGCATTACTTCAGGAAAACGTAGAAGAAGTAGAGAAAGTTGAAGATACTCCATTGTCAGCGTCTACAGAACCTCAAGTAGAAGCTACTTTTGACTCTTCTTCCGTCTACGTCGGCAATGTCGACTACAATATTGATAAGTTCGACCTTTACTTAGCTTTCTCAAACTCTGGCACAGTCAGGAAGATAACATTTCCAGGACAAACCTCTATTGGTCACAGAGCTTTCGCTTATATCCAATTCGATTCTGATGAGGATGCAAATAAGGCTGTGTCTGAAATGAATGGTCGAGTAATGAATGGACGCCAATTGCGTGTGAACATAAAGAGAAACAACATTCCAGGTCTGAGAACTAGAGGCCGAAAGATGTACCGTGGATATGGTCGCAGCGGAGGATTTATTTCTCGGTACCAACCCTATTGAATCTTTTATTTGAGCTGCAAATTAGAGAACGTATAGTTTATTAAGCAAGTCTGAGGTCACCATAAGCTCCAAAACTCAACTTCTGACCTGCATGTGTATATACTTTTTATTTAAAAAAAAAAGTCAATTTTTTTTTAAAAATAAATTGTAACTGTATTTGTGCTTTTAAATAAATGTATTTGATACTATTCTAACTTATTATATGTTTTTGGTTGTGATATTTTGGTTTATTTAGATTCCCTCCTGTACTATTATTTTCTCAGTTTGATGCTCCAAGTTGGACTTAACGATCTGTTTGGTTAGAAGGTTCGTTGTCTACATTATTTCAGCAGTTGTTAGCAAGAATTTTCGTAATTCAATAAATCCTTTGTAACAATATTAATCTGAAAACATCAGGTTCTTACAGAGGTAAGTTTATGTTTTTTAATTAATTTAAATCTATAGATTTTTCGGGCATGAGAAAGCCCCTTCTACTGGGGAGTAAACACGATATACTTCATACCTGAAAGTTAGAGAGATTTGAAATAATTTTAGAATTTATAAAATTCAAATGATATCACTTTATAAATGTCTTTTATAAAGGGAGATATATATAAGGGCTAGAGTATTGAATAGAAAATATATTTTAAGAGATCTATTTCTCTATTATTTTCTCCTAGGTATTTATTCATGAAAATTCTAAACTATTATAGACGCATATAATTCTTTTAAAAATTAAACAATAACTACTGCCCTTACTGCAATGTAAAAATTAATGGGAGGTATTTTCCATTGCAGTAAGGGCAGTAGTTATTGTTTAATTTTTAAAAGAACCATACGCATCTATAATAGTTTCGATTTTTTATAACAGATGACGCGCTAATGCATCATAATAAATACTATTTGCCAAAGAATTATTCGTTTGGCAAACATTCACACAGAGAGAACCCAGGTATTGCCCTGTTCCATTCGGCTATTTATACATATTTTAATATGGTACATGGTTCTATTATTTAAAATTTGACCCAATTTTTTAAAATAATTTTAGTGTTTCAAGTAAATACATGTTATTTCTGCCATTACAAATTTAAAACAGTTATTTAAAAAATATTTATACAACTTGAAATATACCTAATTTATGAAAATTCGAAACTATTATAGACGCGTATGATTCTTTTAAAAATAAAACAAATTCTACTGCCCTTACTGCAGTGTAAAAATTAAACATATGCGTCTATAATAGTTTCGAATTTTCATAACAGATGGCGCGCTAATGCATCATAATACCTCATTCATATTTGTATATATATATATATACAGTTAAACCTGTCTTTAGCGCCCCCTCTAAATGGCTCAGGTGCGTTGAAGCAAGGGGAGATTACTTTGAAAGTTTTAATATATTTTTAAAAAATATCTTTCCTTTTTTTATGGACCCAGTCCGGAAACTTATGGGACATACCTTGTATTTTCAAATATTTCTCAAAATTTAATATAAAATATTTAGTTTTTACATTTCTCAATAATATATTTAAAAAAAACAGAATAAAATATTATATATCATTTTATATTTTTGCCATTCTTATTTATTTGATTAAATACGTTTCCTTGATTTAAAACAGGACACGAGCCAAAGCGCCTAGCCCAAGTCCATACCAGTGACTTCCCTGGTAGTTGGTGCTCCCTGGGTTATTGAATAGATTTTAAAGATATTTTGATAATGTTTTCAAAGTTTTTTTTTTTTTATTGAGAGAGATATTGTCGCGCGTGTCCCTCCGGTTCTTCGCGACGACGCCGCTTCCTCCGTCGTGGTTCACCTACCCAGGCTCTGTTGCTTCACCTCTGCAGCTTTACTCTGCAGGCAGTCCAAAGACCTCCGAGAACCACCACTCACGTGGATCTCCTTTCTTCTGGCAGTATGTCTCGGCCTTACCACTGGTGGGGGGACACGAGAGACTTACCAGAAGAGTAGCGACTGTGGTGTTGGAGAGAGAGTCATAACAGCAACCGGCAACAAGTCTGCTAACACTCCTCTTTTATTCTCATCTTTAATCCATTTTACATAATAACTCAAATATCAATTAACGGGTATTTACAGTAATCTAGAGCCTATATAAACAGCTACTTACAGTTATCAGCCCCAGGAAACAGGACCACAGCAGTAGGCGACTTCCACACTAGTTCCAGACTAGAAATAGACGCCATCTATTGGAGGAGATTGTAGCTGTTTTCAGTCTGATATACGCGACAATATTATTTGAAAAAATATTTCTTAAAATATTTATATTATAAAATAGATATTTTTAATTTCAATAATATTAAAAATTAAACAGATTAAAATATTTCATTATTTATTTAATGAATTTCGTTTTCTCTCTCTCTCTCTCTCTTTGTTTAGTTTGTGTTTTGTACTCTAGTAAACTGGTTTATAAATATCCTTGAGAAATTTGAGCCTCCAAGTATACTTGCTCAAATAAATAAACACATTTACATATTATAACCATAACTAGAAGTTTATATAAAACCAAACAGTTAAAGATGAAACAAAACGTATATTTTGTCCCGTCCGAGCGTGTCGTTTGTCCCGACCACAAAGACGCTACAATCGTACAATGCAACGACGGCCTTGTCTGCCCAGAATGTGGTGTTGTAGTGGAAAGCTTGGTGATTGACGATTCCCCGGAATGGCGGAACTTCGAGGATGGCCCAGACCACAGCAGAGTGACCTTTGAAGATACTGAAACGTATTTTGACTTTTCAGACGAAGTCGATAGAAGCTACAAGGAAAAGACATTAAAGAAATCCCTCAAGAAGATTGAAAACTGCGGATATTCCCTAGAAGTCTCTTCCATTGTCATCATAAAGGCTAAAACTCTATTTACAGATGTCTATGTCAACCATACCGAGAAATTATCGGTCCTCAAACTGACGTCAGCGTCCATCTGGGCTGCTTGTCTCATCCACCGTGAACCTGTTATTTGGTCCGAACTGGAGACGATAACTCAAGTTAAAAAAGATAGAACAGAGAAATATGCTGAAAGATTCTTCGGTAACATCATGCCACCCTTGAGACTCTCCGACTTGGTTGAGAGATACTGTCGAGAATTGAAAGTGCCCTATAAGTTCATTGTAAAAGCTGCCAAAGTGATCGACAAAATACAAAATCGCGTTTTAGGCCCGAAACCAAAAACCCTCATTGCAGCTGCTTTGTACGTAGCCTCGAAAAAAGAGTTGTCACTTGAGATTCTGGCTGAACATTTTGATATCGTTCCTGGAACAATAATGAAAATGATGAAACTGATTCAAGCCGAATTCAAGGTAAATAAAGGAGGGAAGATGGAGTGCGATCCTGGTGCCTCCACGTCAGGGGCTTGAGACAATTTTGTAACTTTGTAAATATGAAACTCTATAACTTGTAAATCCAGAGAGAGGTGTATATGTAAATAAATATTTTTTATCTCGCAATATGTTTAGCCAACTGTTATTATATCCTGTCGAAATTTAAATAAAATATTTATTTCGTTCTGTAACACGAGTTTTCCTATCATAGCTTTGACCTTGGAATATATGCAAATTTACCCTAAATATAGAACAATTTGCATATTATGCAATGTTGTATTTGCATATTTTTTCTTTAAAATACCTCTCATTTTTATTGATTTTATTTAAAAATAAATTAAATCTAACAAACACACGTAATATAAAATGGATTTCTCAAAATATTGGGCATTAATCCATTATCTAATTTACCTACTTGTTACTACTTACTGAATATAATAATTGTTATTCTCTCTCAAAGGTTAACAGGTTTTATAAATGCTCTCTGATTTACATTAAGTAATTAAACACCTTTTTTTAAGTCGCATGTAGCATGGAAATATATTTATTTACGGGGCTGCTAACCAGAATGGATGATTTTTGAGACCCGATGGACGCATAAAGCGGAATATATACAGAACTAAAAAAGGTGTCGTGACCAGGATTGAAGCATTATTTTAGGTCTCATTTTAATACCAAATCGGAAAAAAAGGTCATATCATTAAAATCTATCAAAGGTAACTCCATTTTTAAAATATGTAAATATTTAGTTTATTTACATAAAGAATATATTCCATTGTCTTCATTATCACAGGATTGAGGATTTTATAAAAAGCATAAAAGATTCCGCAACTTTTTATTTATTTGATTAAAGAAGGATTTCAAACAAGCTCTTCTCCAGCTAAGGTAAACGAAAACTTCTTTTAATCAAGTAAATAAAGAGAATTGCGGCCTCTTATGTTTTTTTTTTTTTTTTGGTAAAGTGCCAATTGTTTATTGGCGAGATGGATGATTTCAACTCGGCTTTAATTTGGAGTTGAAAATTGTTCATTTTTCCAAAAGATTGTTAAAAGTCTTTAAAAAAAAAAAACAAATCTAAAATATTCAAATTTCTATCTCGAATATCTTTGTAAATTTGAGCAAAACTCAAAATAATTCTTCTAAAATGTTTGAACTGTCACCATATCTATCTATATATTCTCATATCATTTTCAGAATTCTTCACAATTCAAGATCTATTAAAACTAAGTCCTTATTCACATCAAGTAATTAATTATACACATTTAGAATAAAGGGATCGTTGTTATATCCTTCAAAATACGACTCAAATAAAAAATAGGGTTACAAATAATAGTATTGTCATCGTTAGTGAGCGAGTTGAAATTTATACAGTTGAACCTGAATATAGCGCCCCCTCTAAATAGCGCCTTCCTCTCTATAGCGCCCGATTTTAAATAAGTAGTATGATGCGATTTACATTAAAAGTGACCTGTCTATAGCACTCCCTCTCTATAGCACCCTATTTTGGTGAGTCCCGCTGTATTTAAATGCTTTTAATTGACTTAAATAAAATAAGAGGGTTTAGAAGATATCTTCACATATATTAAGTGAATAGGTAAAGAATTAAGTACAGCATATAATATTTTGATTTGTTTATAAAGCTTTTATTTAACTACTTCCCTATCTGTCTATACACAAATTTTGTATTAAAATTTTAATATACAGTTAAACCTATCTATAGCGCCCCCTCTTGGGACTCACCAAAATAGGGTGCTATAGAGAGGGGGTGCTATAGATAGGTCGATTTTAATGTAAATCGCATCATACTACGTATTTAAAATCGGGCGCTATAGAGAGGAAGGCGCTATTTAGAGGGGGCACTATAGACACGTTTAACTGAATTTTTACAGAACACCTAGAAGTCTAAAAGTTGGCCCACTTATTCAAGCCCGATGACAATGCAAATTGGTAAAATTTCTGATTTTTGAGAGGTCTGGGGGATGCCAATAGATTATTTTAAATTTCCAAATTCAATTCCAAATTTAGTGATCAATTTTAGTATACATTCAAGCCACACAGAAATCAGAAAATTTGTAGAATCACTCACTACATTTAAGAAAATAAGTTGATAAAAATTCAGATTTCGGAGTGATTGGCAATTAGCTTTTTTTCTATATTTCCTTTCAAATTTTGTGATAAACTTGTAATTTACTTTCAGACCACGTAGAAGTATAAAATTGTATACATTCAATCAAACTATCAACGCAAAAATACAAAATATCAGACTTTTAGGTGACCTCGATGGTCTAAAATAGACTAGAGAATAGAATTTTAATATACAATTAAAATCAAAAGAAGAAAAAAGCGGTATACGTTTTTTTCGTAATGAGAGCCCTTGTCATTTAACAAATCTGTTGTACATTAGAACTACCTCTCTATAAAGGACAACACCTAATTACAGAGCCAAAGTAACCTTTAGGGAGAGGTGTTCTCTTACTGGAGAGTTGCTAAATAGTAAAAATGGTGATTTTGCAAATGAAAACTGTCCTTTATAGAGAGGTGACCGCTAAGGTTTACTGTATTAACTACTAGACGGGTGACCCGGGCTTCGCCCCGGGATTGACCCGTGTGCATATCTACCCGGGTGATATATATTTAGATAAGATTTTTTTTTATAATTGTTTGTTATTAGCATTATCTATTTGTTTGCATCAGCATAATTTAATCTAATCTTTGATAGAGGGCGCTGTTCGTGAGCTAAGTAGAACAATTTGAATATATAGTTTTAATAATTGATTTATATATTTTTTAAAATAGCCTATCGTCTTCCCCGTATTTTTTACCTATGTATGGAAATTTTGGTTTGAATTAGTGAACTACTGCGAATTTGTATACCGGACATACAAACAAATAAACATACAAACATTGATTTTTATATATATAGATGTAGAGATATAAATAATTGTGAGGATATTGCTACAGAAATCTATAAAAGGATTTAAAATAAAAAGGATACAGAATTTAACCATTTTAAAAAAGAGAGATAACATATATTAATAATAATACTAAGACACTTATCTATATTACGAACAGGTCTAGAACGACAGCCAGTTGTCTATAAGCCCTATTATAATTTTACCTTTAAAAAGGTAAAAATAAAGTAATTGTGTGACTATATGTTTCAGTAATAGATGTTTAATTCTACATAATATGAGGAAATTATCAAGGTATAAAGTTTCTCATGATTCTTTTATCTTTCAATATATATTTGATGACATATGTCACCCTACACCCTAATTTTATTCAAACATATAAAAGCGTTTCATATAAATGAGGCTATTTCAGCATTTTTCTAACTTGCTGACTCGCGATGACAATGCAATTATTTAGAACATTTTTAATTGGTTCGTATTTTAAATAATAAAACTATGACCTATTTGATTTAATTATGCATAGTGACTCAATTGTGGATCAGAGCTTATTTTAAAACAATAAAAATAGAATTATAGACTTGTAAAAAAAATATATTGAAAATATAAAGTGATATTTTAAAAATTTAGGTCAGTTCTGAATTTTTATTTTCTTAAATTACCAAAGAGATTTAAGATAGAAATTTAGAATTTATCATTCGTTACTATTTTGAAGTCCTCTCTCTCTCTCTCTCTCTCTCTCTAAACAATCCTTACAAAAAGAAATTAACCTTACAATTAGATCCGAGCTGAAAACCGTGCATGACTAAGAAACAAACATACTGTTGTTATTTAAGAGAGAGATATTTATAACCCATGGAGCGTAGAACGCCAACTACCCGTGGAGTCCTGCTCACTAGTATAGACTAGTGTTGAGCGCTTTTACTCGCGTCCTGTTTTAATTGCTCAGTTGAACCAGTTGACCCGGAAGTTCCATTCTGAGGTTGAGTCTGGAAGGCTGGCCATAGATTTTTATTTAAATAAACCAAATCACATATTTAAAGTCAATGTACAGTTAAACCTATCTAAAGCGCCCCCTCTAAATAGAGCCTTCCTCTCTATAGCGCCCGATTTTAAATACGTAGTACGATGCAATTTACTTTAAATGTGACCTGTCTATAGCACCTCCTCTCTATAGCACCCTATTTTGATGAGTCCCAAGAGGGGGCGCTATAGAAAGGTTTAACTGTACTTCTAATAAAATAAGCGCTTATCTTTTTATAGAGAATTTTTTTTTTGCAATTACATATTCACTACATAAAGTATTATCAAATACTTCAAAAATCAGCATTTTCCACAATGAAGAACAAACTGTCGACCACCACAAATGTCACGCCTTCATAGGTTCCAAACAGCCACCATCCTCCTAGGAATATTTACCCCTGTACAGAACAAAGTACAGTACATCTGATAATGTCCACCATTAGACAACCTGGATAGTTGGTGTACGTGGTGGCTCCAGGAATCCTGGTTACCTCAAGAAAGAGAGAGAGAGATAAATAACATAGTCTTATTGATATCCCGTTAAAATATAGGCAAAAGTGCACAGACTGCAATATTTAAGTGGAGATGAAAAATTGACAATTTTGATGAGATTATTATAATAAAAATATATACAACTATATTTCACTGAGGAAAAAGAGAGGAAAATTATATGTATTTTTTGTTGATTTGAGAAAAGCATTTGACACAGTTCCTCACTCATTACTCTGGAAGAAATTAACCAATCTGGGCGTAAGCTATCAATTTACACATGCAATTAGAAATTACTACGAACAGGCGACTGTGGCAGTCAGATGGAGGGGTTCAATTACAGAAAATATTAAGATACATTCGGGCGTTTTACAAGGAGAGCAACTATCGCCATTACTTTTTATATTATTCATGACGGACCTGATTAAAATGTATGACAACTCAGATCTGACGAGTGTATACCTTCCGGAATTTGGTGATGTTCACCTGCTGATGTATGCAGATGATATTGCTATTATAGGGGAGTCGAGGGTAAACCTCCAAAAAAAGATTAATTTATTGAAGGAATATCTTGGTGTGAACGAAATGACACTGAATGAGACCAAATCGAAGATTATGGTATTTCGCAATGGTGGTAAACCCTCAAGAGAAGATAGATGGTACTGGAATGGTAAACCTCTGATGGTAACAGGAAGATATATCTACTTGGGATACCCTCTGGTCAGTACAACTAAAACCACTCAAGCCGCAAACTTTTTCAAAGGAAAAGCACTTGCGGCAATAAATGCTACAACCCCAATATTGGCGAAATCAAAAATTAATTCACTAAACTCTGCAATGAAACTGTTTGACTCAATTGTGATGGCTGTTTTGATGTATGCTGCTCCAATTTGGGCAACAGAGTATAAAGATTTATTAGACCATATACAAGATACATTTATTCGTAGGTTTTTGAATTTGCCTAGATATACACCAGGATATATAATAAGACCAGAAACAGGCCGCGTCTCATTAATAATAATAGCTCTGAAATTGACCTTGAAATATTGGCTGAGGGTGCTGAGTATGGATACAAATAGACGGCCTCGAATTTGTTTAACTAGAATGAGGCAATTATCCTGTGCTACAGGTGCGCCCATCGGTTTTATAAAACAATTAAGCAATTTACTTAATAATAACGGATCCTCGTGGCTTACTTATTGTAATGATCCTGACTCACTAAGGAATGCTATCCCTGGAATATTAAGAACTGCGATAGAGCAAACAATACAAAACGACCTAACAAGAATAACCCAATCAAAGTTATATTCCCACTATAGAGACATATATACAACCTTTACCACCGAAGAATACTTCTTAACTGAACTCCCTTTTCCTATCATCAGATTAATTGCACAATTCAGAACCCTTTCAATTTTTTTCAGAGAACACCATTTTATTTTATTGAGGCGTGAAGACCTGAAATGCACTTTCTGTGGATCAGGAATAACAACGGAGATGTTGCATTACTTATTTGACTGTGCTGCTCTGTCTGAGGAAAGACGAAAATTAAATGATAAAACGGGGCAACTTTGTCCTTCATTTCCGGCACTGATTGATGAAATATCAAAGAATAGGTATATAGCGATGGCGATATTTGGATTTCACAAGACTATATCCCGGAAAAAGGCCTCACAGTGTTCTCCCTATCCCTTGTGAACTGGCGAATCCTGTATAGGGCGAGTGGCCCCAATAAAGGTTTTTTGTTGTTGTTGTTGTTATATACAACTATATACAATAAATATGTGGCGACTACACTTTGCTTCAGCGAGCCGAACTAAGACGGCATCGGCGGGCGTCAACACTTCACTACGCATGCGCGTGGGACGTCATCAGAGACGCTGGCGACTTAGCGGTAAACAACAAGGCTAGTGCGACGGCCGTTATTTCAACCGTTGCTTCTTTTCTCTTTATAATTTCTTGCTTTAAATAAATTAATTTTAATTATAATTTTATCGGCAGCCTTTCCACAAGCCACACCAACACAGCACATCAACAACCATCCTACAAATTGGTGAGCCGGACGTGATGCAAAAGTTATTTTAATCACACTTCTATATATTTTTTTATTTCATCCAGAAAACTTTCAACAGCCCCAGAATGCAAGACGCAACTACGGAACATCCGGAAGGGCCAACATCCACGGCACCCTCCCAAATATCAAGATTGGCTTTCCGTGCACCACCATTCTGGCCCAACAACGTTGAACTGTGGATAAGCCAGCTAGAAGCCGCTTTCGGTCTAGCCGAGATCTCCCGCGACGAAACTAAATTCCAAGCAACGGTTGAAATAACGGGCGCCGCACTAGCCTTGTTGTTTACCGCTAAGTCGCCAGCGTCTCTGATGACGTCCCACGCGCATGCGTAGTGAAGTGTTGACGCCCGCCGATGCCGTCTTAGTTCGGCTCGCTGAAGCAAAGTGTAGTCGCCACAAATATGTACATGGCGCCACCACTACAGAGCTTGGTGGAAGATCACCAGTGGGTCTCCAGCGACACCACGTATTTCGCTCTCTACGAAGAAAACGTAGACCGCATGCTTCACCGCTGAGGAGATTCAAGAGAGAGAGAGAGAAATTGATATTGAAACTATTTTTATTACAACATCCATATTAATTATAATACTTTGTTATATTTATAATAATATTTTAAGAACTTTATCCTGTACATATTATTGCTGAGAGAGAGATATTCATAACCCTGGAGCGCAGAGCGGCTGCTGACTTTATCATTTTTAAATTGTGTTCAAATTCTGCCCAATTTACGTTTTAAACGAGTATCTAAAATATTTTAGAGTTGATTATTTGAATGTAAACTATAGAAAAAATATGATAAATTAACAGCTGTTAAATAAATAAATTATATTAATATAAAATACTAGTAGAAAAGCCCGTCCAAGGACGGGATCGGCTAGAGCAGGTGGATTACTAATTTTATTTCTCACATTCCTTTTTGATACTTAATAATATGTAATCGGAAGCGTTCGAGGTAAAATAACGTTCATGGTCCGTCAGGGATCGATCCCCTTCCGAGCGTTGCAACATTTTACCTTTCGGGTCATTTTATTGATATTTTTTTAAATTAACATTTTTACTTTAAAAGAGGTGAACTTACAATGAATAAATTTCTTTGTAAACAACATTTTTGGTGAAGCAAGCTGAACTATTTTCAAAAAACCTTCCTTGCTTGCTTCCGTGGATTATTTTTATTTTAACACACTTAGAGCTTTTCACCCTAGAAAAAGCAACATATAACTGACCATGGCTAAAAACTGGTTCAGGTAAATAGATGCCAACCATTTCAAGGGTTTGGCCTTGTGATTTATTTATTGTCATAGCGAAGGCTAATTTTACAGGGAACTGTCCCCTTCTGAGAATGAAAGGAATCTCAGAATGTATTGGGGCCAAGTAAACTCTCGGAATAAATACAGATTGATCTACTGCAGTGCCAGTCCGAACTTTTGCAATAATTAAATTAGGTAATAATTTAGTTACTACTAATCCCGTTACAAAGACCTCGCTTTGTGTTTAAGTTTCGAAGAAGCATTATGATTGCTCCAACTTTTAGCTTCAGCTTATGAATGGTATTACCCCCCATTTTCTGACTTTTATATATATAGGGATAATAATATAAATGAGTTTTAAAAATTGTAAAAAAAAAAAAATGCAACGGCCGGGAATCGAACCCGAGCCGCCCGCGTGGCAGATTTGAACACGTGACACAGAATGGACCAATCCTATTCGGCTTCACCGAACAGACGCTTTATTATATGTGATAATAATATAAATGAGTTTTAAAAATTGTAAAAAAAAAAAAAAAATGCAACGGCCGGGAATCGAACCCGAGCCGCCCGCATGGCAGATTTGAACACGTGACACAGAATGGACCAATCCTATTCGGCTTCAACGAACAGTCGCTTTATTATATGTGATATATATAGAGATAATAATATAAATGAGTTTTAAAAATTGTAAAAAAAAAAAATGCAACGGCCGGGAATCGAACCCGAGCCGCCCGCGTGGCAGGTTTGAACACGTGACACAGAATGGACCAATTCAACGAACAGACGCTTTATTATATGTGATATATATAGAGATAATAATATAAATGAGTTTTAAAAATTGTAAAAAAAAAAAAAATTTTGCGAATGCGAGCAAACCATCCTTCACAGTCTCCTGTTGTAATTCTACTGATTGCTGCATCCGTGATAACCTCGCCTAACGTGATGTCACATCAAGGAAGCAGCGACCATAACATTGTTTTAATTTTGCTAAATGAAAAATCGATTGTATTAATCATATATGAATATGGTGACAAAAACTCCACGATGCTTCTTAGCAGACTGATTCTGCGATGGTGTGCGCATTCTTGCATTATCCATATAGAAACAGGCATCATTAAATCCATATCGCGGGGCTACAATTCCATCAAGCTCACGTAAAAATTCAAAGAAAATTGTGCTGTTACAACCGCCGTGTTTGACGACAAACGACGAATTATTTTTAAAAGTGACTAATTCACTCTTAAATGCTTTATTAATAATTATTTATATATATGTCATAATTTGTATATAACTGTATGCACCCCCGACCCACTATGTATATGTACAATGTATGTTTTAAAAAGATTTAATAAAAGAACAAGGGTAACTGGAGGATAGAACGCCTTAGAGAAAAACCTAGGAAGTAGGCTTAGAAGAGAACACAACTATTAATAAAGTTACAGTCAACCTTATGACCCCGGAAATCATAAAAGCTAAGTTTAACGACCAGTATTTCCTGGGCAGGGCCGGGCGTGTCTTCCGACAAAGACATCAGTAAGGACCAATTAGAAAGTATCACCTAAATAGGTCAACCAATAGAAAACGGCCATGTGACACCTTTCGACCAATGGGAAAGAAGATAGGTCTTGGTGTTAAATCGAGAACCTAGAATAGTCAGTCTTCGACTCGCTCTCACCAAGGTAACATCTGCTCTAGAGATCTCTCTCTCAACTCATCCCATAGTCAAGTCGGTCATCACCATGTGATCCGATAGTTAATAGTCAAAATCGCTCCGCTTTCTCAAGCTTTCTTTCCTCCAAACCAGTTGCCTTTTATTTTCAAACCCCATCACGTGTCCTGATTATTCCTAACTGTATGCTTCACTTTCCACTCAAACGACTGCGCTTTCAACAATCTTCACCATTCTCATCCAACAACAAGAAATCCCGCAACGAAATTGTCACAGAACGGTTAAGTCGACAGGATAAAGATATTATGGAGCTTAATCAGGATTCCATAGGCGTAAAGTCGGACGACCCGACGAAAACAACGGAAGAAAGGCAAGAAGTAAGAGAGACGGGCGAGACAACTGCGCCCCTAGCGGACGTCGTCACACAGCTGTCGACGCTCTTGACCCGAGCAAAGGTTTCTGATGGAGCTGAGGCGACAATCCCGCCTTTCGATGGCACATACAGCGCGATCCAGTTTTTCCAGGCGTTCGACCGAAAAATGGAAGACGCCTCCATGGGAGAACAAGAAAAATTACTCCGCCTGCCAAACTACCTGGTGCGACAACCCCTGGAGCTCTTCAGGAAACTTCGGCTGGCCGACCGGAGCTATTTCCAGGTGAGGCAAATTCTCCTAGATCTCTATCCTGAATCCAGCGAAGCGTCCTTTGCGAAATATTTCGCCATGAAGCTCACTGGGCAAGCCAACTTAGAGACCTACTACCGGGAGAAAACCGCCATGGGATTGCAACTAGGACTTCCGCAAGAGGTGATCCTCGAGACGCTGACAGAAGGGCTGCCATTCAACGACCAGCGCCTAGTCCGCGTAGTGCCTCCCGAGAACCTAGGAGAGTGGTTCCGACTGGTACAGCGGATCCACGGGCCCAGTGTACCGACAACGCGACCCAGAGAGGACCAACCACCCACAATGTCGGGTCCATATCACAGCACACCCCGACGCCCAGGTGCATGGAATGCACCTCTTCCGCCGTCCAACTGTAAGTTCTGCGGCGCGAGACACTGGCACAGCGAATGCCGACATCGACCAGTCCCGGCGACCCACGAAAAGGTTCGGACAGTGCAAACGGTCCCAAAATCACCAGTCCCGATTCCACAACAACCAAGTCAAGCCAGAGACACCCCAGCCGAGCAGACTTTTCGAGACTGAGGTAGGATCCCTAAACCAACTGACTGTCAAACTTTTTCTAGCCCCTAATATACCATGCCCCTTTTTAATTGATACAGGCGCCAGCCTGAATATAGTGCCATATAATCTTACCATATGTTGAAAACCCACCTGCCTAAATTAACCCTTAAGGGACATTCACTGGATCTCCAAACCCTAAACGGTTTTGCAAAAACCATGGGTAAACTGTCTATCCCCCTGACAATAGGATAAATATCCCGAAGAGAGAATTTCCATGTAGTGAATGCACCGTTACCATTTGGAATTCTTAGCATTAATAGTCTCCACAAATTCAAATTGGCAATAGATTTTAATAAATGCACTATATTCCAGCTGGGCGCCCCATTGTCTACCCCATCCTACCATTTTAACAATGTACCAAATGTATGCACGTACTGGCAGTGTCAGGCGATGTCACAAAGATCTTACCATACAGCCAAATCGTCCGCCTATGACAACCATTGCGTGCATTCATTGAAAAACACCCCCTTACCTACATGCCCTTTTTTCACTAAGGCCAATTGCCTTTTTTATATGCCATCAAATAACAAAGCCACAACGGCTTTAACTTGTAAAAAACCTGCCCAAAACATGTCAATACAGCAGGACAACTCGCATACCAAGCACATAGGCGATCACACGTCGTCACACAACTATCACATGACAAAACCACACAACGAACTCGACACTCTATTGATACACAACAAAATCCTTTGCCACATGCATACTACAACACAACATCTAACACTCGCTATACACCGCAGTTCACAACACTTCTACAAAGATACACTCACATTTTCACACAGAACAAATTCAACGTACCATGCTTACGGATTCCACCAGTAAAAATACCCACGAATTCCGATAAAATAATTACCATACGTCCATATCGTGTTCCGATATGTGACCAATAAGAAATCCGTAATCAAGTCCAACAAATGCTGGAGAACGGCATCATAGAGCAATCTTTTTCACCTTTCTCGAGCCCTGTCACCCTCGTCACTAAGCGCGACAAGACCAAACGGTTTTGTATCGATTATAGAAAGGTAAACGAGCTAATTAACTCTGATGTCCATCCCCTCCCGAGAATCGAGGATATCCTAGACCGCCTCGCACAGGCCAAATATTTCTCCACGGCCGACATATCCTCTGCGTATTGGCAAGTCCCAATACACCCCGATTCTCGACCACTATTAGCATTTGCCACCCTTGAAGGATTATACCAACCCACTCGATTACCTTTCGGATTAAAAACCAGCCCTCAGATTTACGAACGAGCCATAAGTCAGGTCCTACAGAGACACGGACTTGACTGTGTGGCACATTACTTTGATGATTTCATCATTTACTCCAACACATTGGAGGAGCATCAAAACCACCTGCGACAATTTTTCGCCTTTTGCGAAGCGGAGAAGCTACAACTTAACTTCGTGAAATGCGAATTTTTTAAGCAGTCCATATATTTTCTAGGTTACATCATTACAGCTGGTACAATTACACCACTCACACGTAACACCGACATTATCCACGCCATCAAACAACCACACAACCGAAAAAACACTACAATCCTTTTTAGGCGCTGTGAACGTCTATAACAAATTCATTCCGGAATACGCTCGCTTGCGAGCACCACTCAATAATCTCCTCAAAAAGGATGTTGTGTGGAACTGGAATGAAGCGTGTCAAGAGGCGTTCATTGACCTGAAAGGAAACCTCACACAACACCCCATTTTACACCTTTACAAAGAAGGTCTGCCATGCCAAGTGTATTGCGATGCATCCACCCTCGGTATAGCAGGCATTCTCAAACAAGTTAACCCTGACGGGAACGTATATCCAGTTCAGTATTTCAGCCGAACATTGCGCCCACACGAGAAAAACTACTCCATCTCTGAACTTGAGTGCTTAGCAATCGTTGAGAGTGTGGAGAAATTTCGCATCTATCTTATGGGCAGAAAATTCACTATATTTTCTGACCATCACGCATTACAGTGGCTGAAAACCATCAAAAACCCGTCCGGCAGATTGGTTCGATGGAGTTTACGACTATCGAGTTACGAATATGAGGTCCGCTACATAAAGGGAAAACTACAGTATGAGGCAGATCTCTTGTCCCGTAACCCGTTTTGTGGATTCTTGGACGCCACCCTCATCAAGACCCACCAAACGTTTCCATCGAGGAAATCTAACCTGACCATTGATCGTAATGGATTACATACAGTTTCCCGAAAAGGTGTAACCAAGATTATAATTCCAAAACCACTCATACAACAACTCTTACAAACAGTACACACACAATACAATCACCCCGGTATTTCACAAATGTCACGACTCATCTCCACGCAATATTACTGGCAAGGTATGTCAAAAGATATTAAACAAAAGGTTAAGACCTGTCCCACCTGCCAGTTAACAAAACGGCCATTGGGACCCACTTACGGGGAATTAAGTCAACCTCCGGAAGCCAAAGAACCCTTTGACCTATTATCCCTTGATACCATAGCAGGATTTGCCAAATATGGCAACACCAAAATATACCTCCATGTGGTAGTCGATCATTTTTCTCGCTACGCGTGGACTTTTCCATCTAAATCCACCAGCATCACCACCTACCAACAGGTACTTAAGCGAGTATTACAGGATGGCTCTCCCAAACGCCTCCTTACGGATAGAGCCCCTGCCTTCACTTCGCCAAAATTTCGTAGCTTCCTACTTAATAGAAACATCCATCCACTACTCACAACCAGCAACAACCCACAAGCCAACGGTCTATGTGAACGCCTGAACGCCACCCTCACGGGAAAACTTAGGCTATTACATCTAGAAAATCCTAAGATCGCATGGACCAAGTTGGTCAAAAGAGTTACAATTATATATAACAAAACCCCACACTCTACCACAGGTTTTCCACCCATCTACTTAATGTTTGGTATCCTACCCCCCGAACTCTCTGACCATAGCACACCTTACCCAGATATCGACAAAGCTAGAAAAATTGCACACACACGCGCACAAAACAAGCATTTACAAGACAAAAACATTTATGATCAACGACACAAACAACCACATTTTGAAGTAGGTGATCTAGTGTTAGTAAAATTATATCACCACCCAAATACAGGGAAACTTGCGCCATATTTCACAGGACCCCACACAATATTAGAAATTATTTCACCAAATGTGGTCCGTATAGATCGACCAAATCAACCTCTTCAAAGAGACAATGACACAATCCACGTCAACAAACTTAAGCTGTATACAGAAACAATCCGTTATATATCACCACCCGACGTTAGAATATGTCATATAAAGCACAAACCCAATTACCCGTTCCCTTTTAAGCATTTAACACCCGAATTATTCCCGGCAGATCCATCAAGGTTCAAACCCACCAGCAGCGAACCTTTCAGGCATTTAGACCCTGCCATTTTTGCAACAAGGCGATTTGCACCATTCTCCCCCGACATTAAGAACTGCGAACATGACAACCAGTTCAATCATATCACACCACTCCCCAAAGATATCAAACAGCGCGAAATTGAACGACCAACAATGAATAAGGTTCGAACAAATATTTCAGAGTCCCCATTTACAACAATATGGAAGAACATGTATCGATACCCCATCTTTCATCTGATTTTCATCCTTTGTTTGCTAGCCTTATCCTACAAATGTATCCCAGTTTTATTTCTCAGTTATTTGTTCATTTATATCATGCCCCCTCATAGAATTTTCGAACTACAAGAGGCAGTTTTTAATTTTGGACAAGCATTTATAAAACTTCTCATAATTTTAGGAAACATTTTTGCAGAAAATCTAAATAAATTCCGAGGTCATAAAATTCGAATAAGACAGCTAATGCAAATAGAGGGAGCGTAGTCCCCCCACTTCCGGATCCAATTACTTGCAAATAGTGGGTGGGTAATTTTAGACCGGATCCTGCTTCCCCGACACACCCCACTTCCGTATCTCTAATTACAATGAGAAAGTCACCTATTGAGGTCAACTGGGAACCTCTCTATGCCACCGGTTTTGGATTCCAGTTCGAGCCTGCGTATCGACTTTTACAAAATGTAGTCAAATCAACTGTCACTCGAGAATCAAACAAGATACACGCACACACTTCTAAATGAGTTCACATCCCTATTATAACTAATCAATTACTTTACAGACTTCCAAAAACATTACATATTCCACCTACACGTAGATATCACAGACCTTAGGATCTCGACAACACATAGAATTCGCTCAAACATTTCTTACACAAAAAAAAACTTCTAACATTTTTCACAATACACACAAAGACAAAAAATTATACATAAAGGTTATATAGATTTCCATGTCTCCTGTACACATAGCATAAACGCGCACTTGAGGGCTAGGATCACGTTTCCACCTAAGTGTCGCTACAGATGAGACAAAAAATTTATAGGGCATAATTGAGCAATTAAAACATTTAGATCAGGGCATGTAGATACACAACGGGTTCAAACCAATACACCTTATTGTTGATATAAACCATTTTCACTATTTTTTTTTTTCAAATTAAAATTAAAAGATTTAATCAATTTAGCAATTTATTCAATTTATTATCACTTTTAATCATTAATTATCATATTATTTACCACTTAGTTTATATTATCGTAGTTTCAAATCAACGAAAACTCACTGGTTTTCTTTTAAAATTAGATATTATATTTTATTTTGATTTACAAAAAGCCTTTTTCTTTTCTTTTTTTCCCATGCATCAAGCATTCACTTTGATTTCTTCCAACTTTTATTTTATTTTTTGATTTCTCAAAAGCCCTAATAAAAATCCCTCGATTTCCATTCCCAATTTCGAGTAGAATATAGTTAGGCATTTCTTTTTTACCATGCAACAAGCACTTTTCTTTTTTTTTTCACCATGCAACCAAGCATTTACTTTGATTTCTTCCAACTTTTATTTTATATTGATTTCTTAAAAGACCTAATAGAACTCCCTCGATTTCATTCCCAATCTCGAGTAGAATATGGTTAGGCATTTTCCTTTTTTTCTCACCATGCATCAAGCATTCACTTTGATTTCTTCCAACTTTTTATTTTTATTTTTTGATTTCTCAAAAGCCCTAATAGAACTCCCTCGATTTCATTCCCAATCTCGAGTAGAATCTCGCTTAGGCGCATTTTCTTTTCTTTTTATCCCACTATGTACCATAGCATTCATTTTGATTTCTTACAATTAAATTTTTTGATTTCTATTAATTATACTCAACCTATATCATCCACACCATTCTATTTTACCTCTTATATCACCACCAATGCTTGTATATAGCCTCTCAATACCCACAACTAATTTTCCCACACAATTATTTTTCCCTTTACAGAATTCTCTCAGGCTAACCCCTTCTTGAATTCTTCACATGTAGGGGGCGCATCTGTCATAATTTGTATATAACTGTATGCACCCCCGACCCACTATGTATATATGTACAATGTATGTTTTAAAAAGATTTAATAAAAGAACAAGGGTAACTGGAGGATAGAACGCCTTAGAGAAAAACCTAGGAAGTAGGCTTAGAAGAGAACACAACTATTAATAAAGTTACAGTCAACCTTATGACCCCGGAAATCATAAAAGCTAAGTTTAACGACCAGTATTTCCTGGGCAGGGCCGGGCGTGTCTTCCGACAAAGACATCAGTAAGGACCAATTAGAAAGTATCACCTAAATAGGTCAACCAATAGAAAACGGCCATGTGACACCTTTCGACCAATGGGAAAGAAGATAGGTCTTGGTGTTAAATCGAGAACCTAGAATAGTCAGTCTTCGACTCGCTCTCACCAAGGTAATATCTGCTCTAGAGATCTCTCTCTCAACTCATCCCATAGTCAAGTCGGTCATCACCATGTGATCCGATAGTTAATAGTCAAAATCGCTCCGCTTTCTCAAGCTTTCTTTCCTCCAAACCAGTTGCCTTTTATTTTCAAACCCCATCACGTGTCCTGATTATTCCTAACTGTATGCTTCACTTTCCACTCAAACGACTGCGCTTTCAACAATCTTCGCCATTCTCATCCAACAACAAGAAATCCCGCAACGAAATTGTCACATATATATAATAAAAAAGGTTTTATAATATTTTTTCAAGGAAAGTTATAAAAAATTTCGATGTTGATTTAAGAGTATAAAGTCGAATTGAGAGTATAATGTCAGTATAGCAAGCTATTACTGAACGGATAAGTAGAATTATTGCCCATAAAATAGATCTGAAGAAATCTACTTGGCTGGTTCTCAGATGGCATAAGTGAACCTATTCTGTGGTAGACCTGGCCTTGGATAGAAAATGTGGTTGGAAAAGTAACAGAGTGGGTTTGGTTTTCAGCTCCAAATGATGTCATTTGAAAGCAGGAATTATATTTGCGAATATTACGCAAAAAATGGACTGAATCAGAATTCTCTCCAGATAATAGGCTGCGAAGTGGCTCGGGAGGTAAGTCAATTAATGGCAAACGGACTTTCCCGTTTGAACAGCACATTCCAGAAGACTCATCTTTCCATCTTAAGGCCCCACAAAACCTGCATGTAGTGTCCATCATCCCAAGGGAAATTAAAGGGTGCTTAAAGTATTTAACAGCAACAGAATAATTAAAACCTGCATTTTCCATAGAAGACCAAACGCTGCTGAAAAAATTATTTGTTCTAGTATTCCTCCGAGTAGAAGAATATCTCTCTGAATGCGCCTGTAAGCGAGAATGGATGGGATCAGGTGTCTCTAACGACTGCAGAGCGGCTTGACGCGCGGACTGTTCACGCAATCTTCGAATATTCTGTCCTCTGGTTTCGCGCAGTCTGTAAGCATGCTGAACCCTAGAGCTATTGGAACGCTGAGAAAGATTGCTTCTCCGATGGCTTGGCATACCTACAAACACAAAGCATTAGTAAAAATAAAAATAAGGATAACTGAAAAATGTAAAACATCAAGGGCTGAGAATGAAGAAAAAATTAAAAAATAGTGTATTAAAATAAGCTCGACTCATGACTAAGGCCAAAATAAAAAAAATGCATAGAAAATATCTGAAAGGAGGGGGAAAATGCATAAAACTCAGTGAAGTGGAAAAAAATTGAAAACTTAAAACAACTGATAAAAAAAATCAAATGGAAGAAGACGTAAAAAAAAAAAAAAGTATAATTTGCTGAAAAAATCTGCACAATAAATATGAGTAGAACATATTCTGGCTCCCTCATTGGTCAGATTGCTAATTGTACATTTATTTACTTAAAGTTAATTGTACCTATATATTCAAAAATATGTTTGTACCATATAGATATATATGAGCAGCTACATAATATGAAGCAGATAAATATAAATACTACCTAAACAAATGACAGCAAAACAAAAAAAAAAGACAATGGAAGAAGACCTAAAAAAAAAAAGTCTAATTTGGTTGAAAAACTGCCCAATAAATATGAGTAGAACATATTCTGGCTCCCGCATAGGTCAGATTGCTGACTGTACATTTCTTTACTTAAAGTTAATTGTACCTATATAATAAAAAATATGTTTGGACAATATTACTATATATAGTCACGGCCGTCTTTCCTCATCGGCCGCCTCTGTCACGGATAATATACAGTTATCATCGTCATGCGTTCTTAATTCTGTCACCGTTTGCTTTTGGTTCAGTGGTAGAATGCTCGCCTACCACGCGCGGGCGCCCCGGGTTCGATTCCCGACCGATGCATTTTTTTTTTTACAAATTTAAAAACTCATTTATCAACATATATAGTCACGACCGTGATGGGTTCTGTCACGGATGCGCGCGCATCATCATTATGATCATTATCATTATCTAATGATAATAATAATAATAATAATATGACTCAATCATTATGGAATTTCGCATGTAGGTAGCTGAAGATTTCGTTTAACATATAGGCTATTCAAAAAACTACAAAGGTTAATGTGCCTTTTTTTTAAATGTTTAACTGAAATGGATTAGTTCCCGCCTTTTGCCGCTTGGCGCCGCACTGGTCGCGACGATACATGAATTTGATTGGTTAATAATTTTACACTTATTTTGTTAGTTTACACGCTGCATTTTTCAAAAGGTAAAATTATATATATTTATTTACTGGGCACTCAACCAAGTAAAGGTAGTTGATCAGGTTCAGAATATTTTCTTAAGACGCTACCTAAATTTACCAAAGTATACTCCGGGCTTTATGCTAAGAATGGAGTGTGGACGAGTATCACAGGAAGTTATCGTAATTAAACAGGTCCTGAGATTTTGGGTGAGGATTATGAAAATGGAAGAGAGTAGGTTGCCCCGGGCATGTTTGTCACACCTCTGGACATTACACAGCAATCAAAGGGCTGGCTTAACCTTTGTCGAAAACCTGTCAACCATTTTAGACTCAAACGGTTTTTCGTTCCTGAAGGGTTGTCCGGATTACGCTGCAATAATGACTGAAATCCCTGGTATTATTCGAATAGCAACCGAACAAAGCATCCAAAACGACATGGCGAAAATCCTAAATACTTCACATTACAGTCACTTCAAATACCTAAAAAATTCAATAACAGCAGAACGATATTTATTCACAACTATTCCTCTAGCAATTAAAAGATTTTTTGCACAACTGAGACTCCTTTGGACGATCTTCCCAGAAAATCGTTCAAATCGCTGGAAAATTGATTTGACTCTAACTTGCGATCTGTGTAAAAACAGAATCCAAGACGAAATTATGCATATAATATTTGGATGCTCTTGCTTAGAGAAACAGAGGAAAGAAATTTTGGGTGACTTACCCTGGTCTCAACCTGACTGCCAACAAATTTGCAGCTGGATGAACACACTGATGGTTGATCAGGGTCTCTCCCTCGGTTTATATAAATTCTACAAGGCCGCAGTCAATGTCCGTTGGAGAACAATGGATGCGCCGAATGTCGTGGTTTGCTTGGAGGAAGAAAACGAAGATTGAATGCGGCTGATTCAACACTAGCCCTCTCAATGCTATCCTAACCTTGACATATTTTAAACATTGGTACTTTAATTTAAATATTTAATCATGTATGGTTCCTTTTGCTCTGTCTGTTTATTTTTTGTACATATGGTTATATTTATTTTTGTTTGTTTTTTTTCTTTCTTCTCGCTTTTCTTTTTCCTTATTACTTCCTGTATTCTAGTTTTTACTTTCGAAATATCTTCCTTTGCTAAATCCTGTAGAGGGGAATCATGTATAGGGCTGGATGCCCAATAAAAAGGCTTGTGTGTGTGTGTGTATATATTTATTTAAACTCTTTGGAAATATTATTGTTTTGAAATATTTTTCTAATTTAATTGATACTACATTTTTTTAGATAAGGTATACTGTTTGAGTCTCATAATTAATATTAATATTATCAACATATATAGTCACGACCGTCATGGGTTCTGTCACGGATGCGCGCGCATCATCATTATGATCATTATCATTATCTAATGATAATAATAACAATAATAATAATTATTATTATTATTATTATTATTATTATTATATTATTATTATTATCCATCCATTATATATATAGTCACGACCGTCATGGGCCGGCCGGTTCTGTCACGGATGCGCGCGCACAGGGAGGTCACGTGCTCGCCGGCAGCCAACGGGCGCGCGCCGCCGGCATTACGTCATAGATTATAAACACAAGGTAATACGGCCAAATAAAAAAATAGTGTGTGATAAGGCACAATTTGGATTATCTACTTATATAATTGCCTTATTCTCTCTGTGTGAAGTTCACTGTGTGAAGTTCACGGATAGATTTTGGTCAGAATGGATAAAATAAAAAAAGTGTCAAGGGATGGGAATCGAACCCACGACCTTCCGCTTACCGGGCAGATGCCATGACCACTAGGCTACCCTGGACATATTTTTCCGTTCACATTTTTATTTTATATTTTCAAAACACACACAGTTTGGGGCGGGACGTTTCACAAGAGAGACATCCACGGCGCCAATTTATAATTGTAATGAATAGTATTTTAATTAAAACATTTTAAAAATATATACGCACTCGGGTAAAACCCGGGCGTTGCCCGGGCCATTCGTCTAGTATATTATACAAGAATGACATCCACGGCGCCAATTTATAATTGTAACCAATAGTATTTGAATAAAAGCTTTTAATCGGGTAAACCCCGGGCGTTGCCCGGGTCATTCGGCTAGTAGATATATATGAGCAGCTATATAATATAAAGCAGATAAATATAAATCCTACCTAAAAAAATGACAGCAAAATAAAAAATTGAGCCTACCCTTTAAAAAAAAAGAGTTACTAAAAATGCATAGAAGCTGCTTACAATATAAATGCTAATAAGTAAAAACCTATTGCATGGAACAAATATATAGTAAAATATATGTAGCAAGCTATACAGCAAAAGCATAATTTTTTTCAATAAATATGAAAAAGAAAAAATATAGAATATGAGCAGCTATATAATATGAAGCAGATAAATATAAATCCTACCTATACAAATGACAGCAAAACAAAAAATTGAGCCTACCCCTAAAAAAAGCAGTTATTAAAAATCATAGAAGCTGCTTACAATATAAATGCTAATAAGTATAAAACTATTGCATGGAACAAACATATATAGTAAAACATATGTAGCAAGCTATACAGAAAAAAACATAATTTTTTTGCAATAAATATGAACAAGAAAAAAATATGGAATACACTGCTCTAAATCGTAAATGATTATATGAATATATAATACTAGACGAATGGCCCGGGCAACGCCCGGGTTTTACCCGATTGCGTATATATTTTAAAAATGTTTTAATTAAAATACTATTCGTTACAATTATAAATTGGCGCCGTGGATGTCTCTCTTGTGAAACGTCCCGCCCTAAACTGTGTGTGTCTTGAAAATATAAAAATAAAAATGTGAACGGAAAAATATGTCCAGGGTAGCCTAGTGGTCATGGCATCTGCCCGGTAAGCGGAAGGTCGTGGGTTCGATTCCCATCCCTTGACACTTTTTTTATTTTATCCATTCTGACTAAAATCTATCCGTGAACATCACACAGTGAACTTCACACAGAGAGAATAAGGCAATTATATAAGTAGATAATCCAAATTGTGCCTTATCACACACTATTTTTTTATTTGGCTTTATTACCTTGTGTTTATAATCTATGACGTAATGCCGGCGAGCACGTGACCTCCCTGTGCGCGCGCATCCGTGACAGAACCGGCCGGCCCATGACGGTCGTGACTATATATATAATGGATGGATAATAATAATAATATAATAATAATAATAATAATAATAATTATTATTATTATTATTATCATTAGATAATGATAATGATCATAATGATGATGCGCGCGCATCCGTGACAGAACCCATGACTATATGTTGATAATATTAATATTCATTATGAGACTCAAACAGTATACCTTATCTAAAAAAAATGTAGTATCAATTAAATTAGAAAAATATTTCTAAACAATAATATTTCCAAAGAGTTTAAATAAATATATATAATTTTACCTTTTGAAAAATGCAGCGTGTAAACTAACAAAATAAGTGTAAAATTATTAACCAATCAAATTCATGTATCGTCGCGACCAGTGCGGCGCCAAGCGGCAAAAGGCGGGAACTAATCCATTTCAGTTAAACATTAAAAAAAAAAGCACATTAACCTTTGTAGTTTTTTTAATAGCCTATATGTTAAACGAAATCTTCAGCTACCTACATGCGAAATTCCATAACGATTGAGTCAGTATATTTTGCGTGAAGCGATAACAAACATCGATTTCGCATTTCATTTTTATAGATATTTCATCATTATTTTTATAGATATAAAAAGTAAAGGACTAAAGGAAAGGAAAAGGATAAAGGAAAGGATAAGGATAACACATTTATAGTTGTTAAAAGAGAGTAGTAATATTAAATGTTGATAACATTTATTTATGGCTTTTACTTAAAAGTTATATTGAAATTGGAAGAACCAACAAACATTAAATGTCAATTAGAATCTATTTTGTATTAAGTTATTTACATATAAAAGGTATAAATATACATCTTAATGGTTCTAGCACCATAGTACATCAGTTATCATGTAAGAATTCTTCTAAATTCCAGACATACATTTGATAAAAGATCTTAAGCAAAACGAGTGTTTTGGTTATTTCGAAATTCCTTCTAGCGACATTGATGAACTTTTATGATGATTATTACGCTGCAATAATGACTGAAATCCCTGGTATTATTCGAATAGCAACCGAACAAAGCATCCAAAACGACATGGCGAAAATCCTAAATACTTCACATTACAGTCACTTCAAATACCTAAAAAATTCAATAACAGCAGAACGATATTTATTCACAACTATTCCTCTAGCAATTAAAAGATTTTTTGCACAACTGAGACTCCTTTGGACGATCTTCCCAGAAAATCGTTCAAATCGCTGGAAAATTGATTTGACTCTAACTTGCGATCTGTGTAAAAACAGAATCCAAGACGAAATTATGCATATAATATTTGGATGCTCTTGCTTAGAGAAACAGAGGAAAGAAATTTTGGGTGACTTACCCTGGTCTCAACCTGACTGCCAACAAATTTGCAGCTGGATGAACACACTGATGGTTGATCAGGGTCTCTCCCTCGGTTTATATAAATTCTACAAGGCCGCAGTCAATGTCCGTTGGAGAACAATGGATGCGCCGAATGTCGTGGTTTGCTTGGAGGAAGAAAACGAAGATTGAATGCGGCTGATTCAACACTAGCCCTCTCAATGCTATCCTAACCTTGACATATTTTAAACATTGGTACTTTAATTTAAATATTTAATCATGTATGGTTCCTTTTGCTCTGTCTGTTTATTTTTTGTACATATGGTTATATTTATTTTTGTTTGTTTTTTTTCTTTCTTCTCGCTTTTCTTTTTCCTTATTACTTCCTGTATTCTAGTTTTTACTTTCGAAATATCTTCCTTTGCTAAATCCTGTAGAGGGGAATCATGTATAGGGCTGGATGCCCAATAAAAAGGCTTGTGTGTGTGTGTGTATATATTTATTTAAACTCTTTGGAAATATTATTGTTTTGAAATATTTTTCTAATTTAATTGATACTACATTTTTTTAGATAAGGTATACTGTTTGAGTCTCATAATTAATATTAATATTATCAACATATATAGTCACGACCGTCATGGGTTCTGTCACGGATGCGCGCGCATCATCATTATGATCATTATCATTATCTAATGATAATAATAACAATAATAATAATAATTATTATTATTATTATTATTATTATTATATTATTATTATTATCCATCCATTATATATATAGTCACGACCGTCATGGGCCGGCCGGTTCTGTCACGGATGCGCGCGCACAGGGAGGTCACGTGCTCGCCGGCAGCCAACGGGCGCGCGCCGCCGGCATTACGTCATAGATTATAAACACAAGGTAATACGGCCAAATAAAAAAATAGTGTGTGATAAGGCACAATTTGGATTATCTACTTATATAATTGCCTTATTCTCTCTGTGTGAAGTTCACTGTGTGAAGTTCACGGATAGATTTTGGTCAGAATGGATAAAATAAAAAAAGTGTCAAGGGATGGGAATCGAACCCACGACCTTCCGCTTACCGGGCAGATGCCATGACCACTAGGCTACCCTGGACATATTTTTCCGTTCACATTTTTATTTTATATTTTCAAAACACACACAGTTTGGGGCGGGACGTTTCACAAGAGAGACATCCACGGCGCCAATTTATAATTGTAATGAATAGTATTTTAATTAAAACATTTTAAAAATATATACGCACTCGGGTAAAACCCGGGCGTTGCCCGGGCCATTCGTCTAGTATATTATACAAGAATGACATCCACGGCGCCAATTTATAATTGTAACCAATAGTATTTGAATAAAAGCTTTTAATCGGGTAAACCCCGGGCGTTGCCCGGGTCATTCGGCTAGTAGATATATATGAGCAGCTATATAATATAAAGCAGATAAATATAAATCCTACCTAAAAAAATGACAGCAAAATAAAAAATTGAGCCTACCCTTTAAAAAAAAAGAGTTACTAAAAATGCATAGAAGCTGCTTACAATATAAATGCTAATAAGTAAAAACCTATTGCATGGAACAAATATATAGTAAAATATATGTAGCAAGCTATACAGCAAAAGCATAATTTTTTTCAATAAATATGAAAAAGAAAAAATATAGAATATGAGCAGCTATATAATATGAAGCAGATAAATATAAATCCTACCTATACAAATGACAGCAAAACAAAAAATTGAGCCTACCCCTAAAAAAAGCAGTTATTAAAAATCATAGAAGCTGCTTACAATATAAATGCTAATAAGTATAAAACTATTGCATGGAACAAACATATATAGTAAAACATATGTAGCAAGCTATACAGAAAAAAACATAATTTTTTTGCAATAAATATGAACAAGAAAAAAATATGGAATACACTGCTCTAAATCGTAAATGATTATATGAATATATAATACTAGACGAATGGCCCGGGCAACGCCCGGGTTTTACCCGATTGCGTATATATTTTAAAAATGTTTTAATTAAAATACTATTCGTTACAATTATAAATTGGCGCCGTGGATGTCTCTCTTGTGAAACGTCCCGCCCTAAACTGTGTGTGTCTTGAAAATATAAAAATAAAAATGTGAACGGAAAAATATGTCCAGGGTAGCCTAGTGGTCATGGCATCTGCCCGGTAAGCGGAAGGTCGTGGGTTCGATTCCCATCCCTTGACACTTTTTTTATTTTATCCATTCTGACTAAAATCTATCCGTGAACATCACACAGTGAACTTCACACAGAGAGAATAAGGCAATTATATAAGTAGATAATCCAAATTGTGCCTTATCACACACTATTTTTTTATTTGGCTTTATTACCTTGTGTTTATAATCTATGACGTAATGCCGGCGAGCACGTGACCTCCCTGTGCGCGCGCATCCGTGACAGAACCGGCCGGCCCATGACGGTCGTGACTATATATATAATGGATGGATAATAATAATAATATAATAATAATAATAATAATAATAATTATTATTATTATTATTATCATTAGATAATGATAATGATCATAATGATGATGCGCGCGCATCCGTGACAGAACCCATGACTATATGTTGATAATATTAATATTCATTATGAGACTCAAACAGTATACCTTATCTAAAAAAAATGTAGTATCAATTAAATTAGAAAAATATTTCTAAACAATAATATTTCCAAAGAGTTTAAATAAATATATATAATTTTACCTTTTGAAAAATGCAGCGTGTAAACTAACAAAATAAGTGTAAAATTATTAACCAATCAAATTCATGTATCGTCGCGACCAGTGCGGCGCCAAGCGGCAAAAGGCGGGAACTAATCCATTTCAGTTAAACATTAAAAAAAAAAGCACATTAACCTTTGTAGTTTTTTTAATAGCCTATATGTTAAACGAAATCTTCAGCTACCTACATGCGAAATTCCATAACGATTGAGTCAGTATATTTTGCGTGAAGCGATAACAAACATCGATTTCGCATTTCATTTTTATAGATATTTCATCATTATTTTTATAGATATAAAAAGTAAAGGACTAAAGGAAAGGAAAAGGATAAAGGAAAGGATAAGGATAACACATTTATAGTTGTTAAAAGAGAGTAGTAATATTAAATGTTGATAACATTTATTTATGGCTTTTACTTAAAAGTTATATTGAAATTGGAAGAACCAACAAACATTAAATGTCAATTAGAATCTATTTTGTATTAAGTTATTTACATATAAAAGGTATAAATATACATCTTAATGGTTCTAGCACCATAGTACATCAGTTATCATGTAAGAATTCTTCTAAATTCCAGACATACATTTGATAAAAGATCTTAAGCAAAACGAGTGTTTTGGTTATTTCGAAATTCCTTCTAGCGACATTGATGAACTTGGAAATATACTTTACCCTTTTAATGCCTTCATGATAACGTTCTTCGGTCATATCTGAGTAAATAGGGAAATGTTCTTTGTACCAGGGCAAGTTCGATTCTAGAAATTGTCGAAGCCCCGTAGAATCATTTCTGAGGTATCCCGTCACTTTGTTAGGATTAGTTTCTGTCAAGAACCTATATAAGGTAATACTACTTTTTCCCAGAATATGGCTTTGCATCATTTTTATCTGACTCTGACAATATTCCCAAAAATTAGACAAGGCTTTTGTCAAATGAATATTTTTTGGGATGGCCAATGTTGGTTGAAGAAGAATCAAATGCTTTATCATTAGCTGCATAATTGGCTCATAAGAAAGGAAATCAGATCTGAGATTTATTATTGTTAAAAAGATGTTCAAATCAAATTTGTCAGAATACCTTAAGAGTAGTTTAAAATCGCTACAATCATTATTATATGGATTTGAAATTTTCATTGCGGCATTACTCAAATATGTTTCTCCTGATTCAGTTATAATATTCACATTAGCTCCAGCTTCAACAAGGGCTTGTATGATGGTTGAATTCCTTCCATCGATTGCTAAAGCCAATGAAGTATCTCCCAGATTTTTTTTTTTTCAATTTTTGCGCCTGATCGTATTAACAATTTTGTCATTATATTCCGTCTATTAGTTGTACATGCATAGTTTAAAGGCGTCATAGAATATAAATTTTCTATATTTAGATCTGTTCCAATCTTAATTAAGAATGCTAATACTTTTATGTTTTCCATAATGCAGGCATTAAATAAAAGCTTATCATTTTTGTGAATATTATCTCCAGACTCAATTAATATTTTAAAATTTTCAAAGCCAGCCTTCAATGAAAAGTGAACAGCTCTATTTCCATATTTATTTGTTTCATAGATATTCATCCCCTTTCTGATTAATTCCTTCATAAAACGTGTATTATCGCAGGCGGAAGCAAACATCAATGGTGTAATGTGATTAGAATCCTTCACAGTACAATCAGCTCCTGATTCAATCAAGTCGAGGAATATTTCAAAGTTCTTGTATACAATAGCGTTGTGCAGCGGTGCTGTTCCATGACGATTTCTAGCATTAATATCTGCACCATTGTCAATTAAAAATCTGTAAATTTCCATATGTCCCATCTGGACAGCTAGATGTAACGGGGTGTCGAGATTAGAAAGGTAACTTTGATAAAAATTCGAGTTTTTTAGCTGACCTTCAAAGGTTTTTCTTAATTCGCTAGATTTTTCGATATCATTACTTCCATACTTCGCATTTATATCTGTTCCATCTTCTATTATTTTTTTCAAATCTTCTAAATTTCTATCAATTATAGCTAGATATAACTTTATATGTGTTTCCAATTATGTTATCAGAAATCTTTTAAATAATAAGAAAATTGGTTCTATTCAATTTTGTAATTATTATTTGATATATGTTAATCTGATGGTAATATTTTTCAAATTAATCTTTCTTGATATAAACCAGAGAGATTATTATTATTTATTTAGGTAACCCGGATTCCTGGAGCATACTAAAGTCGCCAACTATCCGGGTTGGTCTTTAGACTTCACGTCTAATGGTGGCAGCAGACATCCAGTTTATCAGGTGTCGCCAGGCTGACTTGTGCTTGGGGATGTTCTGCAGGTCTTCAGGGGCAAATATATTTATTCCTAGGAGGGTGGCTGTTTGGAACCTATGACGGTGGTAGGCGGGACATCTGAAGAGAAGGTGGTCGACAGTTTGGTCTTCCTCGTGGCAGTGTGGGCAGGTAGGATCGTCTCTAGATAATTTTGCAGCATCGGCTTTGACAAAGCCATGACCTGTGAGGATTGTTGAGGTGGTGCCACAAAATTTTATTTTGGGCAGGATCGCCATGAGAGTGTTTGGGAATGCAGCTATTCTCCTGAGGTTTCTTGTAGAGTGATCTGTGACATATAATTCCTTCCAGAGTTGGTGTGAATACTGTTCGCTGCGGGCTCGAACAAACTTTTTGGATAGAGTGGAGTAGGATATGGGCAAGTTTGATTCAGCTGCTGCCTTGGCTAATTTATCTGCATGCTCATTGCCTTCTATGCCGCTGTGGCCTCTAACCCAGCAGAGCTGTACGTTTAAATGGTTAAGATTGCGAACTATCTCAGCTATGAGTGAGGTTTTTGGGAGTTCTGGGTTACAAATGGCATGGAGAGCTGCAAGGCAATCAGAAGCGATTGCTGTTGGTTGTCTTTGCATGAACTGGATCGCTCTAGTTGCATATAGGATAGCAAGTAATTCTGCCTGGAAGGAGGTGCAAAGATCATGGAGTTTTAGTTGTATTGGAGTGGAGGGGGGTGGCAGAAAAACTGCGCCGCCTACGCCTTTGAGGGACCGCGATCCATCGGTGTATATGATGGTTGCATTTTCTGGGAGCGACTTTGAAAACTGAAGTAGTTTTCTAAGGGGTGGATAGTGGACTGCGCTAGGCCTTGGACGTGTCTCAAAAGGGCCATTTTTTATTGCTTCCTTGTACGCCAGATGTGCCTTGATTGAAATGTCCAATGGAGGGCCGCCAGTGAGTGAGATAGCTGGAATTGTGGGGGTACAGGGGCCCCCCCTAATAAGAATTTTAGCAAATTTATAGTGGAGACTACGTAGTTTGCGGGTGCCATTGGTGTCGAACACTCTCTTGCCCCAAACACCCGAGCCGTAGAGCAGAGCAGGGAGAATTACCATCTTGATTATTTTCAGGCCTGAGCTGTAAGTGAGTCCATATTGTTCCCTAATTGTGCTAATTAATCGAGGAAGCATCCATTTGCATTTGTTGAAAATGTTGTCCGAGTGGCGAACGAATGTGCGTGTGGTGTCAAAAGTTATGCCCAGTATTTTTATATGGTTGTTGATTAAAATCGGCTGGTCGAGGAATTTTATATTTTGGTAACTAGGGCGCTTGGATTTCCAATGAAAGAGGCAGGCCTGGGTCTTCTTAAGATTAAAGGTCAATCCATGCCCTTTACCCCACAAGCTGAAAGTTTTAAGAAATTTGTTAATCTCCTTTGTTGGTAATCTACGGAAAGCTCTGAATAGCAAGGTGAAGTCGTCTGCAAAGCAAATTATTTGGCAGTTTTGGGGCTTTGGAAGGGAAAGAGCTTTCCTGGCTACAATGTTGAAAAAGAAGGGGCTTAGTGGTGCCCCTTGTGCAACACCCAGTACTGTGTGCGCGGTGAGTGTGGAGTCCCAGGCTTGGTAGATCACTTTCCTGTCTCTGAGAGAGCTTGCAGAGAGTTGTATAAGCTCTTCTGGACAGTTGAGGTCCCGGAGGCCTTGAATGATGGTATGTCTTTGAACCGTGTCGAAGGCATGGCTAATGTCCAAACTGTAGGCGCCATCCCGACCAGAGAGCCACAGATAAACAGATTATAAACGCACAGAATATAGAATCCGAGCTCCCCAGTAGAAGGAATACCCGGAAGACGACGGTACTCTCTGTTATATTTGTTGTTCACTATGATGATTTTGTTCTAATAAACACTACTAAATTATTTCATTGGATCCTCTCTTTCTTTTTCCCAGTAAGAAACGCCTACGGAAGCCAACAGAAATTCAGAAGTGGGATTGTCCTGAAGAAAATTGAAGATTCACTGGAATAATTTGGAAACGAGAAGGACGTGGCGCGGTGACCGATCAACGTAAGAGGAGTTGCATGGTATGTACGAATTTTAATTACCTATTCCTAAAAGTAGTATTGCAAAATCATCTCGATAAAAAGTATTATTGCAAAATCATCTCGATAAAAAAAAGTATTATTGCAAAATCATCTCGATGAAAAGTATTTTAAAGTAAAGTAAAGTATTCTAAAGAAAGTATTTTAAAGTAAAGTAAAGTATTCTAAAGAAAGTATTTTAAAGTAAAGCGAAGTATTTTAAAGAAAGTATTTTAAAGTAAAGTGAAGTATTTTAAAGAAAGTATTTTAAAGTAAAGTGAAGTATTTTAAAGAAAGTATTTTAAAGTAAAGCGAAGTATTTTAAAGAAAGTATTTTAAAGTAAAGCGAAGTATTTTAAAGAAAGTATTTTAAAGTAAAGTGAAGTACTAAAGAAAAGTTGAATCCGGTTTAGTTAGTTTCATTTAATTATTTTGTTTTGCTATACTCGATCTTGTTTTTGAAAAACATGACTTATTTAGCGAAAGTAAGGAAATGCGATTTGAGCAAGTTGGCGTATGAACTCGGCGAGGTAGTACCGCCAGAGAGCAGGATCGTCGACTTAAAACGCCTTATCCTGAATAGTCAATCTTACGAAGAAGAATTCGCAAAACAACTGTTGGAGACTCTGATCGAGGAACGGGAACAAACAGCACAAACAGAGCAAGCAGAACGTATAGAACGGGAACGAAAAGAACAAATGGTAATGGAATTCGAGCTTGAGAAGCTGCGCATCCAGACTACACGCGGAAACAACGATACGTCTCGAAGTACCAGCAATGACGCACATTACGAGATACGTAAACTGATGCCCAAGTACGAGTCGAAGGACAATGATTTGAGTTTTTACCTAATTCTTTTCGAAAGACAGGCAAAGCGACTAGGATTGGATGAAGACCAATGGGCGTTCAGCCTCCTAGGATTGCTACCTTACGAAATGACTCAATTAATCGCTCGGGAAACAGAAGAACAAAGCGGCGATTATAGGTTCGTGAAAAGGTTGCTCCTAAAACGGTACAAGTTGAGCCCCGAACAATTCAGACAAAAATTCGAGAAGCACGAGAGATCTCAAAAGGGTTCCTGGAGAGACTTCGCTTTCGAATTGCGAGGATATTTCAACGAATGGATCGAAGGAATGAACGTGGAAAATTTCGACGCCCTAAAGGATTTGTCCGTCACTAACCAGCTAAAGAAAAAAGTTCCAAATGTGCTGCGTAATCATCTCATTGACGATTGGACCAAGTTAAACAACCCAGATGAGTTGGCGGATAAACTGGACGAGTACGAAAATGTTCGCACCGAGATGGGACCTCCGCATTGGAATGCGAAACACCTCATACCACCGTCGTTTCAGCAGAAATCTGCGAGATTCCCCAACCAAAGCGAAGTTAAAGAGACTAAACAAGGAACGAATGTTTCGGGTCAAGACGCTGCAAGGAACGAAATCAGTGAAACGTACCCTAACACCTTGAGGAGAATGGTCAACCGTACGATCAGAAACGACAAGGGAGAACCGAAGTGCTTCAACTGCAATCAGTTTGGACACATTGCCAGAGACTGCTCAGCACCCAGGACTACGTTGACATGCCGAGGATGCGGTCAAACGGGACACAAGGAAAGGAATTGCACAAGACCCAAAGAAGGACTAAAAGTAGCCAACCTGGAAGTCGAAGGACTGGAGACTGTCACGCCAGATGTATATTTGAAGGATGTCAAGATCGACAACAAGGAAACCGTGAAGGCAATGATAGACACCGGGAGCAGCAGTTGTCTAATGAGAGAATCGGTCGCAAGGAGGATCAGCGTCGACATCGAACCAGACTCGACTAGTCTGTACGGCATCGGTAACCAGACTGCACCAGCTGCCAGGACCGTTGGGAAGACGACAGTCGACCTGGAGATTGATGGCATCGTCGGAAGGGAAATCACTGTATTCATTGTTAACGATGATGCCCAACCTTATGACCTACTAATTGGAAGAACATGGACAGATCTGCCCTACGTATCCTTCGCGAGAATCGGTAAGGAACTGCATATTGGCTATTCATCCGAATTTCCGTTTACTAATCTGCAAGAAGAAATCAAGTCGCGTCGCATCGAACTGAGAGCAACCGAAACTGTTCAGTTGGAGAGCGACTCCATTAACTTTACAAGTGCAATCACAGACGAGGTAAAGGACGGATATGTATTGTTCACAGGAGTAGATGACGCCTGTGTCGATTCCCTATTGGAAGTGGTCGATGGAAAGACGACCGTACCCATCATCTCAGCTGGCAAGGGCAAGTTGAGAGTAAGGAAGAACCAATGTGTAGGGCGAGTTGAACTACTAAACCTTGATGATATTGTTGTTAACCTGGACGTCGCAGAGGATTCGTTTCAGACTAAAAATGAAGAGAAGAGGGAAGGACAAGACCAAATGAAACGTAAGCGCCCCATACTGCCTGAGGACATCAACGTCAATCATTCTCTGACTTCGAAAGAGAGACAAGAAATCCTAGATGTAGTAAACGAGTATAGAGACTGTTTCGCTCTTGGCATGGAGGAATTAGGGTGCACCGATGTCACCAAGATGGACATTAAGGAGGTTGATGGAAGCAAGCCAGTCTGTCTGAGACCGTATAAGACGACTGCAAGTGAACGCGAAGCAATCAGGGAGATTGTCAGAGAGTGGAAGGACAATGGAATAGTCACGGAAACTAGATCACCCTACGCTAGTCCCGTCCTACTTGTGAGGAAGAAAACTGGAGATCATCGTCTGGTGGTAGATTATAGGAGACTCAACATTCAAACAGTTAAGGACAAGTTCCCATTACCAAGGATAGACGACCTTCTGGAAGGCCTAAGGAATGCGAAATTCTTCACCACTCTGGATCTGGCGCATGGATATCTGCAGATACCACTGACCGATAAGGCAAAATTAAAGACAGCATTCATCACCCCAGATGATACAGGTCAATTCGAAAGGATGATTTTTGGACTCGCCAACGCACCAGCTGAATTCCAAAGACTGATGCACACTGTCCTAGGTCCGCTGCTGAACAAGAAGGCATTCTGCTATCTCGACGACGTGATTATCCCGGCAAAGGATTGGCGGGAGATGATCGAACGGTTGAGGGAAGTCCTCGAAAGAATAAGATCAGCGAAGTTGACACTGAAACCCTCCAAATGTGAGTTCGGAAGGAGGGAAGTTGAGTTCTTAGGGTATGTCATCAGTACAGGCGGACTTAAGCCAGGCCCAAGAAAGATCAAGGCGATAGAAGAATTTCCAGAACCCAAGAATGTCCACGACATACGACGCTTTCTGGGACTGACGAACTTCTTCAGACGATTTGTAAAGGACTTCGCGAGGAAAGCAGAACCGCTAAGCAGACTTACGAAGAAAGGTTCACAATTTGAATGGAAGGAAGAACAGCGAAGGTCATTTGGAGGACTACGAAAGGATCTGGTCGAATATCCGGTACTAGCTCATTACAACCCTGAACTCAAGACAGAAGTACATTGCGACGCGAGTGCTGAGGGATTAGCAGGAATGGTGCTACAGATGGACGAAGACGGCAAATGGCGCTTGGTCTACTGTGTGAGCAAGAAGACAACAGAGGCCGAGAAGATGTACCACTCAAGCAAATTGGAGCTGATGGCGATAGTGTGGACCTTGGATCGACTACGTCAGTTCCTCGTAGGAATCAAGTTTACAGTGGTTACAGATTGCCAAGCACTGGTCTACATGAACGCGAAGAAGACTACAAATCCTCAGATAGCGCGATGGTACAATCTGATTCAGGAATACGATTTCGAAATTCGACATAAACCAGGGGAGAAGATGGCCCACGTAGACGGAATGAGTAGAGCTCCAGTCGACGACCCTAGAGACACGATGGAGGAAATCGTGGAGAAAAACCTTGAAGTGTGCCTCACAATCACACCGGAAGAACAAATCTTGATGATTCAGCATTCCGACCCTGAATTGAGAGACCTGATCCAGATCTTTCGAAAGGACCCGTGTGATAGGACAGTAGGAGAACAAAATAGAATTAACGACTACAGCTACAGAAGAAAGTCCGGACGAGGAGCCAGAAGTAGAAGATACCCCCCGACGCAACCCACGACGTTCCTGCAACGCAAGGTTCAATCGAGGACGATTGAAATCCAGGAATGGCCGAATGTAGGCGCCATCCCGACCAGAGAGCCACAGATAAACAGATTATAAACGCACAGAATATAGAATCCGAGCTCCCCAGTAGAAGGAATACCCGGAAGACGACGGTACTCTCTGTTATATTTGTTGTTCACTATGATGATTTTGTTCTAATAAACACTACTAAATTATTTCATTGGATCCTCTCTTTCTTTTTCCCAGTAAGAAACGCCTACGGAAGCCAACAAAACTTATTGCCACTGTCTTTCTCCAGTGCTTCAGGCCGTCGTTGATAAAGTTGTTGATTGAGTCAAGGGCTCCTTCTGCCGAACGCCCAGGGACGAAGCCAAATTGCATGGGCGAGAACCAGCCATGCTGGTCTGCTAGCCATTGCAGCCTCGCTAGGATGCATCGTTCAAAAACTTTGGCTAATGTGTTGATCATAGTAATTGGACGGTATTTGTCCAGTGGGTTGGATGAGGTGGAGTTTTGTTTGGGGATGAGAACCAGTCGTCCAGCTTTCCAAGGGGTTGGGAAGTGTCCGAGGCGCAGGCATTTGGTGAAGATTTGCGATAAGAGTTCATGCAGTGCTGGTCCACCGAGGAGTATGCACCTGACTCCAAGTCTGTCGGGACCTGGGGACTTTCTCCATCCACATCGTCGGATCGCGCGGAAGATTTCCGCCGCTGTGAAAGCCGGTTCTTGGTTGAAGGTTGGGAGCCAGTCCACTGTTGGTCTTGGCACTGTCCAATCTGTTGGAAAGTAGTTCTGAAGTACCTCTCGACAGGTTTCCTCTGAGGTTAGTGGGGTACCATCTTTGTGTTTGAGCAGAGGTGGCCCTAAAGAGCCTCTCCGACCTTTGGAGATATAGCGGTGAATTGAGCTCCATGCGGCTGAGGAGACCTCTTGGCACAGTGATATCCAGGATAGACGCTTTGCTCGCCTTATAGCCGCTTTGAGTTTATTGTGGCAGGCTCTGTAAAGGCCTTTGAAGAAGCTCCTGGTGGGAAAGAAGGTGTTTTGGGAGCAGCGGCGGAGAGCCACCACAATATTGCGGAGCTTAGAAAGTTCTTTGTTCCACCAAGGTTTTGATGGTCTTGGTGACTTGGACTTCTTCTTCATAGATGCATCGCAGGCCTCTTGGAGACAGGTGGTGAGGAGAATAACTGCTTCGTCAATATCTCCTGGGGTAAGTGCGGTCTGGAGGCGTGAGGCCACGTGGTGGAGGGTGTTCCCTAGGAAAGCTGCAAACGCTGCTTCCAGACATGAAGACTCGACCCACGATCTGGTGGGCTCCGAAGGTAGGATATTTGAGAAATTGGTAAGGATTGGGAGATGATCTGTGAAGGCCATCTCCTGGAGACAAACTCTAGTGGCATGGATGGCGAGGGAGCTTGATGCTAGAGTGACGTCTATGGAGGAGCGCCGGTTCCCGTTGGACCAGGTATAAGGTGTTGGACCACCCAGAAAGTGTAGGCCCATTAGTGAAGCGGAGGCCTCCAAACTAGCTCCACGAGTGTCGCGGACGGCTCCGCTGCCCCAGGTTGGAGAGTGGGCATTGGCATCCATGCCAAGGATGCACGGGAAGGGAGTTCTATTTAGAGTATGTTCCAGAGTTGGTAGGAAGGTGTTTTCTGATGCACTGTTATGCCAGTATGCTGAGGCAATGACGACCGCTTGGCTGCCTAATCGAATCAGGGCAGTGACGATGTTGGGGTCATTAGAGCTGAGTGGGATGGGGTTGAGGTCTGCTCGAATAACAAGTCCCGCAGGGGTGTAGTTATCATTGGGGATGAAGGTGACGAAATTTGAGTCAGGCCATTTGAAATTCTTTGGTAATTCTTGTAGCAGAATGGCGTCTATTCTTTGTTCTGCTGCTATGCTGGAGAGTTCGAGTACCGCAGAAGGTGATTTTCTGAGATTGGCTTGGAGAACTTTGAAGGATCTAGTCATTTCGGGTGAGTTGAGCTAATTTGGCCTTCACCAGAGGGCAAGTCCGGGCTGTGGCGTAGTGGCTTAGCTTCTCAAATACTGCTCCGGTCTTCTTGCAGCAATTATGGCATTTTGCAGAAGAGTTTGGGCAAGAGTGACCCTCATGGCCGACAGTGCCACACTTGAAGCAGATGGGTTGGACAGCAGGGCAAGCTGTAGCGCGGTGGCCAAAGCTGCAGCAGCGGTAACATTGTTTTAGGGAGATACTTTTTTCGTACCGTAGGATGAGTCCTGCAATGGGGATCTTTCCACGATGGCCCCAGAAGTTTGACACTTCGTTGTCAACCTCGAGGAAGACTGTGGTGTAGCCATGAGGGTTGTCTTTTGGACGGTGGGCAATCTTGAACATTCTTGTCCCGGAGAGGTTCTTGAGATCCTCGTTATTTTGGAGGCTTTCCAGGATCATGTTGTTGGTTGTGCAGCTTTCTACACCGAACAGGCAAAATCTGGGGTGGATGATCGGTCTTTCCGTGCATTTCAAGGAATTGGGGATATTTTTATTAGCTTTGAATCTCGCCGCGAGAGTCGAAGCGCCTTGAGTGGTTCTGGTGTGGATGACCAGCCGTCCTTTTCCATTGAGGGAGGCTGCCACGTCAGAGGAATTCAGGATTGAGGGGTCTGCTTTTTTTACTTCACGTAGAATTTCACGTGCTTCCTTGGATGGATTGTCTGACTTTATGAGTACATGTGATTCATAAGCGGTTGTGAAATTTTTTGGGGCGGGTTTGGTCTGCTGCTTTTTTGTGAGTGGGATCGGTTTTGTGACATTCGGGTTGGCTGTGGCGTTTATGAAGGGTTTCTCCTTGAGGATTTGATGTTCTTTGGCGTGATTTATCCCCTTATATACATCAAGTATTAAATCCTCAGTTCCTTTTAGAGCCCATCCCATCAGGGATAGCATTGGCTGAAGTTGTTCTGTGGTCATGCCGTTCGACTTTGCTACGTCAGTCATTTTTCGTGTAGCCTTCTGATGGATAGCCTTGATCTGGTTAAACTCGAAGTTGCAAGAAGGCTCATCAATACGCGGGCGTTTCACGCTTCCTTCTCTTTGTGAAAGAGACGATTCACTGTCCATTTTACGTGAATTACTTCTTATTATTTATTTCTTTGGAAGATTGAGTGTAGTAATATACCAGAGAGATTTCTGGAGCATACCAAAATATATAAACACATATTCTATGTTTATAATTATTTTACCTTATAATCTGTTTTTTTTTTAATTTGAAAATATAAAAAGACAAATACCATTTTTAAAATTTAAAGATTTTATGATTTCATAAATGGAAATACATACAAAGTTATAAAAAAAAAATCCATCTATATACAAAGTTATATCGCTATATATAGTCACGAGCGTCTTTCCTAATCATCTAGCCATCTAGGGCGTCATCGGCCGCCTATGTCACGGATGGCCGGCGCCCTCCTATTGGACGGCTACGATCACGTGTCATCGTTGGCGCGACGGTGACCTTGAGTGACGTAATGCCCCCCCCCCCCCCCCCCCCCCCCCCCCCCCCCTGCCGGCGGCGCGCGCCCGTTGGCTGCCGACGAGCACGTGACCTCCCTGTGAGCGCGCATGGCGGTATTCTATATACAGTTACGAGCGTCTTACCTACGGAAGCCAACAGTACATAGGCAGATAAAGCACATAGGCTATAGTTATTAACTAATATATGCATTTATTTAAGGCGCCAATTTATAATTGTAACAAATAGTATTTGAATAAAAACATTCAATCGGGTAAAACACGGGCGTTGCCCGGGTCATTCGGCTAGTCTAGCTATAATGGCCATGGCATGTACTGGCCGACATTACACGTGTACATCCCGAAATAAACCCTACCTGCATCCACTGTTCAGAAGAGCCACAGACAGTCGATCATCTTCTCTTAATCTGCCCAGCATTCCTAGACATAGGATGTAAACAGCTATCCTGCTTGGACTGACCCACCTCAATCCTACATCTATGACCAGACTTCCACACTCAACCTCAGCATGGAAATTTCTGGTCAACTGGTTCAACTCAGCAATCAAAACAGGACGCAAGTAAAAGCGCTCAACACTAGTCCATACTGAAGAGAAAAAGGTCGCCTCTCCCGTCAAAATAGACGTCAAAACTAGACGCCATCTATTGACCGTCACCGCAAACTAGCGGCCTAGGATCGGTGACAAAGCCACAACTCCAGCTTTGACAAACTGAAAAGCGTCCACCTAGAGACCATGGTTTCGGGCTAATGGCCCTCGTCAACATAGGGCGGACTTTATTCCATTAGATCCACACGGAATCTTGACAATCTGTCAAAGAGGTGTTTAGCTGGCAAAGTGGCTGGGCCAAATCTATGGCTAAAATATAGATGGAAATTTTGTCGGGAGGATATTGATCTAAAGAGACAAAGGTCGCCTCTCCCGTCAAAATAAACGTTAATGGCTTTCGTCAGCCTAGGGCGGACATTAGCCCGAAACCATGGTCTCTAGTTGGACGCTTTTCAGTTTGCCAAAGCTGGTGTTGTGGCTTTGTCACCGACTCGAGGCCGCTAGTTTGCGGCGACGGTCAATAGATGGCGTCTAGTTTTGACGTTTATTTTGACGGGAGAGGCGACTTTTGTCTCTTTAGATCAATATCTTCCCGGCAAAATATCCATCTATAGTCCATACTAGTGAGCTGGACTCCCCGGGTAGTTGGTGTTCTGTGCTCCCTGGGTTATAAATATCTCTCTTGATCAAAATTTAGATTTGAAAAAAAAAAGAAGATGGAACAGATATAAATGAGACGTATGCAAGTAACGAAATCGAAAAATGTGGCGAATTAAGAAAAACTTTTGAAGAGCAGCTAAAAACTCGAAATTTTTATCAAATTATCTTTCTAATCTCGACACCCCGTTACACCTCGCCGCGCAGATGGATATCCATATGGAAATTTACAGATTTTTAATTGACAATGGTGCAGACATTAATGCTATCATTATTTGAATTAATGTGTGTTTGTGTTTAAAAATATTAAATAAACGTTTAGTTGATTTCTGTTCCACTAGATGGCGCTCTGCCATCTTAAAAAGTTCATGTGCTCGTGGTCACAGGATATGCCTTTTCTTAATTTTAATACCAACACCTGACTTTTTTGTTATTGTTTCACACACACACACATATAAATGTCCGTTACAAAATGTAAATTTATGTAATACAAATAATATTTTAAAAATAGATTATAATAATTAATCTATATATATAAAATTGAATATCTGTCTGTCTGTACTCTATAGATTCAAAAACCATACATCCAATCGCCGTGAAAATTTAATTTATTATTAGGTAAATCCCCGGGAAGGTTTTGAAAAATAAATTTTTGAATATCTTGAATATCCTTAGAGTTATTTGCAGATTTGTAGATTTAACTCGCAAGCAGCGCCACCATTGCGATGATGATAACAAGTTTTTTTATCTATAAGTTTTTTTAGATAATATTATTTATCAAAAGTAAGATTATCTCAGGATGACACGGCAATTTATTTGAGACAAGAATAATGATACAATTCCAAGGCGAAGATACTATTCCTTTAACTTCCAATTACCGAGGGAACCAATTAATATTGATTTTATTCAACTTATCGAGTATTTTTCAAGGGACCGGGAAAAAATGTTCACTAGATAAAACGATGATTTTGTAATGTAGAAAATTAGGAAACACAAAATTCGGGATGACACGGCACACAGGGACCGGGAAAAAATGTTCACTTTATCGAGAGATTCAAATTTACGAGTTTCAAATTATCAAAATATATCTTTTTTTTTATAAGTTTATAGAGAATTGTTTTAACAAATGTTCGTTAGACAAACCTTTACTCGGGTAAAACCTCGGGCGAAGCCGGGTACCTCAGCTAGTATATTTATATAAAAAAGCTTCTGTTTAAATGCACTAAAAAAATAAAATATATTCTGTCATAGAGAAATTAGATGTATCTGAGTGAATATAAAAGCGATGGGGGACGATCATATTTAGAGAAGAGGTAAAAATATAGCAAACACTTATAAAAATCAGTGATTCGAGATTAAATGACATTAGGCTCGAAATCCATTATGATCGTCCCCCTCCGCTTTTATTTTCACTCAGATACATCTAATTGATATATTAGAAAATATAAAATATTTTATTTTTCCTTTTTAGTGCATTTAATTAATAATTAATCCAGGTACCTTAGGTTTCAAAAGATCTCTCATGTTTTCAGTCAGACTTAAATATTTTTGGTTTTATTTACAAATAACAGTGGAAGACGAATATAATGATAATGTCGATCAGATTTACTTCTGGGGATATTTTACATTTATGCCAAGTTGATATTTATAATTCATAGGAGAGTGGCTGTCTTAACATCATTGTTATTCTTTAGTTGAGATTTATAATTAACTAGCGGACGTACCCGGCTTCGCCCGGGTTTTACCCGAGTAAAGGTTTGTCTAACGAACATTTGTTAAAACAATTCTCTAAAAATTTATAAAAAAAAAAAAGATATATTTTGATAATTTGAAAATCGTAAATTTGAATCTTTCGATAAAGTGAACATTTTTTCCCGGTCCCTGTGTGCCGTGTCATCCTGAATTTTGTTTTTCCTAATTTTCTACATTACAAAATCATCGTTTTATCTAGTGAACATTTTTTCCCGGTCCCTTGAAAAATACTCGATAAGTTGAATAAAATCAATATTAATTGGTTCCCTCGGTAATTGGAAGTTAAAGGAATAGTATCTTTGCTTTGGAATTGTATCATTATTCTTGTCTCAAATAAATTGACGTGTCATCCTGAATTTTGTCTTTCCTAATTTTCTACATTACAAAATCATCGTATCATCATGATAATATTTAGAGCAGATTGTTGAATTATAACAGATAAATTAGAATATTTATCTTGATTATTTTAAAGCGAAAAGTTATTTCAAAAATTTTATTTGCTAGAAACCTTCCCAGTACTATACTAAATAACTTCCCAAAGTTTAATGGCGTTCCAATGAGTGGTTTGGTCAGGCATAAAGGACAAACAGACGCACACACATACATTTATTTTTATATATATAGATAAATATAATTAATCAACTAAAGAATAACAATGATGTTAAACGGTCACTCTACTATGAATTATAAATCTCAAATAAAGAATAACAATGATGTTAAGACGTCCACTCTCCTATTAATTATAAATCTTAATCAAAGAATAACAATGATGTTACGACGTCCACTCTCCTATTTATTTATAAATCATTGTTATTCTTTAGTTGAGATTTATAATTCATTGGAGAGTGGCCGTTTAACATCATTGTTACCAGAAAGTTGAGCAGATGAAAAGGAGATGATTCACCGTTTGGTCTTCATTCTAGCAGTTGGGGTAAATCGATCCTCTTTCAAAATTTCCAGGAGTATACTTGTGTGTTGCCATGGCCAATTAGGATGGAGTTAGAGTATACTAAAATTAATACTTCTCTGTGGAATAAAGGAGATACACTTCGGGACGTCGGCCAGACTACGGCTCGGGTGACAGCAAACAAACAAGCCCCAGCGGCGCCAGCCGGCAACAAAAGAAGAGAGCACAGCCTGTTCTGCTGACCAGTTGGGTGTTTCCTCTGTTCTCTTAACATGTTTTAAATAAAGTTAGTTTGAAGGAGATTTTTACCCTCTCCTTTCTGATATTTAGTAATCTGATTTAAATCCTTGCAACAGCCCAGAAAAGAATCATCATTGCGAATTCTTCTACCGAATTTCGCATCAGTGTTTTGTGAAACGTTTACCAGACATTTCTTCACAACTTCTATGTGGTCTGAGATTATATCAAAAATCGATCACAAAATTTGAAAGGAAGCGTGAAAATTAGTTCATTCCACATTTTATAGATTTCTGGCTACACCACAGAAACAGTTTCTTTCAAAATAATCTTTGCAATTTCTTTTCTCTAATCTATTCCATGTCACACGAGGGTAACCTAGAAGTCTGGAATCTTGTAAACTTGAATTGTTAGCAGTACTGAAATAGACTATAAAATACTTCTACATGGGGTTTAGATGTATATTAAGATCTAGATCATTATCCCGTTCTATGAACGGGTCTAGAACGATAGTCATTTATAAACCTCCCTTGTTGATATTTTACCTATTTACATATGTATATATCATAGAAAAAGGCGAACCTGGATCTGTAAAGAAAAAAAATAATTTTTTTGTTAAAATATTTCGAGAGATTGCTCCCTTTTTATCAATTTATTGTAATATGTATATAAATTGTTAATTTATATATAGGTATTTTTAAATAAAAAGGCATTGTTGGCGCGGTAAGGGTTGGCTTTGGGCCATCATTTCATTGGTGTAATAAGGTGGGGACTTTATAACATTTAATGGCTGCTAGAGCAACTTTGGGCCATCATTTCAATGACGTATTAAGGTGGGGACTTTATAGCATTTAATGGCTGCTAGAGCAACTTTGGGCCATCATTTCATTGGTGTAATAAGGTGGGGACTTTATAGCATTTAATGGCTGCTAGAGCAACTTTGGGCCATCATTTCAATGACGTATTAAGGTGGGGACTTTATAGCATTTAATGGCTGCTAGAGCAACTTTGGCCTATTATTTCATTGGTGTAATAAGGTGGGGACTTTATAGCATTTAATGGCTGCCAGAGCAACTTTGGGCCATCATTTCAATGACGTATTAAGGTGGGGACTTTATAGCATTTAATGGCTGCTAGAGCAACTTTGGGCCATCATTTCATTGGTGTAATAAGGTGGGGACTTTATAGCATTTAATGGCTGCTAGAACAACTTTGGGCCATCATTTCAATGACGTATTAAGGTGGGGACTTTATAGCATTTAATGGCTGCTAGAGCTACTTTGGGCCATCATTTCATTGGTGTAATAAGGTGGGGACTTTATAGCATTTAATGGCTGCTAGAGCAACTTTGGGCCATCATTTCAATTACGTATTAAGGTGGGGACTTTATAGCATTTAATGGCTGCCAGAGCAACCTTTGGGCGATCATTTCATTGGCGCAATAAGGTGGGGACTTTATAGCATATAATGGCTGCCAGAGCAACTTTGGCCCATTATTTCATTGACATAATAAGGTGGAGGCTTTATATAATTTAATGACTGCCAGAGCAACTTTGGGCGATCATTTCATTGGTGTAATAAGGTGGGGGCTTTATAACATTTAATGGCTGCCAGAGCAACTTTGGGCGATCATTTCATTGAAGTAATAAGGTGGGGGCTTTATAACATTTAATGGCTGCCAGAGCAAATTTGGGCCATCATTTCATTGACCTAATAAGGTGGGGACTTTATAGCATTTAATGGCTGCCAGAGCAACTTTGGACGATATTTTCTTTGAAGTAATAAGGTGGGGGCTTTATAACATTTAATGGCTGCCAGAGCAAATTTGGGCCATCATTTCATTTACCCAAATATGGTGGGGACTTTATAGCATTTAATGGCTGCCAGAGCAACTTTGGACGATATTTTCTTTGAAGTAATAAGGTGGGGGCTTTATAACATTTAATGGCTGCCAGAGCAACTTTGGGCCATCATTTCATTGACGTAATAAGGTGGGGACTTTATAGTATTTAATGGCTGCCAGAGCAACTTTGGGCGATCATTTCATTGGTGCAATAAGATGAGAACTTTATAGCATTTAATGGCTGCCAGAGCAACTTTGGGCCATCATTTCATTGACGTAATAAGGTGGGGCTTTGCGCCCGCCCCGCCGCCTCCTTCCTAATTCCCGAGGGAGTTTACTGGGGGGAAGGAGAGGAGGGGGTGGTGCCGTGTGGAGGGGAAATCATGCTAGCTAGGGGGCAGTCGTACTAATCATCTGAGGTGGAAGATGTGGGCAACGGGGACACGAGATAGTAACGAGGGAAGGGACAACGAAGGTGGACTCAATGGGAGCGACAACGGAGGTGGACACAAGAGGCGGGACAAGGGGACAAAGTTGGTAGACAGAGAGAACAACTGGAGGACATGAAGGACAAATGGGGGGGACAAACCATCGCCGTGATGTGGACATTCAGGGGGAACAGTCAGGCGAGAGCTAATAGAGGATATAGGTGATCCACAACAATATATTCTTCCTCCCTATAACAGTTAAAACTGCTTTAGATCTCTCTATCTGTGTGAACTATGCACTTGATTTATCGACAAGATGTCAATAAAGTTGTTAATTGTCCCTATTTTTTTATTTTATTTCAACACACAAAACGCCATATCCCGGCTAGGGATAATTGCGTTGATTTACTTTTTTTTATATCTATCTACTATCTTTCTCTCTTATAATAATTCAAGTTTAGTTCTAATAACCACTTATTATATATATTTGTTCTCAAATACCAGAAACTAACACTTTCTGTAGCGTTCACCATATAACCTGTACTACACTTCTCTATCCTACATGATCTCTATGTAGTTAACAACATTTCTACCTTCTATAAATACCGCGCTATAACAGCAAACTTAATTCTTGTAATAAACACGTGGTTATAGGATTTACATAATTCTGGAAATTATTTGATTCATAGAGAAATATATATTCGGCGTAAAACTTTGTACTTTTTGCATAAAACACAATAAGAGACTGCTATAATTAATGTAAAAAAATGAATATATCTTAAAATAATAAATTTTGATTATTAATATTTAATAAACATATATCATTATTAAGCTGCAAATATATAGAATAGTGGCCTTTTTATTCTTTTTGTGAGAATCAATATAATACTATAAATAATAATATAGTTATCTAATTATTTTTTTTTTTTTACATTTCAATAATTTGCCAAACATCTATAGTGTTTCAAGTAAATGCATGTTATTTCTGCCGTTACGAATTTAAAACAGTTATTCAAAAAAAATCTTTAATCATACTTGAAATCTACCTAATTTATGAAAATTCGAAACTATTATAGACGTGTATGATTCATTTAAAAATAAAACAATTTCTACTGCCTTTACTGCAATGGAAATATTAATCATACCCTTCTATAATAGTTTCGAATTTTCATAACAGATGGCGTGTTATGGATCATAATACCTAATTTATATTTGATGTTTATATACAGTTAAACCTGTCTATAGCGCCCTCTCTAAAAAGCACCTTCCTCTCTATAGCGCCCGATTTTAAATAAGTAGTACGATGCGATTTACATTAAAAGTGACCTGTCTATAGCACCCCCTCTCTATTGCACCCTATTTTGGTGAGTCCCAAGGGGGGGCGCTATAGACAGGTTTAACAGTATATAAATTAAATATTAAATACCCCTATATACCCATTCAAAAATTTCACACAATTATATCGTCAATAATAACTAGTATTTTTGGAAAGAATATACAAGTATAGTATAAGAACATACAAGTGTAAGAATACACGTGTATGTAACAATTCAGATTTCGAAAACATCTAGGTTCTTATTAAAGTATATCATAGATAAATAGCGACTCCTCTCTAAGAATTTGTTTGTTTTCATAATTAAACTCGAAGGTATTAATCAGGGTAGAATTGAAAAGAAACTTTCGTTGCAGTTTAATATCAATTTAAATCTCAAACTTCCCTCAGAGATGTTTACTTTGTTAATATCAATCCACGAGACTCTCGTTTGATTCTCTTCACCCAGGCATTGAATAAACAACACGTGTTTATAGTGAATCCAAATCGTTATAAATATTTTCACACAGTTTATCTCTTTAAACCACAACACTATTAGACAGTTATCTTGCCATAAAAACAAAATAGTATTTTTAAATTGTCTATTATGTCAAAAGTAAAGCTTTTATTTATTTACAAGGATTCTTTAGAAAGATTTATAAATTATTTTGACGAATATTATAAAAGAAAAGTAAATTCTATGGAAGAGCTCTAAATTATTTTGCTCTTGATATGTTGATACGTTTGAATATGTTCTTCCGTGAACTTGCAGCTTTCAAATCTTGAAAATTTGTTCAAAATGACCATAGTTATTGTTACCTTCGTCAAACCAGTGCTAGTTATTCTATAATCCTAAACTATATTTAACTATAAAGTGTAGTAAATCCACTTACCTATTACGTCTCTTCTTCTTGCCGCAGCAGCTCCCCATGGTGCTCGCTTGATTGCTTTGGTCAAAAAAGATCGCTTAGATCACAAGATCGCCCGGTTCACAAGATCACTCAGATCACACAAGATCGGTTCAGAGATAACACATGATTGCTTCAGAGATCACACAAGAGAGATCGCTTCAGATATCACACAAGATCACCTTCAAAAATCTTTCAGATCACACAAGATCGCTTTCAAAGATCGTTCAGATCACACAAGATCATAGTGCGGCCCCCTGACCTGCAGGCTTGGATCTTCGGCGGGTCCGGCCTTGAGGACGACGCCCTTTCCATCCTGGTGTCGGCAAAGTTGCGAATTTATCGCTACTTTGTCCAGGTTGGGCTCGGAGAAGCGGTGGAGGACCCGCTCATCGCCTGGTCCAGGACCCTCCAGCGCTGAGGTCTCCTACCTTTGTCCCTCTTGTAAATTTGTTTCATTTATGTATATATTTTCTTCTCTTCCTCTCTCTCTCTCATGTGAGATGTAATATTGTCTAAGATGACAATAAATAATATTTAATTGTCAATTGTCACACAAGAGAGATCGCTTCAAAATTCTCACAAGAGAGATCACACAAGAGATCGCTTCAGAGATCACACAAGATCACCTTCAAAAATCGTTCAGATCACACAAGATCTCCTTCAAAAATCGTTCAGATCACACAAGGGATCGCTTCAGAGATCAGACAAGATCGCTTCAGATATCACACAAGATCACCTTCAAAAATCGTTCAGATCACACAAGGGATCGCTTCAGAGATCAGACAAGATCGCTTCAGATATCACACAAGAGATCGCTTCAGAGATCACACAAGAGATCGCTTCAGAGATCACACAAGAGATCGCTCCAGATATCACACAAGAGAGATCGCTTCAGAGATCACACAAGAGAGATCGCTTCAGAGATCGCACAGGAGAGATCGCACAAGAGAGATCGCTTCAGAGATCGCACAAGAGAGATCGCTTCAGAGATCACACAAGAGAGATCGCTTCAGAGATCGCACAAGAGAGATCGCAAAAGAGAGATCGCTTCAGAGATCATACAAGAGATCGCTTCAGATATCACACAAGATCACCTTCAAAAATCGTTCAGATCACACAAGATCGCTTTCAAAGATCGTTCAGATCACACAAGATCTCCTTCAAAAATCGTTCAGATCACACAAGGGATCGCTCCAGAGATCAGATAAGATCGCTTCAGATATCACACAAGATCACCTTCAAAAATCGTTCAGATCACACAAGGGATCGCTTCAGAGATCACACAAGATCTCCTTCAAAGATCGCTCTGATCACACAAGAGATAGCTTCAGAGATCAGACAAGATCACTTCAGATATCACACAAGGTCACCTTCAAAAATCGTTCAGATCACACAAGATCGCTTTCAAAGATCGTTCAGATCACACAAGATCGCTTTCAAAGATCGTTCAGATCACACAAGATCTCCTTAAAAAATAGTTCAGATCACACAAGAGATCGCTTCAGAGATCACACAAGATCTCCTTCAAAGATGGGTCAGATCAAATATAATCGCTTCAAAGATCGCCTTGATAGCTTAGGTCGCTCGCCAGTTACTTGAGTTGCTCGCTAGATCGCTGCAGTTGCTAGAGTGAGAAAGTCTTTGTTGTGGCGGCCTCAATGGAAGTCCAGAGGGGTGGAATTATATAATAGAATTTGAGGACTTTTTTATATATAAATTAGAAATTGGGTTGGCCACAAATATCACAGAGCAAGCTAAATAAACGTTTAGTTTATTTTTGCTCTACTAGATGGCGCTCTGCCATCTAAAAAGCACATGTGCTCGTGGTCAGGAGATGCCTTCTCTATTTTTAATATCAACACCTGACCCACTTATCTTTTATTTTTTTCATAGATATATTTATATAATAAAAAAGGCATTGGATTGAAAAAAGAGATATATATATTTGCCAATATTTCGGTTGGCGTTCGGTTGAAATAATTTCAACTGTGATATTATAACACTATGCGGCGCTGAGTTTGTTTATACAAAAACGTAATGCCTTGATAAAGGTTGGCGTTCAGGCAACCGAAATATTGGCAAATACATCTTTTATTCAATCCAATATATGTCTTTTTATTATCTAAAGATTTCAATATATGGATTGCTCCATATTCAGAACGATAAATATATTTATAGAAGAATTTGTGGGGGGAGAGAGAGAGAGAGAGAAAAGAAGGGGTATGTTGATAAGGGGGGAATTAATTCTTATTTTTAATAAATATCATATTTAGTAGATCGACCTTTGAAAATTATCCCGCATGTGTTTCTTTTGAACGACAAATCGAAATTTATTTTAAGGAGAAATAACGATTATTTCTAACTTTAAGGATTAAGTATGAAAGGATGAATTGTGAAGAGCAATGATAAACGGAAAAAAAAAGTGTCCAGGGATGGGAATCGAACCCACATTGTTCCGCTTACTTGGCAGATGCCATGTCCACTAAGCTGGACATTTTATTTTTCCGTTTATCATTATTCTTCACAATTCATACTTTATCCCTAAGGTTGGAAATAGTTGTTCTTTCTCCTTAAAATGAATTTCGATTTTTCGTTCAAAAGAAACACATGCGGGGTAATTCTCAAAGGTCGTTCTACAATCATAAGCCGCAATATATCGTATTATAAAATCATATTTAGTGTTTACGTTTGTGTGGGTAGCCGCATATATTATGTTACGATGTTTTTCAGCCGTCGATGTTTGCGTACAAGGTTTCTAAGAAAACAATATCGGTTCGTTGTGGATACGGCTTATAATTTATTACAAGAGTTTTAAAGGAGTATTAATAATATTAATATACAGTAGATGGACTTACCTTTATTAAGACTCGAGTTGTTTTTGGGGACATGAGGAACAAACCTCAATACATCTTTTACTAGATTGTCCTGTCTTTCAAGACTATAGAATCGACAATAATTTAATAGTAACAGATCCAAGTATTTTTATTTCCAGTAAAGAAATGTATATTAAATTCAATACCTTTTGTAGATATATTTTAAATTATATAGCAACACACAAATATCTATTAAGAAACTGATAATTTATATTATGCTGATTGTACATATTGCCAGACACTTCTTTCTTTTGTAAACAGTTCTTTTTTCTCGTTTTTTTTTTCTCTCTTTTTCCTTGTTAACATCATATGACTATTCTATTCACGACCTAAAATTATTGTATATATATGTATAGACAAATGTCATACATGTATGACAGTGCAAGTGTTCCTAGGGAGACATAGCGCTTTAAATTGATATAAATAGACTTGCCTTTATTGTATGACCAATAGTTACCCAGAAATTATTTGAAAGAGGGAAAATAAAAATCAGGTAAAAGTTTCTTTTAATTTTGAATTTGCAAGCTTTCGAGTAAATATACTGCTCTTCAACGGGCTGATACGCTATGTACAATTTCTTAATAATATTTATAAAAAATAATTGAAAACTTTTGTTATTGATATGTCGCGGGCATGCATCAGACTGCTCACAGCTAAAGTAATAGATATTATACTGATTCACGCCCACACATGCCAATAACAAAAGTTTTTCAATTATTTTGTATAAAGATTATTAAGAGATTGTACATAGAGTATTAGCCTGTTGAAGAACAGTATATTTTGCTCGAAAGCTTTCAAATTCAAAATTAAAAGAAAAATTTTACCTGATTTTTCCTCTTTCAGACTTGCCTTTATTGTCCGTCACAAGTAGGATCCTCCTCGGCACCGTCTTCCTTGTTAATCCACACGGTCACACAATCCCTAAGACAACTTATATTTAAAAAGAGAGAGAATAGATAAAAGAAATATTTGAAATATTATATTTTGATAATCAGTTTTTTCAAATTAACTTGTATTACACAGGTCTACAAAATTTTTAAAGGTTTTTAATGTTTGAGCATTTAAAATTCTTTTTCCAATGTCGCTGATTCCTAATCTGCTCTTAGTTTTTTTGTATGTCATCAAAATCTATAGATAATGACCATAAAGTGTATTTCACAAAAATAAAATTTTCATAAAAAAAAAACTGCTAAATAATCATGATTGCTTTATAATTTTTACAATCATCACATCTCAAAGTTCTTCTAAAACATACGCCATTAACTATTATTAGTTAACTATACATTAACTTGTGTTAAAGTTAAAATATGAAAATTATAAACTATTTTAGACGCGTAAGATTCTTTTTGAAATTAAACAATTCTACTGCCCTTACTGCAATGGAAAAATTAATGGGAGGGCCTGGTTCATCAGTGGTAAACCCTCCCAGCGGTTTCGCCAGTTAAATCTACCATACCGCTGTTATATTGCATTTTTCGATCTTCCTTTTATAGTGAAAAATGCAATATAACAGCGGTATGGTAGATTAAACTGGCGAAACCGCTGGGAGGGTTCACCACTGATGAGCCAGGCCCTCCCATTATTTTTTCTATTACAGTAAGGGCAGTAGAAATTGTTTAATTTCAAAAAGAATCTTACGCGTCTGAAATAGTTTCTAATTTTAATAACAGATGGCGCGCTAGTCCATCGTAATATAAAGTTAAAATATATTTGTGAAACATATCGTGTCCCTCACAATACACACATACTTTATTTCTTAGTTTTATTAAGGTAAAATTAGGCTTAGAACTGATTGTATTTCTAGCTCTGTTCGTAGGACAGGCTAATTAATATTTTGAAAAAAAAATAAAGTTTCTTCATCATAGCGTGCGCGTTCAGTTTACCAACCTGGAAACAAAAACTGAAGAAAAATAAATTTTGAACGAGAGAAAAAATTGGATTAGACAAATATGAATTCTACAAACTAACAGCTGTACCTGTAATATATAGATTTTAGGCGCGAAATTTTTATTAATTTTGAATTTTTCATATTCACAAAAATGTATTTTAAATTTTCAACGATAATTTTTTTTTAATTAGATAAAAAAATACAGATTAATTTATATTTAACTTTTTTTCATTTTATATTTTGTACTTTTACTTTTCGTTTACTTTCCCCTTTATATTACTATTACTTTTCGTTTATTTTTATTAGAAATAAATATATCCCACATATATATAGAAACAAACAATGTCAGAACAAGATAAATTTTCTGAACTTCAGTTTGAACAAGAAATGGACGATGGTATTTCACTTGATTATGACGACGTCTCAGTTGGTGAAGTAACAAAAGAAGATGAAGCTGCATTACTTCAGGAAAACGTAGAAGAAGTAGAGAAAGTTGAAGATACTCCATTGTCAGCGTCTACAGAACCTGTAGAAGCTACTTTCGATTCTTCTTCCGTCTACGTCGGCAATGTCGACTACAATATTGATAAGTTCGACCTTTACTTAGCTTTCTCAAACTCTGGCACAGTCAGGAAGATAACATTTCCCGGACAAACCTCTATTGGTCACAGAGCTTTCGCTTATATCCAATTCGATTCTGATGCGGATGCAAATAGGGCTGTGTCTGAAATGAATGGTCGAGTAATGAATGGACGCCAATTGCGTGTGAACATAAAGAGAAACAACATTCCAGGTCTGAGAACTAGAGGCCGAAAGATGTACCGTGGATATGGCCGCAGTGGAGGATTTATTTCTCGCTACCAACCCTATTGAATCTTTTATTTGAGCTGCAAATTAGAGAACGTGTAATTTAATAAGCAAGTCTGAGGTCACCATAAGCTCCAAAACTCAACCTCTGACCATCATGTATATATACTTTTTATTTAAAAAAAAAAGTCTTAATTTTTTTTAAAATAAATTGTAACTGTATTTGTTCTTTTAAATAAATGTATTTGATACTATTCTAACTTATTATATGTTTTCGATTGTGATATTTTGGTTTATTTAAATTCCCTCCTGTACTATTATTTTCTCAGTTTGATGCTCCAAGTTGGACTCAACGATCTGTTTGGTTAGAAGGTTCGTTCTCTACAATATTTCAGCAGCTGGTAACAAGAATTTTCGTAATTCAATAAAATATTCATGTTCAGCAATATTAAGCTGAAAACATCAGGCTCTTACAGAGGTAAGTTTATGTTTTTAATTAAATTTAAATCTATAACTTTTTCGGGCATGAAAGCCCCTTCTACTGGAGTAAACACGATATACTTCATGCCCCAAAGTTAGAAATATTTGAAATAATTTTATAATTTATAAAATTCAAATGATATCACTTTATAAATGTCTTTTAAAGAGAGATATATATAAGGGCTAGAGTATAGAATAGAAAATATATTTTAAGGATCTATTTCTCTATTATTTTCTCCTAGGTATTTATTCATGAAAATTCGAAACTATTATAGACGCATATAATTCTTTTACAAATTAAACAATTTCTACTGCCCTTACTGCAATGTGAAAATTAATGGGAGGTATTTTACATTGTAGCAAGGGCAGTAGAAATTGTTTAATTTTACACGTCTATAATAGTTTCGAATTTTCATAACAAATGGCGCGCGCTAATGTATTATAATAAATACTATTTGCTAAAGAATTATTCGTTTGGCAAACATTTATACAGAGAACCAGGGCGTTGCCGTATTCCATTCGGCTCTTTATACATATTTTAATATGGTACATGGTTCTATTATTTAAAACTAGCGGACGTACCCGGCTTCGCCCGGGTTTTACCCGAGTAAAGGTTTGTCTAAAGAACATTTGTTAAAACAATTCTCTACAAACTTATAAAAAAATAATAGATATATTTTGATAATTTGAAACTCTCGATAAAGTGAACATTTTTTCCGGTCCCTTGTCTCAAATAAATTGCCGTGTCATCCTGAATTTTGTCTTTCCTAATTTTCTACATTACAAAATCATCGTTTTACCTAGTGAACATTTTTTCCCGGTCCCTTGAAAAATACTCGATAACTAACTTTGACTTGTGCGCAATTAATAGGTAGAAAATCTTACTTTTGATAAATAATCTTTAAGATAATAAACTTAGTGATAATAAAACTTATAGATATAAAAACTTGTTATCATCGTCGCAATGGGGGTGCTGCTTGCGAGTTAAATCTACGAATCTGCAAATACCTCTAAGGATATTCAAGAAATTATTTTTCAGAAACCTTCCAGTACTATACTAAATAACTTCCCAAAGTTTCATGGCGTTCCAATGAGTGGTTTGGTCAGGCATAAAGGACAGACACACACACACATACATTCATTTATATATATATATAGATTTGACCCAATTTTTAAAAATAGTTTTAAAAATTGCATTATCATATTGCGAATAAGCAATTTGGGAAAATGCCAAATATGATAAAGGCTTTTATATGACATAAAAATGAGGCTGTAAGGTGAAAGATGTCAATATATATAGACATCTATCTTTATGTGAAAAAAATGGCGTTCTGCCATTTAAAAAGCACATGTGCTTTTGGTCAGGAAATGCCTTCTTTATTTTAAATTAATACACTGCGTGACATTGAAAATGGAACACCAAGAAATAGTGGCCAGAAAGTGATGAAACTCGGCAGACAGAGAGAGAGACAGGGACGAACAATAAGTGATCTTTATTTCAAAATGATAGTCATAATACAGAGCGAGAACGGCGTCGGCTTAGTAGCAAGTAGGACCACCGCGGACAGCGATGCACGCAGCAACACGTCTAGGTAGAGAGTCAATCAGAGTACGGATGGCGTCCTGAGGGATGGCTCTCCATTCCCTCTCAACCATTTGCCACAGTTCGTCTTCTGAACGCGGCTGTGGCAAGGCATGCAAACGGCGTCCAATGATGTCCCAGACGTGCTCGATTGGTGAGAGATCAGGAGAGTACGGTGGCCAGGGAAGCATCTGTACATCTTGCAGAGCTTGTTGGCTAATGCGAGCAGTGTGCGGTCGGGCGTTATCCTGCTGATAAAGGGCATTGGGTACCCCCTGAAGGTAGGGGAGTGTCACCGGTCGCATCACATCATCAACGTATCGTTGGGCCGTCATAGTGCCCTGAATACGAAGTAAAGGTGACCTGGAATCATACGCGATTGCGCCCCAAACCATGATTCCACGTTGTCGCACGGTGGGGCGTTCCACAATTGCTGCCGGATTGGACCTTTCTCCACGTCGACGCCACACGCGTACACGGCGACTATCACCGGACAAGCAGAAACGCGACTCATCTGAGAACACGACCCTGTGCCATTCCGTCATCCACGTCGATCTAGCCCGGCACCATTCCAAACGTTGGCCCCTATTCGGTGGGGTCAATGGCAGTCTTCTTAGCGGACGGCATGAGTGCAAGCCATTAGCAACCAATCGACGGAAAATGGTTCTGGTCGAGATGGAATGATCTAGGGTGTCTTGCACATGTTGCAGGATGGCGGTACAAGTGGCTTGTGGGGCCGCCACTGCTTGTCGAAGGATACGCCGATCCACACGTGCTGACGTCACTCTGGTTGCACCGACATTCCTATAAATTGCCACATTTCCTTGTTCCAACCATCTTCTCCACAGTCGGTGCACCGTGGACGCACCAAGGTGTGTATCAGCTGCGATTTGACGTATGGACTAACCTGCCCTTTTCAGTCCGATCACCATGCCCCTCGTAAAAGCGTCTGTCTGCTTGAAATGTCTCCGTTTACGATGACCTGGCATTCTCTTCTTATAGTTTGCTGAAGAGCATTGCTCGATACAAATATTTGAATGTAATGCTACTGTCCTATAACCTTATGTCCATAGTTTACTTGAAAACCATTTCTAAGATTCCATCCTTCAGTGTAGCATATAAAAGCAGAATGATCCAATACAGTATTAGAGCTCTGAGAAGCGGTCTGGTGGATTAAATTGGCGAAACCGCTGGGAGGGTTCACCACTGATGAGCCAAGCCCTCCCAATATATTTTTTCATCGCAGTAAGGACAGTAGAAGTTTGTTTTATGTATAAAAGAAACATTCGCGCTTTTTGATCCTTTTATTTGATAAATTACCTATGTATAAGTATGCTTGTTTGAAACCAATTTCAAGAATATGGTAAATGCCTTGAGCATATGTTTTTGGATATATAAATAGATTCTCCCTTCTCTCTTGTATTGCTTTCCTTTGAGCGCCAGTGTCCTTGGCGGGACATCGCGCTTTGTATTTACAGTTGAATAAAGTTGAACATCAGGTTTTCTCCGGCAAAAAAAAAAAAAAAATTGTAGACCTGTGTTATTTTCTCCTAAGTATTTATTCATGAAAATTCGAAACTATTATAGACGCATATAATTCTTTTAAAAATTAAACAATTTCTACTGTCCTTACTGCAATGTAAAAATTGATGGGAGGTATTTTCCATTGCAGTAAGGGCAGTAGTAATTGTTTAATTTTTAAAAGAACCATACGCATCTATAATAGTTTCGAATTTTCATAACAGATGGCGCGCTAATGTATCATAATAAATACTATTTGCTAAAGAATTATTCGTTGGGCAAACATTCACACAGAGAGGGTATTGCCCTTTTCCATTCGGCTACTTATACATATTTTAATATGGTACATGGTTCTATTATTTAAAATTTGACCCAATATTTTAAAATAATTTTAGTGTTTCAAGTAAATGCATGTTATTTCTGCCATTACAAATTTAAAACAGTTATTTAAAAAATATTTATACAACTTGAAATATACCTAATTTATGAAAATTCGAAACTATTATAGACGCGTATGATTCTTTTAAAAATAAAACAAGTTCTACTGCCCTTACTGCAATGTAAAAATTAAACATATGCGTCTATAATAGTTTCGAATTTTCATAACAGATGGCGCGCTAATGCATCATAATACCTCATTCATATTTGTATATATATATACAGTTAAACCTGTCTTTAGCGCCCCCTCTAAATGGCTCAGGTGCGTTGAAGCAAGGGGAGATTACTTTGAAAAGTTTTAATATTTTTTTTACAAATATCTTTCCTTTTTTTATGGACCTAGACTGGAAACTTATAGGACATACCTTGTATTTTCAAATATTTTCAAAATTTAATATAAAATATTTAGTTTTTACATTTCAATAATATATTTAAAAAAAGAATAAAATATTATATATCATTTTATATTTTTGCCATTCTTATTTATTTTATTATATTGCTTCAAAACAGGACGCGAGTCAAAGCGCCTAGCCCAAGTCCATACCAGTGACTTCCCGGGTAGTTGGTGCTCCCTGGGTTATTGAATAGATATTAAAGATATTTTGATAATGTTTTTAAAGTTTTTTTTATTGAGAGAGAGAGAGAGATATTGTCGCGCGTGTCCCTCCAGTTCTTCGCGACGACGACGCTTCCTCCCTCGTGGTTCACCTACCCAGGCTCTGTTGCTTCACCTCTGCAGCTTTACTCTGCAGGCAGTCCAAAGACCTCCGGGAACCACCAGTCATGTGGATCTCCTTTCTTCTGACAGTATGTCTCGGCCTTACCACTGGTAGGGGGAAATGAGAGACTTACCAGAAGAGTAGCGACTGTGGTGTTGGAGAGAGTCATAACAGCAACCGGCAACAAGTCTGCTAACACTCCTCTTTTATTCTCATCTTTAATCCAAATTACATAATAACTCAAATATCAATTAACGGGCATCTACAGTAATCTAGATCCCAGAGCCTATATAAACAGCTACTTACAGTTATCAGCCCCAGGAAACAGGACCACAGCAGTAGGCGACTTCCACACTAGTTCCAGACTAGAAATAGACCAAAGCGCTATCTATTGGAGGAGATTGCAGCCGTTTTCAGTCTGATATACGCGACAATATTATTTGAAAAAATATTTCTTAAAATATTTATATTATAAAATATATATTTTTTAAATTTCAATAATATTAAAAAATAAACAGATTAAAATATTTCATTATTTATTTAATGAATTTCGTTTTCTCTCTCTTTGTTTAGTTTGTGTTTTGTACTCTAGTAAATTGGTTTATAAATATCCTTGAGAAATTTGAGCCTCCAAGTATACTTGCTCAAATAAATAAACAAATTTATATATTATAACCATAACTAGAAGTTTATATAAAACCAAACAGTTAAAGATGGAAGAAAAGGTATATTTTGCCCCATCGGAACGTGTCGTTTGTCCCGACCACAAAGACGCTACAATCGTACAATGCAACGACGGCCTTGTCTGCCCAGAATGTGGTGTTGTAGTGGAAAGCTTGGTGATTGACGATTCCCCGGAATGGCGGAACTTCGAGGATGGCCCAGACCACAGCAGAGTGACCTTTGAAGATACTGAAACGTATTTTGACTTTTCAGACGAAGTCGATAGAAGCTACAAGGAAAAGACATTAAAGAAATCCCTCAAGAAGATTGAAAACTACGGATATTCCCTAGAAGTCTCTTCCATTGTCATCCTAAAGGCTAAAACTCTATTTACAGATGTCTATGTCAACCATACGGAGAAATTACCTGTCCTCAAACTGACGTCAGCGTCCATCTGGGCTGCTTGTCTCATCCACCGTGAACCTGTTATTTGGTCCGAACTGGAGACGATAACTCAAGTTAAAAAAGATAGAACAGAGAAATATGCTGAAAGATTCTTCGGTAACATCATGCCACCCTTAAGACTCTCCGACATGGTTGAGAGATACTGTCGAGGATTGAAAGTGCCCTATAAGTTCATTGTAAAAGCTGCCAAAGTGATCGACAAAATACAAAATCGCGTTTCAGGCCCGAAACCAAAAACCCTCATTGCAGCTGCTTTGTACGTAGCCTCGAAAAAAGAGTTGTCCCTTGAGTTTCTGGCTGAACATTTTGATATCGTTCCTGGAACAATCATGAAAGTAATGAAACTGATTCAAGCCGAATTCAAGGTAAATAAAGGAGGGAAGATGGAGTGCGATCCTGGTGCCTCCACGTCAGGGGCTTGAGACAATTTTGTAACTTTGTAAATATGAAACTCTATAACTTGTGAATCCAGAGAGAGGTGTATATGTAAATAAATATATATTTTTTTATCTCGCAATATGTTTAGCCAACTGTTATTATATCCTGTCGAAATTTAAATAAAATATTTATTTCGTTCTGTAACACGAGTTTTCCTATCATAGCTTTGACCTTGGAATATATGCAAATTTACCCTAAATATAGGTCAATTTGCATATTATGCAATGTTGTATTTGCATATTTTTTCTTTAAAATACCTCTCATTTTTATTGATTTTATTTAAAAATAAATTAAATCTAACAAACACACGCAATATAAAATGGATTTCTCAAAATATTGGCCATTAATCCATTATCTAATTTACCTACTTGTTACTACTTACTGAATATAATGATTGTTATTCTCTCTCAAAGGTTAACAGGTTTTATAAATGATCTCTGATTTACATTAAGTAATTAAATACCTTTTTTTTAATGAATGAAGCATGGAAATATATTTATGGGCTGCTAACCAGAATGGATGATTTTTGAGACCCGATGGGCGCATAAAGCGGAATATATACAAAACACTAAAAAAGGTGCCGTGACCAGGATTGAAGCATTATTTTAGGTCTCATTTTAATACCAAATCGAAAAAAAAAACAGTTCATGTCATTAAAATCTATCAAAGGTAACTCCTTTTTTTTAAAAAGGTAAATATTTAGTGTATTTACATAAAGAATATATTCCATCGTCTTCATTATCACAGGATTGAGGATTTTATAAAAATCATAAAGATTCCGCAACTTTTTATTTACTTGTTTAAAGAAGGATTTCGAACAAGCCCATCTCCAGCTAACGTAAATGAAAGCTTCTTTTAATCAAGTAAATAAAGCGAATTGCGGCCTCTTATGCTTTTTTTTTTTGTAAAGTGCCAATTGTTTATTGGCGAGATGGATGATTTCAACTCGGCTTTAATATGGAGTTGGAAATTGGTCATTTTTTCAAGAGATCGTTAAGTCTTCAAAAAATAACAAATCTAAAATATTCAAATTTCTATCTGGAATCTCCTTGTAAATTTGAGCAAAACTCAAAATAATTTTTCTAAAATGTTTAAACTGTCACTTTATTTTCATATATTTTTTTCAGAATTCTTTAAAATTCAAGATGTGTTGTTTTATAAAAATAAGTCCTTATCCGCATCAAGTAATTAATTATACACATTCAGAATAAAAGGGATCGTTGTTATATCCTTCAAAATACGACTCAAATATAAAATAGGGTTACAAATAATAGTATTGTCATCGTTAGTGAGCTATTTGAAATTTATACAGTTAAACCTGTCTATAGCGCCCCCTCTAAATAGCGCCTCCCTCTCTATAGCGCCCGATTTTAAATACGTAGTACGATGCGATTTACATTAAAAGTGACCTGTCTATAGCACTCCCTCTCTATAGCACCATATTTTGGTGAGTTCCAAGAGGGGGCGCTATAGACAGGTTTAACTGTATTTAAATGCTTTTAATTGACTTAAATAAAATAAGAGGGTTTAGAAGATATCTTCATATATATTGAGTGAACAGGTAAAGAATTAAGTGCAACATATAATATTTTGATTTGTTTATAAATCTTTTATTTAACTACTTCCCTATCTGTCTGTGCACAAATCATTTTAATATACAGTTAAACCTGTCTATAAGCGCCCCCCCTATTGTGTCTCACCAAAGGATGCTATAGACAGGTCAATTTTAATGTAAATCGCATCGTACTACGTATTTAAAATCGGGCGCTATAGAAACGTTTAACTGTATTTTTACAGAACACCTAGAAGTCTAAAAGTTGGCCCACTTATTCAAGCCCGATGACAATGCAAATTGGTAAAATTTCAGATTTTTGAGAGGTCTGGGGGATGCCAATAGATTATTTTAAATTTCCAAATTCAATTCCAAATTTAGTGATCAATTTTAGTATACATTCAAGCCACACAGAAATCAGAAAATTTGTAGAATCACTCACTACATTTAAGAAAATAAGTTGATAAAAATTCAGATTTCGGAGTGATTGGCAATTAGCTTTTTTTCTATATTTCCTTTCAAATTTTGTGATAAACTTGTAATTTACTTTCAGACCACGTAGAAGTATAAAATTGTATACACTCAATCAAACTATCAACGCAAAAATACAAAATATCAGACTTTTAGGTGACCTCGATGGTCTGGAATAGACTAGAGAATAGAATTTTAATATACAATTGAAATCAAAAGAAGAAAAAAAGCGGTATACGTTTTTTCGTAATGAGAGCCCTTGTCATTTAACAAATCTGTTGTACATTAGAACTACCTCTCTATAAAGGACAACACCTAATTACAGAGCAAAAGTAACCTTTAGGGAGAGGTGTTCTCTTACTGGAGAGTTGCTAAATAGTAAAAATGGTGATTTTGGTAATGAAAACTGTCCTTTGTAGAGAGGTGTTCGCTAAAGGGAGGTTCTACTGTATTAACTATATAGAGATATAAATAATTGTGAGGATATTGCTACAGAAATATGTATATAAGGATTTAAAATAAAAAGGATACAAAATTTAACCAATTTAGAAAAAGAGAGAGATAACATATATTAATAATAATACTAAGACACTTACCTATTTTATGAACAGGTCTAGAACGACAGCCAGTTGTCTATAAGCCCTATTATAATTTTACCTTTAAAAAGGTAAAAATAAAGTAATTGTGTGACTATATGTTTCAGTAATAGATGTTTAATTCTACATAATAAGATGAAAATTATCAAGGTAAAAGTTTCTCATGATTCTTTTATCTTTCAATATATATTTGATAAATATTAACCTTACACCCTAATTTTATTTTATTCAAACATATAAAAGCGTTTCATATAAATAAGGCTATTTAAGCATTTTTCTAACTTGCTGACTCGCGATGACAATGCAATTATTTATAGAACATTTTTAATTGGTTCGTATTTTAAATAATAAAACTATGAACTATTTGATTTAATTATGCATAGTGTGTGTGACTCAATTTTTTTGGATCAGGGCTTATTTTAAAACAATAAAAATCGAATTATAGACTTGTAAAAAAAATATATTGAAAATATAAAGTGATATTTTAAAAAATTTAGGTCAGTTCTGAATTTTTATTTTCTTAAATTACCAAGGAGATTTAAGATAGAAATTTAGAATTTATCATTCGTTACTATTTTGAAGTCCTCTCTCTCTCTCTCTCTCTAAACAATCCTTACAAAAAGAAATTAACCTTACAATTAGATCCGAGCTAAAAATCGTACATGACTAAGAAACAAACATACTGTTGTTATTTAAGCAAGAGATATTTATAACCCATGAAGCGTAGAACGCCAACTACCCGGGGAGTCCTGCTCACTAGTATAGACTAGTGTTGAGCGCTTTTACTCGCGTCCTGTTTTAATTGCTGAGTTGAACCAGTGGACCAGGAAGTTCCATTCTGAGGTTGAGTCTGGAAGGCTAGCCATAGATTTTTATTTAAATAAACCAAATCACATATTTAAAGTCAATGTACAGTTAAACCTATCTATAGCGCCCCCTCTAAATAGCGCCTTCCTCTCTATAGCGCCCGATTTTAAATACGTAGTACGATGCGATTTACTTTAAATGTGACCTGTCTATAGCATTCCTTCTCTATAGCACCCTATTTTGGTGAGTCCCAAGAGGGGGCGCTATAGACAGGTTTAACTGTACTTCTAATAAAATAAGCGCTTGTCTTTTTATAGAGAATTTTTTTTTTTTGCAATTACATATTCACTACATAAAGTATTATCAAATACTTCAAAAATCAGCATTTTCCACAATGAAGAACAAACTGTCGACCACCACAAATGTCACTCCTTCATAGGTTCCAAACAGCCACCATCCTCCTAGGAATATTTACCCCTGTACAGAACCAAGTACAGTACTTCTGATAAACTCCACCATTAGACATGTCAACCTGGATAGTTGGTGTACGTGGTGGCTCCAGGAATCCTGGTTACCTCAAGAAAGAGAGAGAGATAAATAACATAGTCTTATTGATATCCCGTTAAAATATAGGCAAAAGTGCACAGACTGCAATATTTAAGTGGAGGTGAAAAATTTACAATTTTGATGAGATTATTATAATAAAAATATATACAACTATATACAATAAATATGTACATGGCGCCACCACTACAGAGCTTGGTGGAAGATCACCAGTGGGTCTCCAGCGACACCACGTATTTCGACATCTACGAAGAAAACGTAGATCGCATGCTTCACCGCTGAGGAGATTCAAGAGAAAGAGAGAGAAATTGATATTGAAACTATTTTTATTACAACGTCCATATTAATTAGAATACTTTGTTATATTTATAATAATATTTTAAGAACTTTATCCTGTACATATTATTGATGAGAGAGAGATATTCATAACCCTGGAGCGCAGAGCGGCTGCTGACTTTATCATTTTTAAATTGTGTTCAAATTCTGCCCAATTTACGTTTTAAACGAGTATCTAAAATATTTTAGAGTTGATTATTTGAATGTAAACTATAGAAAAAATATGATAAATTAACAGCTGTTAAATAAAAAAATATATTAATATAAAATATTATATATAGCATTTTAAGAGTGAAATCGTCGCATTTAAAAAAAATTATGTGTAAAAATTAAAAGACAATATCCTAAAGATTAATTAAATACATTTGACATTAAGTACAAAACATTATTATAGGAGCAAATAACCGCGAAATAAATTAGAAACAGGTTTTATTGGATAAACTGGTGTTCTTGTGTGGCAAGGAAGCAATTTTTGCGAATGCGAGCAAACCATCCTTCACAGTCTCCTGTTGTAATTCTACTGATTGCTGCATCCGTGATAACCTCGCCTAACGTGATGTCACATCAAGGAAGCAGCGACCATAACATTGTTTTAATTTTGCTAAATGAAAAATCGATTGTATTAATCATATATGAATATGGTGACAAAAACTCCACGATGCTTCTTAGCAGACTGATTCTGCGATGGTGTACACACGCTCTTGCATTATCCATATAGAAACAGGCATCATTAAATCCATATCGCGGGGCTACAATTCCATCAAGCTCACGTAAAAATTCAAAGAAAATTGTGTTATTACAACCGCCGTGTTTGACGACAAACGACGAATTATTTTTAAAAGTGACTAATTCACTCTTAAATTATAAAAAAGGGCGTACCTGGATCTGTAAAAGAAAAAAAAAACAATTATTTATATATATATATAATAAAAAAGGTTTTATAATATTTTTTCAAGGAAAGTTATCAAAAATTTCAATGTTGATTTAAGAGTATAAAGTCGAATTGAGAGTATAATGTCAGTATAGCAAGCTATTACTGAACGGATAAGTAGAATTATTGCCCATAAAATAGATCTGAAGAAATCTACTTGGCTGGTTCTCAGATGGCATAAGTGAACCTATTTGTGCTGAGAACATGTAAGAAAACATGTAAGTATGTTTTCCCACGTGACGCAGCGGAGCGTGACCTTGGCTGCACGGGTGAGTCAGTTGTTGTTTTGAACTCTGTATGGATGGACATTAAAACATGGTGGCAGCGATAACTGGATAAAGTACGAACCCGTATATCGCAAAATATCGATTTTTGCGTACTTTGGAAGATAATTCAACATGGCTCAGATTCAACCTCCAGAAACTTTCGACTTCTCGACTCCCAACGAATGGCCCAAATGGAGGAAGAGATTCGAACGATACCTCGTGGTCAGTGGAATGAAGAAGAAAGAGGAGGCGGACAAGATCGATTTGTTCATGTACTTGATGGGTGACCGCGCGGATGATATATTCAGGACCTTCAAGTTCGAAAAGGAGGAAGAGGCAACGAAAATTGATTCCGTCCTCAAGGCGTTCGACAGCCACTTCTGTGTCAGGAAGAATATTATCTACGAACGTGCGAAATTTAATTCAAGAATCCAAGAGGATCGGGAGCCAGTGGACGAATTCATCACTTCATTGTACAAATTGGCTGATAGTTGCGAATTTGAGGGTCTTCATGAGCAGTTGATCCGTGACCGAATAGTGGTTGGAGTGAGGGACAAAGCTTTATCTGAAAGAATGCAGTTGGACAACGAACTGACTTTGGAAAAGGCGGTGAAAGAGTTCGACAGCAGCAAGTCGACCTGCAGCGTCCCTCAACGAGCCAAAAGGTCAATCAGGTGAAGTTCAACTCGAAGAAACAATCACCGAAACAACAACAGCAGCCTTCGAGGAAGAAGGCGAAGTCAGCCAAGACAAGATCACGATGTCCAAAATGCGGAGGTTTCACCCACAGGGATGGACAGGCTTGCCGTGCTGAAGGACAAAGATGTAACCTATGTTCAAAAACTGGCCATTTTGCAAATTGCTGCCCAGATAAGCAGGAGAAGACTGCGGAAGTCAAAGCTGTTTCTGAACTTGATGAAGAAATTGATTTTCTCCTGGAGGTCTCAGCTGTGGAGGATTCATCTAATCTCGATGATGATGAAGGCGAGTGCAGGAGGCGATGGACAGCAGAAATCCAAGTGAACGGGAAACAGGTGAAGTTCAAGCTCGACTCCCAGGCTGATGTTACATGTGTTCCTCTGTGTCTCTTCAAGAAGATAATGGGACAGCAACGACTAGTGGAAAGTGATATCAACATTAGAGCTGCTGAATTTTCCGAACTTCAGACTGTGGGTATGTTTATATCAACGCTGCGGAATGGCAATTATGAAATCAAGGAGAAGATTTATGTCATTCGTCGTTTGAGTGAACCTCTTCTGAGTCGCCGGGCATGTGAGCTCTTGAACCTGGCGAGGCGGATTGAAGTGGTTGCGACGAGAATTAACCCAATCAAGGAATTCCCTGAAGTATTTGAAGGACTGGGACAGATCGGAAACCCTTACGAAATCAAATTGAAACCTGGAGCAAAACCATATGCTGTGCATACTCCTCGACGGGTACCAATACCTTTGATGGAAAAGCTCAAGACAAGATTGGACATCCCTGGAAAGGAGCTGCTCGACGCCGATGCATTATCCAGACAACCACTTCTTACAACCGAGGGAGGTGAAAACGAACGGCAAACCTCAGCGCATATAAATGCAGTTCTCTCGAGTATAACCGACAAAGACGAGATGTTGACGAAGATTTTTGAAGCTCAACAAGAAGATACGACCCTGAAAGCAGTAGCCAACTACCTTGAGCAAGGCTGGCCAGATAAGAAGATGTCACAGGCTCTGCTCTCTTATTGGCATGTCAAGGAATAACTCGGCGTTCAAAATGGACTACTGATGCGTAGCTGTCGTCTTGTTATTCCAGCAAGTATGAAACTGGAGATCCTAGATAAGTTGCACGCTGGGCACTTCGGGATTACAAAAACAAGACTTCGCGCACGTGAGACGGTATGGTGGCCTAGAATTTCGGAGGAGATCGCGGAAACGGTCAGAAAGTGCAGTGTCTGTATCCAGGAAGCCGTCTCAAAACATGAACCTTTGATACCAACCAACTTTCCTACACGACCGTGGCAAAAGATTGGAATGGATTTGTTCAAGTTCGAGAATAAGTGGTATCTAGTCGTCATTGACTATTATTCTCGATTTCCTGAAGTGGTTCAGCTGGATCGGCTCACAGCCAATGTGGTGGTGCGTAGTTGCAAATCCATATTTGCCCGACATGGAATACCAGAAACTGTTGTAAGCGATAATGGGAGGCAATTTGGAGCTGCTCGTGAATTTGCAAATTTCGCAAGGCAGTACGGATTCACACATGTCACTTCAAGTCCTCGATTCCCGCAGAGCAATGGGATGGCAGAAGCAGGTGTGAAAATTGCTAAGTTGATCCTCAAGAAAAATCAAGACCCATCGCTTGGACTCCTGGAGTATCGATCGACCCCTTTGGAGAACGGTTACAGCCCTGCTGAGCTTCTCATGGGACGTAAACTCCGAACGACCTTGCCAATTGCACCAGAGAATCTTAATCCAAAGTTGGTGGACTCTCAGACACTGAAAAGAAAGGAGGGGAGAAGGAGAAAGGATATGAAATCCAGATATGATCGACGCTGCGGAGCTACGGACATGGAGGAGCTATCCGAAGGTGACACGGTTTGGATTACAGATATGCGAACCTGGGGGATTGTAAAGCAGAAAGCATCGACACCAAGGTCATATATGGTTGATACTCCAGTTGGGACTTTACGTCGAAACAGGTTCCATCTACGAAAAGGAGTTACAGTGCAATATCCAGCCGACCCATCGACGCCGACCTTTTCGGGGGAGGAACTGGTTGAAAATGAAAAGACCCCAGTTGTGGATTATCCCTCTAACGACTCAGAAGGCGGCCAGATAAGAACCCGGAGTGGACGAATTGTTAAACCTGTGGATCGCCTTCATTATTAATTATATTATGCATTTAAAGTTTGTAATGTATATATATATTTCAAATCTTAAAAAGGGGGATGTGCTGAGAACATGTAAGAAAACATGTAAGTATGTTTTCCCACGTGACGCAGCGGAGCGTGACCTTGGCTGCACGGGTGAATCAGTTGTTGTTTTGAACTCTGTATGGATGGACATTAAAACACTATTCTGTGGTAGACCTGGCCTTGGATAGAAAATGTGGTTGGAAAAGTAACAGAGTGGGTTTGGTTTTCAGCTCCAAATGATGTCATTTGAAAGCAGGAATTATATTTGCGTATATTACGCAAAAAATGGACTGAATCAGAATTCTCTCCAGATAATAGGCTGCGAAGCGGCTCGGGAGGTAAGTCAATTAATGGCAAACGGACTTTCCCGTTTGAACAGCACATTCCAGAAGACTCATCTTTCCATCTTAAGGCCCCACAAAACCTGCATGTAGTGTCCATCATCCCAAGGGAAATTAAAGGGTGCTTAAAGTATTCAACAGCAACAGAATAATTAAAACCTGCATTTTCCATAGAAGACCAAACGCTGCTGAAAAAATTATTTGTTCTAGTATTCCTCCGAGTAGAAGAATATCTCTCTGAATGCGCCTGTAAGCGAGAATGGATGGGATCAGGTGTCTCTAACGACCGCACAGCGGCTTGACGCGCGGACTGTTCACGCAATCTTCGAATATTCTGTCCTCTGGTTTCGCGCAGTCTGTAAGCATGCTGAACCCTAGAGCTATTGGAACGCTGAGAAAGATTGCTTCTCCGATGGCTTGGCATACCTACAAACACAAAGCATTAGTAAAAATAAGGATAACTGAAAAATGTAAAACATCAAGGGCTGAGAATGAAGAAAAAATTAAAAAATAGTGTATTAAAATAAGCTCGACTCATGACTAAGGCCAAAATAAAAAAATGCATAGTAATAATCTGAAAGGAGGGGAAAAATGCATAAAACTCAGTGAAGTGGGAAAAAAATGAAAACTTAAAACAACTGATAAAAAAAATCAAATGGAAGAAGACGTAAAAAAAAAAGAAGTATAATTTGCTGAAAAAATCTGCACAATAAATATGAGTAGAACATATTCTGGCTCCCTCATTGGTCAGATTGCTGATTGTACATTTATTTACTTAAAGTTAATTGTACCTATATATTCAAAAATATGTTTGTACCATATAGATATATAAACAATACTTAAAGTTGCACCGCATAAGTTTCTTTTCTATGAAAAATCAATATTTTATTTCAAAGAGAAATATCTAGTATTTCTAACTTTTTTGAATGACGTATGAAAGGGTGAAAATATGAAGCGTAATGGTCTATATATAATAATTGGATGACGTATGAAAGGATGAAAATATGAAGAGTAATGGCGAACGGAAAAATAAAAGTGTCCAGGGGCGGGAATCGAACTCACAACCTTCTGCTTACCGGGCAGGTGCCATGTCCACTAGGCTACTCTGGACATATTTCTCCGTTCGTAACTAATACTTAAAGTACGCTTCATATTTTCACCCTTTCATACGTCATTCAAAAAAGTTAGAAATACTAGATATTTCTCTTTAAAATAAAATATTGATTTTTCATAGAAAAGAAACTTATGCGGTGCAACTTAAAGTATTGTTTATAATCATACCCCGCAGTCCTTTATAATATATAGATATATATGATCAGCTACATAATATGAAGCAGATAAATATAAATACTACCTAAACAAATGACAGCAAAAAAAAAAAAGACAATGGAAGAAGACCTAAAAAAAAAAAAAAGTCTAATTTGGTTGAAAAAAATGCCCAATAAATATGAGTAGAACATATTCTGGCTCCCGCATAGGTCAGATTGCTGACTGTACATTTCTTTACTTAAAGTTAATTGTACCTATATAATAAAAAATATGTTTGGACCATATTACTATATATAGTCACGACCGTCTTTCCTCATCGGCCGCCTCTGTCACGGATAATATACAGTTATCATCGTCATGCGTTCTTAATTCTGTCACCGTTTGCTTTTGGTTCAGTGGTAGAATGCTCGCCTGCCACGCGGGCGCCCCGGGTTCGATTCCCGGCCGATGCATTTTTTTTTTTTTTTACAATTTTTAAAACTCATTTATATATTATACAAGAATGACATCCACGGCGCCAATTTATAATTGTAACCAATAGTATTTGAATAAAAGCATTTAATCGGGTAAACCCCGGGCGTTGCCCGGGTCATTCGGCTAGTAGATATATATGAGCAGCTATATAATATGAAGCAGATAAATATAAATCCTACCTAAACAAATGACAGCAAAATAAAAAATTGAGCCTACCCTTTAAAAAAAGGAGTTACTAAAAATGCATAGAAGCTGCTTACAATATAAATGCTAATAAGTAAAAACCTATTGCATGGAACAAATATATAGTAAAATATATGTAGCAAGCTATACAGCAAAAACATAAATTTTTTCAATAAATATGAAAAAGAAAAAATATAGAATATGAGCAGCTATATAATATGAAGCAGATAAATATAAATCCTACCTATATAAATGACAGCAAAACAAAAAATTGAGCCTACCCCTAAAAAAAGCAGTTATTAAAAATCATAGAAGCTGCTTACAATATAAATGCTAATAAGTATAAAACTATTGCATGGAACAAACATATATAGTAAAACATATGTAGCAAGCTATACAGAAAAAAACATAATTTTTTGCAATAAATATGAAAAAGAAAAAAATATGGAATACACTGCTCTAAATCGTAAATGATTATATGAATATACAAGGTAGGATCAATAAATAAGGTGAATTTTAATTTATTAAAAGAAATAAGAACGATATTAAAAATTAGGACTTGATTTATTCAAAATAATCACCTTTGCTTTCTATACCTTGTCTCCATAGTTCTGGCAACTTGTAAATACCCTCTTTATAGGCACTCTTAGGAAGAGTGTGAAAAAAAATCTTGCACCACTTTCTGGACATCTTCATCCGAGTCAAATCGCTTTCCCTTTAACTCCTTCTTTAGTAGTCCAAAAAGGAAATAGTCAAAGGGGGCTAGGTCTGGATTATATGCAGGATGTTCTAAAACTACAAAACTTAATTTAATGATTGTATATACAGTTTACATGATGTATGCGGCCTTGCATTATCATGAAGGAAGAGAACACCTTTACTAAGCTTCCCTCTTCTTTTGTTACCTATACCGGGCTTTAGCTTATTTACAAGAATGTCACAATAAAGGTCGCTGTTCATACGTTGCCTTGAGGATAAAAAATCAAGACAGATTGGTCCATCAACATCCCAAAAAATAGTTAACAAAACTTTACCGGCCAACGTTGAGACCTGAATTTTTTGGTCTTGGAGAATCGCCTCGTTTCCATTCCATAGATGCACGTTTTGTCGAAGGATCATAATGATAACACCAAATCTCATCTCCAGTTACAATTTGGTCAAGGAAATGATCACCTTCCTCTTCGTACCGTTTTAACTGAGCCTTTGAAACCCGAATACGGTTAAGTTTTTGGTCCAAATTAAGGAAATGTGGAATCCATCTGCAGCATATTTTTCTAAATTGCAATTGTTCTTTAATAATGGTGCGCACAGTTCCATAGCTTATATTCAAATTGTCGGCTATGTTAAAAATGGATATTTTTCTATCCTCCAAAATTAAGTTTTCAACCGCATTTATCGTGCTTGGCGTCGCTGTAACACTTGGTCGTCCAGGTTGCTCAAAATCGGTACATGTAATTCGTCCATTTTTGAACTCGTTAACCCATTTATAAATGTTTTTTGAGAAAAACAAGACTCACCATAGATATTTTTCATTCTTTGGCATATTTGAGATGTTTGAATACCTTCTGCATTCAAGAAACGAATAACTGCACGTTGTTCAAGCGTGGTGCAATCCTTCAAGGGAGCTTTCATTTTAGTTTATTTATAAGTCTCGCGCCGCGTCTGGGGAAAGAGAAAATATCTTTATTTACGGGATACTAACCAAAAGTTATGATTTTTGAGCCCAAAATCGATGTCAGGTGGCAAGGGACCCTAGGATGTGGAAGCAGGAGATGTCTCGCAGGGGTGGTAGAAACGTTGGGCAAGCAGGGGAATAGCGCCAGGGTGCAGTGAGGCGGGTGCGTTGAATAGGCCAGGAATCCAGGGAAGTGGCAGATGATAATGGAGGCAGAAGGTCCTTGAAGCCTAGAACTTGAGGGCCCTAGACTTCAGGATGGGGCAGCTTGAGGCTCTCGCCTCGTGCTTGTCAGGAAGGCCCTGGGAGCAGCAGTTGGCACATTTGGAGGTGCGCTGGTCAGCAATGGATGGGCAGGTTCGGCCTTCATGGCCGTCTTCACCGCAGTGGAAGCACTTAGGAGCTCTGGTGCATTGGGCAGAGTTGTGGCCGAAGCCACAACAGCGGAAGCAGACGCGGGCGCGGATGGACTCCTCGAAGTTGAGGATTACTCCATCCACCACGATCCTCCCGCGAACGCCCAGGGCTCTAAAGGTCTTGAGGTCCACCTCGATGAAGGCGGTGCAGGTCCCGTTTCTGGGTGCAGAACGGTGCGCCACGCGCACCACCTTGTCCCCAGGAAGTTTTCTAACAGCAGCGGTTTCCAGGAAGGTCTCCTCAATTGTGGAGTTGGATGTCTCCTCATCCACTTTGAAGAGGCAGATCCGTGGCAGGATCTCCTTCTGCTGGCGGACCTTCATTCCATTCAACTTGCTGGCCAGGGAGGTTGTAACCTCAGGGATGGTGTCAGGATTGCTGGAATGGAGGACCAGCTTCCCCTTGGTGCGCAGGGAGGCCCAAACGCCTTGGGGGAGAGTGTGAGCAGCGCGGACTGTTTTCAGCATCTCCCTTGGGTCAGCCTGTGGGTCATCTGAGATGACCACTGTGTGGGCCGCCGATTTTTCTCCATGAAGGATCACTTGGGCGGCCGCAGGCTTGGAGACGTGGGAAGGCACAGGTTTTGAAGGACCATTCAGGTTTGTCCTCTTTGCAGGCGGGTTGGGAGCTTCAGACTGCTTCCTTTTGGTTGGAGCAGGAGCAGGCAGGGAGGAGGCAGGCTTCTTGGCAGGGAGAGCAGCAGGAGCAGGAGTGGCGGGCTTGATTGGGTCAGTCTGGGAGCTGGTTTCATTGCAGGAAGGAGCAGGGCAGGTTTGAGTGCCGCGGCAAGCAGTCTTGGGCTTGTTGGCCTCCTCAATTTCGTCCAACTCTGCGAAGGACTCGAGGGTGTCAGTGAGGTTCTCTACATTGGTAGCGAGGGCCTTGATCATTTCAGTCCGCGAGGCGATGTAGCGTATCAGGTCCTCATGCAGGGATTTCAGGGCAGGATGGCCAATGGAGCTCAGGATGCTGCAGTTGCGTGAGATCACCATCTCATCTTCCCTCTCCAGGTCGGCGACGTTCACGATGCGGGTTGTAGGCTTGTAGGCCTTCTTTTTCTTCTTGGCAGGATTCATGTCAAGAGCGATACAATCGCGTCTGGGGAAAAAGAACAGAACACCTTAAATAGTCTCTCGATGTTATATTTTAATATTCTGTGGTTTAAATTATTTTTGCTTTTTTAATTTTTAAGAAATAAGATAATTCACCTTATTTATTGATCCCCCCTTGTATTATCTATATATATAAAAATGAATGTATGTGTGTGTGTCTGTTTGTTTGTTTGTCCTTTATGCCTGACCAAACCACTCATTGGATCGCCATGAAACTTTGGGAAGTTATTTAGTATAGTACTGGGAAGGTTTCTAGCAAATAAAATTTTTGAAATAACTTTTCGCCTAGAAATAATCAAGATAAATATTCTAATTTATCTGTTATAATTCAACAATCTGCTCTAAATATTATCATGATGATACGATGATTTTGTAATGTAGAAAATTTGGAAAGACAAAATTCAGGATGACACGGCAATTTATTTGAGACAAGAATAATGATACAATTCAAAGGCAAGATACTATTCCTTTAACTTCCAATTACCGAGGGAACCAATTAATATTGATTTTATTCAACTTATCGAGTATTTTTCAAGGGACCGGGAAAAAAATGTTCACTTTATCGAGAGATTCGTTAGACAAACTTTTACTCGGGTAAAACCCGGGCGAAGCCGGGTACGTCCGCTAGTATAATATGAATATTCCTTATGAGACTCAAACAGTATACCTTATCTAAAAAAATGTAGTATCAATTAAATTAGAAAAATATTTCTAAACAATAATATTTCCAAAGAGTTTAAATAAATATATATAATCTTAGCTTTTGAAAAATGCAGCGTGTAAACTAACAAAATAAGTGTAAAATTATTAACCAATCAAATTCATGTATCGTCGCGACCAGTGCGGCGCCAAGCGGCAAAAGGCGGGAACTAATCCATTTCAGTTAAACATTAAGCACATTAACCTTTGTAGTTTTTTGAATAGCCTATATGTTAAACGAAATCTTCAGCTACCTACATGCGAAATTCCATAATGATTGAGTCAGTAGATTTTGCTTGAAGCGATAACAAACATCGATTTCGCATTTCATTTTTATAGATATACTAGACTAGACTAGACTAGACTAGATAGACTAGACTAGACGAATGACCCGGGCAACGCCCGTGTTTTACCCGATTGAATTTTTTTTTATAACAATACTATTTGTTACAATTATAAATTGGAGCCGTGGATGTCACTCTTGTGAAACGTCCCGCTCCAAACTTTACATGTACATCAGGTAAGCTGGTATTACCCCTCATTTTCACCGCTAGAGGCGCGAGCGAATTGACTTTTTGTAAATATACATAATTATAAAGATAGAAGCTTCTATAGAAGATAATGATCATAATGATGATGCGCGCGCATCCGTGACATGAGGAATTGAGGAAAGACGGTCGTGACTATATATATTAATAATAAAATAATAATATTAATTTAATAATAATTATTATTATTATCATTAGATAATGATAATGATCATAATGATGATTCGCGCGCATCCGTGACATGAGGAATTGACGGTGGAAAGACGGTCGTGACTATATATGTTGATGACCCGGGCAACGCCCGTGTTTTACCCGATTGAATGTTTTTATTCAAATACTATTTGTTACAATTATAAATTGGAGCCGTGGATGTCACTCTTGTGAAACGTCCCGCTCCAAACTTTACATGTACATTAGGTCAGCTGGTATTACCCCTCATTTTCACCGCTAGAGGCGCGAGCGAATTGACTTTTTGTAAATATACATAGTTATAAAGATAGAAGCTTCTATAGAAGATAATGATCATAATGATGATGCGCGCGCATCCGTGACATGAGGAATTGAGGAAAGACGGTCGTGACTATATATATTAATAATAAAATAATAATATTAATATAATAATAATTATTATTATTATTATCATTAGATAATGATCATAATAATGATGCGCGCGCATCCGTGACATGAGGAATTGATTGACGGTGGAAAGACGGTCGTGACTATATATGTTGACGAATGGCCCGGGCAACGCCCGGGTTTTACCCGAACTTTGTGTTAATTTATTCCGAGTGCGTATATATTTTAAAAACGTTTTAATTCAAATACTATTTGTTACAATTATAAATTGGCGCCGTGGATGTCTCTCTTGTGAAACGTCCCGCCCCAAACTGTGTGTGTCTTGAAAATATAAAAATAAAAATGTGAATTTTCATAAAGATTTCATCATGTCGATTTTTTTTTTTTTTTTGCATTTCACCTACTAAATCGATAGAGATAATTACATTTGCAACATGAACTTAGGTATATTGATAAATAGAAAACTGCATAGTAATAAAGATCATTTTTTAAAGGCACCATATCGTTTTTTTTTTCAATAAAATCGAAACAAAAATTAACGATAAATAACGATAATTGCCTTAAAAAGAAATTGCCTTAAAAAAATAAACATTCGCGGTGATTTTGTCTTGCATTCGTTTATACAATTATTAAATACGAATGACCCGGGCAACGCCCGGGTTTTACCCGATTAAATGCTTTTATTCAAATACTATTCGTTACAATTATAAATTGGCGCCGTGGATGTCATTCTTGTATAATATATAAATGAGTTTTAGAAATTGTAAAAAAAAAAAAAATGCATCGGCCGGGAATCGAACCCGGGCCGCCCGCGTGGCAGGCGAGCATTCTACCACTGAACCACCGATGGTTATGAAAATTCCCATCCGTGAGCTTCAGACAAACAAATAGACAGAATAAGGCAAATATATAAGTAGATTTACTCTTTATTGTTGGCTTTTTATCTTACATTTATTCTTCATTGTTGGCTTTTTATATTACATTTACTCTTCATTGTTGGCTTTTTATCTTTCATTCATTCTTCATTGTTGGCTTTTTATATCATATTTACTCTTCATTGTTGGCTTTTTATCTTACATTCATTCTTCATTTTTGGCTTTTTATTTTATATTTACTCTTCATTGTTGGCTTTTTATCTTACATTTATTCTTCATTGTTGGCTTTTTATATTACATTTACTCTTTATTGTTGGCTTTTTATCTTACATTCATTCTTCATTGTTGGCTTTTTATATCATACTAGACGAATGGCCCGGGCAACGCCCGGGTTTTACCCGAGTGCGTATATATTTTTAAAACGTTTTAATTCAAATACTATTTGTTACAATTATAAATTGGCGCCGTGGATGTCTCTCTTGTGAAACGTCCCGCCCCAAACTGTGTGTGTCTTGAAAATATAAAAATAAAAATGTGAATTTTCATAAAGATTTCATCATGTCGATTTTCTTTTTGCATTTCACCTACTAAATCCATAGAGATAATTACATTTGCAACATGAACTTAGGTATATTGACTAAATAGAAAACTGCATAGTAATAAAGATCATTTTTTAAAGGCACCATATCGTTTTTTTTTCAATAAAATCGAAACAAAAATTAACGATAAATAACGATAATTGCCTTAAAAAGAAATTCCCTTAAAAAAAAATAAACATTCGCGGTGATTTTGTCTTGCATTCGTTTATACAATTATTATATACGAATGACCCGGGCAACTCCCGGGTTTTACCCGATTAAATGCTTTTATTCAAATACTATTCGTTACAATTATAAATTGGCGCCGTGGATGTCATTCTTGTATAATATATAAATGAGTTTTAAAAATTGTAAAAAAAAATGCATCGGCCGGGAATCGAACCCGGGCCGCCCGTGTGGCAGGCGAGCATTCTACCACTGAACCACCGATGGTTATGAAAAATCCCATCCGTGAGCTTCAGACAAACAAACAGACAAACAGAATAAGGCAAATATATAAGTAGATTTACTCTTCATTGTTGGCTTTTTATCTTACATTCATTCTTCATTTTTGGCTTTTTATATTATATTTACTCTTCATTGTTGGCTTTTTATCTTACATTTATTCTTCATTGTTGGCTTTTTATATTATATTTACTCTTCATTGTTGGCTTTTTATCTTACATTTATTCTTCATTGTTGGCTTTTTATATTACATTTACTCTTTATTGTTGGCTTTTTATCTTACATTCATTCTTCATTGTTGGCTTTTTATATCATATTTACTCTTCATTGTTGGCTTTTTATCTTACATTCATTCTTCATTGTTGGCTTTTTATATTATACTAATGATGATGCGCGCGCATCCGTGACAGAACCGGCCGGCCCATGACAGTCGTGACTATATATGTTGATATTCCAAATTGTACCTTATCAGTAGATTTGGTCTTATTATCTTCTAATCTATAATCCAAATTATTTGGATAATGATAATGATCATAATGATGATGCGCACGCATCCGTGACATGAGGAATTGAGGAATTGATTGAGGAGGAAAGACGGTCGTGACTATATATGTTGATAATAATAATAATAATAATATAATAATTATTATTATTATTATTATCATTAGATAATGATAATGATCATAATGATGATGCACGCGCATCCGTGACATGAGGAATTGATTGAGGAGGAAAGACGGTCGTGACTATATATGTTGATAATAATAATAATATAATAATAATAATTATTATTATTATCATTAGATAATGATAATGATCATAATGATTATGCGCGCGCATCCGTGACATGAGGAATTAAGGAATTGATTGAGGAGGAAAGACGGTCGTGACTATATATGTTGATAATAATAATAATAATAATATAATAATAATTATTATTATTATCATTAGATAATGAGAATGATCATAATGATGATACGCGCATCCGTGACATGAGGAATTGAGGAATTGATTGAGGAGGAAAGACGGTCGTGACTATATATGTTGATAATAATAATAATAATATAATAATAATAATTATTATTATTATCATTAGATAATGATAATGATCATAATGATGATGCGCGCGCATCCGTGCATGAGGAATTGAGGAATTGATTGAGGAGGAAAGACGGTCGTGACTATATATGTTGATAATAATAATACAGTCGAACTTGGATAATTCGAACCCCAAGGGACCATAAAAAAAATTCGAATTATCCAAAAATTCGAATTAAAGATGTTAAATTATTTATATAGGAAATTCTAGGGACCAAGATAAATATTCGAATTAAAGAGGTTTTCGAATTAAAGAAGTTCGAATTATCCAAGTTCTACTGTAATAATAATAATATAATAATAATTATTATTATTATTATTAGATAATGATAATGATCATAATGATGATACGCGCGCATCCGTGACATGAGGAATTGAGGAATTGATTGAGGAGGAAAGACGGTCGTGACTATATATGTTGATAATAATAATAATAATAATAATATAATAATAATAATAATTATTATTATTAGATAATGATAATGATCATAATTTGATGCGCGCGCATCCGTGACATGAGGAATTGAGGAATTGAATGAGGAGGAAAGACGGTCGTGACTATATATGTTGATAATAATAATAATAATAATATAATAATAATTATTATTATTATTATCATTAGATAATGATAATGATCATAATGATGATGCGCGCATCCGTGACATGAGGAATTGAGGAATTGATTGAGGAGGAAAGACGGTCGTGACTATATATGTTGATATTAATAATAATATAATAATTATTATTATTATCATTAGATAATGATAATGATCATAATGATGATGCGCACGCGCATCCGTGACATGAGGAATTGAGGACAGCGATGAGGAAAGACGGTCGTGACTATATATAGGGATAATAATAATAATAATATAATAATAATAATTATTATTATTATCATTAGTCGGCGTGGATGTCACTCTTGTGAAACGTCCCGCTCCAAACTTTGTGTCTGAGAAGCGATATTTTTATAGAAAGATGATCTGGCTTTTGTTTTCTGCTCGAATGAATGTTTTACTGTTAGAATTTTGTTCCTGCGTACAAAATAATGAGCTGGTTTCACCCGTGGTCTCTGCTTTTTGGAATTTTTCCCGATATAATTTTGTATCTGATAATCTTACATGATACAGCAATATCGTCATCATCATTTTCTGACTAATAATATATAGTTTTAATAATTGATTTATATATTTTTTAAAATAGCCTATCGTCTTCCCCGTATTTTTTACCTATGTATGGAAATTTTGGTTTGAATTAGTGAACTACTGCTAATTTGTATATCGGACATACAAACCAACAAACAAACATACATTTTTATATATATAGAGATAATATAAATGAGTTTTAAAAATTGTTTTAAAAAAATGCATCGGCCGGGAATCGAACCCTGGCCGCCCGCGTGGCAGGCGAGCATTCTACCACTGAACCACCGATGCTTTGAGAAAATGGCCATATTTAGGTATTCATTCCATTCCGGATTAGTCCGCGTAAAAAAAGTTCTTCAAATGAAAAAAAGAAATAGCCAAAAATACTAATCAAAATGCAGCCGAAAATTTTCCTCAGGTTTATAAAAAGCGACATGCAAAATTTGGTACCAATTGGTTCAGTAGTTTTTGAGTTTATCGCGAAACAGACAGACAGACAGAAATTGACTTTTATATATATAGAGAGATAGAGAGATAGAGATAGAAGATATAATATAAATGAGTTTTAAAAATTGTTTTAAAAAAATGCATCGGCCGGGAATCGAACCCTGGCCGCCCGCGTGGCAGGCGAGCATTCTACCACTGAACCACCGATGCTTTAAAAAAATGGCCATATTTAGGTATTCATTCCATTCCGGATTAGTCCGCGTAAAAAAAAGTTCTTCAAATGAAAAAAAAGAAATAGCCAAAAATACTAATCAAAATGCAGCCGAAAATTTTCCTCAGGTTTATAAAAAGCGACATGCAAAATTTGGTACCAATTGGTTCAGTAGTTTTTTAGTTTAGTGCGAAACAGACAGACAGACAGAAATTGACTTTTATATATATGGAGAAAAAGGAAAGGATAAAGGACTAAAGGAAAGGAAAAGGATAAAGGATAAGGATAACACATTTATAGTTGTTAAAAGAGAGTAGTAATATTAAATGTTGATAACATTTATTTATGGCTTTTACTTAAAAGTTATATTGAAATTGGAAGAACCAACAAACATTAAATATCAATTAGAATCTATTTTCTATTAAGTTATTTACATATAAAAGTTATAAATATACATCTCAATGGTTCTAGCACCATAGTACATTAGTTATCATGTAAGAATTCTTCTAAATTCCAGACATCCATTTGATAAAAGATCTTAAGCAAAACGAGTGTTTTGGTTATTTCGAAATTACTTCTGGCGACATTGATGAACTTGGAAATAGACTTTACCCTTTTAATGCCTTCATGATAACGTTCTTCGGTCATATCTGAGTAAATTGGGAAATGTTCTTTGTACCAGGGCAAGTTCGATTCTAGAAATTGTCGAAGCCCCGTAGAATCATTTCTGAGGTATCCCGTCACTTTGTTAGGATTAGTTTCTGTCAAGAACCTATATAAGGTAATACTACTTTTTCCCAGAATATGACTTTGCATCATTTTTATCTGACTCTGACAATTTTCCCAAAAATTAGACAAGGCTTTTGTCAAATGAATATTTTTTGGGATGGCCAATGTTGGTTGAAGAAGAATCAAATGCTTTATCATTAGCTGCATAATTGGCTCATAAGAAAGGAAATCAGATCTGAGATTTATTATTGTTAAAAAGATGTTCAAATCAAATTTGTCAGAATACCTTAAGAGTAGTTTAAAATCGCTACAATCATTATTATATGGATTTGAAATTTTCATTGCGGCATTACTCAAAAATGTTTCTCCTGATTCAGTTATAATATTCACATCAGCTCCAGCTTCAACAAGGGCTTGTATGATGGTTGAATTCCTTCTATCGATTGCTATACCCAATGAAGTATCTCCCAGAATTTTTTTTCTTTCAATTTTTGCGCCTGATCGTATTAACAATTTTGTCACTATATCCCTTCTATTAGCTGTACATGCATAGTTTAAAGGCGTCATAGAATATAAATATTCTCTATTTAGATCTGTTCCAATCTTAATTAAGAATGCTAATACTTTTATGTTTTCCATAATGCAGGCATTAAATAAAAGCTTATCATTTTTGTGAATATTATCTCCAGACTCAATTAATATTTTAAAATTTTCAAAGCCAGCCTTCAATGAAAAGTGAACAGCTCTATTTCCATATTTATTTGTTTCATAGATATTCATCCCCTTTCTGATTAATTCCTTCATAAAACGTGTATTATCGCAGGCGGAAGCAAACATCAATGGTGTAATGTGATTAGAATCCTTCACAGTACAATCAGCTCCTGATTCAATCAAGTCGAGGAATATTTCAAAGTTCTTGTATATAATAGCGTTGTGCAGCGGTGTTGTTCCATGACGATTTCTAGCATTAATATCTGCACCATTGTCAATTAAAAATCTGTAAATTTCCATATGTCCCATCTGGACAGCTAGATGTAACGGGGTGTCGAGATTAGAAAGGTAACTTTGATACAAATTCGAGTTTTTTAGCTGATATATATCTTCAAAGGTTTTTCTTAATTCGCTAGATTTTTCGATATCATTACTTCCATACTTCGCATTTATATCTGTTCCATCTTCTATTATTTTTTTCAAATCTTCTAAATTTCTATCAATTATAGCTAGATATAACTTTATATGTGTTTCCATTTATGTTATCAGAAATCTTTTAAATAATAAGAAAATTGGTTCTATTCAATTTAGTAATTATTATTTGATATATGTTAATCTGATGGTAATATTTTTCAAACTAATCTTTCTTGATATAAACCAGAGAGATTTCTGGAGCATACCAAAATATATAAACACATATTCTATGTTTATAATTATTTTACCTTATAATCTGTTTTTTTTTTAATTTGAAAATATAAAAAGACAAATACCATTTTTAAAATTTAAAGATTTTCTGATTTCATAAATGGAAATACATACAAAGTTATACAAAAAAAATCCATCTATATACAAAGTTATATCGCTATATATAGTCACGAGCGTCTTTCCTAATCATCTAGGGCGTCATCGGCCGCCTCTGTCACGGATGGCCGGCGCCCTCCTATTGGACGGCTACGATCACGTGTCATCGTTGGCGCGACGGTGACCTTGAGTGACGTAATGCCCCCCCCCCCCCCCCCCCCCCCTGCCGGCGGCGCGCGCCCGTTGGCTGCCGGCGAGCACGTGACCTCCCTGTGCGCGCGCATGGCGGTATTCTATATACAGTTACGAGCGTCTTACCTACGGAAGCCAACAGTACATAGGCAGATAAAGCACATAGGCTATAGTTATTAACTAATATATGCATTTATTTAAGGCGCCAATTTATAATTGTAACAAATAGTATTTGAATAAAAACATTCAATCGGGTAAAACACTGGCGTTGCCCGGGTCATTCGGCTAGTCTAGCTATAATGGCCATGGCATGTACTGGCCGACATTACACGTGTACATCCCGAAATAAACCCTACCTGCATCCACTGTTCAGAAGAGCCACAGACAGTCGATCATCTTCTCTTCAGCTGCCCAGCATTCCTAAGACATAGGATGTAAACAGCTATCCTGCTTGGACTGACCCACCTCAATCCTACATCTATGACCAGACTTCCACACTCAACCTCAGCATGGAAATTTCTGGTCAACTGGTTCAACTCAGCAATCAAAACAGGACGCAAGTAAAAGCGCTCAACACTAGTCCATACTGAAGAGAAAAAGGTCGCCTCTCCCGTCAAAATAGACGTCAAAACTAGACGCCATCTATTGACCGTCACCGCAAACTAGCGGCCTTGGATCGGTGACAAAGCCACAACTCCAGCTTTGACAAACTGAAAAGCGTCCACCTAGAGACCATGGTTTCGGGCTAATGGCTCTCGTCAACATAGGGCGGACTTTATTCCATGAGATCCACACGGGATCTAATGGAATCTTGACAATCTGTCAAAGAGGTGTTTAGCTGGCAAAGTGGCTGGGCCAAATCTATGGCTAAAATATAGATGGAAATTTTGTCGGGAGGATATTGATCTAAAGAGACAAAGGTCGCCTCTCCCGTCAAAATAAACGTTAATGGCTTTCGTCAGCCTAGGGCGGACATTAGCCCGAAACCATGGTCTCTAGGTGGACGCTTTTCAGGTTGCCAAAGCTGGTGTTGTGGCTTTGTCACCGATCCGAGGCCGCTAGTTTGAGGCGACGGTCAATAGATGGCGTCTAGTTTTGACGTTTATTTTAACGGGAGAGGCGACTTTTGTCTCTTTAGATCAATATCTTCCTGGCAAAATATCCATCTATAGTCCATACTAGTGAGCTGGACTCCCCGGGTAGTTGGTGTTCTGTGCTCCCTGGGTTATAAATATCTCTCTTGATCAAAATTTAGATTTGAAAAAAATAATAGAAAATGGAACAGATAATAAATGAGACGTATGGAAGTAATGAAATCGAAAAATGTGGCGAATTAAGAAAATTTGAAGAGCAGCTAAAAACTCGAAATTTTTATCAAAGTTATCTTTCTAATCTCGACACCCCGTTACACCTCGCCGCGCAGATGGATATCCATATGGAAATTTACAGATTTTTAATTGACAATGGTGCAAACATTAATGCTATCATTATTTGAATTAATGTGTGTTTGTGTTTAAAAATACTAAATAAACGTTTAGTTGATTTCTGTTCCACTAGATGGCGCTCTGCCATCTTAAAAAGTTCATGTGCTCGTGGTCACGGGATAAGCCTTTTCTTAATTTTAATACCAACACCTGACTTTTTATTATTTTTTCACACATATAAATGTCCGTTACAAAATGTAAATTTATGTAATACAAATAATATTTTAAAAATAGATTATAATAATTAATATATTTATATAAAAAAGCTTCTGTTTGAATGCACTAAAAAAAATAAAATATATTCTGTCATAGAGAAATTATCTGAGTGAATATAAAAGCGGTGGGGGTCGATCATATTTAGAGAAGAGGTAAAAATATAGCAAACACTTATAAAAATCAGTGATTCGAGATTAAATGACATTAGGCTCGAAATTCATTATGATCGCCCCCCGCCGCTTTTATTTTCACTCAGATACATCTAATTGATTTTTCCTTTTTAGTGCATTTAATTAATAATTAATCCAGGTACCTTAGGTTTCAAAATATCTTTCATGTTTTCAGTCAAACTTAAATCTTTTTGGTTTTATTTACAAATAACAGTGGAAGACGAATATAAGGATAGTGTCAAGCAGATTTACTTCTGGGGATATTTTACATTTATGCCAAGTTGAGATTTATAATTCATAGGCTGTCTTAACATCATTGTTATTCTTTAGTTGAGATTTATAATTCATAGGAGAGTGGCTGTCTTAACATCATTGTTATTCTTTAGTTGAGATTTATAATTAATAGGAGAGTGGCTGTCTTAACATCATTGTTATTCTTTAGTTGAGATTTATTATTCATAGGAGAGTGGCTGTCTTAACATCATTGTTATTCTTTAGTTGAGATTTATAATTAATAAATATAATTAATCAACTAAAGAATAACAATGATGTTAAACGGTCACTCTACTATGAATTATAAATCTCAAATAAAGAATAACAATGATGTTAAGACGGTTACTCTTCTATTAATTATAAATCTTAATCAAAGAATAACAATGATGTTACGACGTCCACTCTCCTATTAATTATAAATCTTAATCAAAGAATAACAATGATGTTACGACGTCCACTCTCCTATTAATTATAAATCTTAATCAAATAATAACAATGATGTTACGACGTCCACTCTCCTATTAATTATAAATCTTAATCAAATAATAACAATGATGTTACGACGTCCACTCTCCTATTAATTATAAATCATTGTTATTCTTTAGTCGAGATTTGTAATTCATAGGAGAGTGGCCGTTTAACATCATTGTTACCAGAAAGCTGAGCAGATGAAAAGGAGATGATTCACTGTTTGGTCTTCATTTTTGCAGTTGGGGTAGCTCGATCCTCTTTCATAATTTCCAGGAGTATACTTGTGTGCTGCCATGGCCAATTAGGATGGAGTTAGAGTATACTAAAATTAATACTTCTCTGTGGAATAAAGGAGATACACTTCGGGACGTCGGCCAGACAACGGCTCGGGTGACAGCAAACAAACCAGCCCCAGCGGCGCCAGCCGGCAACAAAAGAAGAGAGCACAGCCTGTTCTGCTGACCAGTTGGGTGTTTCCTCTGTTCTCTTAACATGTTTTAAATAAAGTTATTTTGAAGGAGATTTTTACCCTCTCCTTTCTGATATTTAGTAATCTGATTTAAATCCTTGCAACAGCCCACAAAAGAATCATCATTGCGAATTCTTCTACCGAATTTCGCATCAGTGTTTTGTGAAACGTTTACCAGACATTTCTTCACAACTTCTATGTGGTCTGAGATTATATCAAAAATCGATCACAAAATTTGAAAGGAAGCGTGAAAATTAGTTCATTCCACATTTTATAGATTTCTGGCCACACCAAAGAAACAGTTTCTTTCAAAATAATCTTTGCAATTTCTTTTCTCTAATCAATTCCATGTCACACGAGGGTAACCTAGAAGTCTGGAATCTTGTAAACTTGAATTGTTAGCAGTACTGAAATAGACTATAAAATACTTCTACATGGGGTTTAGATGTATATTAAGATCTAGATCATTATCCCGTTCTATGAACGGGTCTAGAACGATAGTCATTTATAACCTCCCTTGTTGATATTTTACCTATTTACATATGTATATATTATAGAAAAGGGCGTACCTGGATCTGTAAAGAAAAAAAATATTTTTTTTTGTCAAAATATTTCGAGAGATTGCTCCCTTTTTATCAATTTATTGTAATATGTATATAAATTGTGAACTTTATATATAGGTATTTTCAAATAAAAAGGCATTGTTGGCGCGGTAAGGGTTGGCTTTGGGCGATCATTTCATTGGCGCAATAAGGTGGGGACTTTATAGCATTTAATGGCTGCTAGAGCAACTTTGGGCGATCATTTCATTGGTGTAATAAGGTGGGGACTTTATAACATTTAATGGCTGCTAGAGCAACTTTGGGCGATCATTTCATTGGTGTAATAAGGTGGGGACTTTATAACATTTAATGGCTGCTAGAGCAACTTTGGGCGATCATTTCATTGGTGTAATAAGGTGGGGCTTTATAACATTTAATGGCTGCCAGAGCAACTTTGGGCGATCATTTCATTGGTGTAATAAGGTGGGGGCTTTATAACATTTAATGGCTGCCAGAGCAACTTTGGGCCATCATTTCATTGACCTAATAAGGTGGGGACTTTATAGCATTTAATGGGTGCCAGATCAACTTTGGGCGATATTTTCTTTGAAGTAATAAGGTGGGGGCTTTATAGCATTTAATGGCTGCCAGAGCAACTTTGGGCCATCATTTCATTGACGTAATAAGGTGGGGCTTTGCGCCCGCCCCGCCGCCTCCTTCCTAATTCCCGAGGGAGTTTACTGGGGGGAAGGAGAGGAGGGGGTGGTGCCGTGTGGAGGGGAAATCATGCTAGCTAGGGGGCAGTCGTACTAATCATCTGAGGTGGAAGATGTGGGCAACGGGGACACGGGTTAGTAACGAGGGAAGGGACAACGAAGGTGGACTCAATGGGAGCGACAACGGAGGTGGACACAAGAGGCGGGACAAGGGGACAAAGTTGGTAGACAGAGAGAACAACTGGAGGACATGAAGGACAAATGGGGGGGACAAACCATCGCCGTGATGTGGACATTCAGGGGGAACAGTCAGGCGAGAGCTAATAGAGGATATAGGTGATCCACAGCAATATATTCTTCCTCCCTATAACAGTTAAAACTGCTTTAGATCTCTCTATCTGTGTGAACTATGCACTTGATTGATCGATAAGATGTCAATAAAGTTGTTAATTGTCCCTATTTTTTTATTTTATTTCAACACACAAAACGCCATATCCCGGCTAGGGATAATTGCGTTGATTTACTTTTTTTATATCTATCTACTATCTTTCTCTCTTATAATAATTCAGGTTTAGTTCTAATAACTACTTATTATATATATTTGTTCTCAAATACCAGAAACTAACACTTTCTGTAGCGTGCATCATATAACCTGTACTACACTTCTCTATCCTACATGATCTCTATGTAGTTAACAACATTTCTACCTTATATACACACACACACACACACACACACAAAAGCCTTTATTAAGACACACAGGTCTTACAGAGGATTCTCCTTGGGGTTACAAAACGGAGAAACCTATGAAAGTGGGAAATAAAAAAATAGAGAAAGATTATATACATTTGGTAAATATATACAGATTATAAGAAAGAATAAAAAAATAAGAAGAATAAAAAAATAAAAAATAAAGTTTTGGAAATATGGATGGGAGAAGTGGAGAGCGAAAAGAGGAAAGAAAACAGGTATTTACATATGGAACAAGACAATTTAAGCTCTTCTGCTCACACAGCACAGGTGGGCCATGTATTTTTTAAGAAATCTTTAAGAGATTTCCCAGGAAAATCCGCGTGTTCAGGGTTGTAAGGTAAACACCGTTTTATCAGTGTGGGGGTTAACTTATCGTATCTGCCTAAACAAATAATTGGATGTTGGTTCTGTCTTTCTCATCAAACATAAATTTTTGGTATGTTTGAATGTTCGGTTAAGTCTTTCTTTTTTACAGCATTTTTATGGAAGTTATATAGATTTAGAGCTACTGAACTATTGTCTATAAAGTTGGATAATAAAGAATATAATGTGAAGTGTGTATGGCCTATCTTAGAGAAGAGTATTTTTCTTTCCGTGTCAAGAGGCATGCATTCAAATATATAATGTTCTAATTCATTTTCGGTTCTATTTTTGCATAGTTGGCAATACAAGTCTTCTGTCCTTAGATATTTTATATGGTCTTCTCGATATAAAACAAATAGAATTCTCAATTGCGCAATGAGGCGTTTAGCCGGCAGTGGGAGTTCACTTAGTAGATAGTTCTCTGCTGCGAATGTTTTATGTAAATATTTGTAGTGTGTGTGTAGCTTTGAATTGGTTATTCTTGATTGATCGGTTTGGATAGACTGTTCTATAGTGATTCTGATAATTTGAGGTATTGCTTTCTGTAGAATATTGGGGTCTGAACAATTCTTTAACCACATGAATCCAGTTGAGTTAAGGATATTCATTAAATTTTCTGTAAAGCCTATAAAGGTATTCGTCAGAGTGGACGTTTCCCATAATTGGGCTAGACAGATTGCGGGCAATCTGGATTTTTCCATTTTTAATATTCTTAACCAGAACTTTAGAATTAGTTTGGTTGCTGTGACTCCTAGTGAGAAGCGTCCGGTTTCCATGCGTAGTATGTAGCCTGGTGTGTTACTCGGCAAGTTCAATAGTCGTCGGAGATAGTTATTCTGAATTTGGTCCAAGATTTTGTACTTTTCGTTTGCCCAAATTGGAGCAGAATACAGCAGAGTTGACAGGATAATCGAGTCTAATAGTTTCATTGATGAACCAAATGAATTCAACCTGGATTTCTCCATAATTTTCCATACTTCGCCGGTAGCTGCAAGCGCTTTGCCTTTAAAGTATGAAGCCACTTGACTAAACGAGATTGTTGTTGTGAGGGGATAGCCAAGATAGAGATATTTCGATGTCACTGTCAACAGTTGGTCTCCCCAGAACCATTTGTCCCATTTTGCAGGGCGGCCACCATTTCGGAAAACCATTATCTTGGATTTTGATTCGTTCAGGGTTAGATGATTTGTTTCGAAGTATTTTTTCAACATGTTGATTTTTATTTGTAGATTGATTTTTGATTCTCCTATGAGAATTATGTCGTCGGCATACATCAAAAGGTGGACCGTTCCAAAATTAGGGAGGTATATGCCTGGTAGAGTAGAGTCATTAAAAATGTTGATTAAATCAGTTACAAAGAGTATAAATAGATAGGGTGATAAGGGTTCTCCTTGTAACACTCCCGATCGGATTTTGATGGGTTCAGTAAATAGTCCATTCCATCTCACCGTCGTTGTCATTTGTTCGAAGTAGTTCCTAATAAGGTTAACAAAGCGGAAATCCAGACCTAATTCACCCAATTTTGACCACAGAAGTGAGTGGGGAACAGTGTCAAAAGCCTTTTTTAGGTCCACAAAAAAAGCATAGAGTTTTCTTCTTTTACGTCTGAGAGTCAGCTGTATCAAGGACAACAGTGTGAATATGTGATCTTGACAGGAGTAGCCTTTTCTGAATCCGGCCTGGTTTTCTGGAATAATTGATCTACCTTCAATCCAGTTGCGTAATCGCGATTTTAGTATTGATGTGAAAAGTTTTGACAGATTACTAATAAGGGCAATTCCGCGGTAGTTTGATGGATTATCCCGGTCACCGCTTTTAAAAATAGGATGGATGATAGATTTAGACCATATTAAGGGATATGAACCAGAATTAATGATTCTGTTGAATATATTTTTCAGAGTAACAAGGTGTTCGAAAGGTAGGGTCTTTAATGCTTCATTCGGAATTTCGTCAGCGCCACAAGCTTTTTCATTTGCCAGACTGGAGATTTCTCTAGTTATTTCTGTTATGGAGATTCCACAGTAGAGTTCAGGATCAATTCGTGAGAGAGTAGATAGGTCGCTTCCTATCGTCGTTTCAGCAGAGAGCAGTTTGTTGTAAAAGCATTGCCACTCTAAAATTGTTATATTTCCTTGTATATAGCTTTTGTCTTTCAAGGTAGCTATAGTTTTCCAAAAGTTTGCGGAGTCACGGGCATTTTTAAGAAGTTCTTGTTTTTCCTGAAGATATTTTTTCTTGTTGAAGTTTATTAAGGTCGTGTACCTTTTCCTATTTGAGACATAAATATTGCGGTCTACGTCAGTGTTCGTTTCCTTAAAGGTTGTGAGGCTTGCCTTAGCAGATTTTTTGGCTAAATAGCATTCCCTGCTATACCAGGGTTTCGATTTTGGGCGGCCAGGTCTGACCTTAATGCGCATATCTGCAGCAAGCATTGCGTTTAGTATTTGTTTAGAAAATGTATTAACTAGGCTGTCAAGATTCTGGTCTGTAGAGACTTGATTGTTGTCAAGATTCTGCGAAAAGAGGGATGTGTTATCAGGTGCCCATCTGTATCTTTCAAAGCAGGGATAGACGGTTTCTTTCGTTCGTTTGAGATTAGATAAGTTAGACATGTTTATTGTTAGTGGAAGGTGGTCCGAGTATGGGTTATTATCTACTTTGAGGTCAACAACGTGCTCCAGCAGGGAATATGAGACAATAAAATAATCGACAACAGATGAGCCACGACTTGAGATAAATGTGCAGTTTCCAGTTTTGTCACTTATAGTTCTGCCATTAATTATTGTCAGTAGATTATTATCTAGGAAGTTTATGAGTTGTTCCCAATGTTTGGAAAGCACTGGGTCTCTAGATTTGCGTTCAGGTGAAAGAAGTAAGGGACGTTCTAGTGGGTTGTGTAAGTATCCATAGGTGCCGGTACGGATGTTTATGTCACCCGCTAGAACTATTTCATAGCCGTTAGCCAACCTATCTTCGACATGTTTGGATAAAGTAATGAAGTTTGACAGTTGAGATTCGTTTGGAGAAATATATGTAAATATATAACAAATTTGTATGTTGAAACAACGCTTGAAAGGTATAGATATCCAATTATGCTCTACAACGACTTTCTCCAACATAGTTTTTAGTTTATTTTTAATTCCTACTATTATTCCACCCGAGCATCTTCCCAGTTTGGAGCTTCTAGTTGCCAGTGATTCGAATAAGTGGAATCCTCTGGGGCCGTTTTTTAAGTGATGGTCACACCAGGTTTCGGTCAAAGCAAATATTTCGTATCTCTCTAAGTGACTATAAAGAAGAGGAAAAACTGAATTGAGTCTATACAGCCCGTTAACGTTCCAGCAGGTCAGTGAAAAGGTATCGTTGGGTTGACTATTTACAAGTGATTGTTTCCTAACTGCTTGCTACAATGAATGTCCATTGGCATCTACAATTTGTCCATCACAGACCTTATATGCTATGTCATTAATTATTAATTTGTTGTCCCTTAGCTTAGCTAGAGTGCCTCTTTCGGCGAGTTCTCTTCTTTTGACATTCAAAACGCGCCGTTGTTCTCTCGTCTTCATGCTATAGTCTTTCGATAGTGATATCTTAGTTCCTCTTAAATTGAAAGCAGCTTTAAATAGAGTTGATCTATCGTTTTGTTCTGGGACTTCAATCAGGATCGGTGCACCGGGTTTTCTGGATAATCGGTGGCATCGCGTGATGTTTATCTTCTCCGTTGTTTGCATATTTTCTTCGATAACCTTCCGTATCCGTTCTCGGCAGTCCTCGTTATTATCTTGTTCTATTCCATAAAAAATGAGGTTCCTTTCTCTGCTCTTTGCATCCAAGTATTCAAGCTGGTCTTCTAAGTCTTTTATTTTTTTGGAGTTTTGAGAGAGTGCTACCTTTGTAACGGCAGAAGATTCCTCTAGTTGTTGCAGTCTTTGGTTTATAGTTTCTACTCTATCGTCGATTGCCGAAAGACGGGATTCCAGCCTCTCACCCCAGCTATCCAGCCTTTTGGTGAGTGCATTTATCAGATCTTTGATCTCTTTATCCCTATCTAAGCTTGTTTCCAACGTCGTTTGTTTGGACATCTTGGGGCCTGGGTTTTGTTCAATGCCAGCTAATATTAAGAGCATTAAAACTACACATATAAGGTGAAAGTTTCGGAAATATTTTGAGAGTGAAAGATTCACACGTGATAAGCAAATCTCTTTGCCGCCGTGTGTATCCGGCTTGAAAGTATGTAAATTTGGCTCAGAATTCTTGTCTAATAGACATAAAATTATGGTGGTAAGATATATTGGATATGTAGGTTTCATTTCAGATAGATTGAATTTGCACTTTAGTAAAAATAGAGAAAATATTTTAGTCAGACAGTTCACTTACCGAGAGCGACGTTGCGTGCTGCCTATTCGTGCCGCCTCCTAGCCTACTTCCTTCTACCTTATATAAATACCGCGCTATAACAGCAAACTTAATTCTTGTAATAAACATGTGGTTATAGGATTTACATAATTCTGGAAATTATTTGATTCATAGAGAAATATATATATTCGGCGTAAAACTTTGTACTTTTTGCATAAAACACAATAAGAGACTGCTATAATTAATGTAAAAAAAAATGAATATATCTTAAAATAATAAATTTTGATTATTAATATTTAATAAACATATATCTCATTATTAAGCTGCAAATATATAGAATAGTAGCCTTTTTATTCTTTTTTTTTTGTGAGAATCAATATAATACTATAAATAATAATATAGATATCTAATTAATTTTTTTTTACATTACAATAATTTGCCAAACATCTATAGTGTTTCAAGTAAATGCATGTTATTTCTGCCGTTACGAATTTAAAACAGTTATTCAAAAAAAAATCTTTAATCATACTTGAAATCTACCTAATTTATGAAAATTCGAAACTATTATAGACGTGTATGATTCATTTAAAAATAAAACAATTTCTACTGCCCTTACTGCAATGGAAATATTAATCATACGCTTCTATAATAGTTTCGAATTTTCATAACAGATGGCGTGTTATGGACCATAATACCTAATTTATATTTGATGTTTATATACAGTTAAACCTGTCTATAGCGCCCTCTCTAAAAAGCACCTTCCTCTCTATAGCGCCCGATTTTAAATAAGTAGTACGATGCGATTTACATTAAAAGTGACCTGTCTATAGCACCCCCTCTCTATTGCACCCTATTTTGGTGAGTCCCAAGGGGGGGCGCTATAGACAGGTTTAACAGTATATAAATTAAATATTAAATACCCCTATATACCCATTCAAAAATTTCACACAATTATATCGTCAATGATAACTAGTATTTTTGGAAAGAATATACAAGTATAGTATAAGAACATACAAGTGTAAGAATACACGTGTATGTAACAATTCAGATTTAGAAAACATCTAGGTTCTTATTAAAGTATATCATAGATAAATAGCGACTCCTCTCTAAGAATTTGTTTGTTTTCATAATTGAAATAGAATATATTATTCAGGGTAGAATTGAAAAGAAACTCTCATTGCAGTTTAATATCAATTTAAATCTCAAACTTCCCTCAGAGATGTTTACTTTGTTAATATCAATCCACGAGACTCTCGTGTGGTTCTCTTCAGCTGAACATGGGATAAACAACACGTGTTTATAGTGAATCCAAATCTATATAAATGTTTCCACACAGTTCATCTCTTTAAAACACAAAACTAATTGAGAGTGTTATCTTAACATAAACAAAATAGTATTTTAAAATTGTCTATTAGGTCAAAAGTAAAGCTTTTATTTATTTACAAGGATTCTTTAGAAAGATTTATAAATTATTTTGACGAATATTATAAAAGAAAAGTAAATTCTATGGAAGAGCTCTAAATTATTTTGCTCTTGATATGTTGATACATTTGAATATGTTCTTCCGTGAACTTGCAGCTTTCAAATCTTGAAAATTTGTTCAAAATGACCATAGTTATTGTTACCTTCGTCAAACCAGTGCTAGTTATTCTATAATCCTAAACTATATTTAACTATAAAGTGTAGTAAATCCACTTACCTATTACGTCTCTTCTTCTTGCCGCAGCAGCTCCCCATGGTGCTCGCTTGATTGCTTTGGTCAAAAAAGATCTCTTAGATCACAAGATCGCCCGGTTCACAAGATCACTCAGATCACACAAGATCGGTTCAGAGATAACACATGATTGCTTCAGAGATCACACAAGAGAGATCGCTTCAGATATCACACAAGATCACCTTCAAAAATCTTTCAGATCACACAAGATCGCTTTCAAAGATCGTTCAGATCACACAAGATCATAGTGCGGCCCCCTGACCTGCAGGCTTGGATCTTCGGCGGGTCCGGCCTTGAGGACGACGCCCTTTCCATCCTGGTGTCGGCAAAGTTGCGAATTTATCGCTACTTTGTCCAGGTTGGGCTCGGAGAAGCGGTGGAGGACCCGCTCATCGCCTGGTCCAGGACCCTCCAGCGCCGAGGTCTCCTACCTTTGTCCCTCTTGTAAATTTGTTTCATTTATGTATATATTTTCTTCTCTTCCTCTCTCTCTCATGTGAGATGTAATATTGTCTAAGATGACAATAAATAATATTTAATTGTCAATTGTCACACAAGATAGATAGCTTCAAAATTCTCACAAGAGAGATCACACAAGAGATCGCTTCAGAGATCACACAAGATCACCTTCAAAAATCGTTCAGATCACACAAGATCTCCTTCAAAAATCGTTCAGATCACACAAGGGATCGCTTCAGAGATCAGACAAGATCGCTTCAGATATCACACAAGATCACCTTCAAAAATCGTTCAGATCACACAAGGGATCGCTTCAGAGATCAGACAAGATCGCTTCAGATATCACACAAGAGATCGCTTCAGAGATCACACAAGAGAGATCGCTTCAGAGATCACACAAGAGAGATCGCTTCAGAGATCGCACAGGAGAGATCGCACAAGAGAGATCGCTTCAGAGATCGCACAAGAGAGATCGCTTCAGAGATCACACAAGAGAGATCGCTTCAGAGATCGCACAAGAGAGATCGCTTCAGAGATCGCACAAGAGAGATCGCAAAAGAGAGATCGCTTCAGAGATCACACAAGAGATCGCTTCAGATATCACACAAGATCACCTTCAAAAATCGTTCAGATCACACAAGATCGCTTTCAAAGATCGTTCAGATCACACAAGATCTCCTTCAAAAATCGTTCAGATCACACAAGGGATCGCTCCAGAGATCAGATAAGATCGCTTCAGATATCACACAAGATCACCTTCAAAAATCGTTCAGATCACACAAGGGATCGCTTCAGAGATCACACAAGATCTCCTTCAAAGATCGCTCTGATCACACAAGAGATAGCTTCAGAGATCAGACAAGATCACTTCAGATATCACACAAGGTCACCTTCAAAAATCGTTCAGATCACACAAGATCGCTTTCAAAGATCGTTCAGATCACACAAGATCGCTTTCAAAGATCGTTCAGATCACACAAGATCTCCTTAAAAAATAGTTCAGATCACACAAGAGATCGCTTCAGAGATCACACAAGATCTCCTTCAAAGATGGGTCAGATCAAATATAATCGCTTCAAAGATCGCCTTGATAGCTTAGGTCGCTCGCCAGTTACTTGAGTTGCTCGCTAGATCGCTGCAGTTGTTAAAGTGAGAAAGTCTTTGTTGTGGCGGCCTCAATGGAAGTCCAGAGGGGTGGAATTATATAATAGAATTTGAGGACTTTTTTATATATAAATTAGAAATTGGGTTGGCCAAATATCACAGAGCAAGCTAAATAAACGTTTAGTTTATTTTTGCTCTACTAGATGGCGCTCTGCCATCTAAAAAGCACATGTGCTCGTGGTCAGGAGATGCCTTCTCTATTTTTAATATCAACACCTGACCGACTTATCTTTTATTTTTTTCATATAGATATATTTATATAATAAAAAAGGCATTGGATTGAAAAAAGAGATATATACATTTGCCAATATTTCGGTTGGCGTTCGGTTGAAATAATTTCAACTGTGATATTATAACACTATACGGCGCTGAGTTTGTGTATACAAAAACGTAATGCCTCGATAAAGGTTGGCGTTCGGGCAATCGGAATATTGGCAAAAATCTTTTATTCAATCCAATATATGTCTTTTTATTATCTAAAGATTCAATTATATGGATTGCTCCATATTCAGAACGATGAATATATTTATAGAAGAATTTGTGGGGGGAAAAGAAGGGGTATGTTGATAAGGGGGGGGGGGGGGGGGTGGGGGGGGGAATTAATTCTTATTTTTAATAAATATCATATTTAGTATATCGACCTTTGAAAATTATCCCGCATGTGTTTCTTTTGAACGACAAATCGAAATTTATTTTAAGGATAAATAACGATTATTTCTAACTTTAAGGATTAAGTATGAAAGGATGAATTGTGAAGAGCAATGATAAACGGAAAAAAAAGTGTCCAGGGATGGGAATCGAACCCACATTGTTCCGCTTACTTGGCAGATGCCATGTCCACTAAGCTGGACATTTTATTTTTCCGTTTATCATTATTCTTCACAATTCATACTTTATCCCTAAGGTTGGAAATAGTTGTTCTTTCTCCTTAAAATGAATTTCTATTTTTCGTTAAAAAAAAAAGCTCATGCTGGATAATTTTCAAAGGTCGTTCTACAATCATAAGCCGCATTATATTGTATTATAAAATCATATTTAGTGTTTGCGTTTGTGTGGGTAGCCGCATATATTATGTTACGATGTTTATCAGCCGTCGATGTTTGCGTACAAGGTTTCTAGGAAAACAATGTCGGTTCGTTGTGGATATAGCTTAGTACGGTATAATTTATTACAAGAGTTTTAAAGGAGTATTAATAATATTAATATACAGTAGATGGACTTACCTTTATTAAGACTCGAGTTGTTTTTGTGGGCATGAGGAACAAACCTCAATACATCTTTTACTAGATTGTCCTGTTTTCAAGACTATAGAATCGACAATAATATAATAGTAACAGATCCAAGTATTTTTATTTCCAGTAAAGAAATGTATATTAAATTCAATACATTTTGTAGACATATTTTAAATTATATATCAACAAATATCTATTAAGAAACTGATAATTTATATTATGCTGATTGTACATATTGCCAGACACTTCTTTCTTTTGTACACAGTTCTTTTTTCTCGTTTTTTTTTCTCTTTTTTCTTGTTAACATCATATGACTATTCTATTCACGACCTAAAATTATTGTATATATATGTATAGACAAATGTCATACATGTATGACAGCGCAAGTGTCCCTAGGGAGACATAGCGGTTTAAATCGATATAAATAGGCTTGCCTTTATTGTATGAGCAATAGTTACCCAGAAATTATTTGAAAGAGGGAAAATAAAAATCAGGTAAAAAGTTTCTTTTAATTTTGAATTTGCAAGCTTTCGTGTAAATATACTGTTCTTCAACAGGCTGATACTCTATGTACAATCTCTAAATAATATTTATAAAAAATAATTGAAAACTTTTGTTATTGATATGTCGCGGGCATGCATCAGACTGCTCACAGCTAAAGTAATAGATATTATACTGATTCACGCCAGCGACATGCCAATAACAAAAGATTTCAATTATTTTGTATAAAGATTATTTAGAGATTGTACATAGAGTATTAGACCGTTGAAGAGCAGTATATTTACTCGAAAGCTTGCAAATTCAAAATTAAAAGAAACTCTTTAACCTGATTTTTACTCTTCCAGACTTGCCTTTATTGTCCGCCAGAAGTAGGATCCTCCTCGGCACCGTCTTCCTTGTTAATCCACACGGTCACACAATCCCTAAGACAACTTATATTTAGAGAGAGAGAGAATAGATAAAAGACATATTTGAAATATTATATTTTGATAATCAGTTTTTCACATTAACTTGTATTACACAAGTCTACAAATTTTTTAAAGGTTTTTAATGTTTGAGCATTTAAAATTCTTTTTCCAATGTCGCTGATTCCTAATCTGCTCTTAGTTTTTTTGTATGTCATCAAAATCTATAGATAATGACCATAAAGTGTATTCCACCAAAATGATATTTTCATAAAAAAAAACGGCTAAATAATCATGATTGCTTTATAATTTTTACAATCATCGCATCTCAAAGTTCTTCTAAAACATACGCCATTAACTATTATTAGTTAACTATACATTAACTTGTGTTATAGTTAAAGTTAAAATATGAAAATTATAAACTATTTTAGACGCGTAAGATTCTTTTTGAAATTAAACAATTTCTACTGCCCTTACTGCAATGGAAAATTTAATGGGAGGGCCTGGTTCATCAGTGGTAAACCCTCCCAGCGGTTTCGCCAGTTAAATCTACCATACCGCTGTTATATTGCATTTTTCGATCTTCCTTTTATAGTGAAAAATGCAATATAACAGCGGTATGGTAGATTAAACTGGCGAAACCGCTGGGAGGGTTTACCACTGATGAGCCAGGCCCTCCCATTAAATTTTCGATTGCAGTAAGGGCAGTAGAAATTGTTTAATTTCAAAAAGAATCTTACGCGTCTAAAATAGTTTCTAATTTTAATAACAGATGGCGCGCTAGTCCATCGTAATATAAAGGTAAAATATATTTGTGAAACATATCGTGTCCCTCACAATACATACATACTTTATGTCTTAGTTTTATTAAGGTAAAATTAGGCTTAGAACTGATTGTATTTCTAGCTCTGTTCGTAGGACAGGCTAATTAATATTTTGAAAAAAATAAAGTTTCTTCATCATAGCGTGCGCGTTAAGTTTACCAACCTGGAAACAAAAACGGAAGAAAAATAAATTTTGAACGAGAGAAAAGATTGGATTACACAAATATAAATTCTACAAACTAACAGCTATACCTGTAATATATAGATTTTAGGCTCGAAATTTTTATTAATTTTTAATTTTATATTCACAAAAATGTATTTTAAGTTTTCAACGATACAATTTTTTTAATTAGATAAAAAAAAAATACAGATTAATTTATATTTAACGTTTTTTTTTTTTTTCATTTTATATTTTGTACTTTTACTTTTCGTTTATTCTTATTAGAAATTAATATATTCCACATATATAGAAACAAACAATGTCAGAACAAGATAAAATTTCTGAACTTCAGTTTGAACAAGAAATGGACGATGGTATTTCACTTGATTATGACGACGTCTCAGTTGGTGAAGTAACAAAAGAAGATGAAGCTGCATTACTTCAGGAAAACGTAGAAGAAGTAGAGAAAGTTGAAGATACTCCATTGTCAGCGTCTACAGAACCTCAAGTAGAAGCTACTTTTGACTCTTCTTCCGTCTACGTCGGCAATGTCGACTACAATATTGATAAGTTCGACCTTTACTTAGCTTTCTCAAACTCTGGCACAGTCAGAAAGATAACATTTCCAGGACAAACCTCTATTGGTCACAGAGCTTTCGCTTATATCCAATTCGATTCTGATGCGGATGCAAATAAGGCTGTGTCTGAAATGAATGGTCGAGTAATGAATGGACGCCAATTGCGTGTGAACATAAAGAGAAACAACATTCCAGGTCTGAGAACTAGAGGCCGAAAGATGTACCGTGGATTTGGCCGCAGTGGAGGATTTATTTCTCGGTACAACCCCTATTGAATCTTTTATTTAATCTGCAAATTAGAGAACGTATAATTTAATAAGCAAGTCTGAGGTCACCATATGCTCCAAAACTCAACCTCTGACCTACATGTATATATACTTTTTATTTAAAAAAAAAAAGTCTTAATTTTTTTTAAAATAAATTGTAACTGTATTTGTGCTTTTAAATAAATGTATTTGATATTATTCTAACTTATTATATGTTTTTGATTGTGATATTTTGGTTTATTTAGATTCCCTCCTGTACTATTATTTTCTCAGTTTGATGCTACAAGTTTGACTTAACGATCTGTTTGGTTAGAAGGTTCGTTGTCTACATTATTTCAGCAGTTGTTAGCAAGAATTTTCGTAATTCAATAAATCCTTTGTAACAATTTTAATCTGAAAATATCAGGCTCTTACAGAGGTAAGTTTTTTTTATATATATAATTTAAATCTATAGATTTTCGGGCATGAAAGCCCCTTCTACTGGGGAGTAAACACGATATACTTCATACCTGAAAGCTAGAGAGATTTGAAATAATTTTAGAATTTATAAAATTCAAATGATATCACTTTATAAATGTCTTTTAAAGAGAGATATATTTAAGGGCTAGAGTATAGAATAGAAAATATATTTTTAGGGGATCTATTTCTCTATTTTCTCCTAGGTTTATTCATGAAAATTCGAAACTATTATAGACTCATATAATTCTTTTAAAAATTAAACAATTTCTATTGACCTTACTGCAATGTAAAAATTGATGGGAGGTATTTTACATTGTAGCAAGGGCAGTAGAAATTGTTTAATTTTACACGTCTATAATAGTTTCGAATTTTCATAACAAATGGCGCGCGCTAATGTATTATAATAAATACTATTTGCTAAAGAATTATTCGTTTGGCAAACATTTATACAGAGAACCAGGGCGTTGCCGTATTCCATTCGGCTCTTTATACATATTTTAATATGGTACATGGTTCTATTATTTAAAACTAGCGGACGTACCCGGCTTCGCCCGGGTTTTACCCGAGTAAAGGTTTGTCTAACGAACATTTGTTAAAACAATTCTCTACAAACTTATAAAAAAATAATAGATATATTTTGATAATTTGAAACTCTCGATAAAGTGAACATTTTTTCCGGTCCCTTGTCTCAAATAAATTGCCGTGTCATCCTGAATTTTGTCTTTCCTAATTTTCTACATTACAAAATCATCGTATCATCATGATAATATTTAGAGCAGATTGTTGAATTATAACAGATAAATTAGAATATTTATCTTGATTATTTCTAGGCGAAAAGTTATTTCAAAAATTTTATTTGCTAGAAACCTTCCCAGTACTATACTAAATAACTTCCCAAAGTTTCATGGCGATCCAATGAGTGGTTTGGTCAGGCATAAAGGACAAACAAACAAACAAACAGACACACATACATTCATTTTTATATATATAGAAAAAGGAAAGGATAAAGGACTAAAGGAAAGGAAAAGGATAACACATTTATAGTTGTTAAAAGAGAGTAGTAATATTAAATGTTGATAACATTTATTTATGGCTTTTACTTAAAAGTTATATTGAAATTGGAAGAACCAACAAACATTAAATATCAATTAGAATCTATTTTGTAATAAGTTATTTACATATAAAAGGTATAAATATACATCTCAAAGGTTCTAGCACCATAGTACATTAGTTATCATGTAAGAATTCTTCTAAATTCCAGACATCCATTTGATAAAAGATCTTAAGCAAAACGAGTGTTTTGGTTATTTCGAAATTACTTCTGGCGACATTGATGAACTTGGAAATAGACTTTACCCTTTTAATGCCTTCATGATAACGTTCTTCGGTCATATCTGAGTAAATAGGGAAATGTTCTTTGTACCAGGGCAAGTTCGATTCTAGAAATTGTCGAAGCCCCGTAGAATCATTTCTGAGGTATCCCGTCACTTTGTTAGGATTAGTTTCTGTCAAGAACCTATATAAGGTAATACTACTTTTTCCCAGAATATGACTTTGCATCATTTTTATCTGACTCTGACAATTTTCCCAAAAATTAGACAAGGCTTTTGTCAAATGAATATTTTTTGGGATGGCCAATGTTGGTTGAAGAAGAATCAAATGCTTTATCATTAGCTGCATAATTGGCTCATAAGAAAGGAAATCAGATCTGAGATTTATTATTGTTAAAAAGATGTTCAAATCAAATTTGTCAGAATACCTTAAGAGTAGTTTAAAATCGCTACAATCATTATTATATGGATTTGAAATTTTCATTGCGGCATTACTCAAAAATGTTTTTCCTGATTCAGTTATAATATTCACATCAGCTCCAGCTTCAACAAGGGCTTGTATGATGGTTGAATTCCTTCTATCGATTGCTATACCCAATGAAGTATCTCCCAGAATATTTCTTTTTTCAATTTTTGCGCCTGATCGTATTAACAATTTTGTCACTATATCCCTTCTATTAATTAGACATGCATAGTTTAAAGGCGTCATAGAATATAAATATTCTCTATTTAGATCTGTTCCAATCTTAATTAAGAATGCTAATACTTTTATGTTTTCCATAATGCAGGCATTAAATAAAAGCTTATCATTTTTGTGAATATTATCTCCAGACTCAATTAATATTTTAAAATTTTCAAAGCCAGCCTTCAATGAAAAGTGAACAGCTCTATTTCCATATTTATTTGTTTCATAGATATTCATCCCCTTTCTGATTAATTCCTTCATAAAACGTGTATTATCGCAGGCGGAAGCAAACATCAATGGTGTAATGTGATTAGAATCCTTCACAGTACAATCAGCTCCTGATTCAATCAAGTCGAGGAATATTTCAAAGTTCTTGTATATAATAGCGTTGTGCAGCGGTGTTGTTCCATGACGATTTCTAGCATTAATATCTGCACCATTGTCAATTAAAAATCTGTAAATTTCCATATGTCCCATCTGGACAGCTAGATGTAACGGGGTGTCGAGATTAGAAAGGTAACTTTGATACAAATTCGAGTTTTTTAGCTGATATATATCTTCAAAGGTTTTTCTTAATTCGCTAGATTTTTCGATATCATTACTTCCATACTTCGCATTTATATCTGTTCCATCTTCTATTATTTTTTTCAAATCTTCTAAATTTCTATCAATTATAGCTAGATATAACTTGTCCCTTGAAAAATACTCGATAACTAACTTTGACTTGTGCGCAATTAATAGGTAGAAAATCTTACTTTTGATAAATAATCTTTAAGATAATAAACTTAGTGATAATAAAACTTATAGATATAAAAACTTGTTATCATCGTCGCAATGGGGGTGCTGCTTGCGAGTTAAATCTACGAATCTGCAAATACCTCTAAGGATATTCAAGAAATTATTTTTCAGAAACCTTCCGGTACTATACTAAATAACTTCCCAAAGAGTCATGGCGTTCCAATGAGTGGTTTGGTCAGGCATAAAGGACAGACACACACACACACATACATTCATTTATATATATATATATAATAATAAATAGTTATTTAATTTTATAGTCCAGTTTTGTATTAAGATTATCTTCACTATTATGATCATTTAAATTCAAATTATAAAATTTGTAAAATGTTATTAATTTGTAGATAGAGAGAGAAAAAAAAATTCTTTTACTTCTAATACATCATCAAGTTAATTATATATTTATAATTAATAACAATAAAAATTAACAAAGTAACGTCTTTTACATCGGCTTTTACACGTCATTTAGACATACTCTAATCCTATATATAGAATAATCGAAGTGAGAATATATATAATAGTTAGAAAAAAGAGAGAAAGAACCATGCACTTTTAATCAAACTAATAATAAGGAAAAAAAAAGTTTTGTAAAGAAGGTAGATAAGATTGTTAGTATATATATATATATTTTTATAATTTTATATTTTATCCTTTTTTTTTTTTAAAAGATTTTTAAAGGTTTTTTTAATTTTATAATATGATTATAAATAGTTGTATTTAGTAATATATCTATAGTATGAATTAACATTTGTTATAAGTTTGGATATTATGTTTTGAAACCCTAATGGTAGACCAGACATACACAAAAAACTTTAAATTGAAATAAATTGGAAAAAGAGATCTGCTGGACCGGGGATCTTCAGATAAAAGCCCAACGACATTTCACCCCTTCTTTATTATGTCATAGATCTCTTTTAAACCGGATTTTATGTGTTAATATTAAGTTGTTTCAGTGAAATATTTAAATGAACATATATAACAGATACAAGTGTTAACAAATTCAAACTGTAAACCTACCTCGACCGCGGCGTCCTCCATTGTGAATATCTATTTCTGGCTGACACATGTTGCGGGGGGGGGGGACATTTCAAATTTAGACCATTTATTCAGAATTTTTTTGAACAACAAGAAAATTAAAGAAGAAAGGAAAAATAGTTAAGGGAAGAAAGCTGAATTTCATAATCTTTACAGCTAGTTATATCAAAATAACTGATTCAACACTTATTCATCTTTTAATATTCCTTTAAAAAGGCAAATTAAAAGAGTTTAATAAAGCTATTAATTGTGCAAATTCACCTTTATTTAACTTCCATTTTCCTCCCCAGAAATTGGAGATTAAACAAAATGAACTATATACTATAACACTTTAAAAATCTTGTGAAAAAATCTTTTAATCAGTTATTTAATCAAAGTTTAATTAACTGTTAAAGATTATAAATTTGTATTAGTTATTATTAAGAGAAATTATAGAAAGTTGATTTATTAAATGGATATTTCCATTTATTTATTTTTTAAATATTTCATAATTGATATACTGTTGAAATATTTTACTTGTTTGATACTAAATTTGTTTTTAATAAATTCCATGTTTAAATTTTTAACATCTTCTATGAAATTATCTAATATATTATTTATTCTATAAAATCTTAGAAACTGACCATAATATATACCCTTACAGCAATTTAATGATATATTAGAATTCATATTACAGTATTTTATAATATTGAAATTATAATTACTCTTTTTATTATAAACTCTAACAGCAATATTTGTAAGGTCTATATTCAAGTCTAAAAAGTTAACTTTTTTGTTTCTATAAATTTTTTCATTGTTCTTAAGTTTCAAGTATTTAGGATATATTTCAGGTATTAATTTTTTAAACTGTGGATTATTAAATATTATTATGTCATCTACATATCGGAATATTTGCCAATTAATATTATTTTGTAGAAAGTATTCTCTTTCGTACCAGAACAATATTAGATTGGCTAATAACGGACTAGAAGAAGTTCCCATGGGAACGCCTTCTGATTGAATATATATTTTATTTTTAAATTCTATATAGTTAAAATTTAAAAATGTTTCCAGTAGAGTTTTTGCTGTTTTAAGATCTAATTTAAATGTTTTATATCTGTTATGAATAATTTCAATGTAGAAAGTTTTGTCATTAATGAATTCATTAAATAAATTGGTTATTTTATTATTTAGATCTCTTAAATTTATTTTAGAATATAGGTCCTCAAAGTCAAATGTATGTACTGTTTCAATGTTTGTCCAATTGTTCATTAAATAATTAATGATTTTTTTATTTGAGTCGATAAATTTATAATTATATTTATTAGTTAATTTATTTATAATAAATTGTAGTGTTGAAGCTAATTGTATATCAATATTTTTTATGACTGAATTTATACCAGATGTGATTGTTCTGAAAGAAATAGGTTTTTTGTGTAGTTTAGGAATTATATAGAACTTTGGTATGTTTGGATTTTTGTGGTATTATAAATTTTTAGTGAATTTTCAACATTTTTGATGTCTTTTTTGATTTTTGTGCCTGTAGTTCTAGCAAAAGTGTATTTATGATTATTATCAATTTCCTTTTTTAGTATATCGTGGTATAGATTTTTACAAATTAAAGATAAATTATTGGAACATTTATCTATAGGAGTGATAATATAGTCCTTCTGTAAATTAATTATATTTTCTTTAAAAGAAGGAATGTCTGAATTAGGTTTTGTGTATTTAAGTGTATTATTATAATAATTTATAATTTCCTTTTTAATATTATGTTTCCATTCCAGAAAAGTAAATTCTGGAATACTGTATTTTATACTAGTTTTATTTATGAAAATATCTATATCTTTTAATATAGATTTAATTGTATTATTATAATTGTGTTTAATTTGAGGTATATATTTATACCCTTTATTTAAAATTTCCTGATATTCTGGATTTAAAAAAGAAAAATTGCTAGTTAATATATGACCTGAGAACTTATATTTATCAATATAGTTGTTGCAATTACATTTAATTTTTTTAAAATTTGCCAAATTATTAATAAATTGGTTATAATTGCAAACTAAATTACCTATATTTTTGTTGTATCTCCAGATTGTTTTGAAATTTAAATTTTTATAGGGAAAAGATTATTGATGATTTGGTTATTAAAAATATCATTAAATTTAATATGATTAAATAAATTGTTATTAAATTTAATGATAATATTAATGTTATTAGTAGCTTGTTTAATTTTTCTGTATTTAAAGATGTCGTGTGTGATATCTATTAATCTGTTAGTCAGATTATGAATTTTAATATATTCTATGAGTTTGATAAATTTATTATTATTTAGTTTAAATAATGTTTTAATAAATTTATCGACGAAGTTGTTAGTGTACATTTGTTTTGGATCCAGTAATTCTTCAAATTCAATGTAACCTAATTTATTGGTAGTTTTACCTCTAGTTTTATTAGGTTTAGTTTTAAATTCATTTTTTTTTTTGTATTTGCAACTGATTTCATAGGTTGAAATTTCTTCTGTTTGTGGTTTGTATGTGTAGTTTAATTCGTCGTTAAGTCCATAAGGGAATAATGTGTTGTGTTTATAAATGTAGTTGTTTTCTAATAATAGTCGTTGTTTTTTGTTTTGACATATGTCTAGTATTTCTATCTTAAAGTTGTTAAAAGTATGTAATTGATTGTGTTCTTTCATATATATATTACCAATTGATTTTTTTAGCGTGGTTTCTATGTAGGTTTATTCGTATATTTAATGGATTACAAGTTTGTCCTATATATGATAGTTGGCAAATTTGGCATGTTAATTTATAAATAGTATTCACTAATTTACAACTAGTTGTTTGAAAAGTGTCATGGTTCTTAAGAGAGGGACAAGTTTGACAATTTTTTCTTAGGCAATTCTTAGCGAGTTTAAATTAACATAAAAGAGGTGCTAACACTAATATGTTTGTAGTTTTTTTAGTTTTTTTAGTTTGTTATTCTTATGAATTTTTAAATATATTTTTCTTAATTGTTTTTGTGGTGATAAAATTTGTAATAAATTGAATAATTAATCTATAAATATATAGATATTACTGTTTGTTATCTGTTATATTTTTAAGAATAACTAATAAAAAAAACATCTTTAAACTAACTAAACACTGAAAAAAAAAACAAAAGTTCTGAAGTTATTTTTTCTAGAATTACTTTTATAATTTACTTTTCAATAATCAAACAATGAAAGATAATTAAAATTTGTATGAAGATTTATTTATATTAGAATCTCTAATATAATTTAATTTGTATATTATGTTATATATAAAAAATATATCATAGAGCAAGCTCATATGAATTAATATAGTGTAGAAACTATATAACAAAATTATAACAGTGATTCTAATTTTAAAACTTAAGGAGCAAACTGATAATAATGATAACTTATATCAATTAGATTTGATTAGATTAGCAAGCTAAATCTAAATTAATTATAATAATAAATAGTTATTTAATTTTATAGTCCAGTTTTGTATTAAGATTATCTTCACTATTATGATCATTTAAATTCAAATTATAAAATTTGTAAAATGTTATTAATTTGTAGATAGAGAGAGAAAAAAAAAATTCTTTTACTTCTAATACATCATCAAGTTAATTATATATTTATAATTAATAACAATAAAAATTAACAAAGTAACGTCTTTTACATCGGCTTTTACACGTCATTTAGACATACTCTAATCCTATATATAGAATAATCGAAGTGAGAATATATATAATAGTTAGAAAAAAGAGAGAAAGACAGAACCATGCACTTTTAATCAAACTAATAATAAGGAAAAAAAAAGTTTTGTAAAGAAGGTAGATAAGATTGTTAGTATATATATATATTTTTTTATAATTTTATATTTTATCCTTTTTTTTAAAAAGATTTTTAAAGGTTTTTTTTTATTTTATAATATGATTATAAATAGTTGTATTTAGTAATATATCTATAGTATGAATTAACATTTGTTATAAGTTTGGATATTATGTTTTGAAACCCTAATGGTAGACCAGACATACACAAAAAACTTTAAATTGAAATAAATTGGAAAAAGAGATCTGCTGGACCGGGGATCTTCAGATAAAAGCCCATCGACATTTCACCCCTTCTTTATTATGTCATAGATCTCTTTTGTATACGATATGTAGATGACATAATAATATTTAATAATCCACAGTTTAAAAAATTAATACCTGAAATATATCCTAAATACTTGAAACTTAAGAACAATGAAAAAATTTATAGAAACAAAAAAGTTAACTTTTTAGACTTGAATATAGACCTTACAAATATTGCTGTTAGAGTTTATAATAAAAAGAGTAATTATAATTTCAATATTATAAAATACTGTAATATGAATTCTAATATATCATTAAATTGCTGTAAGGGTATATATTATGGTCAGTTTCTAAGATTTTATAGAATAAATAATATATTAGATAATTTCATAGAAGATGTTAAAAATTTAAACATGGAATTTATTAAAAACAAATTTAGTATCAAACAAGTAAAATATTTCAACAGTATATCAATTATGAAATATTAAAAAAAAAAATAAATGGAAATATCCATTTAATAAATCAACTTTCTATAATTTCTCTTAATAATAACTAATACAAATTTATAATCTTTAACAGTTAATTAAACTTTGATTAAATAACTGATTAAAAGATTTTTTCACAAGATTTTTAAAGTGTTATAGTATATAGTTCATTTCGTTTAATCTCCAATTTCTGGGGAGGAAAATGGAAGTTAAATAAAGGTGAATTTGCACAATTAATAGCTTTATTAAACTCTTATAATTTGCCTTTTTAAAGGAATATTAAAAGATGAATAAGTGTTGAATCAGTTATTTTGATATAACTAGCTGTAAAGATTATGATATTCAGCTTTCTTCCCTTAACTATTTTTCCTTTCTTCTTTAATTTTCTTGTTGTTCAAAAAAATTCTGAATAAATGGTCTAAATTTGAAATGTCCCCCCCCCCGCAACATGTGTCAGCCAGAAATAGATATTCACAATGGAGGACGCCGCGGTCGAGGTAGGTTTACAGTTTGAATTTGTTAACACTTGTATCTGTTATATATGTTCATTTAAATATTTCACTGAAACAACTTAATATTAACACATAAAATCCGGTTTAAAAGAGATCTATGACATAATAAAGAAGGGGTGAAATGTCGTTGGGCTTTTATCTGAAGATCCCCGGTCCAGCAGATCTCTTTTTCCAATTTATTTCAATTTAAAGTTTTTTGTGTATGTCTGGTCTACCATTAGGGTTTCAAAACATAATATCCAAACTTATAAAAAATGTTAATTCATACTATAGATATATTACTAAATACAACTATTTATAATCATATTATAAAATAAAAAAACCTTTAAAAATCTTTTTAAAAAAAAGGATAAAATATAAAATTATAAAAATATATATATATATACTAACAATCTTATCTACCTTCTTTACAAAACTTTTTTTTTCCTTATTATTAGTTTGATTAAAAGTGCATGGTTCTGTCTTTCTCTCTTTTTTCTAACTATTATATATATTCTCACTTCGATTATTCTATATATAGGATTAGAGTATGTCTAAATGACGTGTAAAAGCCGATGTAAAAGACGTTACTTTGTTAATTTTTATTGTTATTAATTATAAATATATAATTAACTTGATGATGTATTAGAAGTAAAAGAATTTTTTTTTCTCTCTCTATCTACAAATTAATAACATTTTACAAATTTTATAATTTGAATTTAAATGATCATAATAGTGAAGATAATCTTAATACAAAACTGGACTATAAAATTAAATAACTATTTATTATTATAATTAATTTAGATTTAGCTTGCTAATCTAATCAAATCTAATTGATATAAGTTATCATTATTATCAGTTTGCTCCTTAAGTTTTAAAATTAGAATCACTGTTATAATTTTGTTATATAGTTTCTACACTATATATATATATATATATATATATATATATATATATAGATTTGACCCAATTTTTAAAAATAGTTTTAAAAATTGCATTATCATATTGCGAATAAGCAATTTGGGAAAATGCCAAATATGATAAAGGCTTTTATATGACATAAAAATGAGGCTGTAAGGTGAAAGATGTCAATATATATAGACATCTATCTTTATGTGAAAAAAATGGCGTTCTGCCATTTAAAAAGCACATGTGCTTTTGGTCAGGAAATGCCTTCTTTATTTTAAATTAATACACTGCGTGACATTGAAAATGGAACACCAAGAAATAGTGGCCAGAAAGTGATGAAACTCGGCAGACAGAGAGAGAGACAGGGAAGAACAATAAGTGATCTTTATTTCAAAATGATAGTCATAATACAGAGCGAGAACGGCGTCGGCTTAGTAGCAAGTAGGACCACCGCGGACGGCGATGCACGCAGCAACACGTCTAGGTAGAGAGTCAATCAGAGTACGGATGGCGTCCTGAGGGATGGCTCTCCATTCCCTCTCAACCATTTGCCACAGTTCGTCTTCTGAACGCGGCTGTGGCAAGGCATGCAAACGGCGTCCAATGATGTCCCAGACGTGCTCGATTGGTGAGAGATCAGGAGAGTACGGTGGCCAGGGAAGCATCTGTACATCTTGCAGAGCTTGTTGGCTAATGCGAGCAGTGTGCGGTCGGGCGTTATCCTGCTGATAAAGGGCATTGGGTACCCCCTGAAGGTAGGGGAGTGTCACCGGTCGCATCACATCATCAACGTATCGTTGGGCCGTCATAGTGCCCTGAATACGAAGTAAAGGTGACCTGGAATCATACGCGATTGCGCCCCAAACCATGATTCCACGTTGTCGCACGGTGGGGCGTTCCACAATTGCTGCCGGATTGGACCTTTCTCCACGTCGACGCCACACGCGTACACGGCGACTATCACCGGACAAGCAGAAACGCGACTCATCTGAGAACACGACCCTGTGCCATTCCGTCATCCACGTCGATCTAGCCCGGCACCATTCCAAACGTTGGCGCCTATTCGGTGGGGTCAATGGCAGTCTTCTTAGCGGACGGCATGAGTGCAAGCCATTAGCAACCAATCGACGGGAAATGGTTCTGGTCGAGATGGAATGATCTAGGGTGTCTTGCACATGTTGCAGGATGGCGGTACAAGTGGCTTGTGGGGCCGCCACTGCTTGTCGAAGGATACGCCGATCCACACGTGCTGACGTCACTCTGGTTGCACCGACATTCCTATAAATTGCCACATTTCCTTGTTCCAACCATCTTCTCCACAGTCGGTGCACCGTGGACGCACCAAGGTGTGTATCAGCTGCGATTTGACGTATGGACCAACCTGCCCTTTTCAGTCCGATCACCATGCCCCTCGTAAAAGCGTCTGTCTGCTTGAACTGTCTCCGTTTACGATGACCTGGCATTCTCTTCTTATAGTTTGCTGAAGAGCATTGCTCGATACAAATATTTGAATGTAATGCTACTGTCCTATAACCTTATGTCCATAGTTTACTTGAAAACCTTTTCTAAGATTCCATCCTTCAGTGTAGCATATAAAAGCAGTATGATCCAATACAGTATTAGAGCTCTGAGAAGCGGTCTGGTGGATTAAATTGGCGAAACCGCTGGGAGGGTTCACCACTGATGAGCCAAGCCCTCCCAATATATTTTTTCATCGCAGTAAGGACAGTAGAAGTTTGTTTTATGTATAAAAGAAACATTCGCGCTTTTAGATCCTTTTATTTTATATGTATAGATGGCGCATTATTGCTTTGTGTTAATTTATGCCTAACTGGCCTTGTCTTTATAGTTTGCTGAAGAGCATTGCTCGATACAAATATTTGAATGTAATGCTACTGTCCTATAACCTTATGTCCATAGTTTACTTGAAAACTATTTCTAAGATTCCATCCTTCAGTGTAGCATATAAAAGCAGAATGATCCAATACAGTATTAGAGCTCTGAGAAGCGGTCTGGTGGATTAAATTGGCGAAACCGCTGGGAGGGTTCACCACTGATGAGCCAAGCCCTCCCAATATATTTTTTCATCGCAGTAAGGACAGTAGAAGTTTGTTTTATGTATAAAAGAAACATTCGCGCTTTTAGATCCTTTTATTTTATATGTATAGATGGCGCATTATTGCTTTGTATTAATTTATGCCTAACTGGCCTTGTCTTTATAGTTTGCTGAAGAGCATTGCTCGATACAAATATTTGAATGTAATGCTACTGTCCTATAACCTTATGTCCATAGTTTACTTGAAAACCATTTCTAAGATTCCATCCTTCAGTGTAGCATATAAAAGCAGAATGATCCAATACAGTATTAGAGCTCTGAGAAGCGGTCTGGTGGATTAAATTGGCGAAACCGCTGGGAGGGTTCACCACTGATGAGCCAAGCCCTCCGAATATATTTTTTCATCGCAGTAAGGACAGTAGAAGTTTGTTTTATGTATAAAAGAAACATTCGCGCTTTTTGATCCTTTTATTTGATAAATTACCTATGTATAAGTATGCTTGTTTGAAACCAATTTCAAGAATATGGTAAATGCCTTGAGCATATGTTTTTGGATATATAAATAGATTCTCCCTTCTCTCTTGTATTGCTTTCCTTTGAGCGCCAGTGTCCTTGGCGGGACATCGCGCTTTGTATTTACAGTTGAATAAAGTTGAACATCAGGTTTTCTCCGGCAAAAAAAAAAAAATTGTAGACCTGTGTTATTTTCTCCTAAGTATTTATTCATGAAAATTCGAAACTATTATAGACGCATATAATTCTTTTAAAAATTAAACAATTTCTACTGTCCTTACTGCAATGTAAAAATTGATGGGAGGTATTTTCCATTGCAGTAAGGGCAGTAGTAATTGTTTAATTTTTAAAAGAACCATACGCATCTATAATAGTTTCGAATTTTCATAACAGATGGCGCGCTAATGTATCATAATAAATACTATTTGCTAAAGAATTATTCGTTGGGCAAACATTCACACAGAGAGGGTATTGCCCTTTTCCATTCGGCTACTTATACATATTTTAATATGGTACATGGTTCTATTATTTAAAATTTGACCCAATATTTTAAAATAATTTTAGTGTTTCAAGTAAATGCATGTTATTTCTGCCATTACAAATTTAAAACAGTTATTTAAAAAATATTTATACAACTTGAAATATACCTAATTTATGAAAATTCGAAACTATTATAGACGCGTATGATTCTTTTAAAAATAAAACAAGTTCTACTGCCCTTACTGCAATGTAAAAATTAAACATATGCGTCTATAATAGTTTCGAATTTTCATAACAGATGGCGCGCTAATGCATCATAATACCTCATTCATATTTGTATATATATATATATATATATATATACAGTTAAACCTGTCTTTAGCGCCCCCTCTAAATGGCTCAGGTGCGTTGAAGCAAGGGGAGATTACTTTGAAAAGTTTTAATATTTTTTTTACAAATATCTTTCCTTTTTTTATGGACCTAGACTGGAAACTTATGGGACATACCTTGTATTTTCAAATATTTTCAAAATTTAATATAAAATATTTAGTTTTTACATTTCAATAATATATTTTAAAAAAGAATAAAATATTATATATCATTTTATATTTTTGCCATTCTTATTTATTTTATTATATTGCTTCAAAACAGGACGCGAGCCAAAGCGCCTAGCCCAAGTCCATACCAGTGACTTCCCGGGTAGTTGGTGCTCCCTGGGTTATTGAATAGATATTAAAGATATTTTGATAATGTTTTTAAAGTTTTTTTTATTGAGAGAGAGAGAGAGATATTGTCGCGCGTGTCCCTCCAGTTCTTCGCGACGACGACGCTTCCTCCCTCGTGGTTCACCTACCCAGGCTCTGTTGCTTCACCTCTGCAGCTTTACTCTGCAGGCAGTCCAAAGACCTCCGGGAACCACCAGTCATGTGGATCTCCTTTCTTCTGGCAGTATGTCTCGGCCTTACCACTGGTGGGGGGACATGAGAGACTTACCAGAAGAGTAGCGACTGTGGTGTTGGAGAGAGTCATAACGGCAACCGGCACCGATATTTCTAAAACTCCTCTTTTATTCTCATCTTTAATCCATATTACATAATAACTCAAATATCAATTAACGGGTATTTACAGTAATCTAGATCCCAGAGCCAATATAAACAGCTACTTACAGTTATCAGCCCCAGGAAACAGGACCACAGCAGTAGGCGACTTCCACACTAGTTCCAGACTAGAAATAGACCAAAGCGCTATCTATTGGAGGAGATTGCAGCCGTTTTCAGTCTGATATACGCGACAATATTATTTGAAAAAATATTTCTTAAAATATTTATATTATAAAATATATATTTTTTAAATTTCAATAATATTAAAAAATAAACAGATTAAAATATTTCATTATTTATTTAATGAATTTCGTTTTCTCTCTCTTTGTTTAGTTTGTGTTTTGTACTCTAGTAAATTGGTTTATAAATATCCTTGAGAAATTTGAGCCTCCAAGTATACTTGCTCAAATAAATAAACAAATTTATATATTATAACCATAACTAGAAGTTTATATAAAACCAAACAGTTAAAGATGGAAGAAAAGGTATATTTTGCCCCATCGGAACGTGTCGTTTGTCCCGACCACAAAGACGCTACAATCGTACAATGCAACGACGGCCTTGTCTGCCCAGAATGTGGTGTTGTAGTGGAAAGCTTGGTGATTGACGATTCCCCGGAATGGCGGAACTTCGAGGATGGCCCAGACCACAGCAGAGTGACCTTTGAAGATACTGAAACGTATTTTGACTTTTCAGACGAAGTCGATAGAAGCTACAAGGAAAAGACATTAAAGAAATCCCTCAAGAAGATTGAAAACTACGGATATTCCCTAGAAGTCTCTTCCATTGTCATCCTAAAGGCTAAAACTCTATTTACAGATGTCTATGTCAACCATACGGAGAAATTATCTGTCCTCAAACTGACGTCAGCGTCCATCTGGGCTGCTTGTCTCATCCACCGTGAACCTGTTATTTGGTCCGAACTGGAGACGATAACTCAAGTTAAAAAAGATAGAACAGAGAAATATGCTGAAAGATTCTTCGGTAACATCATGCCACCCTTGAGACTCTCCGACTTGGTTGAGAGATACTGTCGAGAATTGAAAGTGCCCTATAAGTTCATGGCAAACGCTGCCAAAGTGATCGACAAAATACAAAATCGCGTTTTAGGCCCGAAACCAAAAACCCTCATTGCAGCTGCATTGTACGTAGCCTCGAAAAAAGAGTTGTCCCTTGAGGTTCTGGCTGAACATTTTGATATCGTTCCTGGAACAATCATGAAAACAATGAAACTGATTCAAGCCGAATTCAAGGTAAATAAAGGAGGGAAGATGGAGTGCGATCCTGGTGCCTCCACGTCAGGGGCTTGAGACAATTTAGTAACTTTGTAAATATGAAACTCTATAACTTGTGAATCCAGAGAGAGGTGTATATGTAAATAAATATATTTTTTATCTAGCAATATGTTTAGCCAACTGTTATTATATCCTGTCGAAATTTAAATAAAATATTGATTTTGTTCTGTAACACGAGTTTCCCTATCTCATTGCTTTGACCTTGGAATATATGCAAATTTACCCTAAATATAGGTCAATTTGCATATTATGCAATGTTGTATTTGCATATTTTTCTTTAAAATACCTCTCATTCTTATTGATTTTATTTAAAAATAAATTAATTCTAACAAACACACGCAATATAAAATGAATTTCTCAAAATATTGGCCATTAATCCATTATCTAATATACCTACTTGTTACTACTTACTGAATATAATAATTGTTATTCTCTCTCAAAGGTTAACAGGTTTTATAAATGATCTCTGATTTACATTAAGTAATTAAACACCTTTTTTTAATTAATGAAGCATGGAAATATCTTTATTTACGGGCTGCTAACCAGAATGGATGATTTTTGAGACCTGATGGACGCATAAAGCGGAATATATACAGAACACTAAAAAAGGTGTCGTGACCAGGATTGAAGCATTATTTTAGGTCTCATTTTAATACCCAATCAGAATAAAACTTCATATTATTAAAATTTATGAAAGGTAACTACATTTTGCTAAATATGTAAATATTTAGTTTAACACAAAGCAATAGCGCGCCATCTATATATTTATATATATAAAATGAAAAGATTTATAAGCACGAATGTTTCTGTTATACACAATACAAACTTCTACTGTCCTTACTGCGATGAAAATATATATATTGGGAGGGCTTGGCTCATCAGTGGTTGAGGGTTTACCGCTGGGAGGGTTCACCACTGATGAGCCAAGCCCTCCCAATATATTTTTTTATCGCAGTAAGGACAGTAGAAGTTTGTATTGTGTATAAAAGTAACATCCGTGCTTTTAAATCCTTTCATTTTATAAATATTTAGTTTATTTACATAAAAATATGTTCCATCGTCTTCATTATCACAGGATTGAGGATATTAGAAAAAGGATAAAATATTCCGCAACTTTTTATTTACTTGTTTAAAGAAGGATTTCGAACAAGCCCATCTCCAGCTAACGTAAACGAAAGCTTCTTTTAATCAAGTAAATAAAGAGAATTGCGGCCTCTTATGTTTTTTTTTTTTTTTGTGAAGTGCCAATTGTTTATTGGCGAGATGGATGATTTCAACTCGGCTTTAAATTGGAGTTGGAAATTGGTCATTTTTTCAAAAGATTGTTAAGTCTTCAAAAAATAACAAATCTAAAATATTCAAATTTCTATCCGGAATCTTCTTGTAAATTTGAGCAAAACTAAAATAATTTTTCTAAAATGTTTAAACTGTCACTTTATTTTCATATATATTTTTTTCAGAATTCTTTAAAATTCAAGATGTGTTGTTTTATAAAAATAAGTCCTTATCCGCATCAAGTAATTAATTATACACATTTAGAATAAAAGGGATCGTTGTTATATCCTTCAAAATACGACTCAAATAAAAAATAGGGTTACAAATAATATTATTGTGATCGTTAGTGAGCTAGTTGAATTTTATACAGTCAAACCTGTCTATAGCGCCCCTCTAAATAGCGCCTTCCTCTCTATAGCGCCCGATTTTAAATAAGTATTACGATGCGATTTACATTAAAAGTGACCTGTCTATAGCACTCCCTCTCTATAGCACCCTATTTTGGTGAGTGCCGCTGTATTTAAATGCTTTTAATTGACTTAAATAAAATGAGAGGGTTTAGGAGATATATGTCAGATATCTTCATATATATTGATTGAATATGTAAAGAATTAAGTGCAGCATATAATATTTTGATTTGTTTATAAATCTTTTATTTAACTACTTCCCTATCTGTCTATACACAAATTTTATAATCAAATTTTAATACAGTAATCCCTCGTTAAGACGAACTCAACGGGAGAACGAAATACCCTTTTCGTCTTAAAAGAATATATACCGAATTCGTATAAACCGAATTCGTATTAGACGAATTGAATTCGTGGTATCCGGGGGTTGTACTTATGTACTACTGATGAGTAAGAAAACTACATTTCTGAGGAATAACGAATAAATTTATTTGAAAACAATATTAATGAAAATATTTTATAATTTTAAGGAACAACAATTATGTATATGTATGTACATAAATTATTTTATTTTAAAAGACAATATGGATAATATAATCACAATGTAAGGCAATAACATGAGAATATAAGTTTATTTTAAAACACAAATAAAAAAGAACAACAAAAGAAACAACTTACATAATATACTTGGTACATACAATGTTTATGTGTATGCAGCATATGCAGTATGCATAGAGTATCCTATATCTGGGTTTTCTCTGCAGGCTTCAGAAAGTCTGTTATAGGTTTTTGGTGGTATTTGATTGGGCACTGTTTCAGACACTCCCTTCTTATTTTATCCAGGTCATCTTCAAAATGAACATCAATATCCGCAGAGGTTTTGGACAGCTTCTGGAGGGTTTCGAGGGCCGCGATTACTTCCCTTCTAGTAGGCATCATTATCTCTTCTTTCACCTCATCGTCTTCTGTTTCTTCTTCTTCTTTTCTTCTAATTCGGGTGAACCGCAAATTTCCAGGAAAGTCAAAGTCTCAGCTGGGTTTGTAGCTGAAAGGAGTTTGGTCCATTCTTCAGGCTCATCAAGCATTGTTTCTGGAAGTGAAAACGAATCAACTGTTTTTTCCACACCCAATGAGACACTTATTTCTTTAGCCTTTTCTTTGACAAGTGCGCCGGATACAGGAAAATTATTTTGTCTACTTTTTTAAACCATTTTAAAAGCTCATCTTCCACGTCTTGATGGGATGCTTTTCGAAGTCGTTTTGAAGAGCTCGAAGACCCTGAGGCAACAGCCGCATCTATTTTTTCTTTGTTTTTTAGAATGGTTGATAATGTGGATTTCGCAATTTGAATTTTTTTTATATGTTTTGTATAAAAATAAGAATAATATAATATTCTGTGAAATTCCGTGAAAGCGTGCGCTCCTTGGCTGCTGGCTGGCAGGGGTCACCATGGCCCCTACATTTATCAGTCGAGAAAAACAGCAATACTGGCACAATAGAGTCGAAATTTTCCACTGATTGAGTACATGGAACGACCCCAAGGGGATGGTTTCATAGAAAATGAGTCATCATAACAAACAAAGGACGAATGTTTACACAAAAGACAAAGAGAGCCAATACTTGATATCAACGGCGTTTTTGTTGTTTTAATATTTTATTGTTTTACTTATAACTCGCCTTTAAAAACATATTAGAATTCGTTTTAACCGATTGATTAGTTCTGCTGGGAGCTAAATTTAATTCGTATTTCGTCATAACCGAATATTTCGTCTTAACCGGCAAAATATCTTTGGAAAGCATTGAAATTTAACGGGGGAAAAGAAAACGGTTCGCGCAAACCGAGAGTTCGTATAATCCGAGTTCGTGATAACGAGGGATTACTGTATACAGTTAAACCTATCTATAGCGCCCCCTCTTGGGACTCACCAAAATAGGGTGCTATAGAGAGGGGGTACTATAGACAGGTCAATTTTAATGTAAATCGCATCATACTACGTATTTAAAATCGGGCGCTATTTATAGGGGGCACTATAGACACGTTTAACTGAATTTTTACAGAACAGCTAAAAGTTGGCCCACTTATTCAAGCCCGGTGACAAGGCAAATTGGTAAAATTTCTGATTTTTGAGAGGTCTGGGGGATGCCAATAGATTATTTTATAAATTTCCAAATTCAATTTAAAATTTAGTGATCAATTTTAGTATACATTCAAGCCACACAGAAATCAGAAAATTTGTAGAATCACTCACTATATTTGAGAAAATAAGTTGATAAAAATTCAGATTTCGGAGTGATTGGCAATTAGCTTTTTTTCTATATTTCCTTTCAAATTTTGTGATAAACTTGTAATTTACTTTCAGACCACGTAGAAGTATAAAATTGTATACACTCAATCAAACTATCAACGCAAGAGTACAAAATATCAGACTTTTAGGTGACCTTGATGGTCTGGAATAGAATAGAGAATAGAATTTTAATATACAATTAAAATCAAAAGAAGAAAAAATCGGTATACATTTTTTTTTCGTAATGAGAGCCCTTTTCATTTAACAAATCTGTTGTACATTAGAACTACCTCTCTATAAAGGACAACACCTAATTACAGAGCCAAATTAACCTTTAGGGAGAGGTGTTCTCTTACTGGAGAGTAGCTAAATAGTAAAAATGGTGATTTTGGTAATGAAAACTGTCCTTTATAGAGAGGTGACCGCTAAGGTCTACTGTATTAACTACTAGACGGGTGACCCGGGCTTCGCCCCGGGATTGACCCGTGTGCATATCTACCCGAGTGATATATATTTAGATAAGATTTTTTTTATAATTGTTTGTTATTAGCATTATCTATTTGTTTGCATCAGCATAATTTAATCTAATCTTTGATAGAGGGCGCTGTTCGTGAGCTAAGTAGAATAATTTGAATATATAGTTTTAATAATTGATTTATATATTTTTTAAAATATAGCCCATCGTCTTCCCCGTATTTTTTACCTATGTATGGAAATTTTGGTTTGAATTAGTGAACTACTGCGAATTTGTATATCGGATATACAAACAAACAAACATTGATTTTTATATATATAGATGTAGAGATATAAATAATTGTGAGGATATTGCTACAGAAATATATATATAAGGATTTAAAATAAAAAGGATACAGAATTTAACCTTTTTAAAAAAGAGAGATAACATATATTAATAAAAATAATAATACTAAGACACTTACCTATATTACGAACAGGTCTAGAACGACAGCCAGTTGTCTATAAGCCCTATTAGAATTTTACCTTTAAAAAGGTAAAAATAAAGTAATTGTGTGACTATATGTTTCAGTAATAGATGTTTAATTCTACATAATATGAGGAAATTATCAAGGTATAAAGTTTCTCATGATTCTTTTATCTTTCAATATATATTTGATGACATATTAACCCTACACCCTAATTTTTATTCAAACATATAAGAGCGTTTCATATAAATAAGGCTATTTCAGCATTTTTCTAACTTGCTGACTCGCGATGACAATGCAATTATTTAGAACATTTTTAATTGGTTCGTATTTTAAATAATAAAACTATGACCTATTTGATTTAATTATGCATAAGGACTCAATGTGGATCAGAGCTTATTTAAAAACAATAAAAATAGAATTATAGACTTGTAAAAATATATATTGAAAATATAAAGTGATATTTTAAAAAATTTAGGTCAGTTCTGAATTTTTATTTTCTTAAATTACCAAAGAGATTTAAGATAGAAATTTAGAATTTATCATTCGTAACTATTTTGAAGTCCTCTCTCTCTCTCTCTAAACAATCCTTACAAAAAGAAATTAACCTTACAATTAGATCCGAGCTGAAAACCGTGCATGACTAAGAAACAAACATACTGTTGTTGTTTAAGAGAGAGATATTTATAACCCAGGAAGCACAGAACGCCAACTACCCGGGGAGTCCAGCTCACTAGTATAGACTAGTGTTGAACGCTTTTACTCGCGTCCTGTTTTAATTGCTCAGTTGAACCAGTTGACCAGGAAGTTCCATTCTGAGGTTGAGTCTGGAAGGCTGGCCATAGATTTTTATTTGAATAAACCAAATCACATATTTAAAGTCAATGTACAGTTAAACCTATCTATAGCGCCCCCTCTAAATAGCGCCTTCCTCTCTATAGCGCCCGATTTTAAATACGTAGTACGATGGAATTTACATTAAGAGTGACCTGTCTATAGCACCCTATTTTGGTGAGTCCCAAGAGGGGGCGCTATAGACAGGTTTAACTGTACTTCTAATAAAATAAGCGCTTGTCTTTTTATAGAGTTTTTTTTTTTTTGCAATTACATATTCACTACATAAAGTATTATCAAATACTTCAAAAATCAGCATTTTCCACAATGAAGAACAAACTGTCGACCACCACAAATGTCACGCCTTCATAGGTTCCAAACAGCCATCATCCTCCTAGGTATATTTACCCCTGTACAGAACCAAGTACAGTACATCTGATAAACTCCACCATTAGACATGTCAACCTGGATAGTTGGTGTACGTGGTGACTCCAGGAATCCTGTTTACCTCAAGAAAGAGAGAGAGAGATAAATAACATAGTCTTATTGATATCCCGTTAAAATATAGGCAAAAGTGCACAGACTGCAATATTTAAGTGGAGGTGAAAAATTGACAATTTTGATGAGATTATTATAATAAAAATATATACAACTATATACAATAAATATGTGGCGACTACACTTTGCTTCAGCGAGCCGAACTAAGACGGCATCGGCGGGCGTCAACACTTCACTACGCATGCGCGTGGGACGTCATCAGAGACGCTGGCGACTTAGCGGTAAACAACAAGGCTAGTGCGACGGCCGTTATTTCAACCGTTGCTTCTTTTCTCTTTATAATTTCTTGCTTTAAATAAATTAATTTTAATTATAATTTTATCGGCAGCCTTTCCACAAGCCACACCAACACAGCACATCAACAACCATCCTACAAATTGGTGAGCCGGACGTGATGCAAAAGTTATTTTAATCACACTTCTATATATTTTTTTATTTCATCCAGAAAACTTTCAACAGCCCCAGAATGCAAGACGCAACTACGGAACATCCGGAAGGGCCAACATCCACGGCACCCTCCCAAATATCAAGATTGGCTTTCCGTGCACCACCATTCTGGCCCAACAACGTTGAACTGTGGATAAGCCAGCTAGAAGCCGCTTTCGGTCTAGCCGAGATCTCCCGCGACGAAACTAAATTCCAAGCAACGGTTGAAATAACGGGCGCCGCACTAGCCTTGTTGTTTACCGCTAAGTCGCCAGCGTCTCTGATGACGTCCCACGCGCATGCGTAGTGAAGTGTTGACGCCCGCCGATGCCGTCTTAGTTCGGCTCGCTGAAGCAAAGTGTAGTCGCCACAAATATGTACATGGCGCCACCACTACAGAGCTTGGTGGAAGATCACCAGTGGGTCTCCAGCGACACCACGTATTTCGCTCTCTACGAAGAAAACGTAGATCGCATGCTTCACCGCTGAGGAGATTCAAGAGAGAGAGAGAGAGAGAAATTGATATTGAAACTATTTTTATTACAACATCCATATTAATTAGAATACTTTGTTATATTTATAATATATTTGCCTTATTCTGTTTGTCTGTTAGTTTGTCTGAAGCTCACGGATGGGATTTTTCATAACCATCGGTGGTTCAGTGGTAGAATGCTCGCCTGCCACGCGGGCGGCCCGGGTTCGATTCCCGGCCGATGCATTTTTTTTTTTTTTTACAATTTTTAAAACTCATTTATATATTATACAAGAATGACATCCACGGCGCCAATTTATAATTGTAACGAATAGTATTTGAATAGAAGCATTTAATCGGGTAAAACCCGGGCGTTGCCCGGGTCATTCGTATATAATAATTGTATAAACGAATGCAAGACAAAATCACCGCGAATGTTTCTTTTTTTTTTTAAGGCAATTATCGTTATTTATCGTTAATTTTTGTTCCGATTTTATTGAAAAAAAAAAACGATATGGTGCCTTTAAAAAATGATCTTTATTACTATGCAGTTTTCTATTTAGTCAATATACCTAAGTTCATGTTGCAAATGTAATTATCTCTATCGATTTAGTAGGTGAAATGCAAAAAAAAAAATCGACATGATGAAATCTTTATGAAAATTCACATTTTTATTTTTATATTTTCAAGACACACACAGTTTGGGGCGGGACGTTTCACAAGAGAGACATCCACGGCGCCAATTTATAATTGTAATGAATAGTATTTTAATTAAAACATTTTAAAAACACACAGTTTGGAACGGGACGTTTCACAAGAGTGACATCCATGGCGCCAATTTATAATTGTAACGAATAGTATTTGAATTAAAACGTTTTTAAAATATATGCGCACTCGGGTAAAACCCGGGCGTTGCCCGGGCCATTCGTCTAGTTTATAATAATATTTTAAGAACTTTATCCTGTACATATTATTGCTGAGAGAGAGATATTCATAACCCTGGAGCGCAGAGCGGCTGCTGACTTTATCATTTTAAAATTGTGTTTAAATTCTGCCCAATTTACGTTTTAAACGAGTATCTAAAATAGTTTAGAGTTGATTATTTGAATGTAAACTATAGAAAAAATATGATAAATTAACAGCTGTTAAATAAATAAATATATTAATATAAAATATTATATATAGCATTTTAAGAGTGAAATCGTCGCATTTAAAAAAAAAATATGTGTAAAAATTAAAAGACAATATCATAAAGATTAATTAAATACATTTGACATTAAGTACAAAACATTATTATAGGAGCAAATAACCGCGAAATAAATTAGAAACAGGTTTTATTGGATAAACTGGTGTTCTTGTGTGGCAAGGAAGCAATTTTTGCGAATGCGAGCAAACCATCCTTCACAGTCTCCTGTTGTAATTCTACTGATTGCTGCATCCGTGATAACCTCGCCTAACGTGATGTCACATCAAGGAAGCAGCGACCATAACATTGTTTTAATTTTGCTAAATGAAAAATCAATTGTATTAATCATATATGAATATGGTGACAAAAACTCCACGATGCTTCTTAGCAGACTGATTCAGCGATGGTGTGCGTTCTTGCATTATCCATATAGAAACAGGCATCATTAAATCCATATCGCGGGGCTACAATTCCATCAAGCTCACGTAAAAATTCAAATAATTATTATTACAACCGCCGTGTTTGACGACAAACGATGAATTATTTTTAAAAGTGACTAATTCACTCTTAAATGCTTTATTAATAATTATTTCTAATTATTTATATATATACTAGCCGAATGACCCGGGCAACGCCCGTGTTTTACCCGATTGAATGTTTTGATTCAAATACTATTTATTACAATTATAAATTGTGGCCTAGTGGTCATGGCATCTGCCCGGTAAGCGGAAGGTCGTGCGAATATTACGCAAAAAATGGACTGAATCAGAATTCTCTCCAGATAATAGGCTGCGAAGTGGCTCGGGAGGTAAGTCAATTAATGGCAAACGGACTTTCCCGTTTGAACAGCACATTCCAGAAGACTCATCTTTCCATCTTAAGGCTCCACAAAACCTGCATGTAGTGTCCATCATCCCAAGGGAAATTAAAGGGTGCTTGAGGTATTCAACAGCAACAGAATAATTAAAACCTGCATTTTCCATAGAAGACCAAACGCTGCTGAAAAAAATATTTGTTCTAGTATTCCTCCGAGTAGAAGAATATCTCTCTGAATGCGCCTGTAAGCGAGAATGGATGGGATCAGGTGTCTCTAACGACCGCACAGCGGCTTGACGCGCGGACTGTTCACGCAATCTTCGAATATTCTGTCCTCTGGTTTCGCGCAGTCTGTAAGCATGCTGAACCCTAGAGCTATTGGAACGCTGAGAAAGATTGCTTCTCCGATGGCTTGGCATACCTACAAACACAAAGCATTAGTAAAAATAAGGATAACTGAAAAATGTAAAACATCAAGGGCTGAGAATGAAGAAAAAATTAAAAAATAGTGTATTAAAATAAGGTCGACTCATGACTAAGGTCAAAATAAAAAAATGCATAGTAATAATCTGAAAGGAGGGGAAAAATGCATAAAACTCAGTGAAGTGGAAAAAAAATGAAAACTTAAAACAACTGATAAAAAAAATCAAATGGAAGAAGACGTAAAAAATAAAAGTATAATTTGCTGAAAAAATCTGCACAATAAATATGAGTAGAACATATTCTGGCTCCCTCATTGGTCAGATTGCTGATTGTACATTTATTTACTTAAAGTTAATTGTACCTATATATTCAAAAATATGTTTGTACCATATAGATATATAAACAATACTTAAAGTTGCACCGCATAAGTTTCTTTTCTATGAAAAATCAATATTTTATTTCAAAGAGAAATATCTAGTATTTCTAACTTTTTTGAATGACGTATGAAAGGGTGAAAATATGAAGCGTAATGGTCTATATATAATAATTGGATGACGTATGAAAGGATGAAAATATGAAGAGTAATGGCGAACGGAAAAATAAAAGTGTCCAGGGGCGGGAATCGAACCCACAACCTTCTGCTCACCGGGCAGGTGCCATGTCCACTAGGCTACTCTGGACATATTTCTCCGTTCGTAACTAATACTTAAAGTACGCTTCATATTTTCACCCTTTTATACGTCATTCAAAAAAGTTAGAAATACTAGATATTTCTCTTTGAAATAAAATATTGATTTTTCATAGAAAAGAAACTTATGCGGTGCAACTTTAAGTATTGTTTATAATCATACCCCGCAGTCCTTTATAATATATAGATATATATGAGCAGCTACATAATATGAAGCAGATTAATATAAATACTACCTAAACAAATGACAGCAAAAAAAAAAGACAATGGAAGAAGACCTAAAAAAAAAAGTCTAATTTGGTTGAAAAAACTGCCCAATAAATATGAGTAGAACATATTCTGGCTCCCGCATAGGTCAGATTGCTGACTGTACATTTCTTTACTTAAAGTTAATTGTACCTATATAATAAAAAATATGTTTGGACCATATTACTATATATAGTCACGACCGTCTTTCCTCATCGGCCGCCTCTGTCACGGATAATATACAGTTATCATCGTCATGCGTTCTTAATTCTGTCACCGTTTGCTTTTGGTTCAGTGGTAGAATGCTCGCCTGCCACGCGGGCGCCCCGGGTTCGATTCCCGGCCGATGAATTTTTTTTTTTTTTTACAATTTTTAAGACTCATTTATATATTATACAAGAATGACATCCACGGCGCCAATTTATAATTGTAACCAATAGTATTTGAATAAAAGTATTTAATCGGGTAAACCCCGGGCGTTGCCCGGGTCATTCGGCTAGTAGATATATATGAGCAGCTATATAATATGAAGCAGATAAATATAAATCCTACCTAAACAAATGACAGCAAAATAAAAAATTGAGCCTACCCTTTAAAAAAAGGAGTTACTAAAAATGCATAGAAGCTGCTTACAATATAAATGCTAATAAGTAAAAACCTATTGCATGGAACAAATATATAGTAAAATATATGTTACAAGCTATACAGCAAAAACATAAATTTTTTCAATAAATATGAAAAAGAAAAAATATAGAATATGAGCAGCTATATAATATGAAGCAGATAAATATAAATCCTACCTATATAAATGACAGCAAAACAAAAAATTGAGCCTACCCCTAAAAAAAGCAGTTATTAAAAATCATAGAAGCTGCTTACAATATAAATGCTAATAAGTATAAAACTATTGCATGGAACAAACATACATGTATATAGTAAAACATATGTAGCAAGCTATACAGAAAAAAACATAATTTTTTGCAATAAATATGAAAAAGAAAAAAATATGGAATACACTGCTCTAAATCGTAAATGATTATATGAATATACAAGGTAGGATCAATAAATAAGGTGAATTTTAATTTATTAAAAGAAATAAGAACGATATTAAAAATTAGGACTTGATTTATTCAAAATAATCACCTTGGCTTTCTATACATCGTCTCCATCGTTCTGGCAACTTGTAAATACCCTCTTTATAGGCACTCTTAGGAAGCGTGTGAAAAAAATCTTGCACCACTTTCTGGACATCTTCATCCGAGTCAAATCGCTTTCCCTTTAACTCCTTCTTTAGTAGCCCAAAAAGAAAATACTCAGAGGGGGCTAGGTCTGGATTATATGCAGGATGTTCTAAAACTACAAAACCTAATTTAATGATTGTATATACAGTTTTACATGATGTATGCGGCCTTGCATTATCATGAAGGAAGAGAACACCTTTACTAAGCTTCCCTCTTCTTTTGTTACCTATACCGGGCTTTAGCTTATTTACAAGAATGTCACAATAAAGGTCGCTGTTCATACGTTGCCTTGAGGATAGAAAATCAAGACAGATTGGTCCATCAACATCCCAAAAAATAGTTAACAAAACTTTACCGGCCAACGTTGAGACCTGAATTTTTTTGGTCTTGGAGAGTCGCCTCGTTTCCATTCCATAGATGCACGTTTTGCCGAAGGATCATAATGATAACACCAACTCTCATCTCCAGTTACAATTTGGTCAAGGAAATGATCACCTTCCTCTTCATACCGTTTTAACTGAGCCTTTGAAACCCGAATACGGTTAAGTTTTTGGTCCAAATTAAGGAAATGTGGAATCCATCTGCAGCATATTTTTCTAAATTGCAATTGTTCTTTAATAATGGTGCGCACAGTTCCATAGCTTATATTCAAATTGTCGGCTATGTTAAAAATGGATATTTTTCTATCCTCCAAAATTAAGTTTTCAACCGCATTTATCGTGCTTGGCGTCGCTGTAACACTTGGTCGTCCAGGTTGCTCAAAATCGGTACATGTAATTCGTCCATTTTTGAACTCGTTAACCCATTTATAAATGTTTTTTGAGAAAAACAAGACTCACCATAGATATTTTTCATTCTTTGGCATATTTGAGATGTTTGAATACCTTCTGCATTCAAGAAACGAATAACTGCACGTTGTTCAAGCGTGGTGCAATCCTTCAAGGGAGCTTTCATTTTAGTTTATTTATAAGTCTCGCGCCGCGTGTGGGGAAAAAGAACAGAACACCTTAAATAGTCTCTCGATGTTATATTTTAATATTCTGTGGTTTAAATTATTTTTGCTTTTTTAATTTTTAAGAAATAAGATAATTCACCTTATTTATTGTTCCCCCTTGTATAATATAATATGAATATTCCTTATGAGACTCAAACAGTATACCTTATCTAAAAAAATGTAGTATCAATTAAATTATAAAAATATTTCTAAACAATATTTCCAAAGAGTTTAAATAAATATATATAATCTTAGCTTTTGAAAAATGCAGCGTGTAAACTAACAAAATAAGTGTAAAATTATTAACCAATCAAATTCATGTATCGTCGCGACCAGTGCGGCGCCAAGCGGCAAAAGGCGGGAACTAATCCATTTCAGTTAAACATTGAAAAAAAAAGCACATTAACCTTTGTAGTTTTTTGAATAGCCTATATGTTAAACGAAATCTTCAGCTACTTACATGCGAAATTCCATAATGATTGAGTCAGTAGATTTTGCTTGAAGCGATAACAAACATCGATTTCGCATTTCATTTTTATAGATATACTAGCGGACGTACCCGGCTTCGCCCGGGTTTTACCCGAGTAAAAGTTTGTCTAACGAATCTCTCGATAAAGTGAACATTTTTTTCCCGGTCCCTTGAAAAATACTCGATAAGTTGAATAAAATCAATATTAATTGGTTCCCTCGGTAATTGGAAGTTAAAGGAATAGTATCTTGCCTTGGAATTGTATCATTATTCTTGTATGGATGTACCCGGCTTCGCCCGGGTTTTACCCGAGTAAAGGTTTGTTTAACGAATCTCTCGATAAAGTGAACATTTTTTCCCGGTCCCTTGAAAAATACTCGATAAGTTGAATAAAATCAATATTAATTGGTTCCCTCGGTAATTGGAAGTTAAAGAAATAGTATCTTGCCTTTGAATTGTATCATTATTCTTGTCTCAAATAAATTGCCGTGTCATCCTGAATTTTGTCTTTCCTAATTTTCTACATTACAAAATCATCGTATCATCATGATAATATTTAGAGCAGATTGTTGAATTATAACAGATAAATTAGAATATTTATCTTGATTATTTCTAGGCGAAAAGTTATTTCAAAAATTTTATTTGCTAGAAACCTTCCCAGTACTATACTAAATAACTTCCCAAAGTTTCATGGCGATCCAATGAGTGGTTTGGTCAGGCATAAAGGACAAACAAACAAACAAACAGACACACATACATTCATTTTTATATATATAGAAAAAGGAAAGGATAAAGGACTAAAGGAAAGGAAAAGGATAACACATTTATAGTTGTTAAAAGAGAGTAGTAATATTAAATGTTGATAACATTTATTTATGGCTTTTACTTAAAAGTTATATTGAAATTGGAAGAACCAACAAACATTAAATATCAATTAGAATCTATTTTGTAATAAGTTATTTACATATAAAAGGTATAAATATACATCTCAAAGGTTCTAGCACCATAGTACATTAGTTATCATGTAAGAATTCTTCTAAATTCCAGACATCCATTTGATAAAAGATCTTAAGCAAAACGAGTGTTTTGGTTATTTCGAAATTACTTCTGGCGACATTGATGAACTTGGAAATAGACTTTACCCTTTTAATGCCTTCATGATAACGTTCTTCGGTCATATCTGAGTAAATAGGGAAATGTTCTTTGTACCAGGGCAAGTTCGATTCTAGAAATTGTCGAAGCCCCGTAGAATCATTTCTGAGGTATCCCGTCACTTTGTTAGGATTAGTTTCTGTCAAGAACCTATATAAGGTAATACTACTTTTTCCCAGAATATGACTTTGCATCATTTTTATCTGACTCTGACAATTTTCCCAAAAATTAGACAAGGCTTTTGTCAAATGAATATATTTTGGGATGGCCAATGTTGGTTGAAGAAGAATCAAATGCTTTATCATTAGCTGCATAATTGGCTCATAAGAAAGGAAATCAGATCTGAGATTTATTATTGTTAAAAAGATGTTCAAATCAAATTTGTCAGAATACCTTAAGAGTAGTTTAAAATCGCTACAATCATTATTATATGGATTTGAAATTTTCATTGCGGCATTACTCAAAAATGTTTTTCCTGATTCAGTTATAATATTCACATCAGCTCCAGCTTCAACAAGGGCTTGTATGATGGTTGAATTCCTTCTATCGATTGCTATACCCAATGAAGTATCTCCCAGAATATTTCTTTTTTCAATTTTTGCGCCTGATCGTATTAACAATTTTGTCACTATATCCCTTCTATTAATTAGACATGCATAGTTTAAAGGCGTCATAGAATATAAATATTCTCTATTTAGATCTGTTCCAATCTTAATTAAGAATGCTAATACTTTTATGTTTTCCATAATGCAGGCATTAAATAAAAGCTTATCATTTTTGTGAATATTATCTCCAGACTCAATTAATATTTTAAAATTTTCAAAGCCAGCCTTCAATGAAAAGTGAACAGCTCTATTTCCATATTTATTTGTTTCATAGATATTCATCCCCTTTCTGATTAATTCCTTCATAAAACGTGTATTATCGCAGGCGGAAGCAAACATCAATGGTGTAATGTGATTAGAATCCTTCACAGTACAATCAGCTCCTGATTCAATCAAGTCGAGGAATATTTCAAAGTTCTTGTATATAATAGCGTTGTGCAGCGGTGTTGTTCCATGACGATTTCTAGCATTAATATCTGCACCATTGTCAATTAAAAATCTGTAAATTTCCATATGTCCCATCTGGACAGCTAGATGTAACGGGGTGTCGAGATTAGAAAGGTAACTTTGATACAAATTCGAGTTTTTTAGCTGATATATATCTTCAAAGGTTTTTCTTAATTCGCTAGATTTTTCGATATCATTACTTCCATACTTCGCATTTATATCTGTTCCATCTTCTATTATTTTTTTCAAATCTTCTAAATTTCTATCAATTATAGCTAGATATAACTTTATATGTGTTTCCATTTATGTTATCAGAAATCTTTTAAATAATAAGAAAATTGGTTCTATTCAATTTAGTAATTATTATTTGATATATGTTAATCTGATGGTAATATTTTTCAAACTAATCTTTCTTGATATAAACCAGAGAGATTTCTGGAGCATACCAAAATATATAAACACATATTCTATGTTTATAATTATTTTACCTTATAATCTGTTTTTTTTTTTAAATTTGAAAATATAAAAAGACAAATACCATTTTTAAAATTTAAAGATTTTCTGATTTCATAAATGGAAATACATACAAAGTTATACAAAAAAAATGCATCTATATACAAAGTTATATCGCTATATATAGTCACGAGCGTCTTTCCTAATCATCTAGCCATCTAGGGCGTCATCGGCCGCCTCTGTCACGGATGGCCGGCGCCCTCCTATTGGATGGCTACGATCACGTGTCATCGTTGGCGCGACGGTGACCTTGAGTGACGTAATGCCCCCCCCCCCCCTGCCGGCGGCGCGCGCCCGTTGGCTGCCGGCGAGCACGTGACCTCCCTGTGCGCGCGCATGGCGGTATTCTATATACAGTTACGAGCGTCTTACCTACGGAAGCCAACAGTACATAGGCAGATAAAGCACATAGGCTATAGTTATTAACTAATATATGCATTTATTTAAGGCGCCAATTTATAATTGTAACAAATAGTATTTGAATAAAAACATTCAATCGGGTAAAACACGGGCGTTGCCCGGGTCATTCGGCTAGTCTAGCTATAATGGCCATGGCATGTACTGGCCGACATTACACGTGTACATCCCGAAATAAACCCTACCTGCATCCACTGTTCAGAAGAGCCACAGACAGTCGATCATCTTCTCTTCAGCTGTCCAGCATTCCTAAGACATAGGATGTAAACAGCTATCCTGCTTGGACTGACCCACCTCAATCCTACATCTATGACCAGACTTCCACACTCAACCTCAGCATGGAAATTTCTGGTCAACTGGTTCAACTCAGCAATCAAAACAGGACGCAAGTAAAAGTGCTCAACACTAGTCCATACTGAAGAGAAAAAGGTCGCCTCTCCCGTCAAAATAGACGTCAAAACTAGACGCCATCTATTGACCGTCACCGCAAACTAGCGGCCTCGGATCGGTGACAAAGCCACAACTCCAGCTTTGACAAACTGAAAAGCGTCCACCTAGAGACCATGGTTTCGGGCTAATGGCTCTCGTCAACATAGGGCGGACTTTATTCCATGAGATCCACACGGGATCTAATGGAATCTTGACAATCTGTCAAAGAGGTGTTTAGCTGGCAAAGTGGCTGGGCCAAATCTATGGCTAGAATATAGATGGAAATTTTGTCGGGAGGATATTGATCTAAAGAGACAAAGGTCGCCTCTCCAGTCAAAATAAACGTTAATGGCTTTCGTCAGTCTAGGGCGGACATTAGCCCGAAACCATGGTCTGTAGGTGGACGCTTTTCAGTTTACTAAAGCTGGTGTTGTGGCTTTGTCACCGACCCGAGGCCACTAGTTTGCGGCGACGGTCAATAGATGGCGTCTAATTTTGACGTTTATTTTAACGGGAGAGGCGACTTTTGTCTCTTTAGATCAATATCCTCCCGGCAAAATTTCCATCTATAGTCCATACTAGTGAGCTGGACTCCCCGGGTAGTTGGTGTTCTGTGCTCCCTGGGTTATAAATATCTCTCTTGATCAAAATTTAGAAGATTTGAAAAAAAATAATAGAAGAGATGGAACAGATATAAATGAGACGTATGCAAGTAATGAAATCGAAAAATGTGGCGAATTAAGAAAATTTGAAGAGCAGCTAAAAACTCGAAATTTTTATCAAAGTTATCTTTCTAATCTCGACACCCCGTTACACCTCGCCGCGCAGATGGATATCCATATGGAAATTTACAGATTTTTAATTGACAATGGTGCAGACATTAATTCTATCATTATTTGAATTAATGTGTGTTTGTGTTTAAAAATACTAAATAAACGTTTAGTTGATTTCTGTTCCACTAGATGGCGCTCTGCCATCTTAAAAAGTTCATGTGCTCGTGGTCACAGGATATGCCTTTTCTTAATTTTAATACCAACACCTGACTTTTTTGTTATTGTTTCACACACACACATATAAATGTCCGTTACAAAATGTAAATTTATGTAATACAAATAATATTTTAAAAATAGATTATAATAATTAATCTATATATATAAAATTGAATATCTGTCTGTCTGTACTCTATAGATTCAAAAACCATACATCCAATCGCCGTGAAAATTTAATTTATTATTAGGTAAATCCCCGGGAAGGTTTTGAAAAATAATTTTTTGAATATCTTGAATATCCTTAGAGTTATTTGCAGATTTGTAGATTTAACTCGCAAGCAGCGCCACCATTGCGATGATGATAACAAGTTTTTTATCTATAAGTTTTTTTAGATAAGATTATTTATCAAAAGTAAGATTATCTCAGGATGACACGGCAATTTATTTGAGACAAGAATAATGATACAATTCCAAGGCGAAGATACTATTCCTTTAACTTCCAATTACCGAGGGAACCAATTAATATTGATTTTATTCAACTTATCGAGTATTTTTCAAGGGACCGGGAAAAAATGTTCACTAGATAAAACGATGATTTTGTAATGTAGAAAATTAGGAAACACAAAATTCGGGATGACACGGCACACAGGGACCGGGAAAAAATGTTCACTTTATCGAGAGATTCAAATTTACGAGTTTCAAATTATCAAAATATATCTTTTTTTTTATAAGTTTATAGAGAATTGTTTTAACAAATGTTCGTTAGACAAACCTTTACTCGGGTAAAACCTCGGGCGAAGCCGGGTACCTCCGCCTGTATATTTATATAAAAAAGCTTCTGTTTAAATGCACTAAAAAAATAAAATATATTCTGTCATAGAGAAATTAGATGTATCTGAGTGAATATAAAAGCGATGGGGGACGATTATATTTAGAGAAGAGGTAAAAATATAGCAAACACTTATAAAAATCAGTGATTCGAGATTAAATGACATTAGGCTCGAAATCCATTATGATCGTCCCCCTCCGCTTTTATTTTCACTCAGATACATCTAATTGATATATTAGAAAATATAAAATATTTTATTTTTCCTTTTTAGTGCATTTAATTAATAATTAATCCAGGTACCTTAGGTTTCAAAAGATCTCTCATGTTTTCAGTCAGACTTAAATATTTTTGGTTTTATTTACAAATAACAGTGGAAGACGAATATAATGATAATGTCGATCAGATTTACTTCTGGGGATATTTTACATTTATGCCAAGTTGATATTTATAATTCATAGGAGAGTGGCTGTCTTAACATCATTGTTATTCTTTAGTTGAGATTTATAATTAACTAGCGGACGTACCCGGCTTCGCCCGGGTTTTACCCGAGTAAAGGTTTGTCTAACGAACATTTGTTAAAACAATTCTCTAAAAACTTATAAAAAAAAATAGATATATTTTGATAATTTGAAAATCGTAAATTTGAATCTTTCGATAAAGTGAACATTTTTTCCCGGTCCCTGTGTGCCGTGTCATCCTGAATTTTGTTTTTCCTAATTTTCTACATTACAAAATCATCGTTTTATCTAGTGAACATTTTTTCCCGGTCCCTTGAAAAATACTCGATAAGTTGAATAAAATCAATATTAATTGGTTCCCTCGGTAATTGGAAGTTAAAGGAATAGTATCTTTGCTTTGGAATTGTATCATTATTCTTGTCTCAAATAAATTGACGTGTCATCCTGAATTTTGTCTTTCCTAATTTTCCACATTACAAAATCATCGTATCATCATGATAATATTTAGAGCAGATTGTTGAATTATAACAGATAAATTAGAATATTTATCTTGATTATTTTAAAGCGAAAAGTTATTTCAAAAATTTTATTTGCTAGAAACCTTCCCAGTACTATACTAAATAACTTCCCAAAGTTTAATGGCGTTCCAATGAGTGGTTTGGTCAGGCATAAAGGACAAACAGACACACACACATACATTTATTTTTATATATATAGATAAATATAATTAATCAACTAAAGAATAACAATGATGTTAAACGGTCACTCTACTATGAATTATAAATCTCAAATAAAGAATAACAATGATGTTAAGACGTCCACTCTCCTATTAATTATAAATCTTAATCAAAGAATAAAAATGATGTTACGACGTCCACTCTCCTATTTATTTATAAATCATTGTTATTCTTTAGTTGAGATTTATAATTCATAGGAGAGTGGCCGTTTAACATCATTGTTACCAGAAAGTTGAGCAGATGAAAAGGAGATGATTCACCGTTTGGTCTTCATTCTAGCAGTTGGGGTAAATCGATCCTCTTTCAAAATTTCCAGGAGTATACTTGTGTGTTGCCATGGCCAATTAGGATGGAGTTAGAGAATACTAAAATTAATACTTCTCTGTGGAATAAAGGAGATACACTTCGGGACGTCGGCCAGACAACGGCTCGGGTGACAGCAAACAAACAAGCCCCAGCGGCGCCAGCCGGCAACAAAAGAAGAGAGCACAGCCTGTTCTGCTGACCAGTTGGGTGTTTCCTCTGTTCTCTTAACATGTTTTAAATAAAGTTATTTTGAAGGAGATTTTTACCCTCTCCTTTCTGATATTTAGTAATCTGATTTAAATCCTTGCAACAGCCCAGAAAAGAATCATCATTGCGAATTCTTCTACCGAATTTCGCATCAGTGTTTTGTGAAACGTTTACCAGACATTTCTTCACAACTTCTATGTGGTCTGAGATTATATCAAAAATCGATCACAAAATTTGAAAGGAAGCGTGAAAATTAGTTCATTCCACATTTTATATATTTCTGGCCACACCACAGAAACAGTTTCTTTCAAAATAATCTTTGCAATTTCTTTTCTCTAATCTATTCCATGTCACACGAGGGTAACCTAGAAGTCTGGAATCTTGTAAACTTGAATTGTTAGCAGTACTGAAATAGACTATAAAATACTTCTACATGGGGTTTAGATGTATATTAAGATCTAGATCATTATCCCGTTCTATGAACGGGTCTAGAACGATAGTCATTTATAAACCTCCCTTTTTGATATTTTACCTATTTACATATGTATATATTATAGAAAAGGGCGAACCTGGATCTGTAAAGAAAAAAAATAATTTTTTTGTTAAAATATTTCGAGAGATTTCTCCCTTTTTATCAATTTATTGTAATATGTATATAAATTGTTAATTTATATATAGGTATTTTTAAATAAAAAGGCATTGTTGGCGCGGTAAGGGTTGGCTTTGGGCCATCATTTCATTGGTGTAATAAGGTGGGGACTTTATAACATTTAATGGCTGCTAGAGCAACTTTGGGCCATCATTTCAATGACGTATTAAGGTGGGGACTTTATAGCATTTAATGACTGCTAGAGCAACTTTGGGCCATCATTTCATTGGTGTAATAAGGTGGGGACTTTATAACATTTAATGGCTGCTAGAGCAACTTTGGGCGATCATTTCATTGGTGTAATAAGGTGGGGACTTTATAGCATTTAATGGCTGCTAGAGCAACTTTGGCCCATTATTTCATTGGTGTAATAAGGTGGGGACTTTATAGCATTTAATGGCTGCCAGAGCAACTTTGGGCCATCATTTCATTGACCTAATAAGGTGGGGACTTTATAGCATTTAATGGGTGCCAGATCAACTTTGGGCGATATTTTCTTTGAAGTAATAAGGTGGGGGCTTTATAGCATTTAATGGCTGCCAGAGCAACTTTGGGCCATCATTTCATTGACGTAATAAGGTGGGGCTTTGCGCCCGCCCCGCCGCCTCCTTCCTAATTCCCGAGGGAGTTTACTGGGGGGAAGGAGAGGAGGGGGTGGTGCCGTGTGGAGGGGAAATCATGCTAGCTAGGGGGCAGTCGTACTAATCATCTGAGGTGGAAGATGTGGGCAACGGGGACACGGGTTAGTAACGAGGGAAGGGACACAACGGAGGTGGACACAAGAGGCGGGACATGGGGACAAAGTTGGTAGACAGAGAGAACAACTGGAGGACATGAAGGACAAATGGGGGGGACAAACCATCGCCGTGATGTGGACATTCAGGGGGAACAGTCAGGCGAGAGCTAATAGAGGATATAGGTGATCCACAGCAATATATTCTTCCTCCCTATAACAGTTAAAACTGCTTTAGATCTCTCTATCTGTGTGAACTATGCACTTGATTGATCGATAAGATGTCAATAAAGTTGTTAATTGTCCCTATTTTTTTATTTTATTTCAACACACAAAACGCCATATCCCGGATAGGGATAATTGCGTTGATTTACTTTTTTTATATCTATCTACTATCTTTCTCTCTTATAATAATTCAGGTTTAGTTCTAATAACTACTTATTATATATATTTGTTCTCAAATACCAGAAACTAACACTTTCTGTAGCGTGCATCATATAACCTGTACTACACTTCTCTATCCTACATGATCTCTATGTAGTTAACAACATTTCTACCTTATATACACACACACACACACACAAAAGCCTTTATTAAGACACACAGGTCTTACAGAGGATTCTCCTTGGGGTTACAAAACGGAGAAACCTATGAAAGTGGGAAATAAAAAAATAGAGAAAGATTATATACATTTGGTAAATATATACAGATTATAAGAAAGAATAAAAAAATAAGAAGAATAAAAAAATAAAAATAAAAAAAGTTTTGGAAATATGGATGGGAGAAGTGGAGAGCGAAAAGAGGAAAGAAAACAGGTATTTACATATGGAACAAGACAATTTAAGCTCTTCTGCTCACACAGCACAGGTGGGCCATGTATTTTTTAAGAAATCTTTAAGAGATTTCCCAGGAAAATCCGCGTGTTCAGGGTTGTAAGGTAAACACCGTTTTATCAGTGTGGGGGTTAACTTATCGTATCTGCCTAAACAAATAATTGGATGTTGGTTCTGTCTTTCTCATCAAACATAAATTTTTGGTATGTTTGAATGTTCGGTTAAGTCTTTCTTTTTTACAGCATTTTTATGGAAGTTATATAGATTTAGAGCTACTGAACTATTGTCTATAAAGTTGGATAATAAAGAATATAATGTGAAGTGTGTATGGCCTATCTTAGAGAAGAGTATTTTTCTTTCCGTGTCAAGAGGCATGCATTCAAATATATAATGTTCTAATTCATTTTCGGTTCTATTTTTGCATAGTTGGCAATACAAGTCTTCTGTCCTTAGATATTTTATATGGTCTTCTCGATATAAAACAAATAGAATTCTCAATTGCGCAATGAGGCGTTTAGCCGGCAGTGGGAGTTCACTTAGTAGATAGTTCTCTGCTGCGAATGTTTTATGTAAATATTTGTAGTGTGTGTGTAGCTTCGAATTGGTTATTCTTGATTGATCGGTTTGGATAGACTGTTCTATAGTGATTCTGATAATTTGAGGTATTGCTTTCTGTAGAATATTGGGGTCTGAACAATTCTTTAACCACATGAATCCAGTTGAGTTAAGGATATTCATTAAATTTTCTGTAAAGCCTATAAAGGTATTCGTCAGAGTGGACGTTTCCCATAATTGGGCTAGACAGATTGCGGGCAATCTGGATTTTTCCATTTTTAATATTCTTAACCAGAACTTTAGAATTAGTTTGGTTGCTGTGACTCCTAGTGAGAAGCGTCCGGTTTCCATGCGTAGTATGTAGCCTGGTGTGTTACTCGGCAAGTTCAATAGTCGTCGGAGATAGTTATTCTGAATTTGGTCCAAGATTTTGTACTTTTCGTTTGCCCAAATTGGAGCAGAATACAGCAGAGTTGACAGGATAATCGAGTCTAATAGTTTCATTGATGAACCAAATGAATTCAACCTGGATTTCTCCATAATTTTCCATACTTCGCCGGTAGCTGCAAGCGCTTTGCCTTTAAAGTATGAAGCCACTTGACTAAACGAGATTGTTGTTGTGAGGGGATAGCCAAGATAGATATATTTCGATGTCACTGTCAACAGTTGGTCTCCCCAGAACCATTTGTCCCATTTTGCAGGGCGGCCACCATTTCGGAAAACCATTATCTTGGATTTTGATTCATTCAGGGTTAGATGATTTGTTTCGAAGTATTTTTCAACATGTTGATTTTTATTTGTAGATTGATTTTTGATTCTCCTATGAGAATTATGTCGTCGGCATACATCAAAAGGTGGACCGTTCCAAAATTAGGGAGGTATATGCCTGGTAGAGTAGAGTCATTAAAAATGTTGATTAAATCAGTTACAAAGAGTATAAATAGATAGGGTGATAAGGGTTCTCCTTGTAACACTCCCGATCGGATTTTGATGGGTTCAGTAAATAGTCCATTCCATCTCACCGTCGTTGTCATTTGTTCGAAGTAGTTCCTAATAAGGTTAACAAAGCGGAAATCCAGACCTAATTCACCCAATTTTGACCACAGAAGTGAGTGGGGAACAGTGTCAAAAGCCTTTTTTAGGTCCACAAAAAAAGCATAGAGTTTTCTTCTTTTACGTCTGAGAGTCAGCTGTATCAAGGACAACAGTGTGAATATGTGATCTTGACAGGAGTAGCCTTTTCTGAATCCGGCCTGGTTTTCTGGAATAATTGATCTACCTTCAATCCAGTTGCGTAATCGCGATTTTAGTATTGATGTGAAAAGTTTTGACAGATTACTAATAAGGGCAATTCCGCGGTAGTTTGATGGATTATCCCGGTCACCGCTTTTAAAAATAGGATGGATGATAGATTTAGACCATATTAAGGGATATGAACCAGAATTAATGATTCTGTTGAATATATTTTTTAGAGTAACAAGGTGTTCGAAAGGTAGGGTCTTTAATGCTTCATTCGGAATTTCGTCAGCGCCACAAGCTTTTTCATTTGCCAGACTGGAGATTTCTCTAGTTATTTCTGTTATGGAGATTCCACAGTAGAGTTCAGGATCAATTCGTGAGAGAGTAGATAGGTCGTTTCCTATCGTCGTTTCAGCAGAGAGCAGTTTGTTGTAAAAGCATTGCCACTCTAAAATTGTTATATTTCCTTGTATATAGCTTTTGTCTTTCAAGGTAGCTATAGTTTTCCAAAAGTTTGCGGAGTCACGGGCATTTTTAAGAAGTTCTTGTTTTTCTTGAAGATATTTTTTCTTGTTGAAGTTTATTAAGGTCGTGTACCTTTTCCTATTTGAGACATAAATATTGCGGTCTACGTCAGTGTTCGTTTCCTTAAAGGTTGTGAGGCTTGCCTTAGCAGATTTTTTGGCTAAATAGCATTCCCTGCTATACCAGGGTTTCGATTTTGGGCGGCCAGGTCTGACCTTAATGCGCATATCTGCAGCAAGCATTGCGTTTAGTATTTGTTTAGAAAATGTATTAACTAGGCTGTCAAGATTCTGGTCTGTAGAGACTTGATTGTTGTCAAGATTCTGCGAAAAGAGGGATGTGTTATCAGGTGCCCATCTGTATCTTTCAAAGCAGGGATAGACGGTTTCTTTCGTTCGTTTGAGATTAGATAAGTTAGACATGTTTATTGTTAGTGGAAGGTGGTCCGAGTATGGGTTATTATCTACTTTGAGGTCAACAACGTGCTCCAGCAGGGAATATGAGACAATAAAATAATCGACAACAGATGAGCCACGACTTGAGATAAATGTGCAGTTTCCAGTTTTGTCACTTATAGTTCTGCCATTAATTATTGTCAGTAGATTATTATCTAGGAAGTTTATGAGTTGTTCCCAATGTTTGGAAAGCACTGGGTCTCTAGATTTGCGTTCAGGTGAAAGAAGTAAGGGACGTTCTAGTGGGTTGTGTAAGTATCCATAGGTGCCGGTACGGATGTTTATGTCACCCGCTAGAACTATTTCATAGCCGTTAGCCAACCTATCTTCGACATGTTTGGATAAAGTAATGAAGTTTGACAGTTGAGATTCGTTTGGAGAAATATATGTAAATATATAACAAATTTGTATGTTGAAACAACGCTTGAAAGGTATAGATATCCAATTATGCTCTACAACGACTTTCTCCAACATAGTTTTTAGTTTATTTTTAATTCCTACTATTATTCCACCCGAGCATCTTCCCAGTTTGGAGCTTCTAGTTGCCAGTGATTCGAATAAGTGGAATCCTCTGGGGCCGTTTTTTAAGTGATGGTCACACCAGGTTTCGGTCAAAGCAAATATTTCGTATCTCTCTAAGTGACTATAAAGAAGAGGAAAAACTGAATTGAGTCTATACAGCCCGTTAACGTTCCAGCAGGTCAGTGAAAAGGTATCGTTGGGTTGACTATTTACAAGTGATTGTTTCCTAACTGCTTGCTACAATGAATGTCCATTGGCATCTACAATTTGTCCATCACAGACCTTATATGCTATGTCATTAATTATTAATTTGTTGTCCCTTAGCTTAGCTAGAGTGCCTCTTTCGGCGAGTTCTCTTCTTTTGACATTCAAAACGCGCCGTTGTTCTCTCGTCTTCATGCTATAGTCTTTCGATAGTGATATCTTAGTTCCTCTTAAATTGAAAGCAGCTTTAAATAGAGTTGATCTGTCGTTTTGTTCTGGGACTTCAATCAGGATCGGTGCACCGGGTTTTCTGGATAATCGGTGGCATCGCGTGATGTTTATCTTCTCCGTTGTTTGCATATTTTCTTCGATAACCTTCCGTATCCGTTCTCGGCAGTCCTCGTTATTATCTTGTTCTATTCCATAAAAAATGAGGTTCCTTTCTCTGCTCTTTGCATCCAAGTATTCAAGCTGGTCTTCTAAGTCTTTTATTTTTTTGGAGTTTTGAGAGAGTGCTACTTTTGTAACGGCAGAAGATTCCTCTAGTTGTTGCAGTCTTTGGTTTATAGTTTCTACTCTATCGTCGATTGCCGAAAGACGGGATTCCAGCCTCTCACCCCAGCTATCCAGCCTTTTGGTGAGTGCATTTATCAGATCTTTGATCTCTTTATCCCTATCTAAGCTTGTTTCCAACGTCGTTTGTTTGGACATCTTGGGGCCTGGGTTTTGTTCAATGCCAGCTAATATTAAGAGCATTAAAACTACACATATAAGGTGAAAGTTTCGGAAATATTTTGAGAGTGAAAGATTCACACGTGATAAGCAAATCTCTTTGCCGCCGTGTGTATCCGGCTTGAAAGTATGTAAATTTGGCTCAGAATTCTTGTCTAATAGACATAAAATTATGGTGGTAAGATATATTGGATATGTAGGTTTCATTTCAGATAGATTGAATTTGCACTTTAGTAAAAATAGAGAAAATATTTTAGTCAGACAGTTCACTTACCGAGAGCGACGTTGCGTGCTGCCTATTCGTGCCGCCTCCTAGCCTACTTCCTTCTACCTTATATAAATACCGCGCTATAACAGCAAACTTAATTCTTGTAATAAACATGTGGTTATAGGATTTACATAATTCTGGAAATTATTTGATTCATAGAGAAATATATATATTCGGCGTAAAACTTTGTACTTTTTGCATAAAACACAATAAGAGACTGCTATAATTAATGTAAAAAAAATGAATATATCTTAAAATAATAAATTTTGATTATTAATATTTAATAAACATATATCTCATTATTAAGCTGCAAATATATAGAATAGTGGCCTTTTTATTCTTTTTTGTGAGAATCAATATAATACTATAAATAATAATATAGTTATCTAATTAATTTTTTTTTTACATTTCAATAATTTGCCAAACATCTATAGTGTTTCAAGTAAATGCATGTTATTTCTGCCATTACGAATTTAAAACAGTTATTCAAAAAAAATCTTTAATCATACTTGAAATCTACCTAATTTATGAAAATTCGAAACTATTATAGACGTGTATGATTCATTTAAAAATAAAACAATTTCTACTGCCCTTACTGCAATGGAAATATTAATCATACCCTTCTATAATAGTTTCGAATTTTCATAACAGATGGCGTGTTATGGATCATAATACCTAATTTATATTTGATGTTTATATACAGTTAAACCTGTCTATAGCGCCCTCTCTAAAAAGCACCTTCCTCTCTATAGCGCCCGATTTTAAATAAGTAGTACGATGCGATTTACATTAAAAGTGACCTGTCTATAGCACCCCCTCTCTATTGCACCCTATTTTGGTGAGTCCCAAGGGGGGGCGCTATAGACAGGTTTAACAGTATATAAATTAAATATTAAATACCCCTATATACCCATTCAAAAATTTCACACAATTATATCGTCAATAATAACTAGTATTTTTGGAAAGAATATACAAGTATAGTATAAGAACATACAAGTGTAAGAATACACGTGTATGTAACAATTCAGATTTCGAAAACATCTAGGTTCTTATTAAAGTATATCATAGATAAATAGCGACTCCTCTCTAAGAATTTGTTTGTTTTCATAATTAAACTCGAAGGTATTAATCAGGGTAGAATTGAAAAGAAACTTTCGTTGCAGTTTAATATCAATTTAAATCTCAAACTTCCCTCAGAGATGTTTACTTTGTTAATATCAATCCACGAGACTCTCGTTTGATTCTCTTCACCCGGGCATTGAATAAACAACACGTGTTTATAGTGAATCCAAATCGTTATAAATATTTTCACACAGTTTATCTCTTTAAACCACAACACTATTAGACAGTTATCTTGCCATAAAAACAAAATAGTATTTTAAAATTGTCTATTATGTCAAAAGTAAAGCTTTTATTTATTTACAAGGATTCTTTAAAAAAATTTATAAATTATTTTGACGAATATTATAAAAGAAAAGTAAATTCTATGGAAGAGCTCTAAATTATTTTGCTCTTGATATGTTGATACATTTGAATATGTTCTTCCGTTAACTTGAAGCTTTCAAATCTTGAAAATTTGTTCAAAATAATCATAGTTATTTATTTAAACATAGAAACTTTCTCCTTGGAATATAAATACTATAAAGTTAAGTGCCAGGAGAAAATGATTTTTTATTAATCGACTACACGAGCTTTCGGGCAGTCACGTGTAGTCGATTAATAAAAAATCATTTTCTCCTGGCACTTAACTTTATAGTAATCATAGTTATTGTTACCTTCGTCAAACCAGTGCTTGTTCTTCTCTAATTCTAAACTATACTTAACTATAAATTGTAGTAAATCCACTTACCTATTACGTCTCTTCTTCTTGCCGCAGCAGCTCCCCATGGTGCTCGCTTGATTGCTTTGGTCAAAAAAGATCGCTTAGATCACAAGATCGCCCGGTTCACAAGATCACTCAGATCACACAAGATCGGTTCAGAGATCACACATGATTGCTTCAGAGATCACACAAGAGAGATCGCTTCAGATATCACACAAGATCACCTTCAAAAATCTTTCAGATCACACAAGATCGCTTTCAAAGATCGTTCAGATCACACAAGATCATAGGGCGGCCCCCTGACCTGCAGGCTTGGATCTTCGGCGGGTCCGGCCTTGAGGACGACGCCCTTTCCATCCTGGTGTCGGCAAAGTTGCGAATTTATCGCTACTTTGTCCAGGTTGGGCTCGGAGAAGCGGTGGAGGACCCGCTCATCGCCTGGTCCAGGACCCTCCAGCGCCGAGGTCTCCTTCCTTTGTCCCTCTTGTAAATTTGTTTCATTTATGTATATATTTTCTTCTCTTCCTCTCTCTCTCATGTGAGATGTAATATTGTCTAAGATGACAATAAATAATATTTAATTGTCAATTGTCACACAAGAGAGATCGCTTCAAAATTCTCACAAGAGAGATCGCTTCAGAGATCACACAAGAGATCACACAAGAGATCACACAAGAGATCGCACAAGAGATCACACAAGAGAGATCGCTTCAGAGATCGCAAAAGAGAGATCGCTTCAGAGATCACACAAGAGATCGCTTCAGAGATCGCTTCAGAGATCACACAAGAGAGATCGCACAAGAGATCACACAAGAGAAATCGCTTCAGAGGTCACACAAGAGATCGCTTCAGAAATCACACAAGAGAGATCGCTTCAGAGATCACACAAGAGATCGCTTCAGATATCACACAAGATCACCTTCAAAAATCGTTCAGATCACACAAGAACGCTTTCAAAGATCGTTCAGATCACACAAGATCTCCTTCAAAAATCGTTCAGATCACACAAGGGATCGCTCCAGAGATCAGACAAGATCGCTTCAGATATCACACAAGATCACCTTCAAAAATCGTTCAGATCACACAAGGGATCGCTTCAGAGATCACACAAGATCTCCTTCAAAGATCGCTCTGATCACACAATAGATAGCTTCAGAGATCAGACAAGATCGCTTCAGATATCACACAAGGTCACCTTCAAAAATCGTTCAGATCACACAAGATCGCTTTCAAAGATCGTTCAGATCACACAAGATCGCTTTCAAAGATAGTTTAGATCACACAAGATCTCCTTTAAAAAATCGTTCAGATCACACAAGAGATCGCTTCAGAGATCACACAAGATCTCCTTCAAAGATGGGTCAGATCAGATATAATCGCTTCAAAGATCGCCTTGATCGCTTAGGTCGCTCGCCAGTTACTTGAGTTGCTCGCTAGATCGCTTCAGTTGCTAAAGTGAGAAAGTCTTTGTTGTGGCGGCCTCAATGGAAGTCCAGAGGGGTGGAATTATATAATAGAATTTGAGGACTTTTTTTATAAATAAATAAATAAATATTAAAAACAAAATAAAAAACGACATATATCCTGACTGCTCACCTGAGCATTCTATTTTTCTTCTTATTTTTCACACAAATATAGATGTACCTAGAAAAGCATTTCTCCCTTTATTTAGACATCAGAACGATGCATTATGTCCATCACCCAGTAAAAATTTACTAGTGGTGAAGAAGAATAATCCACAACACCAGTTTTGGCACATTAAGTATATGAGGTATAGATATATTTAAAAATAAAGAAGGCATCTCCTGACCACGAGCTCATGTGCTTTTTAGATGGCAGAGCGCCATCTAGTAGAGCAAAATATCACGGAGCAAGCTAAATAAACGTTCAGTTTATTTTTGCTCTACTAGATGGCGCTCTGCCATCTAAAAAGCACATGTGCTCGTGGTCAGGAGATGCCTTCTTTATTTTTAATATCAACACCTGACCCACTTATCTCTTATTTTTTTCATAGATATATTTATATAATAAACTAGCGGACGTACCCGGCTTCGCCCGGGTTTTACCCGAGTAAAGGTTTTTCTAACGAATCTCTCGATAAAGTGAACATTTTTTCCCGGTCCCTTGAAAAATACTCGATAAGTTGAATAAAATCAATATCAATTGGTTCCTTCGGTAATTGGAAGTTAAAGGAATAGTATCTTGCCTTGGAATTGTATCATTATTCTTGTATGGATGTACCCGGCTTCGCCCGGGTTTTACCCGAGTAAAGGTTTGTCTAACGAATCTCTCGATAAAGTGAACATTTTCCCCCGGTCCCTTGAAAAATACTCGATAAGTTGAATAAAATCAATATCAATTGGTTCCCTCGGTAATTGGAAGTTAAAGGAATAGTATCTTGCCTTGGAATTGTATCATTATTCTTGTCTAAAATAAATTGCCGTGTCATCCTGAATTTTGTCTTTCCTAATTTTCTACATTACAAAATCATCGTATCATCATGATAATATTTAGAGCAGATTGTTGAATTATTACAGATAAATTAGAATATTTACCTTGATTATTTTTAGGCGAAAAGTTATTTCAAAAATTTTATTTGCTAGAAACCTTCCCAATACTATACTAAATAACTTCCCAAAGTTTCATGGCGTTCCAATGAGTGGTTTGGTCAGGCATAAAGGAGAGACAGACACACACACACACACTCGGGCGAGCGGCCACGCTTTTTCGAGCTCCGCCGTTTTCGCCTCTGGAGTGCGTGTAGAGGGCGCTTACCATTGTGAATTTGGTACTGGAGGAAAGCCCTCGATCCGATGCTACAGTGCCTGAAAGGCCCAGCACAGGATCTCATACAGGTGCTGAATTAGCGCCAAAAAACGAATTTGAGATGAATTTCTCTAAAGAAAATTCCAATCTTAAATCTCAAAGAGATGCAAATTCGCCGGCAGGCGACGTGCATGTAAATCCGGCCGCCGCGCGTGACGTCACCGCGCCACCGACTGCTGCTTCTTCCAGCGCTACAACAGCCAGCCCGGCCTCGCTCAACTGGGCCGACAGCGAGATGGTTGACGTGGACGACAACAAGGGTTTCACCGTTGTGAAGAACAAGAAGCGGCGCCGCACTTCAACAACGCCGGAGCGCGCCGCCAAGCAGCCTAGCAGGCCTGCTGAGAAGCCCAGCTCCCAGCAGCTGAGGCGGCCGACAGGGCCGAAAACAGTGCCGCCTAGGGAGATCAAGGCGACACGCGCCAACATCGCTGACACCAAGAAGAGGCAGGCCACAACCGACCACGAGCACTACATCTTCGTGGAGCGGTGCCCAGAGATCCCGGACTACACCTACCTAAAGGCAATGTCCAAGCTGGTCGGGGGGGCCGGATAAAATCACGCATTTCGGCAAAATGAACGGCCATTTCCTCGTGGGCTTGGCAATCAAGGATCTTGCGCGCCTTCTGGTGGAGAGCGACTTCGAGATCGGGGGAACGACCCTTAGGGTCTTCCCCTACCGAAAAAGGGCCGAACGGATCGTCGTCGCCGGCCTGCCAGGCTTCGTGGATGACTTCACCATCGTGAACGCCCTGGGCCAATACGGGAGGGTCACCTCCATCGCCCCCATCCTGATCAAGCTGGGGGAGTTCACCTTCAACGACGGCCGCCGGGAGGCGTTCATCCTGCTCCACGAGGGAGTCAGGCTGGAGACCCTGCCCGCCCGACTGACCATACAGTCCAAGGGAGACACCCTATCTGCCTACCTCTCCTTCGGAATCAAATGTTCCAAATGCGGAAGGCAGGGCCACCGCAGAGCTAGCTGCCCATCGCTCGCCAGGCGGAACTTCGACGCCCCAAAGCGTGTGGACAATCCTGCTCAGGTTCAGGCTTCTCCTTCTCCCCCCGTGCCTAAGCGAACTGGTCCACCAACACCCGTATCCTCTCCACCGGCGCCTCCAGCTCCATCAGAGGAGGCACCTAATAATGCCCCAGTGACGCCCGCTGCTGCTTCTCCAGGTGCCCCAGCGCTCCATCCTGCGCGACCTCTCCTGCCGCCTGGAGAGGCGCCGAGTTCTACCTGCTCGGCCTCCAACCCGCCCACCACACCAGCCCTGCCTTCACCGGCGCCCGTCGAGCCAATGGAGGTGGAAAGGATCGAGGAGGAGGGCACGGGCTCCACCCAGGAAGGAATAAACAAAATCAGGAAAGAGCTAGATGCCTGCCTGCAGCAGGCCCCCTCCACAATCTTTGACAAAACCAACCAAGAGGGTCTCGAAAAGGAGAGGGTTTGTCGCCTCCTCGTCTCCACACCGCTCCTCAAAAAGCAACTCCCTAACCTTAAACCCGCCCAAAGGACTGCTTTGTGCGAGCTGGTCGAGGCCCTCTTAAGTAGGAGACTCGACTCCAGCGGCTCCATCTACAAACGCCTTCGCCAGGCCCTGCCCTTCCTCCATCAAGGGACATCATCATAGGCTTCACCATCGCCTCCATTAACGCGCGCGGGCTCGCTATTAGGAACAAGAGCCTAAGCCTTTGCCATCTCCTGAGACAACACCGCGTGGACATTGCGCTTGTGCAAGAAACTAACACCCACCACCTCGACGGCGCCCAAGACCTCTGCCTCGGCTACGATGCTATTACTGCCCCACCCGACGCAATATCGGGTTCGGGCCTCGCCTGCATCTACGCGCCGGGCATCACCGTCTCGCGACACCGCATCCTGTGGCCGGGCCACATCGTCTTGGCCACCCTCAATGTCCACGGCCAGGAGATGACCGTCATAAATGTCCACCTCTCGCACGACCAGCGCGAGCGCATCGAGCAACTCCGAGTCATCGAGGCAGCCGCCGTTGAGGAAGAGGAGGAAGCCTGGGTCCTCGGGGACTTTAATATTAGGGACGACAGGAACCGCGACTCTATCTCCATGGCGGCCCTCGGAGCTCTTTGCGAGTCCGCCGCGCTTCTGGATGCCGCCCCCGAGTTTGACGCCGCCCACCTTCCCACCAGAGTCGCTGCACATGGCGACCTGATCGAGAGCAGTCGCCTCGACAGGATCCTCGCTCCGGCGCGCTTTCTGGAGGTCTCAACATCATATGCGATTGCTCCTTTCCACCTCTCCGATCATCGCATGGTGCTGCTCCGAGTGGGCCCTCCAGCCGCCCCCTACCAACCTCGCGTGGCTGCTACGCTCCGCTCCGGGCTGGCCCAGGAGCACATGAACAACTACCTGGTGGACATCGCGGAGGAAATATCCATGCTCGATGCGCCTCAACTGTGGAACCGCTGGACACTAATCAAGGCCGGCATCCTCGCGGAGGCCCGCTCGCTCCACGATCCTCGCCACCACGATCGCGACGACAGCTACATCGGCAGAGCCCAACGCTACATCAGGGTACAGCTTGAGGCCTCGTCGACGAACGCGGATTACCCATCTCTCTCGGACCTCGCGCGCCTCACGCGCCACCGCCGCCCAGCTGTCACCACCATCAGGGACGAGAACGGCGAGGTCATCGAGGGCCCCGTTTTGCGGCGAAAGGCCCTGGACATCTTCCGGCCTCGCTTCGCCCGCCCGAGCTGCGACCCGGCGGAGTACGCGGCCTTCATCGGAGCTACGACCACCACTCCTATCGAACTAGGAGAAGAGGATTCACTCCACCGGGCTGAGGTCTCCGAGGCTGAGGTAGCCGCTGCCATCCGCCGCCTCCCTCGCGGAAGAGCCCCCGGCTGGGACGGTCTGCCCTGCGAGGTCCTCAGCACCTTCGAGGAATTCTTCGCGGTCGCCCTGCGACGTGTGCTCGCCGAGTCTCAGCTCCGAGGTGCCCTGCCTCCATCGATGCGCCGGAGCGAGATCTGCCTGGTCCCCAAGGCCCGCGGCGGCGGTCGCGGTCTGGACAGCTACAGACCGATCTCCCTGCCCTCGGCCGACTACAGGGTAATCGGATCGATCCTGCTGGGCCGCCTCAGGCCCCACCTATCAACTCTGGTGCCGGAGTGCCAGACGTACGCCGTCCCCGGAAGGTCCCCCTCCTGGAACATCGCGCGGGTCACAGACGCCGTCGAGGAGGCTACTGCCTGAGGCACGCCGCTGGCCGCGGTTTCCGTGGATCTGCAGTCCGCCTTCGACTCCCTGGACCGCGGGTATCTAACGTCCCTCCTGGTGTCCCACCTGCGCCTCCCACCGGCCTTCTTGGGATGGACTCTTCTACTCTACGCCGGGGCGGACGCCACAATAAAGGTCGGGGGCTTCCAGACCGTCGCCTTCAAACTACTCAACGGCGTGAGACAGGGCTGCGCTCTAAGCGCGGCGCTCTTCAGCATCGCGACGGGACCGCTGCTGCGTCGCCTGGAGACGATCCTCGGCGTGGGCAACGTCATCGCCTACGCCGACGACATCGTCCTCCTGTTCCATCGCGACGAAGAATTCGAGCGGGTGGCGACCGTCCTCGGGGACTTCAGGCGGGCCTCTGGTATCGCCGTCAACCTCGGGAAGAGCGCGGGCCTTTGGTGCGGAGCCTGGCGCAACCGCGGCGACTCCCCTCTCGGCGCCTCCTGGTCGACCACCTCCATCAGGGTCCTCGGGCTCGACATCGCCCCCAGAAGCTCCGTAGCCCATCAGGAGCAGCATCTTCTCGCCCTCCTGGAGTCCGCCTGTCGCAGATGGACGCCCTTCACCCGCGGCCTATCCCTCGTCGGACGAGCTAGAGCGGCGAACTCGCTGGTGGGCTTCACCATCCAGCATCACCTGCACGGGTACCTGCCATCACCCCCGACCATCGCCAAGCTGCAGGCCAGACTAGCGAGATTCGTCTGGGGGCCCGAGCACACGGCATGGCTTCCCGCCGCCGTCATGGCGAGGCCCGTAGCCATCGGAGGCCTCGGCCTCCTTGACCTGGCAACCCAACTCCAGCTCGCCTGCCTCAAGGGTGTGCAGGTCGCGCTACGCGGGGGCAGGAACGGCTTCTCCTGGCTGGCGACTAGCGAGGCCTGGCTCAGACCTCCACCGGACGGCACCAGACTCCAGCCCCGGCGCCTCCGGCTGCTTAAGCTCTGGGAGGAGGCCTCCAACATCCTGGGCCTCAACCACCGGGCGGTCCCCACTGCTCAGCTGCTGGACCTTCCCATCATCGGCGGCTGCCGGTTCCTCCGTCCTCCCGACCTCCTGGCCCCCGCCCGCTGGCGCGGAGCCCGAGTCCGGGACCTCATCGAGGAGGAACACCTCATCGCCCGCCCTACGCGCTCGGCCCTGGCTGACGCCGCGACCCTGGGCGCCTTCTGTAGGAGGCTGACCTCCGAGAACGCCGTGGGCTTCGGGGGGGAGTCTCCATCTTCTTCATCATCTTCATTAGCTGCGGCTGTGGTGCTGCGCGGGACGGCCACGCCGTTCCTCAACGGCCTCACGACGCGCTCGGCCCGACGGGCCTTGGATCGTCCACGCCTCGCGGCCACGCCGATCTCCCGATTCCTGGCGAGATGGGCACCCACCATCAGCCCACCATCCAGGATCGACTGGGCCTCGCTCCGGCGCTGCGCCTTCTCGGGGCATGAGGCCGATGCCGCCTTCAAATTGGCCCTCCACGCTCTACCCCATCCGGCCCATCCTGCCTCGGCCGTCCCCTCGTGTCCTGCCTGTGGGTCCGTCGACCGCTCCCTCGGCCACCGCTACTGGAGCTGCTCTTCCATCAGGCCCCTCATCAGAGAGGCCTTCAACATCATCGGGCGGCCCCCTGACCTGCAGGCCTGGATCTTCGGCGGGTCCGGCTTTGAGGACGACGCCCTGACCATCCTGGCGTCGGCAAAGCTGCGCGTCTATCGCCACTTTGTCCAGGTTGGGCTCGGTGGAGTGGAGGACCCGCTCATCGCCTGGACGAGGACCCTCGTGCGCAGGGGATGCCTTCCTTCATCCTCCATCATCACTTTGTAAAAATTATGTATTCTATCTTTCTCCTGTATATATTTCTCTTGCTCTCTCTCGCTGAATTGTAAAATTGTCTAGATGACAATAAATATTTTTCAATTGTCAATTGTCACACACACACACACACACACACATACATTCATTTTTATATATATAGAAGAAAAGGCATTGGATTAAAAAAAGAGATATATATATATTTGCCAATATTTCGGTTGGCGTCCGGTTGAAATAATTTCAACTGTGATATTATAACACTATGCGGCGCTGAGTTTGTTTATACAAAAACGTAATGCCTTGATAAAGGTTGGCGTTCAGGAAACCGGAATATTGGCAAATACATCTTTTATTCAATCCAATATATGTCTTTTTATTATCTAAAGATTTCAATATATGGATTGCTCCATATTCAGAACGATAAATATATTTATAGAAGAATTTGTGGGGGGAGAGAGAGAGAGAGAGAAAAGAAGGGGTATGTTGATAAGGGGTAGGGGGGGGGAATTAATTCTTATTTCTAATAAATATCACATTTAGTAGATCGACCTTTGAAAATTATCCCGCATGTGTTTCTTTTGAACGACAAATCGAAATTTATTTTAAGGAGAAATAACGATTATTTCTAACTTTAAGGATGAAGTAGGAAAGGATGAATTGTGAAGAGCAATGATAAACGGAAAAAAAAAAGTGTCCAGGGATGGGAATCAAACCCACATTGTTCCGCTTACTTGGCAGATGCCATGTCCACTAAGCTGGACATTTTATTTTTCCGTTTATCATTATTCTTCACAATTCATACTTTATCCCTAAGGTTGGAAATAGTTGTTCTTTCTCCTTAAAATGAATTTCGATTTTTCGTTAAAAAAAAGCACATGCGGGGGTAATTTTCAAAGGTCGTTCTACAATCATAAGCCGCATTATATTGTATTATAAAATCATATTTAGTGTTTACGTTTGTGTGGGTAGATGCATATATTATGTTACGATGTTTTTCAGCCGTCGATGTTTGCGTACAAGGTTTCTAGGAAAACAATGTCGGTTCGTTGTGGATATAGCTTAGTACGGTATAATTTATTAAAAGAGTTTTAAAGGAGTATTAATAATATTAATATACAGTAGATGGACTTACCTTTATTAAGACTCGAGTTGTTTTTGTGGGCATGAGGAACAAACCTCAATACATCTTTTACTAGATTGTCCTGTTTTCAAGACTATAGAATCGACAATAATTTAATAGTAACAGATCCAAGTATTTTTATTTCCAGTAAAGAAATGTATATTAAATTCAATACCTTTTGTAGACATATTTTAAGTTATATAGCAACAAATATCTATTAAGAGACTGATAATTTATATTATGCTGATTGTACATATTGCCAGACACTTCTTTCTTTTGTACACAGTTCTTTTTTCTGTTTTTTTTTTTCTCTTTTTCCTTGTTAACATCATATGACTATTCTATTCACGACCTAAAATTAATGTATATATATGTATAGACAAATGTCATACATGTATGACAGTGCAAGTGTCCCTAGGGAGACATAGCGCTTCAAATTGATATAAATAGACTTGCCTTTATTGTATGAGCAATAGTTACCCAGAAATTATTTGAAAGAGGGAAAATAAAAATCAGGTAAAAGTTTCTTTTAATTTTGAATTTGCAAGCTTTCGAGTAAATATACTGCTCTTCAACGGGCTAATATTCTATGTACAATCTCTTAATAATCTTTATACAAAATAATTGAAAAACTTTTGTTATTGATATGTCGCGGGCATGCATCAGACTGCTCACAGCTAAAGTAATAGATATTATACTGATTCACGCCCACACATGCCAATAACAAAAGTTTTTCAATTATTTTGTATAAAGATTTTTTAGAGATTGTACATAGAGTATTAGCCCGTTGAAGAGCAGTATATTTACTCGAAAGCTTTCAAATTCAAAATTAAAAGAAACTCTTTAACCTGATTTTTCCTCTTTCAGACTTGCCTTTATTGTCCGCCACAAGTAGGATCCTCCTCGGCACAGTCTTCCTTGTTAATCCACACGGTCACACAATCCCTAAGACAACTTATATTCAGAGAGAGAATAGATAAAAGAAATATTTGAAATATTATATTTTGATAATCAGTTTTTTTCACATTAACTTGTATTACACAAGTCTACAAATTTTTTAAAGGTTTTTAATGTTTGAGCATTTATAAAATTCTTTTTCCAATGTCGCTGATTCCTAATCTGCTCTTAGTTTTTTTGTATGTCATCAAAATCTATAGATAATGACCATAAAGTGTATTTCACCAAAATAATATTTTCATAAAGAAAACTGCTAAATAATCATGATTGCTTTATAATTTTTACAATCATCACATCTCAAAGTTCTTCTAAAACATACGCCATTAACTATTATTAGTTAACTATACATTAACTTGTGTTAAAGTTAAAATATTAAAATTATAAACTATTTTAGACGCGTAAGATTCTTTTTGAAATGAAACAATTTCTACTGCCCTTACTGCAATGGAAAAATTAATGGGAGGGCCTGGTTCATCAGTGGTAAACCCTCCCAGCGATTTCGCCAGTTAAATCTACCATACCGCTGTTATATTGCATTTTTCGATCTTCCTTTTATAGTGAAAAATGCAATATAACAGCGGTATGGTAGATTAAACTGGCGAAACCGCTGGGAGGGTTCACCACTGATTAGCCAGGCCCTTCCATTAATTTTTCCATTGCAGTAAGGGCAGTAGAAATTGTTTAATTTCAAAAAGAATCTTACGCGTCTGAAATAGTTTCTAATTTTAATAACAGATGGCGCGCTAGTCCATCGTAATATAAAGTTAAAATATATTTGTGAAACATATCGTGTCCCTCACAATACATACATACTTTATGTCTTAGTTTTATTAAGGTAAAATTAGGCTTAGAACTGATTGTATTTCTAGCTCTGTTCGTAGGACAGGCTAATTAATATTTAGTTGTTTATGATTTTGAAAAAAAAAAATTCTTCATCATAGCGTGCGCGTTAAGTTTACCAACCTGGAAACAAAAACGGAAGAAAATAATTTTGGACGAGAGAAAAGATTGGATTACACAAATATGAATTCTACAAACTTACAGCTGTACCTGTAATATATAGATTTTAGGCTCGAAATTTTTATTAATTTTTAATTTTTCATATTCACAAAAATGTATTTTAAATTTTCAACGATAATTTTTTTTAATTAGATAAAAAAATACAGATTATTTATATTTAACGTTTTTTTTTTTTTTTCATTTTATATTTTGTACTTTTACTTTTCGTTTATTCTTATTAGAAATAAATATATCCCACATATATATAGAAACAAACAATGTCAGAACAAGATAAAATTTCTGAACTTCAGTTTGATCAAGAAATGGACGATGGTATTTCACTTGATTATGACGACGTCTCAGTTGGTGAAGTAACAAAAGAAGATGAAGCTGCATTACTTCAGGAAAACGTAGAAGAAGTAGAGAAAGTTGAAGATACTCCATTATCAGCGTCTACAGAACCTCAAGTAGAAGCTACTTTTGACTCTTCTTCCGTCTACGTCGGCAATGTCGACTACAATATTGATAAATTCGACCTTTACTTAGCTTTCTCAAACTCTGGCACAGTCAGGAAGATAACATTTCCAGGACAAACCTCTATTGGTCACAGAGCTTTCGCTTATATCCAATTCGATTCTGATGCGGATGCAAATAAGGCTGTGACTGAAATGAATGGTCGAGTAATGAATGGACGCCAATTGCGTGTGAACCTAAAGAGAAACAACATTCCAGGTCTGAGAACTAGAGGCCGAAAGATGTACCGTGGATATGGCCGCAGCGGAGGATTTATTTCTCGCTACCAACCCTATTGAATCTTTTATTTGAGCTGCAAATTAGAGAAAGTATAGTTTAATAAGCAAGTCTGAGGTCACTGCAAGCTCCAAAACTAAACTTCTGACCTGCATGTGTATATACTTTTTATTAAAAAAAAAAAAGTCTTAATTTTTTTTAAATAAATTGTAACTGTATTTGTGCTTTTAAATAAATGTATTTGATACTATTCTAACTTATTATATGTTTTCGATTGTGATATTTTGGTTTATTTAGATTCCCTCCTGTACTATTATTTTCTCAGTTTGATGCTCCAAGTTGGACTTAACGATCTGTTTGGTTAGAAGGTTCGTTGTCTACAATATTTCAGTAGTTGTTAGCAAGAATTTTCGTAATTCAATAAATCCTTTGTAACAATATTAATCTGAAAACATCAGGTTCTTACAGAGGTAAGTTTATGTTTTTTAATTAAATTTAAATCTATAACTTTTTCGGGCATGAAAGCCCCTTCTACTGGGGAGTAAACACGATATACTTCATACCTGAAAGTTAGAGAGATTTGAAATAATTTTAGAATTTATAAAATTCAAATGATATCACTTTTTAAATGTCTTTTAAAGGGAGATATATATAAGGGCTAGAGTATAGAATAGAAAATATATTTTAAGGATCTATTTCTCTATTATTTTCTCCTAGGTATTTATTCATGAAAATTCGAAACTATTATAGACGCATATAATTCTTTTAAAAATTAAACAATAACTACTGCCCTTACTGCAATGTAAAAATTGATGGGAGGTATTTACCATTGCAGTAGGGGTAGTAGAAATTGTTTTA
>CP092873.1:76940827-76962303 GCA_030710605.1 Cordylochernes scorpioides
TCAATCAATACAACATAATATCTCAGTGGTATATGGAACCATATCATACGAATGTTCACATCTCCTTTCGCTTACACCTTTCATTAAAACACTATCTCAATAAAATATGAACTAAAAAATAAAATTTACCAAGAGAAATACTTACTACAATTTTTGATGAATAAAAAGTTATTATTATGAATCATTTGTATCAATCTATTTATAATGCTAACTAGCGGATGTACCCGGCTTCGCCCGGGTTTTACCCTAGTGAAAGTTTACCTATTGAACATTTGTTAAAACAATTCTAGAAAACATCCAATCCCTACTGAATCTATACTTGGCAAGATAACTTTATGTTTGATTATCTGCTCCACCTAGCTGTACCCGTTCAAACGTTGCTGTCTTTGAACAAAAAGGCAGTTTTAATACCTAAATAATAATTTATTAATGATCAAATGTATACAATACATCAAAATGAAAATTAACAATAAAATTATACCTACATAAATGTCATTTAAATATAACATATGTAAAAAATAATAGATATATTTTGATAATTTGAAACTCGTAAATTTAAATCTCTCGATAAAGTGAACATTTTTTCCCGGTCCCTTGAAAAATACTCGATAAGTTGAATAAAATCAATATTAATTATCATTATTCTTGTCTCAAATAAATTGCCGTGTCATCCTGAATTTTGTCTTTTCTAATTTTCTACATTACAAAATCATCATTTTATCTATTCTCCCAATATATATGTTGTAGATAAATGATAAAACTAACTTTGACTTGTACGCAATTAATAGGTAGAAAATCTTACTTTTGATAAATAATCATCATCATTTAGTTAAATCTACAAATCTGCAAATAACTCTAAAGATATTCAAGATATTCAAGAAATTATTTTTCAAAAACCTTCCCAGGGATATACCTAATAATAATAAAAATGGCATATCCTGACCAGGAGCACATGTGCTTTACAGAAAGCAGAGCGCCATCTGGTGGAACAGAAATCAACTAAACATTGATTTAGCCTGTTCCCTGATATTTGGCCAACCCAATTTCTTGATAAATCAAGAAAAGCCATCCACGAACGCGTTTCGCGCTTTTTGGCGCTCGTCAGCGTGGACTAGGCTGTACCACTGCGACCAAAAAGATTTTTTGGTCCCAGTAGCTCCTTGAGAAACCAAGAAATGGTTTCTTTCGTTTTTTCATACCTAATAATATCCCAAAATTTCACGGCGATTGGATGTATGGGTTTTGATTCTATAGAGTACAGACAGACAGACAAACAGACAGACAGACATTCAATTATATATATATATATATATATATAGATTATACAATTCGAACTATTTTTCCAAACGGAATTCCTACACAGTTCCATCCAAATTTTATAGTCACTCAAATATGTCACATCACACGGCCAGAAATACTTACATAACAGAGGTCTATCAGAAACACCAAATTGTTCCTGTGGAGAAACTGAACAAACTGCTCTTCACCTTATCTACGACTGTCCGAACTTTACAGAAGTGAGACATCGATTGTTCCCTGATCTAAATCATTTAACTCTCTTACATCAGCCACTTTGTCTATATACATTTTATGAACTCTATCAAAAGTATGTAAATATTTAATCCTAATTTTAAATTTGTTTGTTTCCTCTGTAATAAGCGCAAATATTTCAATATCGCGCCTACTTGTGATTAATAAATAAATAATAATAATAAAAAAAAACATGGGCGAAAGCAGACCATAATTTTTAGTAGGGAGTAAAAATTTATTTCAGCAAATATTTACTCAAGAAAAATACATATATATTATGTACATATATACTTGAAAATAGAACAATCTAGATTTATATCTTTAGGTAAAAAAAAAATACATTAAAGATAAAGAAAGCATATCCTGACCAGGAGCACAGGTCCTTTACAGAAGGCAGAGCGCCATCTGGTGGAACAGAAATCAACTAAACATTGATTTAGCCTGTTCGATGATATTTGGCCAACCCAATTTCTTGATAAATCAAGAAAAGCCATAAAAAGACATATATTGGATTGAATAAATACCTTTTTATTACCTAAAAAATATATAAATAAAAGTTTAAAGAGCGACTACATTAAAACTACTACTAAAATATTATAAATTAAGTTGATGTATAGATGAAAATGCATTATGAAATATAGGCTATACAAATTTATAGATTCTTAAAGAGAAAAATGATGAATTGAGGAATTTGAGCCAAAGATTTGAAACAATTTGAATATCAGACTAACTTGCTTTTTATTGATGGTCCTCCCTTTTAGCAGCACTATTTATTTATTTATTTGAGTAACCCAGGTTCCTTGAGCGTACAGAAGTCGCCAACTACCCGGCAGCACTATTAGTATTATATTTTTAGTCAGAAAAGGTAGTTTTGCAGCGTCATATTTAATGAGCAGAAATAAAATTCTTTCGAAATATTTACTCGCGAGCATAAACTATATTTATCAACCGAAAAAACAACTTATTTTCATAATCAGTCTCATTTAACAATAGAACACAAAGGAGTAATACTAATAGTGCTTCTAATTGATTGGTAATAATACTTTCTTATAATAATACTGGAACATTAGCCTGTACTATAATTAGGTCTAGAATGAAAACCAGTTCTAAGGCTTATAAAAATTTTATCTTAAAAAAAAAAAAAAGGCGCTAAAAATAATGTGCGAGACTATATGTTTTACCAATTCATTTTTAACGCTATTTAATGTAAATTAATGAGAAAATTGATTATCAGAATATAATTTTTCATATTCTCTTTTAGGTATTATCACAATATGTCGTGATCGAATGGAAGGGTGCAACCGTTATGCTTACAATTCCCAAGAATTAGTTTCAGCCAAGTGAGCAGCGCGTCCGCGACGTGCCGTAGCATTCGCTCGCGATGTCTGCCATGTTTATTTTTTACAGTTTTTATAGATGGATGTATTTGCATATTTACATTTTAACACAAGCTTAACATATTTACATACTTATTTTGGCGAAAAGAAACTATAAATCTTGATAATAAACAAATTATGACATATATAAAAGATGTCTATATACATATTGACATCTTTCACCTTACAGCCTCATTTTTATTAGTCATATTAAAGCGTTTATCAAATTTTGAATTTTACCAACTTGATTACTCACGATGATAATGCGATATTTTTAAAAATTGGGTCAAATTTTGAATAATAGAACTATGTACCATATTAAAATATGTATAAGTAGCCGAATGGAATAGGGTAACGCCCTGGTTCTCTGTGTGAATGTTTGCCAAACGAATAATTCTTTAGCAAATAGTATTTATTATGATTAATCAGCGCGCCATCTGTGATGAAAATTCGAAACTATTATAGACGCGTAAAATTAAACAATTTCGACTGCCCTTACTACAATGTAAAATACCTCCCATTAATTTTCACATTGCAGTAAGGGCAGTAGAAATTGTTTAATTTTTAAAAGAATTTAACACGTTTATAATAGTTTCGAATTTTCATATATAAATACACCTATCCCCCGATTTACACGGTAGATACGTTTCTGAGAAAAACGTGTAAATCGGGGGATAGGTGTACACAGAAATAAAAATAAAATGCATTGACAGGTTAAAATATGTAGTCAGCACATAAGCTCGGGATTCCTCGTGAGATGTGTACACAGCGCATGTGTTCAAGCACAGTAGCATTAAGTATAGTGCGATAAAAACAAAAAAAAAACTTATTTGGAAAACCGTGTAAAAGCGAAAACGCGTAAAACAAGTACCGTGTAAATCGGGGGATAGGTGTACTTAAGAGAAAATAATAGAGAAATAGATCCTTAAAATATATTTTCTATTCTATACTCTAGCCCTTACATATATCTCTCTTTAAAAGAAATTTATAAAGTGATATCATTTGAATTTTATAAATTCTAAAATTATTTCAAATCTCTCTAGCTTTCAGGTATGAAGTATATCGTGTTTACTCCCCAGTAGAAGGGGCTTTCATGCCCTAAAAGCTATAGATTTAAATTAAATTAAAAAAACATAAACTTACCTCTGTAAGAGCCTGATGTTTTCAGATTAATATTGCTAAACATGAATATTTTATTGAATTACGAAAATTCTTGCTAACGACTGCTGAAATATTGTAGACAAATAAACCTTCTAACCAAACAGATCGTAAAGTCCAACTTGTAGCATCAAACTAAGAACATATAGTCCAGGAGGGAATCTAAATAACCCAAAATCTCACAACCAAAAACATATAATAAGTTAGAATAATATCAAATACACTTATTTGAAAGCATAAATACAGTTAAAATTTATTTTTAAAAGACTTTTTTAAAATAAAAAATATATATACATGCAGGTCAGAGGTTGAGTTTTGGAGCTTATGGTGACCTCAGACTTGCTTATTAAACTATACGTTCTCTAATTTGCAGATTAAATAAAATATTCAATAGGGGTTGTACCGAGAAATAAATCCTCCACTGCGGCCATATCCACGGTACATCTTTCGGCCTCTAGTTCTCAGACCTGGAATGTTGTTTCTCTTTAAGTTCACACGCAATTGGCGTCCATTCATTATTCTACCATTCATTTCAGTCACAGCCTTGTTTGCATCCTCATCAGAATCGAATTGGATATAAGCGAAAGCTCTGTGACCAATAGAGGTTTGTCCGGGAAATGTTATCTTCCTGACTGTGCCAGAGTTTGAGAAAGCTAAGTAAAGGTCGAACTTATCAATATTGTAGTCGACATTGCCGACGTAGATGGAAGAAGAGTCAAAAGTAGCTTCTACAGGTTCTGTAGACGCTGACAATGGAGTATCTTCAACTTTCTCTACTTCGTCTACGTTTTCCTGTAGTAATGCAGCTTCATCTTCTTTTGTTACTTCACCAACTGAGACGTCGTCATAATCAAGCGAAATACCATCGTCCATTTCTTGTTCAAACTGAAGTCCAGATTTTTTATCTTGTTCTGACATTGTTTGTTTCTATATATATGTGGAATATATTAATTTCTAATAAGAATTTATTTAAGTAACCCAGGTTCCTGGAGCGTACAGAATAATAAGAATAAACGAAAAGTAAAAGTACAAAAATATAAAATGAAAAAAACGTTGAATATGAATTAATCCGTGTTTTTTATCTAAATAAAAAAATGTATCGTTGAAATATTAAAAAGAAAATTAAAATACATTTTTGTGAATATGAAAAATTCAAAATTGAAAAACTTTTCACGTCTAAAACCTATATATTCTAGGTGCAGGAGTTAGTTTGTAGAATTCATATTGGTGTAATACAATCTTCTCTGTAGAACGACATTTGAAAATATTCCACATGTGTTTCCTTTGGACGAAAAATCGAAATTCATTTTAAGGAGAAATAACGATTATTTCTAACTCAGGGACGAAGTATGAAAGGAATTGTAAAGAGTAATGATAAACGAAAAAATAGTGTTCAGGGATGGGAATTGTTATTTCTCCTTAAAATAAATTTCGATTTTTCGTTCAAAGGAAACACGTGCGGGATATTTTCAAATGTCGTTCTACAATCATATGCCGCATTATATTGTATAACAATCTTTTCTCTCGTTCAAAATTTATTTTTTCTTCATTTTTGTTTTGTTTTCAGGTTGATAAACTGAGCGCGCACGCTACGAAAAAAACTTTTTTCAAAATTATAATCTACTAGCGGACGTACCCGGCTTCGCCCAGGTTTTACCCGAGTGAAGGTTTGTCTAATGAACATTTGTTAAAACAATTCTCTATAAACTTATTTAAAAATATATATCTATATATATATAAATGAATGTATGTGTGTCTGTTTGTTTGTCCTTTATGCCTGACCAAACCACTCATTGGATCGCCATGAAACTTTGGGAAGTTATTTAGTATAGTACTGGGAAGGTTTCTAGCAAATAAAATTTTTGAAATAACTTTTCGCCTAGATATAATCAAGATAAATATTCTAATTTATCTGTTATAATTCAACAAACTGCTCTAAATATTATCATGATGATACGATGATTTTGTAATGTAGAAAATTAGGAAAGACAAAATTCAGGATGACACGGCAATTTATTTGAGACAAGAATAATGATACAATTCAAAGGCAAGATACTATTCCTTTAACTTCCAATTACCGAGGGAACCAATTAATATTGATTTTATTCAACTTATTGAGTATTTTTCAAGGGACCGGGAAAAAATGTTCACTTTATGGAGAGATTCGTTAAACAAACCTTTACTCGGGTAAAACCCGGGCGAAGCCGGGTACATCCATACAAGAATAATGATACAATTCCAAGGCAAGATACTATTCCTTTAACTTCCAATTACCGAGGGAACCAATTAATATTGATTTTATTCAACTTATCGAGTATTTTTCAAGGGACCGGGAAAAAATGTTCACTTTATCGAGAGATTCGTTATACAAACATTTACTCTGGTAAAACCCGGGCGAAGCCGGGTACGTCCGCTAGTATTTTGATAATTTGAAACTCGTAAATTTGAATCTCGATAAAGTGAACATTTTTTCCCAGTCCCTTGTCTCAAATAAATTGCCGTGTCATCCTGAATTTTGTCTTTCCTAATTTTCTACATTACAAAATCATCGTTTTATCTAGTGAACATTTTTCCCCGGTCCCTTGAAAAATACTCGATAACTAACTTTGACTGAGCGCAATTAATAGGTAGGAAATCTTACTTTTGATAAATAATCTTTAAGATAATAAACTTAGTGATAAAAAAAAACTTATAGATAAAAAACTTGTTAACATCGTCGCAATGGGGGCGCTGCTTGCGAGTTAAATATACAAATCTGCAAATAACTCTAAGGATATTCAAGATATTCAAGAAATTATTTTTCAAAAACCTTCCCGGAGATATACCTAATAATATCCCAAAATTTCACGGCGATTGGATGTATGATTTTTGAATCTATAGAGTACACACAGACAGACATTCAATTTTATATATATGTAGTATATTTTGAGTTAGATAGATCACAACCTTCTTATAATATTTATCATAACCCCATATCTATATAAAAATATGTAATGACCTTGTAACAATGGAAGTGACAAATAAACAAAGAGGTAAAGGTAGTCTAGACGACGACAAAGGCCAGACGAACAGGTGTTTATGATAATGAGTTCAATTACCCCGTCAACAGGTGGCCAGACGTGATAAACAACCCGGCGCCTGACAGGTGGCGTGATTATGGGAGCCAATCAGGACTCTCCGCCATATGCGGGCAGCCAATATAAAAGAGCCCAGAAATGGGACAAAGTTAGTTGTTTTCAGAGCGACGCCGTTATATGGTCGGTGGGATCTCTCACCACCCTTCTATCCGCGATGTAGGCTTTGGGCGCCCGTGGTCTGTCTGCCTTCGTCCGTGGTCTACCTCTACCTCTTGGAGCTACCATCTAGACCTGCCTCTGTCTCTTGCTGTCCCAGTGCGGGAATCCCATCACGCACCCACAACCACGACTGCCCAGTACATTCCACATCGGCTTGCTCGGGATTACTACATATATATATAGATAGACTAGCGGATGTACCCGGCTTCGCCCAGGGTTTTACCCGAGTAAAGGTTTGTCTAACGAACATTTGTTAAAACAATTATCTATAAACTTATAAAAAAAGATATATTTTGATAATTTGAAACTCTTAAATTTGAATCTCTCGATAAAGTGAACATTTTATCCCGGTCCCTGTGTGCCGTGTCATCCTGAATTTTGTCTTTCCTAATTTTCTACATTACAAAATCATCGTTTTATCTAGTGAAAATTTTTCTCCGGTCCCTTGAAAAATACTCGATAAGTTGAATAAAATCAATATTGATTGGTTCCCTCGGTAATTGGAAGTTAAAGGAATAGTATCTTCGCCTTGGAATTGTATCATTATTCTTGTCTCAAATAAATTGCCGTGTCATCCTGAGATAATCTTACTTTTGATAAATAATCTTTAAGATAATAAACTTAGTGATAATAAAACTTATAGATAAAAAAAACTTGTTATCATCGTCGCAATGGTGGCGCTGCTTGCGAGTTAAATCTACAAATCTGCAAATAACTCTAAGGATATCCAAGAAATTATTTTTCAAAAACCTTCCCGGGGATATACCTAATAATATCCCAAAATTTCACGGCGATTGGATGTATGGTTTTTGAATCTATAGAGTACACACAGACAGACATTCAATGATATATATATATATAGATAGACTAAGAATTAATTAGCCTGTCCTACGAACAGAGCTAGAAAGACAATCAGTTCTAAGCCAAATTTTACCTTAATAAAACAAAAAAATAAAGTATGTGTGTTGTGAGGAACACGATATGTTTCACAAATATATTTTAACTTTAACTATAATACAAGTCAATGTATAGTTAACCTTTTTTTTTTTTTTTTGCTTATCCCTAGTACACGTGGTACAGGCCATGATAATCATGGTGGGTAGAAGTTGGAGACTGCTTTTACTGTAAGTGCACCACATGTCTACATATGTGAAAAGCAGTTCGACTTTGCACTTACAAATGTGTCAGAGCCCCGTTTGGTTACTTGCACTCACTGGTGGGGTTGAACTTTTACAAGAATCGGGGGCCATTGAAGCATTAAAAAAAAATCAGAATAAAGTACCCAATGCGGGAATCGAACCCGGGTCATAGCGGTCTAAAACCAATGGTTTAGACCAGGGGTGGCGAACGTGCGGCCTTAAGGCCGCATGTGGCCTTTTCTTGCCCAAGTTGTGGCCTTTTCAAAAATTCAAAATTATAATTTTTGTTTCGCAGTTTTCAATTACTTTCATTATTTTATTTAAAATATCTAATACGAATGTCATATATTATATAATATATATAATATAGTTACTGTAAGTATTTAAATTTCTAAAAGTAATTCAAATGTCATGCTAAAAATGAAGTACATAACTATACCACTATATCGGCAGCGCCGATTTGCGGTCAACACTAGTACTAAAACTAAACGTAACGTCCATGTAACGTCGAGGCAACGTAATTGCAGTTGTGCGGCCTTCTCAAAAATGGTAAAATGAAAATTGGCCTTCTAATATAAAAAGGTTCGCCACCCCTGGTTTAGACCATCCTTCCACCAACCCCCTGTATAGTTAACTAATAATAGTTAATGGCGTATGTTTTAGAAGAACTTTGAGATGTGATGATTGTAAAAATTATAAAGCAATCATGATGACTTGGAAGTTTTCTTTATGAAAATATTATTTTGGTGAAATACACTTTATGGTCATTATCTATAGATTTTGATGACATACAAAAAAACTAAGAGCAGATTAGGAATCAGCGCCATTGGATTACCCAAAAATAATTTTAAATGCTCAAACATCAAAAACCTTTAAAAATTTTGTAGACCTGTGTAATACAAGTTAATGTGAAAAACTGATTATAAAAATATAATTTTTCAATTATTTCTTTTATCTATTCTCTCTCTTTTTAAATATAAATTGTTTTAGTGATTGAGTGACTATGTGGATCAACAAGGAAGACGGTGCCTAGGAGGATCCTTCTTGTGGCGGACAATAAAGGCAAGTCTGAAAAAGTAAAAATAAAAATCAAATTAAAAAGTTTCTTTTAATTTTAAATTTGCAAACTTTCAAGTAAATATACTGCTCTTCAACGGGCTAATACTTTATGTACAACCTCTTAATAATATTTATACAAAATAATTGAAAAACTTTTGTTATATAATATCTATTTTTTTTTACTTTAGCTGTGAGAAATCTGATGCATGCCCGCGACATATCAATAACAAAAGTTTTCAATTATTTCGTATAAATATTATTTAGAGATTGTACATAGAGTATCAGCCCATTGAAGAACAGTATATTTACACGAAAGCTTGCAAATTCAAAATTAAAAGAAACTTTTACCTGATTTTTATTTTCCCTCTTTCAAATAATTTCTGGGTTACTATTGGTCATACAATAAAGGCAAGCCTATTTATATCAATTTGAAGCGCTATGTCTCCCTAGGGACACTTGCACTGTCATACATGTATGACATTTGTCTATACATATATATACAATAATTTTAGGTCGTGAATAGAATAGTCATATGATGTTAACAAGGAAAAAGAGAAAAAAAACGAGAAAAAAGAACTGTGTACAAAAGAAAGAAGTGTCTGGCAATATGTACAATCAGCATAATATAAATTATCAGTTTCTTAATAGATATTTGTTGCTATATAACTTAAAATATATCTACAAAATGTATTGAATTTAATATACATTTATTTACTGGAAATAAAAATACTTGGATCTGTTACTATTAAATTATTGTCGATTCTATAGTCTTGAAAACAGGACAATCTAGTAAAAGATGTATTGAGGTTTGTTCCTCATGCCCACAAAAACAACTCGAGTCTTAATGAAGGTAAGTCCATCTACTGTATATTAATATTATCAATATCCCTTTAAAACTCTTGTAATAAATTATACCGTACTAAGCTATATCCACAACGAACCGACATTGTTTTCCTAGAAACCTTGTACGCAAACATCGACGGCTGAAAAACATCGTAACATAAAATATGCATCTACCCACACAAACACTAAATATGATTTTAGAATACAATATAATGCGGCTTATGATTGTAGACCGACCTTTGAAAATTACCCCGCATGTGTTTCTTTTGAACGAAAAATCTAAATTTATTTTAAATGGAAATAAAGAGTATTTCAAACCTTAGGGATCAAGTATGAAAGGATCAATTGTGAAGAGTAATGATAAACGGAAAAAGGGTAGCCTAGTGGACATGGCATCTGCCAGGTAAGCGGAACAATGTGGGTTCGATTCCCATCCCTGGACACTTTATTTTTTCGTTTATCATTACTCTTCACAATTCATACTTCATCCTTAAAGTTAGAAATAATCGTTATTTCTCCTTAAAATAAATTTCGATTTGTCGTTCAAAAGAAACAAATGCGGGATAATTTTCAAAGGTCGTTCTACTAAATATGATATTTATTAAAAATAAGAATTAATTCCTTATCAACATACCCCTTCTTTTCCCCCACAAATTCTTTTATAAATATATTCATCGTTCTGAATATGGAGCAATCCATATATTGAAATCTTTAGATAATAAAAAGACATATATTGGATTGAATAAAATATTTATTGCCAATATTCCGGTTGGCTGAACGCCAACTTTATCAAGGCATTTCTATAAACAAATTTACCATCGGCAATATATAAAACATAGAAGTCTCATCTTCACACCTCCAGGAAGAAGTAGTTGCCGCTCCTCTTTTGATCCACGTCCTTAACAGATCTCTGCTTGTTGATGCGAGGCCTGAAGTTGTTGGGGTCCCGCCTGAAGGTGATGTTCAGGAGTGCCAAGAACTTGTTCATGCCAATGAGGAGGGTCTGGGGGGTGTTGGCAGTGGTGGCCTTAGAGGGCAGGCCCTCGAACACAATCACTCTGTCTGCCAGGTACGTGGCCATGATGAAGTCATGCTCCACCACAAAGGCAGTCTTCTTGGCGTGGAGGATGAATCTCTTGATGACCTTGGCGGCCACCAGACGCTGCTCAGAGTCCAAGTAGGCTGAGGGCTCGTCAATGAGGTAGACATCTGCTGGCTGGCCAAGGCACAGAGCTAGAGCCACCCGCTGCAACTCTCCTCCTGACAGGTTCTTCACGGCCTGGTCCATGATATTCTCTATCTGCAGGGGCTTCATGACATCAGCCACAAATTGGGGGTGGACATAGGAATCCCGGATCTTATCGTGTAGCAACAGTCGCACGGTGCCTTGGAACTTGGGAGAAATCTTCTGAGGCTTGTAACTGATGTTGAGGACTGGCACCTGGCAACTCTCCTGGTCTGGCTTCAGTCTACCAGCCAGTAGCCTGATGAGGGTGGTCTTGCCTGTTCCATTCTCCCCCAGCATGACGATAATCTCAGAGTCTGTGAAGGTACCGCTCGATACCTCCAAGGTGAACTGGCCCATTGTCTTTTTCATCTTAGGGTATTCATAGCGGCACATCCGCTTGATCTCCTCTTCCTTGGCAGTCTCGGCCACCTTGAACACCAGGGAGGTGTCCCTGAATCTGAGATTCTCAGTGGGCACAAAGCCATCCAGGAAGATATTGATCCCTTCCCTCACAGAGAAGGGCATAGTCACCACCCCGTAGCACCCGGGGGTGCCGTAGAGACAGCAGATAAAGTCCGACAGGTAGTCCAGCACAGACAAGTCATGCTCCACCACTATGATAAACTTATTAGGCTTGATGAGAGATCGAATGGCTTCAGCAGCTTTCAACCTCTGCTTGACATCCAGGTAGCTGGAAGGTTCGTCAAACATGTAAATGTCGGCTCTTTGGACGCACACAATGGCAATGGCAAACCTCTGGAGCTCTCCTCCAGACAGCTCATCCAAGCTGCGGTGCTTGATGTTCTCAAGATCTAACACCCTGTAAAAATCCTGCTTGGTGTTGGTGTCGTCCTTCTTGTCAATGAGGTCTCCAATACAGCCCTTAATAGCCTTAGGGACTTGGTCCACATATTGGGGCTTCACCATGGGTTTGAGGTTGTTCTCCAGAATCTTAACAAAGTAGTTCTGGAGCTCAGAACCTCGGAAGTAGGTGCGGATTTCTGACCAGTTAGGTGGGTCCTTAAACTTGCCCAGGTTGGGCTTGATCTTGCCCGACAGAATCTTGAGGGCTGTGGACTTCCCAATACCGTTGGTGCCCACCAGCCCTAGCACTTCACCTGGCCTGGGGATTGGTAGCCTATGGAGCTTGAAGGAATTTTGGCTGTAGCGGTGAGTGGTATCCTTCTCGAGGTTGCTGGGTAAATTTATAATGGCAATGGCCTCAAACGGACATTTCTTCACACAAATACCACAACCTATACAGAGTTCTTCTGATATTGTGGCCTTCTTGTCATTGGGAGTGACTTCAATACATAGCTTGCCCATTCTGACAACTGGACAAGTTTTCTTGCATTCTTGCTTGCATCGCTTGGGCTTGCACTTGTCATTGGAGACAATAGCAATTCTGGTAATTTTGTCGGCGGTTGCCATCTTGATCCTTTATGTATGTATATATGTATAATATATATACCTGAAAATAATTTAATTTGTATATTTTTATATATTTTTAATACTACATATATATATAATACGAGAGAGAGAGAGAGCAAAAGAAATTCATTAAATAAATAATGAATATTTTAATCTGTTTAATTTTTAATATTATTGAAATTAAAAATATATATATATCTATTTTATAATATAAATATTTTAAGAAATATTTTTCAAATATATTGTCGCGTATATCAGACTGAAAACAGCTACAATCTCCTCCAATAGATGGCGTCTATTTCTAGTCTGGAACTAGTGTGGAAGTCGCTGTGGTCCTGTTTCCTGGGGCTGATAACTGTAAGTAGCTGTTTATATAGGCTCTAGATTACTGTAAATACCCGTTAATTGATATTTGAGTTATTATGTAATATGGATTAAAGATGAGAGACTTGTTGCCGGTTGCTGTTATGACTCTCTCCAACACCACAGTCGCTACTCTTCTGGTAAGAGGCTCATGTCCCCCCACCAGTGGTAAGGCCGAGACATACTGCCAGAAGAAAGGAGATCCACGTGAGTGGTGGTTCCCGGAGGACTTTGGACTGCCTGCAGGGTAAGGCTGCAGAGGTGAAGCAACAGAGCCTGGGTAGGTGAACCACGACGGAGGAAGCGTCGTCGTCGCGAAGTACTGGAGGGACACGCGCGACAATATCTCTCTCTCTCTCTCAATAAAAAAAAAACTTTAAAAACATTATCAAAATATCTTTAAAATCTATTCAATAACCCAGGGAGCACCAACTACACGGGAAGTCACTGGTATGGACTTGGGCTAGGCGCTTTGGCTCGCGTCCTGTTTTGAAGTAATATCTATCTATATATATAAAAATGAATGTATGTCTGTTTGTTTGTCCTTTATGCCTGACCAAACCACTCATTGGATCGCCATGAAACTTTGGGAAGTTATTTAGTATAGTACTGGGAAGGTTTCTAGCAAATAAAATTTTTGAAATAACTTTTCGCCTAGAAATAATCAAGATAAATATTCTAATTTATCTGTTATAATTCAACAATCTGCTCTAAATATTATCATGATGATACGATGATTTTGTAATGTAGAAAATTAGGAAAGACAAAATTCAGGATGACACGGCAATTTATTTGAGACAAGAATAATGATACAATTCAAAGGCAAGATACTATTCCTTTAACTTCCAATTACCGAGGGAACCAATTAATATTGATTTTATTCAACTTATCGAGTATTTTTCAAGGGACCGGGAAAAAAATGTTCACTTTATCGAGAGATTCGTTAGACAAACTTTTACTCGGGTAAAACCCGGGCGAAGCCGGGTACGTCCGCTAGTATATATATAAATGAATGTATGTGTGTGTGTGTGTGGTCTGTTTGTCCTTTATGCCTGACCAAACCACTCATTGGAACGCCATGAAACTTTGGGAAGTTATTTAGTATAGTACTGGGAAGGTTTCTAGCAAATAAAATTTTTGAAATAACTTTTCGCTTTAAAATAATCAAGAGAAATATTCTAATTTATCTGTTATAATTCAACAATCTGCTCTAAATATTATCATGATGATACGATGATTTTGTAATGTAGAAAATTAGGAAAGACAAAATTCAGGATGACACGGCAATTTATTTGAGACAAGAATAATGATACAATTCCAAGGCAAGATACTATTCCTTTAACTTCCAATTACCGATGGAACCAATTAATAATGATTTTATTCAACTTATCGAGTATTTTTCAAGGGACCGGGAAAAAATGTTCACTTTATCGAGAGATTCGTTAGACAAACCTTTACTCGGGTAAAACACGAGCGAAGCCGGGTACGTCCATACAAGAATAATGATACAATTCCAAGGCAAGATACTATTCCTTTAACTTCCAATTACCGAGGGAACCAATTAATATTGATTTTATTCAACTTATCGAGTATTTTTCAAGGGACCGGGAAAAAAATTTTCACTTTATCGAGAGATTCGTTAGACAAACCTTTACTCGGGTAAAACCCGGGCGAAGCCGGGTACGTCCGCTAGTAGTTATATAAAAACAAATTTTCTTTCCTCTCTTTTTAAACGATAAATAACAAAATTCGGGTAGTTGGCGACTTCTGTACGCTCCAGGAACCTGGGTTACTTAAATAAATAAAATAACAAAATTCTGTGATTAAATATTAATTCGATAATATTCGTGAAAAAATTAATAGAAGTTGAAAATGAATCAAGAAAGACCAAGAATGAAAGTTATTGTCACAGCTCTTGAAAAAACTCTTACTACAGATGCAACCATTCGTAAGGATGGCGAAGAATTCTTGAGAAATCAAATGAAAGTTGAAAATTTCTTGTTTGAACTGCTAGAAATTTCAAGTCTACATCCTAGAAATGACATTAAGCTGGCCAGTATTGTCAACTTTAAGAACTTCACTCTTGAGCTTCTACAAACAAATCAAATGAAAAGAGAAGTAATATTACAATTACAGGATATCCTTCCCAATCTATTATTCAAATCAAACGATATTTTAAGAAATTATTTGTCCCAAGTTATAGTATTATTTATAAAAGAAATAAAACTTTGGTCTCAACTTATCAATAAATTTAAAGAAGAACTTCAAATTGGGTCGAAAGGAATGGCCATTCGTCTTATTTCAACCATCGCTGAAGAATTGAATTCTGAGGAACTATCCAATTTGATGATGCATATAGGTGATGAAACTTTACTCATTTTTAAAAATGCCTATGTTCATCTGAATTCAAGTTGTTCTCAAGACAAATCATTAGCTTTGGATATGATTTTAGATGTATTGAAACTTTACAATTATGAAACAAATCCATCTTTTGTGGAACTTCATGCCGAAGGTTTACGTTGGAATTTTTTCCATATTTTGAACCTTGAAATCACCAAGGGAGAACACACAGAAAAAGAATGTAAGATTAAGAAAAAACTTATTAAATTCTTAAATCTATTGATTCACATCCATCCCCAATTTTTTGAAGATGATGTGCTTAATTTTTTTCAACATATTTGTAGGTTGCTTGTAAGTGCAAGAGAGGATTTCATTTTTGACAAAATGGTACAACACGGAATGGAATTTTTATCGCGATTTGTTACACATTTCAGGAAATCTGATATTTTTACGAAAGAAACTATTGATTTCATATTAGACAATGTTATCCTTACTAACTTACAACTACGAACAAATGTCATACGTCTTTTTGAAGGGAACCCCGAAAAATACTTTAAAATTTTCGAAGATGAAATGAAAAGTAGAATTTATGCTACAAAAGAATTTCTTACAACGTTTAAATATATTTTCAAATCAGATGTTAAAAGAAAGGTAACGCAAATTCTAAATATGCTATTGGACAATCCAGATAATGATTGGAAGAAAAAATATGCTATCATCCTAATGGTTGATTGTACCTTTTCCTCTATGAAATCTCATGAAGTCACACAGTTTCTTCAAGATCTAGTCATTCCTGACTTCGTGAAGAAGGTTCATCCAATCCTTAAAATTGAAGAAATAAAGATTGTCTGCAATAATTACAAAAGACTACCGAAGAATTCCCTAAGAGATGCTATGCAGCAAGTTATGTCTTCTGGCCATTCCAACCATTGGGCAATACTTACTTGCACATTGAAACACATCCTTAAGGTTTTCGCAAATGAAAATTCGGGCGTTTTTTCTCAGGGTATTTTGGCTCAATCCATGGAATACCTTTACCGCTTGTTGATGGCCTGTAAGTATGAAGATAGGCCTCTTGCTATCAAAATTTGCTGCTCAGCCTTCAACGAAATGAAAGAACAACTTGCTACCTATGCGCCTCATTTCCTTCCAGAAATTGTAAAAATTGTCAAGGAAGATCTTAAACCGAATGAAAAGCAATATTTACATGTGTTAATCAAAGCCCTCAATTTCTTGGTATCTTACGCCAAGCCAGAAGATGTTGATATCATAGCTAACGAATTCCTTCCTTTAATCCCAGAAATCATCAAAACGGATGATAATGATATGCTATCCTTTATGTTCAGACTTTTCGCCAACATCATCGAATGTGGGAATCAAGCTCGGACAAATTGTACATCAATTTTGATGATTCTCTATTCTGATTTTCCTCTTCTTTCTAGAATCGATGAAATTAATTTAAAAAGGTTATTTTACAGTTTCCGTTCTTTGGAAGTTTATCAACAGAACTATTGGGTGTTCACTGAACATTTTCTTAACATCAAGAAAATAGAATTAGCCCTCTATCTTCCAAAGGCCATTATTCAAGATTCAGAAATATCTCAAAAGGATAGCTTAATTCAACAAATCATATGTAATTTATACAGAAAATTTGGTTCATTTTTCCCTAATGTGGAACAAAATGAATATAATAATGTTTATATATTCTGTATAAACAACGTTGGAATTTACAAAATGGCCACCATAATGCAGAAAATTACAGGTGAGAATGATAATTTGAAGCTAGCCGCTGAATCTATTCTTGAGAATATTCGAAACCACAATTTAGAAGGTTATTTCATGTGTTGTATTGACTTACTATTTGATGCCCGTTTTTCGATTCAAATTTACGGCAATGATTGGATTCCTTCAGTGTTCCAGATATATGAACGTTTGAAGGGACATGTTGAATCTTCTATACCAACTTCTTCATCCGAATATCCGATGCACCAGAATCTGATTGATAGGGAGTCATCGCCTAACTTCTCAGATGGAATGGAAGAAGATTCTGAAACTGAACAATCAAGAATTCGGAAACGAAATCTTTCTCAATATAATGACAAAGAAATCCATCTCGCCTTCTCAGATGATATTTATAAAGTAATCCATTTGGATTTAGATTATAAAAAGTCCTACAATATGAAACTAAATGAATTTTCGAGACACTCTCATACCCAAGCTCATATTGAATGCCTCCCTGAGGAATACATTACTATTGGTTAAAATTTTACCTTTTTTACATATGAAACCAATATTTATTTACATATTAAAAAATAATTTTAATAACATACTTTTATACATTTGTGTAAATACTTTACTATTGTATGCTTTTATTTTATTCTTAATAAAGTTTTTTAATAGCTATCTTAAATTTTCGAGTTATGGATATACAAATTTATTATCTTTACCTTGTATGATGATATAATACCTTATAAAGAAATCCAAAGTCGTATAGTTTATTGTATAAGTTTTAGAGATATTGGTAATTGTGATTTATTTATTTATTTATTATAAAGCACACGCTATATCCTATGTGGATGTAACCTGCGTGTGAATGTTCAAACTATTTTATATAGTTTTAAAGTATTATACAAATCATTTCTAGTACAGTAGAACCTTCATGAGAGGACACTCGCGCTAAAGAACAGTTTTCATTTGACAAAATTACCATTTTTACTATTTAGCAAATCTCTGGTAAGAGGACACCTCTCTATAAAGGACAGTTTTCATTTGCAAAATTACCATTTTTACTATTTAGCAAATCTCTGGTAAGAGGACACCTCTCTATAAAGGACAGTTTTCATTTGCAAAATTACTATTTTTACTATTTAGCAAATCTCTGGTAAGAGGACACCTCTCTATAAAGGACAGTTTTCATTTGCAAAATTACCATTTTTTACTATTTAGCAACTCTTTGGTAAGAGGACACCTCTCTATAAAGGACAGTTTTCATTTGCAAAATTACCATTTTTACTATTTATCAAAGCTCTGGTAAGAGGACACCTCTCTACAAAGGACAGTTTTTATTTGCAAAATTACCATTTTTTTACTATTTAGCAACTCTCTGGTAAGAGGACACCTTTCCCTAAAGGACACTTTGACTCTGCAATTAGGTATTGTTGTTTACAGAGAGGTTCTACTGTAATAAAAGAAACCACTTGGCTTAAACTGGAATTGTTCATTTGGAATTTTACTCTCAGATCTGCAACAAGTTGGCACCGGTTTACAATATGCTCAGGGTTGTGATCTTTGTCGCATAAGCAGATTGAAGAATCAATTCTTCCAATTCTATATAAGTATGTATTAAAATCGACATGCGTCCCGTAAAAATTGTATATTATAAAAATTTGGCTGAATACATTTTGGAAACCTTGAGTTTTCAAAATAATGTCTGAGTATTTGGGATAATAGTTTCCTTATATATTAATGGAACATTAGTTCTTTCAACGAACACAGGAACTGCATCCACTCTTAAACGGCATTAAAAATTTACAATAATAAAGGTGAATAACAATATGTAATTATCATAAAGATAGAGTTTGCCTGCATTCATAGTTCTTAAAATTAAAGATACTTCGGCCAGTCTTTTTATAATATCGACGTTTCGACAAAAATCTTTTGTTCTCGTCAAGAGCGAATATAAATTAAAGTATTTGGCAAGGCGTTAAAATTATTCTGAGGTTGCAAGGGTTGTTTCAGTTGAAAATAACTATTAGATGCGCCGCTTAAAAATAGCAACTCAGTTAATCACATGTATAATAATGTGGGTATATACATACATACAGTGGTTCATTTACAATTATGTTATGGTATCAATGTCTCTAGGTCTGTAATCTTGGGGTTTTGAGGATCTTGTTCTTTAGAAAGGTTTTTCCTGGATTCTTGTGATATTTGAAGTGTATTTCTTTTTTTCCACTTTTCATCATTTTGTCTATAATGAAATAAGAGTTGTTTCGGTCTTAGGTTCCTTTGTGTCGCATTTGTAGTTGATGGCATTCTTGAACATGGTGTTTTGGTTCCAAAATAACTTTATTAGGTACCGTTCAAAAAGGGAAACTTAGCTTATGTTAGTTACAATGAAAAATATGAACAGGTTCTTCATATATAGAAAAAAAGTGTCCAATACGGGATTCGATCCCGGTTCATGGCTGTTGGAAACCGACGGTGTATACCGCTGGCCACTGACTTATTTAGCGTAGAAGATAAAAGTTTGTTTTTAATGTATTCTTTGATATTTTCAATCTTGTGATCGTTTCTTAGTATTTTATTTCTGACAAACCATGTTGCGCCTGTAAATTTTCTAATAATACCGTTATCAAATGTTTCTAGCCTTTTTACCAGGTCTATTAGTATGAAACGCGAAAATGGGCGCCAGAGGCCGCTGTGCAACTTTATTTGAGCCGACGGTGGCGCTGTTGTAGGCGTTTTGTTCTTTGACTCATGTGGCATCAGCATGCGTGCAGTTTTAGAAAAATTCAAATCGTGAAAAATTTCTGGAGCCCATGGAAAATGGCGATTTCCGAGCCAAAAAGTGCCTATTTGCGGGAAGTTTTGTTGTTCGCCTTCAACTGGAAGAAAAGAGCCACTGAAGCCCACCGAATGCTCGAGGAAGTTTACAGCGACCACGCTCTGAGCAAATCGCAGTGTTACAGGTGGTTTAAAAAATTCCAAAGTGGCGATTTTGAACTTGATAATGAACCACATGAAAAACCGCCCCAAAAGTTCGAGGACGCTGAACTGCAAGCTTTGTTGGATGAGGACAGTACCCAAATGCAGGAGAAACTCGCAAAACAGCTCCAGGTGTCTCAAGGTGCTGTTTCTCTACGTTTAAACAGCCTCGGAATGACCCAAAAGCTTTCCGGGTCCCCCACGAGTTGAGCGAAAGGCAGCAATAACGGCGTCTGGTAACCTGCGAAGGGCTGCTCGCCAGGCATGAAAAGAAGTCATTTTTGCATCGAATCGTAACTTCTGATGAGAAATAAATCCACTTCAGCAATCCTACGCGCCAAAAGTCGTGGGGCCTGCCCGGCCAATTTCCAAAACAGACGCCTAGGCCCAATGGCTTCGGAAAAAAAGGCAATGCTTTGCATATGGTGGGACCAGACCAGCGTAGTATATTTCGAGCTCCTGAAACCTGGCAAAATGGTCAATACTAGTCGCTACGAACAACAAATGCACAGTTTGAGAGAGGCGTTGAATGAAAAAATACCGGAATGGCGTGAAAAGCACAACAACCTGATACTGCAGCATGACAACGCTCCAGCCCACAACGCTACGATGGTCAAAAACACCATAAAAGACTTGGGCTGGGAACTCTTACCCCACCCGCCGTACTCACCAGACTTAGCGCCGTCGAACTACCACCTTTTCACATCTTTAGGACACGCCCTAAAAAACCAGGGATTTTCGAACTCAGACATACTCCGAAAATGACTTGTTGACTGGTTCGACTCAAAAGGAATAGAAATTTTCAGACAAGGAATTCGAAAATTGCCTGAAAAGTGGTCCGAGTGTATAGCTAATCATGGCAGTTACTTTGAATAAAAAATCTTTTGTTGTATGGAATTGGTGAACTTTTGAATTCATTGAAAATTTTCGCGTTTCATACTAATAGACCTGGTAAATGGATTTAGATGCTGTAAATGAAAATTGGATGAGGCCATAGATGAAGTCT
>CP092873.1:76974350-77080053 GCA_030710605.1 Cordylochernes scorpioides
TACTGGAGAACATTAGCCTGTACTATAATTAGGTCTAGAATGAAAACCAGTTCTAAGGCTTATTAAAATTTTATCTTAAAAAAAAAAAAAAAGGCGCTAAAAATAATGTGCGAGACTATATGTTTTACCAATTCATTTTTAACGCTATTTAATGTAAATTAATGAGAAAATTGATTATCAAATATAATGTTTCATATTCTCTTTTAGGTATTATCACAATATGTCGTGATCGAATGGAAGGGTGCAACCGTTATGCTTACAATCCCCAAGAATTAGTTCCAGCCAAGTGAGCAGCGCGTCCGCGACGTGCCGTAGCATTCGCTCGCGATGTCTGCCACGTTTATTTTTGTAGTTTTTATAGATGGATGAATTTGCATATTTACATTTTAACACAAGCGTACCATATTTACATACTTATTTTGTGTGTGTGTGTGTGGCGAAAAGAAATTAAAAATCTTGATAATAAACAAATTATGACATATATATAAAATATGTCTATATACATATTGACATCTTTCATCTTACAGCCTCATTTTTATTAGTCATATTAAAGCGTTTATCAAATTTTGAATTATACCAACTTGATTACTCACGATGATAATGCAATATTTTGAAATATTTTTGAAAATTGGGTCAAATTTTAAATAATAGAACCATGTAACATATTAAAATATGTATAAAGAGCCGAATGGAACAGGGCAACGCCCTGGTTCTCTGTTTGAATGTTTGCCAAACGAATAATTCTTTAGCAAATAGTATTTATTATGATGCATTAGCGCGTCATCTGTTATAAAAAATCGAAACTATTATAGATGCGTATGGTTCTTTTAAAAATTAAAACAATTACTGCATCCCTTACTGCAATGGAAAATACCTCCCATTAATTTTTACATTGCAGTAAGGGCAGTAGTTATTGTTTAATTTTTAAAAGAATTATATGCGTCTATAATAGTTTCGATTTTTCATGAATAAATACCTAGGAGAAAATAATAGAGAAATAGATCCATAAAATATTATTTCTATTCTCTACTCTAGCCCTTATATATATCTCTCTTTAAAAAACATTTATAAAGTGATATCAATTGAATTTTATAAATTCTAAAATTATTTCAAATCTCTCTAGCTTTCAGGTATGAAGTATATCGTGTTTACTCCAGTAGAAGGGGCTTTCATGCCCGAAAAAGTTATAGATTTAAATTTAATTAAAAACATAAACTTACCTCTGTAAGAGCCTGATATTTTCAGATTAAAATTGTTACAAAGGATTTATTGAATTACGAAAATTCTTGCTAACAACTACTGAAATAATGTAGACAACGAACCTTCTAACCAAACAGATCGTTAAGTCCAACTTGGAGCATCAAACTGAGAAAATAATAGTACAGGGGGGAATTTAAATAAACCAAAATATCATAATCGAAAACATATAATAAGTTAGAATAATATCAAATACATTTATTTGAAAGCACAAATACAGTTACAATTTATTTAAAAAAAAATTAAGACTTTTTTTTTAAATAAAAAGTATATACACATGCAGGTCAGAGGTTGAGTTTTGGAGCTTATGGTGACCTCAGACTTGCTTATCAAACTATACGTTCTCTAATTTGCAGCTTAAATAAAAGATTCAATAGGGTTGGTACCGAGAAACAAATCCTCCACTGCGGCCAAATCCACGGTACATCTTTCGGCCTCTAGTTCTCAGACCTGGAATGTTGTTTCTCTTTAGGTTCACACGCAATTGGCGTCCATTCATTACTCGACCATTCATTTCAGACACAGCCTTATTTGCATCGGCATCAGAATCGAATTGGATATAAGCGAAAGCTCTGTGACCAATAGAGGTTTGTCCTGGAAATGTTATTTTCCTGACTGTGCCAGAGTTTGAGAAAGCTAAGTAAAGGTCGAACTTATCAATATTGTAGTCGACATTGCCGACGTAGATGGAAGAAGAATCGAAAGTAGCTTCTACAGGTTCTGTAGACGCTGACAATGGAGTATCTTCAACTTTCTCTACTTCTTCTACGTTTTCCTGAAGTAATGCAGCTTCATCTTCTTTTGTTACTTCACCAACTGAGACGTCGTCATAATCAAGTGAAATACCATCATCCATTTCTTGGTCAAACTGAAGTTCAGAAATTTTATCTTGTTCTGACATTGTTTGTTTCTATATATATGTGGAATATATTAATTTCTAATAAGAATTTATTTAAGTAACCCAGGTTCCTGGAGCGTACAGAATAATAAGAATAAACGAAAAGTAAAAGTACAAAATATAAAATGAAAAAAACGTTGAATATGAATTAATCTGTGTTTTTTATCTAAATAAAAAAAAATGTATCGTTGAAATATTAAAAAGAAAATTTAAATACATTTTTGTGAATATGAAAAATTCAAAATTGAAAAACTTTTCACGCCTAAAATCTATATATTCTAGGTGCAGGTGTTAGTTTGTAGAATTCATATTGGTGTAATACAATCTTCTCTGTAGAACGACATTTGAAAATATCCCACATGTGTTTCCTTTGAACGAAAAATCGAAATATATTTTAAGGAGAAATAACGATTATTTCTAACCTTAGAGACGAAGTATGAAAGGATGATTGTAAAGAGTAATAATAAACGGAAAAATAGTGTTCAGGGATGGGAATTGTTATTTCTCCTTAAAATAAATTTCGATTTTTCGTTCAAAGGAAACACATGCGGGATATTTTCAAATGTCGTTCTACAATCATAGGCCGCATTATATTGTATAACAATCTTTTCTCTCGGTCAAAATTTATTTTTTCTTCATTTTTTTTTTTTTGTTTTCAGGTTGATAAACTGAGCGCGCACGCTACGAAAAAAACTTTTTTTCAAAATTATAATCTACTAGCGGACGTACCCGGCTTCGCCCAGGTTTTACCCGAGTGAAGGTTTGTCTAATGAACATTTGTTAAAACAATTCTCTATAAACTTATTTAAAAAAATATATTTTGATAATTTGAAACTCGTAAATTTGAATCTCTCGATAAAGTGAACATTTTTTCCCAGTCCCTTGTCTCAAATAAATTGCCGTGTCATCCTGAATTTTGTCTTTCCTAATTTTCTACATTACAAAATCATCGTTTTATCTAGTGAACATTTTTTCCCGGTCCCTTGAAAAATACTCGATAACTAACTTTGACTGAGCGCAATTAATAGGTAGAAAATCTTACTTTTGATAAATAATCTTTAAGATAATAAACTTAGTGATAAAAAAAAACTTATAGATAAAAAAACTTGTTAACATCGTCGCAATGGGGGCGCTGCTTGCGAGTTAAATATACAAATCTGCAAATAACTCTAAGGATATTCAAGATATTCAAGAAATTATTTTTCAAAAACCTTCCCGAGGATATACCTAATAATATCCCAAAATTTCACGGCGATTGGATGTATGGTTTTTGAATCTATAGAGTACACACAGACAGACATTCAATTTTATATATATAGACTAGCGGACGTACCCGGCTTCGCACGAGGTTTTACCCGAGTAAAGGTTTGTCTAACGAACATTTGTTAAAAACAATTCTCTATAAACTTATAAAAAAAAAGAGATATATTTTGATAATTTGAAACTCGTAAATGTGAATCTCTCGATAAAGTGAACATTTTTTCCCGGTCCCTGTGTGCCGTGTCATCCTGAATTTTGTCTTTCATAATTTTCTACATTACAAAATCATCGTTTTATCTAGTGAACATATTTTCCCGGTCCCTTGATAAATACTCGATAAGTTGAATAAAATCATGGTCGTGAATCTCTCGATAAAGTGATCATTTTTTCCCGGTCCCTGTGTGCCGTGTCATCCCGAATTTTGTATTTCCTCGATAAAGTGAACATTTTTTACCGTTCCCTGTGAGCCGTGTCATCGTGAATTTTGTCTTTCCTAATTCTATACATTACAAAATCATCGACACGGGATATCATTTAATGTTGTCTAAAGGGGGTTAAGAGAGCAGTCTCTTTCAAATGAAAAATGCTTTAATTAAGCAGATGTTTAAAGTATAATATATGAGAGAGGCAATCTTACAGGTTGTCGACGCTGTAAAATCCCCAGAGAGAGTGTTTTTGTAGCATCATGCTCTGACTCACACGATGACCCAAGGTCATCAGAAGCATCAAACTAAGCCTATCTCCGTCTCAATGGCGGCGCTGCTTGCGAGTTAAATATACAAATCTGCAAATAACTCTAAGGATATTCAAGATATTCAAGAAATTATTTTTCGTAAACCTTTCCGGGGATACACCTAATAATATCCCAAATTTTCACGGCGATTGGATGTATGGTTTTTGAATCCATAGAGGACACACACACACACAGACAGACAGACATTCAATTTTATATATATAGATATAGATAGACTAGCGGATGTACCCGGCTTCGCCCAGGGTTTTACCCGAGTAAAGGTTTGTCTAACGAACATTTGTTAAAACAATTATCTATAAACTTATAAAAAAAAAGATATATTTTGATAATTTGAAACTCGTAAATTTGAATCTCTCGATAAAGTGAACATTTAATCCCGGTCCCTGTGTGCCGTGTCATCCTGAATTTTGTCTTTCCTAATTTTCTACATTACAGAATCATCGTTTTATCTAGTGAACATTTTTCTCCGGTCCCTTGAAAAATACTCGATAAGTTGAATAAAATCAATATTGATTGGTTCCCTCGGTAATTGGAAGTTAAAGGAATAGTATCTTCGCCTTGGAATTGTATCATTATTCTTGTCTCAAATAAATGGCCGTGTCATCCTGAGATAATATTACTTTTGATAAATAATCTTTAAGATAATAAACTTAGTGATAATAAAACTTATAGATAAAAAAACTTGTTATCATCGTCGCAATGGTGGCGTTGCTTGCGAGTTAAATCTACAAATCTGCAAATAACTCTAAGGATATCCAAGAAATTATTTTTCAAAAACCTTCCCGGGGATATACCTAATAATATCCCAAAATTTCACGGCGATTGGATGTATGGTTTTTGAATCTATAGAGTACACACAGACAGACATTCAATGATATATATATATAGATAGACTAAGAATTAATTAGCCTGTCCTACGAACAGAGCTAGAAAGACAATCAGTTCTAAGCCAAATTTTACCTTAATAAAACAAAAAAAAAATAAAGTATGTGTGTTGTGAGGAACACGATATGTTTCACAAATATATTTTAACTTTAACTATAATACAAGTGAATGTATAGTTAACCTTTTTTTTTTGCTTATCCCTAGTACACGTGGTACAGGCCATGATAATCATGGTGGGTAGAAGTTGGCGACTGCTTTTACTGTAAGTGCACCACATGTCTACACATGTGAAAAGCAGTTCGACTTTGCACTTACAAATGTGTCAGAACCCCGTTTGGTCACTTGCACTCACTGGTGGGGTTGATCTTTTACAAGAATCGGGGGCCATTGGAGCATTTAAAAAAAATCAGAATAAAGTGCCCAATGCGGGAATCGAACCCGGGTCATAGCGGTCTAAAACCAATGGTTTAGACCAGGGGTCTCCAAACTACGGCCCGAGGGCCACATCCGGCCCGCAGACAGATTTTGTCCGGCCCGCGGAGACATACTTGAAAACTCCTTTAGAGAACAAATATTTTTTATAGCAAATAAAATGTTTGTGATAAGTTGGATAAAGAAACACAGATGGTAATGAGTAAAGACATGTATAATTTATGCAGTTAATTTAACTTCAGCATATAATAACTAACAAATTATTGAAATGAATCCAACTTACATTTTATACATTGTAAGTATTGAACAACACATACCTTATAACATGACATATGAAATGCTAATGAGATGTATGTAATTGAGATTTTCCACCGACAATAGTTTGTAGTTGTGGACTAATTTTACTTGTACCAATTATTAAAAGAGATTTAAGATGCTCGTCAGTTAATTTAGATCTGTATACATTTTTTGTGTACTTCATTTTGGAGAAGGTTTTCTCACACAAATAAGTAGTACCAAAAACGGAAAACAGCCCACGAGCAAATTATCAAATTGTGTCAGTGGAAGACTCTTATAAAATTCCAACAAAGATTAGTTTTCATATTTGTTCTTAATTATATCACTGCACTGAAGATCAATCATTTCCATTTGAAGTTCCGGGGCTAGGGTTTCAATGTCAGCATCAAAAGGATTCTGAAAAATCTTAATTTGATTCGCAATGGCATCAAAGTCCGAGAAACGAGTATCAAAATTTATCTTCAAAGCACTCAAAGTTTCGATTGCAAAATCGATAGGAAACTCAGTCTCAGTAGTGTGGCTGAATATTTCACATGTTTTAAAATGTGAAAAACATTTACTTCGTAGTTGTGATTGAAACAGTATCAATTTCATCCGGAATGACTTGATATTAGTGTATAAATCAGGAAGATGCTGGTTTTCTCCTTGCAATCTCAAATTCAGTTCGTTCACATGTTTTGTCAAATCAACATAGAATGCTAACTTCCATAGCCATGCGTTGTTTTGTAATTCAGTAAGAGGGCGGTGCTTTTCATTCAAAAAAATTTCGATCACTGCTCGAAGTTCAAAAAAGCGCTGAAGGACTTTTCCACAACTAAGCCAGCGTACGGCAGTATGATAAGGTAAGTCTGTTTCTCCAATCTCTGCAATAAATTGTCGGAATTGTCGGTGATTCAGCCCAAAAGATCTGATGAAATTAACAGTTGATATGACTGGTTTCAGAACGTCAGACATATCCAAACATTTTCCGCACAAAGACTGTTGATGAATGATACAATGTAAGACTAATGGTTTTGTGTGAGCCGCCGTCATTTTCTACAGCCTTTGACACAAGAGCGACCACTCCTTTATCTTTCCCACTCATGTTTTTGCCTCCATCAGTTGTAATACATTTCAAGTTTTTCCATCGAAGGTTCTTTTTATTAATGGCCATTTCAACTCCTTTAAAAATATCGGTACCAGTAGTTGTGCCATGAATACTATACATATAAAGAAGTTCTTCGTGCACTTCATAGCTTTTATCTACTCCTCTAATATAAATCAACACCTGAGCAGTATCTGACACATCCGTTGACTCATCCAAGGCCAAAGAAAACCACTCAACATGTCCATTTTTGTCGAACAGTTGAGAGGATATATTTTCAGCGATGTTTTCTACCCTTCGAGCCACAGTGTTTGCTGACATACTGACAGTTTTTAATAAATTTACCTTTTCAGGGCACATTTCTTCGACTACTGCAATTATGCATTCCTTGATCATTTCTCCATCGGTGAATGGTTTTCCACGTTTTGCAATTTCAAGAGCCACACGAAAGCTGGCACGAGTTGCCGCCTCTTGTTCAGTTTTGACTTTTGTAAATAAAGATTGCTGCGATTTCAATCCGCGCTTTCAAAGCTTCGATTTTTCTGTCCGCACAATCCTGTATATTTTGAGTAATTTTGAGAATGTTTTGTTTCATAATGACGTTTCATGTTATATTCTTTGAGAACGGCTATGCTTTCATTGCAAATCAAACATAGCGCCTTGTTACTGGACTCAATTACGAAATACTGAATGTTCCACTGATCTTTGAATTTTCTGCATTCACTATCAATTTTTCGCTTCTTTTCCATTCTGCTAAATCACACACAAAGCAACAATTAATAATAACATTTAATAACAAATAAACATAGCAATTAATACAGGAAAATTAATAATATGCAGTGTTGCCATCTTGGCCCTCGGAACTTACTGGAGTAATCAGTATGGCCCTAAGGCTGGAAAGACCCCATCAGTATGGCCCTAAGGCTGGAAAGTTTGGAGACCCCTGGTTTAGACCATCCTTCCACCAACCCCCTGTATAGTTAACTAATAATAGTTAATGGCGTATGTTTTAGAAGAACTTTGAGATGTGATGGATGTAAAAATTATAAAGCAATCATGATGACTTGGCAGTTTTCTTTATGAAAATATTATTTTGGTGAAATACACTTTATGGTCATTATCTATAGATTTTGATGACATACATAAAAACTAAGAGCAGATTAGGAATCAGCGCCATTGGATTACCCAAAAAGAATTTTAAATGCTCAAACATCAAAACCTTTAAAAATTTTGTAGACCTGTGTAATACAAGTTAATGTGAAAAAACTGATTATCAAAATATAATTTTTCAAATATTTCTTTTATCTATTCTCTCTCTTTTTAAATATAAATTGTTTTAGTGATTGAGTGACTATGTGGATCAACAAGGAAGACGGTGCCGAGGAGGATCCTACTTGTGGCGGACAATAAAGGCAAGTCTGAAAAAGTAAAAATAAAAATCAAATTAAAAAGTTTTTTTTAATTTTAAATTTGCAAACTTTCAAGTAAATATACTGCTCTTCAATGGGCTAATACTCTATGTACAACCTCTTAATAATATTTATACAAAATAATTGAAAAACCTTTGTTATATAATTTTTTTTTTTACTTTAGCTGTGAGCAATCTGATGCATGCCCGCGACATATCAATAACAAAAGTTTTCAATTATTTTTTATAAATATTATTTAGAGATTGTACATAGAGTATCAGCTCGTTGAAGAGCAGTATATTTACACGAAAGCTTGCAAATTCAAAATTAAAAGAAACTTTTACCTGATTTTTATTTTCCCTCTTTCAAATAATTTCTGGGTAACTATTGCTCATACAATAAAGGCAAGCCTATTTATATCAATTTGAAGCGCTATGTCTCCCTAGGGACACTTGCACTGTCATACATGTATGACATTTGTCTATACATATATATACAATAATTTTAGGTCGTGAATAGAATAGTCATATGATGTTAACAAGGAAAAAGAGAAAAAAAAACGAGAAAAAAGAACTGTGTACAAAAGAAAGAAGTGTCTGGCAATATGTAAAATCAACATAATATAAATTATCAGTTTCTTAATAGATATTTGTTGCTATATAATTTAAAATATGTCTACAAAATGTATTGAATTTAATATACATTTCTTTACTGGAAATAAAAATACTTGGATCTGTTACTATTAAATTATTGTCGATTCTATAGTCTTGAAAACAGAACAATCTAGTAAAAGATGTATTGAGGTTTGTTCCTCATGCCCACAAAAACAACTCGAGTCTTAATAAAGGTAAGTCCATCTACTGTATATTAATATTATCAATATCCCTTTAAAACTCTTGTGATAAATTATACCGTACTAAGCTATATCCACAACGAACCGATATTGTTTTCCTAGAAACCTTGTACGCAAACATCGACGGCTGAAAAATATCGTAACATAATATATGCATCTACCCACACAAACGTAAACACTAAATATGATTTTATAATACAATATAATACGGCTTATGATTGTAGAACAACCTTTGAGAATTATCCAGCATGTGCTTTTTTTTTAAACGAAAAATCGAAATTCATTTTAAGGAGAAATAACGACTATTTCTAACCTCAGGGGTGAAGTATGAAAGGATGAATTGTGAAGAGTAATGATAAATGGAAAAATAAAATGTCCAATCTAGTGGAGATGGCATCTGCCCAGTAAGCGGAACACAGTGGGTTCGATTCCCATCCCTGGAACCTTTATTTTTCCGTTTATCACTACTCTTCATAATTCATCCTTTCATACTTAATCCTTAAGGTTAGAAATAGTCGTTATTTCTCCTTAAAATATATTTCGATTTGTCGTTCAAAAGAAACAAATGCGGGATAATTTTCAAAGGTCGTTCTACTAAATATGAATATTTATCAAAAATAAGAATTAATTCCTTATCAAAATACCCCTTCTTTCCCCCCCCCCCCCCCCCCCCCCCCCCACAAATTCTTCTATAAATATATTCATCGTTCTGAATATAGAGCAATCTATATTTAAATCTTTAGATAACAAAAAATATTTATTTGCCAATATTCCGGTTGGCTGAACGCCAAACCTTTATCTATGCCTCATATATTTAATGTGCCAAAACTGGTGTTGTGGCTTCTTCTTCTTCACCACTAGTAAATTTTTACTGGGTGATGGACATAATGTATCGTTCTGATGCCTGAATAAAGGGAGAAAAGCTTTTCTAGGTACATCTATATTTGTGTGAAAATAGGAAAAAAAAATAGAATGCTCATGTGAACAGTCAGGATATGTCTTTTTTTTCAATATATATTAATTTATTTATAAAAAGTTCTCGAATTATCTATTATTAATTCCACCTTCTTAACTTCCATTGAGGCCGCCACAACAAAGACTTTCTCACTTTAGCAACTGCAGCGATCTAGCGAGCAACTCAAGTAACTGGCGAGCGACCTAGGCGATCAAGGCGATCTTTGAAGCGATTATATTTGATCTGAGCCATCTTTGAAGGATATCTTGTGTGATCTGAACGATCTTTGAAGCGATCTTGTGTGATCTGAACGATCTTTGAAGCGATCTCGTGTGATCTGAACGATCTTTGAAGCGATCTTGTGTGATCTGAACGATCTTTGAAGGAGATCTACTGTGATCTGAACGATCTTTGAAGGAGATCGTGTGTGATCTGAATGATCTTTGAAGGATATCTTGTGTGATCTGAGCGATCTTTGAAAGCGATCTTGTGTGCTCTGAACGATCTTTGAAGGAGATCTTGTGTGATCTGAACGATCTTTGAAGGAGATCTTGTGTGATCTGAGCGATCTTTGAAAGCGATCTTGTGTGATCTGAACGATCTTTGAAGGAGATCTTGGGTGATCTGAACGATCTTTAAAGGAGATCTTGTGTGATCTGGGAGATCTTTGAAAGCGATCTTGTGTGATCTGGACGATCTTTGAAAGCGATCTTGTGTGATCTGAACGATCTTTGAAGGAGATCTTGCGTGATCTGAACGATCTTTGAAGAAGATCTTGTGTGATCTGAACGATCTTTGAAGGATATCTAGTGTGATCTGGGCGATCTTTGAAAGCGATCTTGTGTGATCTGAACGATCTTTGAAGGAGATCTTGTGTGATCTGAACGATCTTTGAAGGAGATCTTTTGTGATCTGGGCGATCGTTGAAAGCGATCTTGTGTGATCTGAACGATCTTTGAAGGAGATCTTGTGAACCGTGCGATCTTGTAATCCAAGCAATCTTTTTTGACCAAAGCAATCAAGCGAGCACCATGCGGCTGCGGCAAGAAGAAGAGACGTAATAGGTAAGTGGATTTACTACACTTATAGTTAAATATAGTTTAGGATTAGAGAAGAACTAGCACTGGTTCGACCAAAGGAACAATAACTATGGTCATTTTGAACAAATTTCCGAGATTTGAGAGCTGCAAGTTCAAGGAAGAACATATTCAAATGTATCAACATATCAAGAGCAAAATAATTTAGAGCTCTTAGATAGAATTTACTTTTCTTTTATAATATTCGTCAAATAATTTATAAATCTTTCTATAGAATACTTATAAATAAATAAAAGCTTTACTTTTGACATAATAGACAATTTTAAAATACTATTTTGTTTTTATCTTGAGATAACTGTCTAATAGTGTTGTGGTTTAAAGAGATGAACTATGTGAAAATATTTATAACGATTCGGATTCACTATAAACACGTGTTGTTTATCCCATGCCCGGATGAAGAGAAACAAATGAGAGTCTCGTGGATTGATATTAACAAAGTAAACATACTTGTGAGATAAGTTTGAGATTAAAATTGATATTAAACTGCAACGAAAGTTTCTTTTCAATTCTACCCTGATTAATACCTACGAGTTTAATCATGAAAACAAACAAATTCTTAATGAGGAGTCCCAATTTTTAAATGATATATTTCAATAAGATGCCGGTCCCAAGACCTGCTGATAGTACCCTGTATCCAGGGATACAGGATGAGCAGCGTTTGTACTCCATGTTAGGAGCGGCTGCACATGGTGTCTATTTCTCATGTCAGAGGCGGCCATTTCTTTTGGAGCTAAGTCGGCCTGCCACTGAGTAGTGCTCCCAGTCTTAATGACAAAGGCAGACGCAATCTACCTCACCCAGTCATGATGGTTGTCCTTTACAAGCTTGATACCTTAATATGATTGAGTGGAGATAAGAAAGAAGAACCTCGATGTTTTCTAAATCTGAATTGTTACATACACGTATATTCTTATACTTGTATGTTCTTATACTATACTTGTATATTCTTTCCAAAAATACTAGTTATTATTGACGATATAATTGTGTGAAAATTTTGAATGGGTATTATTATTTCGTCTCAATTTACAGGTGTTACATTCGAGCACAGCTCGCGAGTCACCTTGTCCTGGCTATTTACACATGGCGAGTTGGTGGAGTAGAAGTGGTCCCCCTAGGCCTTGCAGGAGGGCAGCTATTGGGCGATGAGCTCTTGACTAAGTGTCAGGGCCGGGTCGTCGGAATCGGGGATTGATATCTCCTTTATTTTGTAGAATATCTTGTATGGTTGGATTATTTGAATTTTGCATTTGGAGGTATAATTTCTTAACGGAGGTTTGGTACATATCTTCTAGATCGGGTTGGATCAAGTCCTCCTTCAGTATCTTGGTTGATAGGTTGAATGGAGCTCCTATACTTGTCCGAAGGCAGATTCTCATAAATGCGTTTATCCTATTTTTGTTTGTGGTTGTAATATATTTACACCAAATTGGGAGTGCGTATGTTACTATCGGGAGGATACAACTTCTGTATAGAGTAAACTTTTGTTTTGTAGTCAATTTGCTTCTATAGTTGAACAGGCTTGATAATGTTATTTTTGCTATTTTTGCTTTCTTTATTATATTTTTGACATGCATGTTGAATTTCAACTTGGAGTCTAAGGTAACTCCAAGATATTTAACGCTGTCAGGCCAGTTAATAGGGCTTTGGTTTACCTTTAGGATGGATTGTGGCTTGAATTTTTTATTGTCTAGTGGAGGAAAAATTATTGCCTGTGACTTTTGACTTTTTTGTTATATGATGCACGCTACAGAAAGTGTTAGTTTCTGGTATTTGAGAACAAATATCTACTTATATATTTGCCTTATTCTGTCTGATTGTTTGTCTGTCTGAAGCTCACGGATGGGATTTTTCATAACCATCGGTGGTTCAGTGGTAGAATGCTCGCCTGCCACGCGGGCGGCCCGGGTTCGATTCCCGGCCGATGCATTTTTTTTTTTTTTTTTACAATTTTTAAAACTCATTTATATATTATACAAGAATGACATCCACGGCGCCAATTTATAATTGTAACGAATAGTATTTAATAAAAGCATTTAATCGGGTAAAACCCGGGCGTTGCCCGGGTCATTCGTATATAATAATTGTATAAACGAATGCAAGACAAAATCACCGCGAATGTTTCTTTTTTTTAAGGAAATTTCTTTTTAAGGCAATTATCGTTATTTATCGTTAATTTTTGTTTCGATTTTATTGAAAAAAACGATATGGTGCCTTTAAAAAATGATCTTTATTACTATGCAGTTTTCTATTTAGTCAATATACCTAAGTTCATGTTGCAAATGTAATTATCTCTATCGATTTAGTAGGTGAAATGCAAAAAAAAAAAAAATCGACATGATGAAATCTTTATGAAAATTCACATTTTTATTTTTATATTTTCAAGACACACACAGTTTGGGGCGGGACGTTTCACAAGAGAGACATCCACGGCGCCAATTTATAATTGTAACGAATAGTATTTTAATTAAAACATTTTAAAAACACACAGTTTGGAACGGGACGTTTCACAAGAGTGACATCCATGGCGCCAATTTATAATTGTAACGAATAGTATTTGAATTAAAACGTTTTTAAAATATATACGCACTCGGGTAAAACCCGGGCGTTGCCCGGGCCATTCGTCTAGTATATAATAAGTAGTTATTAGAACTAAAACTGAATTATTATAAAAGAGTGAGAAAGACAGGGACAATTAACAACTTTATTGACATCTTGTCGATCAATCAAGTGCATAGTTCACACAGATAGAGAGATCTAAAGCAGTTTTAACTGTTATAGGGAGGAAGAATATATTGTTGTGGATCACCTATATCCTCTATTAGCTCTCACCTGACTGTTCCCCCTGAATGTCCACATCACGGCGATGGTTTGTCCCCCCCATTTGTCCTTCATGTCCTCCAGTTGTTCTCTCTGTCTACCAACTTTGTCCCCTTGTCCCGCCTCTTGTGTCCACCTCCGTTGTCGCTCCCATTGAGTCCACCTCCGCTGTCCCTTCCCTCGTTACTAACCCGTCTCCCCGTTGCCCACGTCTTCCTCCTCAGATGATTAGTACGACTGCCCCCTAGCTTGCATGATTTCCCCTCCACACGGCACCACCCCTCCTCTCCTTCCCCCCAGTAAACTCCCTCGGGAATTAGGAAGGAAGCGGTGGGGCGGGGCGCAAAGCCCCCACCTTATTACGTCAATGAAATGATGGCCCAAAGTTGCTCTGGCAGCCATTAAATGTTATAAAGCCCCACCTTATAACACCAATGAAATGATGGCCCAAAGTTACTCTAGCAGCCATTAAATACTGTAAAGTCCCTACGTTATTACACCAATGAAATGATGGCCCAAAGTTACTCTGGCAGCCATTAAATTCTATAAAGCTCCCCACCTTATTACGCCAATGAAATGATGGCCCAAAGTTGCTCTGGTAGCCATTAAATACTATAAAGTCCCTACCTTATTACACCAATGAATTTATCGCCCAAAGTTGCTCTGGCAGCCGTTAAATACTATAAAGTACCCACCTTATAGGTCCATGAAATGATGGCCCAAAGTTACTCTGGCTGCCATTAAATTCTATAAAGCCCCCACCTTATTACGCCAATGAAATGATCGCCCAAAGTTGCTCTGGCAGCCATTAAATACTATAAAGTCCCCACCTTATTACACCAATGAAATGATCGCCCAAAGTTGCTCTGGCAGCCATTAAATACTATAAAGTCCCCACCTTATTATGTCAATAACATGATGGCCCAAAGTTGCTCTAGCAGTCATTAAATGCTATAAAGTCCCCACCTTATTACACCAATGAAATGATGGCCCAAAGTTGCTCTGGCAGCCATTAAATACTATAAAGTCCCCACCTTATTACACCAATGAAATGATCGCCCAAAGTTGCTCTGGCAGCCATTAAATACTATAAAGTCCCCACCTTATTACACCAATGAAATTATCGCTCAAAGTTGATCTGACAGTCATTAAATGTTATAAAGTCCCCACCTTATTACGCCAATGAAATTATCGCCCAAAGTTCCTCTGGCAGCCATTAAATTCTATAAAGCCCCCACCTTATTACGCCAATGAAAATATCGCCCAAAGTTGCTCTAGCAGCCATTAAATGTTATAAAGCCCCCACCTTATTATGTCAATGAAATAATGGGCCAAAGTTGCTCTGGCAGCCATTAAATGCTATAAAGTCCCCACCTTATTACGCCAATGAAATTATCGTCCAAAGTTGCTCTGCCAGCCATTAAATGCTATAAAGTCCCCACCTTATTACGCCAATGAAATTTTCGCCCAAAGTTGTTCTGGCAGCCATTAAATTCTATAAAGCCCTCACATTGGAAGAATATATAACCTTCTCTATGCTGATGACATCAAAATTCTAGCAGAAAACAAAGAAGACTTCAAAGAGATTATTGAGGAAGTTAAAGAAGAAAATCAAAATTAAATATAAGCAAGACCAAAATTATAACACACACTACCGATAATATACTTGAAATTCAACAAGTAAAAATGATTTAGTTGATAATTAATAAACTTAGGATCCAGGATTGTGTGATATGATTGGAGGTTACTTAGGGGTGTAACAAGTTTGTTACAAGTAACTTTAATCAGGATCAAATCACTAAACAAGTCGTTCAAATTATTTTCATTCAGTTATATATATTTGAACCAAAAATAATGTTTGTTTAATATATTTATACATATATATAATTACAGTTAAACCTGTCTATATCGCCCCCTCTTGGGACTCATCAAAATAGGGTGCTATAGAGAGGGGGTGCTATAGATAGGTCACTTTTAATGTAAATCGCATCATACTACGTATTTAAAATCGGGCGCTATAGAGAGGAAGGCGCTATTTAGAGGGGGCGCTACAGACAGGTTCAACTGTATATTGACTTTAAATATGTGATTTGGTTTATTTAAATAACAATCTATGGCCAGCCTTCCAGACTCAACCTCAGAATGGAACTTCCTGGTCAACTGGTTCAACTCAGCAATCAAAACAGGACGCGAGTAAAAGCGCTCAACACTAGTCCATACTAGTGAGCAGGACTCCCCGGGTAGTTGGCGTTCTACGCTCTCTGGGTTATAAATATATCTCTCTCTTAAACAACAACAGATGCTTGTTTCTTAGTCATGCACGATTTTTAGCTCGGATCTAATTGTAAGGTTAATTTCTTTTTGTAAGGATTGTTTAGAGAGAGAGAGAGAGAGAGAGAGGACTTCAAAATAGTAACGAATGATAAATTCTAAATTTTTATCTTAAATCTCCTTGGAAATTCAAGAAAAAAAATCAGAACTGATCTAAATTCTTTAAAATATCACTTTATATTTTCAATATCTTTTTTACAAGTCTATAATTCGATTTTTATTGTTTTAAAATAAGCCCTGATTCAAATTGAGTCACTATGCATAATTAAATCAAATAGGTCATAATTTTATTATTTAAAATACGAACCAATTAAAAATGTTCTAAATAATTGCATTGTCATCGCGAGTTAGCAATATATAAAATATATAAAACATAGAAGTCTCATCTCACACCTCCAGGAAGAAGTAGTTGCCGCTCCTCTTTTGATCCACGTCCTTAACAGATCTCTGCTTGTTGATGCGAGGCCTGAAGTTGTTGGGGTCCCGCCTGAAGGTGATGTTCAGGAGTGCCAAGAACTTGTTCATGCCAATGAGGAGGGTCTGGGGGGTGTTGGCAGTGGTGGCCTTAGAGGGCAGGCCCTCGAACACAATCACTCTGTCTGCCAGGTACGTGGCCATGATGAAGTCATGCTCCACCACAAAGGCAGTCTTCTTGGCGTGGAGGATGAATCTCTTGATGACCTTGGCGGCCACCAGACGCTGCTCAGAGTCCAAGTAGGCTGAGGGCTCGTCAATGAGGTAGACATCTGCTGGCTGGCCAAGGCACAGAGCTAGAGCCACCCGCTGCAACTCTCCTCCTGACAGGTTCTTCACGGCCTGGTCCATGATATTCTCTATCTGCAGGGGCTTCATGACATCAGCCACAAATTGGGGGTGGACATAGGAATCCCGGATCTTATCGTGTAGCAACAGTCGCACGGTGCCTTGGAACTTGGGAGAAATCTTCTGAGGCTTGTAACTGATGTTGAGGACTGGCACCTGGCAACTCTCCTGGTCTGGCTTCAGTCTACCAGCCAGTAGCCTGATGAGGGTGGTCTTGCCTGTTCCATTCTCCCCCAGCATGACGATAATCTCAGAGTCTGTGAAGGTACCGCTCGATACCTCCAAGGTGAACTGGCCCATTGTCTTTTTCATCTTAGGGTATTCATAGCGGCACATCCGCTTGATCTCCTCTTCCTTGGCAGTCTCGGCCACCTTGAACACCAGGGAGGTGTCCCTGAATCTGAGATTCTCAGTGGGCAAAAAGCCATCCAGGAAGATATTGATCCCTTCCCTCACAGAGAAGGGCATAGTCACCACCCCGTAGCACCCGGGGGTGCCGTAGAGACAGCAGATAAAGTCCGACAGGTAGTCCAGCACAGACAAATCATGCTCCACCACTATGATAAACTTATTAGGCTTGATGAGAGATCGAATGGCTTCAGCAGCTTTCAACCTCTGCTTGACATCCAGGTAGCTGGAAGGTTCGTCAAACATGTAAATGTCGGCTCTTTGGACGCACACAATGGCAATGGCAAACCTCTGGAGCTCTCCTCCAGACAGCTCATCCACGCTGCGGTGCTTGATGTTCTCAAGATCTAACATCCTGTAAAAATCCTGCTTGGTGTTGGTGTCGTCCTTCTTGTCAATGAGGTCTCCAATACAGCCCTTAATAGCCTTAGGGACTTGGTCCACATATTGGGGCTTCACAATGGGTTTGAGGTTGTTCTCCAGAATCTTAACAAAGTAGTTCTGGAGCTCAGAACCTCGGAAGTAGGTGCGGATTTCTGACCAGTTAGGTGGGTCCTTAAACTTGCCCAGGTTGGGCTTGATCTTGCCCGACAGAATCTTGAGGGCTGTGGACTTCCCAATACCGTTGGTGCCCACCAGCCCTAGCACTTCACCTGGCCTGGGGATTGGTAGCCTATGGAGCTTGAAGGAATTTTGGCTGTAGCGGTGAGTGGTATCCTTCTCGAGGTTGCTGGATAAATTTATAATGGCAATGGCCTCAAACGGACATTTCTTCACACAAATACCACAACCTATACAGAGTTCTTCTGATATTGTGGACTTCTTGTCATTGGGAGTGACTTCAATACATAGCTTGCCCATTCTGACAACTGGACAAGTTTTCTTGCATTCTTGCTTGCATCGCTTGGGCTTGCACTTGTCATTGGAGACAATAGCAATTCTGGTCATTTTGTCGGCGGTTGCCATCTTGATCCTTTATGTATGTATATATGTATAATATATATATCTGAAAATAATTTAATTTGTATATTTTTATATATTTTTAATACTACATATATATATAATACGAGAGAGAGAGAGCAAAAGAAATTCATTAAATAAATAATGAATATTTTAATCTGTTTAATTTTTAATATTATTGAAATTAAATATATATATATCTATTTTATAATATAAATATTTTAAGAAATATTTTTCAAATAATATTGTCGCGTATATCAGACTGAAAACAGCTACAATCTCCTCCAATAGATGGCGTCTATTTCTAGTCTGGAACTAGTGTGGAAGTCGCCTACTGCTGTGGTCCTGTTTCCTGGGGCTGATAACTGTAAGTAGCTGTTTATATTGGCTCTAGATTACTGTAAATACCCGTTAATTGATATTTGAGTTATTATGTAATATGGATTAAAGATGAGAATAAAAGAGGAGTGTTAGCAGACTTGTTGCCGGTTGCTGTTATGACTCTCTCCAACACCACAGTCGCTACTCTTCTGGTAAGTCTCTCATGTCCCCCCACCAGTGGTAAGGCCGAGACATACTGCCAGAAGAAAGGAGATCAACGTGAGTGGTGGTTCTCAGAGGTCTTTGGACTGCCTGCAGAGTAAAGCTGCAGAGGTGAAGCAACAGAGCCTGGGTAGGTGAACCACGACGGAGGAAGCGTCGTCGTCGCGAAGTACTGGAGGGACACGCGCGACAATATCTCTCTCTCTCAATAAAAAAAAAACTTTAAAAACATTATCAAAATATCTTTAAAATCTATTCAATAACCCAGGGAGCACCAACTACCCGGGAAGTCACTGGTATGGACTTGGGCTAGGCGCTTTGACTCGCGTCCTGTTTTGAAGCAATATCTATATATATAAAAATGAATGTATGTGTGTGTGTGTGTGGTCTGTTTGTCCTTTATGCCTGACCAAACCACTCATTGGAACGCCATGAAACTTTGGGAAGTTATTTAGTATAGTACTGGGAAGGTTTCTAGCAAATAAAATTTTTGAAATAACTTTTAGCTTTAAAATAATCAAGATAAATATTCTAATTTATCTGTTATAATTCAACAATCTGCTCTAAATATTATCATGATGATACGATGATTTTTTAATGTAGAAAATTAGGAAAGACAAAATTCAGGATGACACGGCAATTTATTTGAGACAAGAATAATGATACAATTCCAAGGCAAGATACTATTCCTTTAACTTCCAATTACCGAGGGAACCAATTAATAATGATTTTATTCAACTTATCGAGTATTTTTCAAGGGACCGGGAAAAAAATGTTCACTTTATCGAGAGATTCGTTAGACAAACCTTTACTCGGGTAAAACACGGGCGAAGCCGCGTACGTCCATACAAGAATAATGATACAATTCCAAGGCAAGATACTGTTCCTTTAACTTCCAATTACCGAGGGAACCAATTAATATTGATTTTATTCAACTTATCGAGTATTTTTCAAGGGACCGGGAAAAAAATTTCACTTTATCGAGAGATTCGTTAGACAAACCTTTACTCGGGTAAAACCCGGGCGAAGCCGGGTACGTCCGCTAGTAATCAAATAAATAAGAATGGCAAAAATATAAAATGATATATAATATTTTATTCTGTTTTTTTTTAAATATATTATTGAAATGTAAAAACTAAATATTTTATATTAAATTTTGAGAAATATTTGAAAATACAAGGTATGTCCCTTAAGTTTCCGGTCTGGGTCCATAAAAAAAGGAAAGATATTTGTAAAAAAAATATTAAAACTTTTCAAAGTAATCTCCCCTTGCTTCAACGCACCTGAGCCATTTAGAGGGGGCGCTAAAGACAGGTTTAACTGTATATATATATACAAATATAAATGAGGTATTATGATGCATTAGCGCGCCATCTGTTATTAAAATTCGAAACTATTATAGGCGCATATGTTTATTTTTTACATTGCAGTAAGGGCAGTAGAAATTGTTTTATTTTTAAAAGAATCATACGCGTCTATAATAGTTTCGAATTTTCATAAATTAGGTATATTTCAAGTTGTATAAATATTTTTTAAATAACTGTTTTAAATTTGTAATGGCAGAAATAACATGCATTTACTTGAAACACTAAAATTATTTTAAAATATTGGGTCAAATTTTAAATAATAGAACCATGTACCATATTAAAATATTTTAAAAATAGAGCAATCCATACTTAATTCATTAGATAATAAAAGGCATATATTGGATTTAAAAAAATATTTATTTTGCCAATATTTGACAAATTTTATAAGTGCTTAGATATCAAATGTCAAAATAAAACTATAAAAACATCCTAAATTGTTTTAACTTCCATTTTAATGCATTTTTATAAAATATTTTTTACTTATTTATAAATCGATCTCCTAAATTTTGAAATGAATTTTTTAAATACCCACAATTTTAAAAACTTTTTATAAGGTTCTTACAGTTTATTGTTTAAATCATTTTAAATTTATTTTCAAATGTTTTAATAGATACATACATTTTTACATTTATCTTTTTATGAGTTATTAATGAATTATTTTTATGTACTTATTACAATTTTTTTTTTTTTAATATAATATAGAACTTTTTTTCCTTTTATATTTTAAGATATTTTACATTTTTGATTGCATTTTTTATAATATTTTTTTCATTCACAAATTTCTCCCACCTACTCTGTATTTTAATTGATTTCAACTGTGATATTGTAACACTAAGCGGCGCTGAGTTTGTGTATACAAAAATGTAATGCCTCGATAAAGGTTGGCGTTCAGCCAGCCGAAATATTGGCAAAATAAATATTTTTTTTAAATCCAATATATGCCTTTTATTATCTAATATTAAAATATGTATAAGTAGCCGAATGGAACAGGGCAATACCTGGGTTCTCACTGTGTGAATGTTTGCCCAACGAATAATTCTTTAGCAAATAGTATTTATTATGATACATTAGCGCGTCATCTGTTATGAAAATTCGAAACTATTATAGATGTGTATGGTTCTTTTAAAAATTAAACAATTACTACTGCCCTTACTGCAATGGAAAATACCTCCCATTAATTTTTACATTGCAGTAAGGGCAGTAGTTATTGTTTAATTTTTAAAAGAATTATATGCGTCTATAATAGTTTCGAATTTTCATGAATATATATATATATATATATAAATACCTAGGAGAAAATAATAGAGAAATAGATCCTTAAAATATATTTTCTGTTCTCTACTCTAGCCCTTAAATATATCTCTCTTTAAAAGACATTTATAAAGTGATATCATTTGAATTTTATAAATTCTAAAATTATTTCAAATCTCTCTAGCTTTCAGGTATGAAGTATATCGTGTTTACTCCAGTAGAAGGGGCTTTCATGCCCGAAAAAGCTATAGATTTAAATTTAATTAAAAAACATAAACTTACCTCTGTAAGAGCCTGATGCTTTCAGCTTAATATTGATAAAAATAATTTTTTTATTGAATTACGAAAATTCTTGTTACCAGCTGCTGAAATATTGTAGAAAACGAACCTTCTAACCAAACAGATCGTTAAGTCCAACTTGTAGCATCAAACTGAGAACATATAGTCCAGGAGGGAATCTAAATAACCCAAAATCTCACATGTTCCACCACGTGACTGTATATAACTTCTTATTTACTGCAAATAGAAAGCCTCAACTAACATCAATCTGTACCGCGTAAGAATCTAACAAAGTATAGCAACTGTTAAGATAGATGGAATGGAGACTAACAGGAGAAAATTAAGGTTAAAACTAATCAGGCTTAGGTGAGAATAGAAGAAGGCCTAGCAAACCCAGTCCAACATTTACGAGGTCGTGGCCCTCCTGGATAATAAAACCTTCCCCCCTGTTTACGTCAGAAAAGGGCAGCGACCTGTTCGGACCGAGCTCAGCTATAAAAGGAGGTCCCGATCCTCAGTTAGTCAGTCCTTAGTTAGTCGTCGTTACAGTCCCAGTGCACCGGACGCTCCGATAAAAGGTAAACCCTTTCCTGCCAGAATTCTCCTCGTCCCATTCCTTCTTGACGTCAGACGCTTCTTAGTGGAATCTCTGTTTGCTTATTTCACCTTTGGCCCAGCTGTGTCGCCTTCCACCACGACTGCACGGTAGAGTTGACATCGAGGTTCGTCTAGCATCAGGTAACACTGGTCCTAGAGGTCCCAAGATATCACTTACATATATATGTGAAAAAAAAATAGAATGCTCATGTGAGCGGTCAGGATATATGTCGTTTTTTTTTTGTTTTTAATATATATATATATTTTTATTTATAAAAAAGTCCTCAAATTCTATTATATAATTCCACCCCTCTGGACTTCCATTGAGGCCGCCACAACAAAGACTTTCTCACTTTAGCAACTGAAGCGATCTAGCGAGCAACTCAAGTAACTGGCGAGCGATCAAGGCGATCTTTGAAGCGATTATATCTGATCTGACCCATCTTTGAAGGAGATCTTGTGTGCTCTCTGAAGCGATCATGTGTGATATCTGAAGCGATCTCACTTGTGCGATTTCTGAAGCGATCTCTCTTGTGCGATCTCTCTTGTGTGCTCCCTGAAGCGATCTCTCTTGTGCGATCTCTCTTGTGTATTCCCTGAAGCGATCTCTCCTGTGTGATCTCTGAAGCGATCATGTGCGATCTCTGAAGCGATCTCTCTTGTGTGATCTCTGAAGCGATCATGTGTGATATCTGAAGCGATCTCTATTGTGTGATAATTTTCTCACATTTATTCACATTATGTAAGAGAGTTAAACATCTATTACTGAAACATATAGTCACACAATTACTTTATTTTTACCTTTTTAAAGGTAAAATTATAATGGGGGGCTTAAACTGGTTGTCGTTCTAGACCTGTTCGTAAAATAGGTAAGTGTCTTAGTATTATTATTTTTATTAATATATGTTATCTCTCTTTTTTAAATTGGTTAAATTTTGTATCGTTTTTATTTTAAATCCTTATATATATATTTCTGTAGCAATATCCTCACAATCATTTATATATCTATATAGTTAATACAGTAGAACCTCCCTTTAGCGGACACCTCTCTACAAAGAACAGTTTTCGTTACCAAAATCACCATTTTTACTATTTAGCCATTTTCCAGTAAGAGAACACTTCTCCCTAAAGGATACTTTGGCTCTGTAATTAGATGTTGTCCTTTACAGGGAGGTAGTTCTACTGTATTACAGATTTGTTAAATGACAACGGATCATTATGTAAAAAGTCTGATATTTTTTACTTTTGCGTTGATAGCTCGATTGAGTGTATACAATTTTATACTTCTACGTGGTCTGGAAGTAAATTACAAGTTGATCACAAAATTTGAAAGGAAATATTTAAAAAAGCTCATTCCCAATCACTCCGAAATCTAAATTTTTATTAACATATTTTATTAAATTTAGTGAGTGAGTCTACAAATTTTCTGATTTCTGTGTGGCTTGAAAGTATGCTAAAATTGATCACTAAATTTGAAATTGAAAATATTTTTTGCTTCCCCACAGACCTCTCAGAAATCTGAAATTTTGCCAATTTGCATTGTCATCGGGTTTGAACAAGTGTGCCAACTTTTAGATTTCTAGGTGTTCTGTAAAAATACAGTTAAACTTGTCTATAGCGCCCCCTCTAAATAGCGCCTTCCTCTCTATAGCGCCCGATTTTGAATACGTAGTACGATGCGATTTACTTTAAAAGTGACCTGTCTATAGCACCCCCTCTCTATGGCACCTTATTTTGGTGAGTCCCAAGAGGGGGCGCTATAGATAGGTTTAACTGTATATTAAAATTTGATTATAAAATTTGTGTATAGACAGATAGGGAAGTAGTTAAATAAAAGCTTTACCTATTCACTCAATATATATGAAGATATCACCTAAACCCTCTCATTTTATTTAAGTCAATTAAAAGCATTTAAATACAGTTAAACCTGTCTATAGCGCCCCCTATTGGGACTCACCAAAATAGGGTGCTATAGAGGGGGGGTGCTATAGACAGGTCACTTTTAATGTAAATCGCATCGTACTACGCATTTAAAATCGGGCGCTATAGAGAGGAAGGCGCTATTTAGAGGGGGCGCTATAGACAGGTTTAACTGTATAAATTTCAACTAGCTCACTAACGATGACAATACAATTATTTGTAACCCTATTTTATATTTGAGTCGTATTTTGAAGGATATAACAACGATCCCTTTTATTTTAAATGTGTAAATTAATTACTTGATGTGGATAAGGACTTAGTTTTATAAAACAACACATCTTGAATTTTAACGAATTGTAAAAAAAATATATGAAAATATAGATAAAGTGACAGTTTGAACATTTTAGATCAAATATTTTGACTTTTTCTCAAATTTACAAGTAGATTCCAGATAGGAATTTGAAAATTTTCATTTGTTACTTTTTGAAGACTTAACAATCTTTTTGAAAAAGAAAATCAATTTTAAACTCCAAATTAAAGCCGAGTTGAAATCATCCATCTCGCCAATAAACAATTGGCACTTTACAAAAAAAAAACATAAGAGGCCGCAATTTTTTTTAGTTACTTGTTTAAAGAAGCTTTCGTTTACGTTAGCTGGAGATGGGCTTGTTCGAAATCCTTCTTTAAACAAGTAAATAAGAAGTTGCGGAATCTTTTATGCTTTTTATAAAATCCTCAATCCTGTGATAATGAAGACGATGGAACATATTCTTTATGTAAATACACTAAATATTTACATACTTTTAAAAAAATTAAGTTACCTTTCGTAGATTTTAATTATACGAATTTTTTTTTTCCGATTTGGTATTAAAATGAGACCTAAAATAATGCTTCAATCCTGGTCACGGCACCTTTTTTTAGTGTTTTGTATATATTCCGCTTTATGCGTCCATCGGGTCTCAAAAATCATCCATTCTGGTTAGCAGCTCCGTAAATAAAGATATTTCCATGCTACATGCTTGCTACATGCTACTTAAAAAAAAAAGGTGTTTAATTACTTAATGTAAATCAGAGATCATTTATAAAACCTGTTAACCTCTAAGAGAGAGAGAGAGAATAACAATTATTAAATTCAGTAAGTAGTAACAAGTAGGTAAATTAGATAATGGATTAATGCCAAATATTTTGAGAAATCCATTTTATATTGCGTTTGTTAGAATTAATTTGTTTTTAAATAAAAAATTAATAAGAATAAGAGAGGTATTTTAAAGAAAAAATATGCAAATACAACATTGCATAATATGCAAATTGACCTATATTTAGGGTAAATTTGCATATATTCCAAGGTCAAAGCTATGATAGGAAAACTCGTGTTACAGAACGAAATAAATATTTTATTTAAATTTCGACAGGATATAATAACAGTTGGCTAAAAATATTGCGAGATAAAAAAATATATTTATTTACATATACACCTCTCTCTGGATTCACAAGTTATAGAGTTTCATATTCGCCTTCCTTAGACGGCGAAGAATGCCCAAATACATTTCCTTAATAACTGTTTGGCCTACAGAAAGATACTCGTGATGAACAATGCCCTTGTTATCCAAAAAAAAACGACCAGCAACACCTTGTTTCTGGATTTCAATATCCTGGAATTTTTGGGTCTAGGCTCACCCTGACCTCTCCACTCGGCAGATTGACTCTTGGTTTCAGGGTCATAGCCATAGATCCATGTATCGTCACCTGTGATTATCTTGTCTTTCCATTACGGATTCGTTCTTGTCATTTCCAACATGTCCTCACAGGTTGCAAGCCGACACAGTTTTTGCTCATTAGTGAGGAATCTTGGGATGAATTTTGCAGGAGTCTTTTTGAGCTTCAAATCTTCGGTTACGATCCTTCCAATCGTTGTTTTAGAGATGCCTGTGTCTTGCTCTAGCTCCAGCAAAGTGGTTCGAGGATTTTCTTTTATCAAATCGGGGATTTTTTGTACATTTTTATCAGTCCTTTGAAATTTTGGGCGTCCTTGACGAAGATCATCTTCAATGGAAATTCTGCCAGCTTTAAATCTAGAATTCCATTAAAAAACAGTTGTTCTCTTTGAGGCGTCATTAAAGAATGCTTTATTAAGCATTCCAAAAATTTCGGTTGCTGGTATTTGAAGTTTCACACAAAATTCTATGCAAATCCTCTGCTTCAATTTTTGTTCCATCGTAAAATCGCCGCAGCGCTATGGGTAACCTTTAAATAAATTAGAATGACCTTGGAGCGCGCGCACGTACCGCCTCGATATTGGTACCACCGTGTTGCCAGTTATTTTTTCTACAATATACAGTCATAATTATTCACATTTTTCATTTATTCATCTTTTTATGGATCCAGTCCGAGAACTTATGGGACATACCTTGTATATATATTAATGAAATTTTTATAACATATTATCAAAACCTTTTTTTTTTTTAAATCAACAAATAGATTTTATTATATACAGTAGAACCTCTATGAGAGGACACCTCTCTACAAAGGACAGTTTTATCTACAAAATTACCATTTTTACAATTTAGAAACTCTCCGGTAAGAGGACACCTCTCCCTAAAGGACACTTTGGTTCTGCAACTAGGTGTTGTCCTTTACAGGGAGGTAGTTCTACTGTATTATATTCGAGTCACCTTGTCCTGGCTGTTTACAGTTGGTGGGGTAGAGGTGACAAACCTTGCAGCTGTTGGAGCTCCTGACTCAGGTTGTCGGGGATTGATATCTCCTTTATGTCTTGTATAGTTGGATTTGATGAATTTTGTAGTTAAAGGTATAATTTCTTAACGGAAATTTGGTACATATCTTCTAGATCGGGTTGGTTTAAGTCCTCCTTCAGTATCTTGTTTGATAGGTTGAATGGAACTCCTATACTTGTCCGAAGGAATATTCTCATTAATGCATTTATTATTTTTTTGTCAGTGGTTGTAATATATTTACACCAAACTGGGAGTGCGTATGTTACTATCGGGAGAATACAACTTCTGTATTGAGTAAACTTTTAATTTGTAGATAATTTGCTTCTATAGTTAAACAGACTTGATAGTGTAATTTTTTCGATCTTTATTTTCCTCAAATTATTTGTTTAAAAGCGCCTATGAATAATAATTTTAATTTATTAACAGATTTGAATATTTGAAAAAATTCAGTCATCATTTTCAATCAACATATATAGTCACGACCGTCTTTCCACCGTCAATTCCTCATGTCACGGATGCGCGCGCATCATTATGATCATTATCATTATCTAATGATAATAATAATAATTATTATTATTATATTATTATCAACATATATAGTCACGACCGTCTTTCCTCATTCCTCATCGGCCGCCTCTGTCACGGATGCGCGCGCACAGGGAGGTCACGTGCTCGCCGGCAGCCAACGGGCGCGCGCCGCCGGCATTACGTCATAGATTATAAACACAAAGTAATAAGGCCAAATAAAAAAATAGTGTGTGATAAGGCACAATTTGGATTATAGATTATAAACACAAGGTAATAAGACCTAATCCAAATAAATAAATAGTGTGTGATAAGGCACAATTTGAATTATATTTAATACAGTTATCAGCGTCATGCACAATTCTGTCACGTTAAGTGTCAAGTTACGGTAAGTAGAAATTTAAAAATTAAAAAAAGATGCCGAAACCCGGGATCGAACCAGGGACCTTTAGATATTCAGTCTAACGCTCTCCTAACTGAGCTATTTCGGCTTATTTGATTTATTTCTATAGAAGCTTCTATCTTTATAATTATGTATATTTACAAAAAGTCAATTCGCTCGCGCCTCTAGCGGTGAAAATGAGGGGTAATACCAGCTGACCTAATGTACATGTAAAGTTTGGAGCGGGACGTTTCACAAGAGTGACATCCACGGCTCCAATTTATAATTGTAACAAATAGTATTGGAATAAAAACATTCAATCGGGTAAAACACGGGCGTTGCCCGGGTCATTCGTCTAGTAGTTATATAAAAACAAATTTTCTTTCCTCTCTTTTTAAACGATAACATTGGCGACTTCTGTACGCTCCAGGAACCTGGGTTACTTAAATAAATAGATAATAAATAACAAAATTCTGTAATTAAATATTAATTCGATAATATTCGTGAAAAAAGTAATAGAAGTTGAAAATGAATCAAGAAAGACCCAGAATGAAAGTTATTGTCACAGCTCTTGAAAAAAATCTTACTACAGATGCAACCATTCGTAAGGATGGCGAAGAATTCTTGAGAAATCAAATGAAAGTTGAAAATTTCTTGTTTGAACTGCTAGAAATTTCAAGCCTATATCCTAGAAATGACATTAAGCTGGCCAGTATTGTCAACTTTAAGAACTTCACTCTTGAGCTTCTACAAACAAATCAAATGAAAAGAGAAGTAATATTACAATTACAGGATATCCTTCCCAATCTATTATTCAAATCAAACGATATTTTAAGAAATTATTTGTCCCAAGTTATCGTATTATTTATAAAAGAAATTAAACTTTGGTCTCAACTTATCAATAAATTTAAAGAAGAACTTCAAAATGGTTCGAAAGGAATGGCCATTCATCTCATTTCAACCATCGCTGAAGAATTGAATTCTGAGGAACTATCCAATTTGATGATGCATATAGGTGATGAAACTTTACTCATTTTTAAAAATGTCTATGTTCATCTGAATTCAAGTTGTTCTCAAGACAAATCATTAGCTTTGGATATGATTTTAGATGTATTGAAACTTTACAATTATGAAACAAATCCATCTTTTGTGGAACTTAATGCCGAAGGTTTACGTTGGAATTTTTTCCATATTTTGAACCTTGAAATCACCAAGGGAGAACACGCAGAAAAAGAATGTAAGATTAAGAAGAAAACTTATTAAATTCTTAAATCTATTGATTCACATCCATCCCCAATTTTTTGAAGATGATGTGCTTACATTTTTTCAACATATTTGTAGGTTGCTTGTAAGTGCAAGACAGGATTTCATTTTTGACAAAATGGTACTACACGGAATGGAATTTTTATCGCGATTTGTTACACATTTCAGGAAATCTGATATTTTTACGAAAGAAACTATCGATTTCATATTAGACAATGTTATCCTTACTAACTTACAACTACGAACAAAAGTCATACGTCTTTTTGAAGAGAATCCCGAAAAATACTTTTAAATTTTCGAAGATGAAATGAAAGGTAGAATTTATGCTACAAAAGAATTTCTTACAACGTTTAAATATATTTTCAAATCAGATGTTAAAAGAAAGGTAACGCAAATTCTAAATATGCTATTGGACAATCCAGATAATGATTGGAAGAAAAAATATGCTATCATCCAAATGGTTGATTGTACATTTTCCTCTATGAAATCTCATGAAGTCACACAGTTTCTTCAAGATCTAGTCATTCCTGACTTCGTGAAGAAGGTTCATCCAATCCTTAAAATTGAAGAAATAAAGATTGTCTGCAATAATTACAAAAGACTACCGAAGAATTCCCTAAGAGATGCTATGCAGCATGTTATGTCTTCTGGCCATTCCAACCATTGGGCAATACTTACTTGCACATTGAAACACATCCTTAAGGTTTTCGCAAATGAAAATTCGGGCGTTTTTTTCTCAGGGTATTTTGGCTCAATCCATGGAATACCTTTACCGCTTGTTGATGGCCTGTAAGTATGAAGATAGGCCTCTTGCTATCAAAATTTGCTGCTCAGCCTTCAACGAAATGAAAGAACAACTTGCTACCTATGCGCCTCATTTCCTTCCAGAAATTGTAAAAATTGTCAAGGAAGATCTTCTTAAACCGAATGAAAAGCAATATTTACATGTGTTAATCAAAGCCCTCAATTTCTTGGTATCTTACGCCAAGCCAGAAGATGTTGATATCATAGCTAACGAATTCCTTCCTTTAATCCCAGAAATCATCAAAACGGATGATGATGATATGCTATCCTTTATGTTCAGACTTTTCGCCAACATCATTGAATGTGGGAATCAAGCTCGGACAAATTGTACATCAATTTTGATGATTCTCTATTCTGACCTTTCTCTTCTTTCTAGAATCGATGATATTACTTTAAAAAGGTTATTTTACAGTTTCCGTTCTTTGGAAGTTTATCAACAGAACTATTGGGTGTTCACTGAACATTTTCTTAACATCAAGAAAATAGAATTAGCTTTCTATCTTCCAAAGGCCATTATTCAAAATGCAGAGCTATCTCAAAAGGATAGCTTAATTCAACAAATCATGTGTAATTTATACAGAAAATTTGATTCATTTTTCCCTAATGTGGAACAAAATGAATATAATAATTTTTATATATTCTGTATAAACAACGTAGGAATTTACAAAATGGCCACCATAATGCAGGAAATTACAGGTGAGAATGATAATTTAAAGCTAGCCGCTGAATCTATTCTTGAGAATATAGGAAACCACAATTTAGGTTATTTCATGTGTTGTATTGACTTACTTTTTGATGCACGTTTTTCGATTCAAATTTACGGCAATGATTGGATTCCTTCAGTGTTCCAGGTATATGAACGTTTGAAGCGACATGTTGAACCTTCTATACCAACTTCTTCATCCGAATATACGATGCACCAAAATCTGATTGATAGGAAGTCATCGCCTAACTTCTCAGATGGAATGGAAGAAGATTCTGAAACTGAACAATCAAGAATTCGGAAACGAAATCTTTCTCAATATAATGACAAAGAAATCCATCTCGCCTTTTCGGAAGATATTTATAAAGTAATCCATTTGAATTTGGGTTATAAAAAGTCCTACAATATGAAACTGAACGAATTTTCGAGACACTCTCATACCCAGGCTCATATTGGATGTCTCCCTGAGAAATACATTACTATTGGTTAAAATTTTACCTTTTTTACATATGAAACTAAGTTTGTTTAATAAAAGTTTGTTTTATAATGTATCCCTTGATATTTTCAATCTTGTGGTCGTTTTTTAGTATTTTATTTCTTAAAAACCATGTTGCTCCTATAAATTTTCTAATAATTCCGTTATCAAATGTTTCTAGCCTTTTTAAATGGATTTAGATGTTGTAAATGAAAATTGGATGGGGCCATAGATGAGGTCTCAGTATTGATGTGTGAATTGTTCTTTTGCAGTTAGAGATAGTTTGTTCTTACGCGGCCTAGAAGTAGAGCTAACTGAATGTTTTAGGAGTGGTGAGCTGAGGTTAGCCGCGATACCATATGACGGTATTCCTCTAGCCCAGGGTTCGGTAAACTTTTGAGTCGGAAGAGTCAAAATTTACAATTTACAAAATTTCAAAGTTTTTAAAGAGCCACAATTTTCTTTTCTTTTTGCCAACAATAAATACAGTTAAACCTGTCTATAGCGCCCCTTCTTGGGACTCACAAAAATAGGTTGCTATAGAGAGGGGGTGCCAAACCCCCTTGTGTTGTGCCAAATTTATTCTGTTTTCAATATGTTTTTGGGAGGTTAGATGATGGTCCAGGGTTACCCCTAGGTACCGAACATTGTCCTTCCATTTAATATCTGAAAATACTATTTCGTTCATGTATTCTTTAATTTTGTCTTTTTTGTTGAAGATTATGGCTTCAATTTTTGAGGGGTCATTGTGACGCGTCATTTTTCGCACCCAATACTAGCATAAACTCAGGCCTTTTGGAGATTTAGATGGGCTCTTTCAAATGTATATGCAGAGTCTAAGATAGCGGTATCGTCGGCTAAAGTGTAGTCATGTTTCTTCGATATATGGGAAGTCTCTGATGTACATGTCGAATAAGATTTAGCCAGTCACTGAGGTAATCCAGCTAGGATTTTCCTATATGTTGACAATACATCTTGTACCTTGAAATTTCTGTTTGTTTGGACGTTCCTTGTCATGTCAATGATGTTCCCAAGGAAGTCTTTTCAGACATTTTATAAGGAAGGGCCTCTTGCCAAATGCTTTGGGTATGTCGAAAAACACAACCCCAGTTATGTTACGTAACGCCATTGGTTATTTTCACGGTTACAACTGCCAGTTAGTGTAACGTTGAATGTTTAGGTGGCTAGCTGAGTTGTTCTGGTCTTAGAGGACTTTGTCAAGAGATGTTCTCAATCGTCTTAATATTATTCTTTTGGATATGGCTGGTAGCAAGGAGATGGTCCTGTAACTTGCAGGGCCAATAAAATATCAAACATGTAGACTGGATTGATACAAATTTTTACGATTGTGTGTGTTAAATTGACATTAGCCGAACAATGAGGAAGGGTATAAACAGTAGAACTTCGGTTAAGAAGATGCCTAAAAACGTGGCTTAATTGGTCTCTCCAAAAGGTGGTCTCTTATCAGAGATCATGTCAGTCTGAATCTCTTCAATGAGAGACCACCTTTAGGAAAGACAAGTTTAAACATGTTTTAAACGGTCTCTCTTGAGGCTCTTTATTGATATATATTAAGATCTCTATCTATTATTATAAAAATCTAATTTGTTTCTACTGTGGTAAGTATTGTCCATTTAATCCCTTTTGAACCTGAGAATGTTTGTAGGCTAATTTTTTTATGAAATCACTTTTCGTTTCAATTTATTTCCAAAAAATCGTGGGTTGATGAAAGGACCCACTAAGAGACAAAGTGAGAAACTCACAGTCGCGGAGAGGCCTGAAGTAGGAGTCGGTAAACTGCGAGCCACATGCGGCTCTTTGGATGTGAAGCTCTTTATATAGTTCTAAATGTAAATATTATTTATGTGAATACTACAGTTAAACCTGTCTATAGCGCCCCCTCTAAATAGCGCCTCCCTCTCTATAGCGCCCGATTTTAAATACGTAGTATGATGCGATTTACATTAAAAGTTCCCTGTCTATAGCGCCCCCCTCTAAATAGTGCCTCCCTCTCTATAGCGCCCGATTTTAAATACGTAGTACGATGCGATTTACATAAAAGTTCCCTGTCTATAGCGCTCCCTCTAAATAGCACCTTCCTCTCTATAGCGCTTGATTTTAAATACGTAGTACGATGCGATTTACATTAAAAGTGCCCTGTCTATAGCATCCCCTCTCTATAGCACTCTATTTTGGTGAGTCCCAAGAGGGGGGCGCTATAGACAGGTTTAACTGTATTTATTGTTGGCAATACAAAAATGTGGCTCCTTTGAAATTTTGTAAATTGTAAATTTTGATTCTTCCGACTCAAAAGTTTGCCGAACCCTGGGCTAGAGGAATCCTGTCATATGGTGTCACATCTAACCTCAGCTCACCACCCCTAAAGCATGCATCTTGTCAAACTTTCCCTTCCAACAGGACGATCTTGTTGCTATATTGGACGTAGCTAGAAAATGGTGGCTGTACCTAACGAGGAACTCTATCAAAAGAACGCCATAGATAAGAACTGCTGGCCTCTAAATAGAATGTCTAACATGACTGCCACTCTCCTCTATGTCTTCACAGTCATTTGGAATTTTATTTGCTATTGGTACGATGCTTTCCAGTCGTCGATGTTTGCGTACAAGGTTTCTAGGAAAACAATATGGGTTGTTAGTGGATACAGCTTAGTGTGTGTGATATAATAATCATTATTAATTACTTATATAATTGCCTTATTCTGTCTGTGTGAAGTTCACTGTGTGAAGTTCACGGATAGATTTTGGTCAGAATGGATAAAATAAAAAAAGTGTCAAGGGATGGGAATCGAACCCACGACCTTCCGCTTACCGGGCAGATGCCATGACCACTAGGCTACCCTGGACATATTTTTCCGTTCACATTTTTATTTATATATTTTCAAGACACACACAGTTTGGGGCGGGACGTTTCACAAGAGAGACATCCACGGCGCCAATTTATAATTGTAACGAATAGTATTTTAATTAAAACATTTTAAAAACACACAGTTTGGAACGGGACGTTTCACAAGAGTGACATCCATGGCGCCAATTTATAATTGTAACGAATAGTATTTGAATTAAAACGTTTTTAAAATATATACGCACTCGGGTAAAACCCGGGCGTTGCCCGGGCCATTCGTCTAGTTAATTATAAATAATTAATATAAAATAATTATTGAGATATGTCGTGTTCTACGACAAGAATTAACACGAGACGATTTCACACAAAAGAAACTCTACTTTATTACTTTCTTGACTTATATATATACATCGCGCTACTCGCGGACATGCAAATATACAAGTAAAAATATACAAAACAAATCAATATCATGCAAATGTCGCGAGGTATGCGACAGACTCCCCCTCCATGATCTCTCATCACTCCTGTGATGGGATTCCTTTGAAGGTCTCTTATTTCGTTGAAAATCTGAAGACCCAGAGGTATCGTCTGAAGGCTTAGAAGTATCGTCTGCAGGTTTAGAACAGTCATAGGGTTGGATGTATTTGCTGGCCTGAGGAGCTTTCTTCAAGACAACTAGCCAGAAATATGTGACTCCCAACTCATCCAAGTCTTCAGTTTCTAAATGAGCATTTTGACTTTCTTCAACGGCAATCTGCGTTGATGTCTCCTCAATGAATTCATTATGTATTTCACAAGCGGAGTTAAATTTTCGCATTCCATTATGGGTCCAAATTAGCTGAGAAACATTCTCGTAAAAAACATTCGGATTAGGATCATCATTCTCCATAAGTCGAGATATCTCAAAATCTTTCAACTTTGCAATGCAGTTGTTGGTTGGGATTTCATAATTCTCTCCATATTCAGGATGAAAAAAGACAAAATGAGATAAATTCAAATCATGTAAATCCAAACGTTTTAGCGCTTCCCTAGTCTGGTTACACCACATCATACTACGATCGTGCTTGAAAACATGCTGGTAAAAAACAGAAGGTTCGTCTTCATTGCCAACGAATAACATGGGATTAGTCCACTTAAGAATCATGTCATATAAATGTCCTATAGATGTTGGTTTACCTACGTCTTTAAGATATGCCAAATCTTTTAAGATTTGAATCAAACCCTCATACAGTTGTAGACATGTAGTTACTCTTGGCAGTTCAGGTAGTGTTGCACGAAGTTCCAAACTCATATTTATCATTTCAAAGTAGAGTCCACTCAGCATAAATAGATTCTTTCTTGAATACTCAATTGGACATGGTCTCTTTCCATATTTACTAATCATCCTTTGTCTATAATCTATATCCTTAATACACCTGGCATTCCCAAAATCGATTACTTTAGCAATATATCCAAGAGTTGGGATCTTAATCTTTCTTGAAGCTACTTCATATTTGATTAGTTTCTCTTCTGTTTTTGCAACTAGAACATTGTTAATATGAAAATCATCATGTAAAAGTTCAATTTCCTCTTCACCAATTGCAAAAACTATACAAATCTGGCGAAATAATACTAATAAATCCTCACATGAAAATCTCGATTTGTTAGCCGTTTCGAGAGTTTTTCCTCCATATTCCATTAAGAAAACAAAATAAGTTTTTCGTTCTCCTTCACAATAGTAAGGCCATGGTTTTCCTTTTTCACCGCTTGTTTGAAACGAATAGATTCCTTTCTTGAGAGTTTCCAACAGAGTATCGTAACAGGGTAGCTCTCTCAAAGCTCTTCTCAATAACTTCATGTCTTTGGTGATGGCGTTTCTATTATTCCAGGTGGTGGGGAGGCTCAACTCCTTTGGAGGTGCTTCTTCGCCGGTACCAGGCTTTGGTTCTTTTTTGCCAGTACCAGACTCCTTAGAAGGTTCTTTTTCTCCAGCATGGGTGTCAGGGACATCAATAATGCAATCAGAAAGTTTTTCTGTATTCTCTGAATCTTTGTCAATTTCCCCAGCTTGAGTGTTAGGAACATCAATAACGCAATCAGAAATTTCTTCTGTATTCCCTGTATTATTGTCAATTTCCCCAGCTTGAGTGAAAGTGGCATCATCAAGATCACAAAGTCCTGCATTATCTGAATCAATACCAGCAATAACATCTACCTCTTTCGTAATAGGCTCTGCACTATCAGTTCCTATAACTGACTTTTTATCAACTTGAGCTTTTTCACTTTCTTCAACTTCAACATAATTTTTTTTAACTTCAGCCTTTTCACTTTCATCTGCTTCAACGGATTTTTTCTCAACTTCGGCTTTTTCACTTTCTTCCGTTTCTACAACTGAATTTTTCTCAACTTCGGCTTTTTCATTTTCTTCAGCAACAGAATTTTTCTCAATTTGAACTTTTTCACTTTCTTCAACTTCAACAGAATTTTTTTCAACTTCAGCCTTTTCACTTTCTTCAGTTTCTACAACTGAATTTTTCTCAACTTCGGATTTTTCATTTTCTTCAACAACAGACTTTTTTTCAACGTCAGCCTTTTCACCTTCTTCAGTTTCTACAACTGAATTTTTCTTAACTTGAGATTTTTCACTTTCTTCAAGTTCGAAAAATAAGTCCATGATCAAACGTTGCTGCTTCACCATCGTCCTGATTTCAGATTTTTCAAGACTTCTTAGAGACTCAATATTTGCCTCTTCTTTCTCTTCTTCTTCGTCTACCTCTTCAACAACTAAATATTTGAGATATTCTTTTTGTTCATAGTAATCCTCTTCGCTGAGATATTCTTCTTTCTCTTTTCCACAAAGAATGCTCATCATCAAGCTTTGTTGCTCCACCATTTCCCTGAGGAGACTTTCCATGGTCGATCCTGTCCGGGGCTGCGCCATATTGTCGTGTTCTACGACAAGAATTAACACGAGACGATTTCACACAAAAGAAACTCTACTTTATTACTTTCTTGACTTATATACATCGCGCTACTCGCGGACATGCAAATATACAAGTAAAAATATACAAAACAAATCAATATCATGCAAATGTCGCGAGGTATGCGACAAGATATAGTATCGACACTAATTTATTACAATATCTATATAGGTTTATATATAAAACATATGGGTAATTCAATAAAATAATTCCTTGTATTAATATTAATTAAAATATACCAGGCCTCCAGGGAAAAGTGTCTTTTCAAAACCTTTTTATTCTCTAGCTTTCGGGCACGGACTCCCTTCTACAGGAGAAAACATGGTATAATAATGGTATTATACCATGTTTTCTCCTGTAGAAGGGCGTTCGTTCCCGAAAGCTAGAGTATAAAAAGGTTTTGAAAAGACACTTTTCCCTGGAGGCCTGGTATATTTTACTCAGGTATTTGGCGATCTATAGATACGCTCCAGGAGCCTGGGTTACCTCAATGTTACTACAGACCTTACAGGTAGTTGGCGATCTATAGATACGCTCCAGGAGCCTGGGTTACCTTTATGTTACTACAGACCTTACAGCTAGTTGGCGATCTATGGATACGCTCCAGGAGCCTGGGTTACCTTTATGTTACTACAGACCTTACAGCTAGTTGGCGATCTATGGATACGCTCCAGGAGCCTGGGTTACCTAGTTGTTACTACAGACCTTACAGGTAGTTGGCGATCTATAGATACGCTCCAGGAGCCTGGGTTACCTATATGTTACTACAGACCTTACAGCTAGTTGGCGATCTATGGATACGCTCCAGGAGCCTGGGTTACCTTTATGTTACTACAGACCTTACAGGTAGTTGGCGATCTATGGATACGCTCCATGAGCCTGGGTTACCTTTATGTTACTACAGACCTTACAGGTAGTTGGCGATCTATGGATGCGCTTCATGAGCCTGGGTTACCTTTATGTTACTACAGACCTTACAGGTAGTTGGCGATCTATGGATACGCTCCAGGAGCCTGGGTTACCTTTATGTTACTACAGACCTTACAGCTAGTTGGCGATCTATGGATACGGTCCAGGAGCCTGGGTTACCTCAATGTTACTACAGACCTTACAGGTAGTTGGCGATCTATGGATACGCTCCAGGCGCCTGGGTTACCTTTATGTTACTACAGACCTTACAGCTAGTTGGCGATCTATGGATACGCTCCAGGAGCCTGGGTTACCTTTATGTTACTACAGACCTTACAGCTAGTTGGCGATCTATGGATACGCTCCAGGCGCCTGGGTTACCTTTATGTTACTACAGACCTTACAGCTAGTTGGCGATCTATGGATACGCTCCAGGAGCCTGGGTTACCTTTATGTTACTACAGACCTTACAGGTAGTTGGCGATCTATGGATACGCTCCAGGAGCCTGGATTACCTTTATGTTACTACAGACCTTACAGCTAGTTGGCGATCTATGGATACGCTCCAGGAGCCTGGGTTACCTTTATGTTACTACAGACCTTACAGGTAGTTGGCGATCTATGGATACGCTCCAGGAGCCCTGGGTTACCTTTATGTTACTACAGACCTTACAGCTAGTTGGCAATCTATGAATACGCTCCAGGAGCCTGGATTACCTTTATGTTACTACAGACCTTACAGCTAGTTGGCGATCTATGGATACGCTCCAGGAGCCTGGGTTACCTTTATGTTACTACAGACCTTACAGGTAGTTGGCGATCTATGGATACGCTCCAGGAGCCTGGGTTACCTTTATGTTACTACAGACCTTACAGCTAGTTGGCGATCTATGAATACGCTTCAGGAGCCTGGATTACCTTTATGTTACTACAGACCTTACAGCTAGTTGGCGATCTATGGATACGCTCCAGGAGCCTGGGTTACCTTTATGTTACTACAGACCTTACAGCTAGTTGGCGATCTATGGATACGCTCCAGGAGCCTGGGTTACCTTTATGTTACTACAGACCTTACAGGTAGTTGGCGATCTATGGATACGCTCCAGGAGCCTGGATTACCTATATGTTACTACAGACCTTACAGCTAGTTGGCGATCTATGGATACGCTCCAGGAGCCTGGGTTACCTTTATGTTACTACAGACCTTACAGCTAGTTGGCGATCTATGGATACGCTCCAGGCGCCTGAGTTACCTTTATGTTACTACAGACCTTACAGCTAGTTGGCGATCTATGGATACGCTCCAGGAGCCTGGGTTACCTTTATGTTACTACAGACCTTACAGCTAGTTGGCGATCTATGGATACGCTCCAGGCGCCTGGGTTACCTTTATGTTACTACAGACCTTACAGGTAGTTGGCGATCTATGGATACGCTCCAGGAGCCTGGGTTACCTATATGTTACTACAGACCTTACAGCTCGTTGGCGATCTATGGATACGCTCCAGGAGCCTGGGTTACCTTTATGTTACTACAGACCTTACAGGTAGTTGGCGATCTATGGATACGCTCCAGGAGCCTGGGTTACCTATATGTTACTACAGACCTTACAGCTCGTTGGCGATCTATGGATACGCTCCAGGCGCCTGGGTTACCTTTATGTTACTACAGACCTTACAGGTAGTTGGCGATCTATGGATACGCTCCAGGAGCCTGGGTTACCTTTATGTTACTACAGACCTTACAGCTAGTTGGCGATCTATGGATACGCTCCAGGCGCCTGGGTTACCTTTATGTTACTACAGACCTTACAGCTAGTTGGCGATCTATGGATACGCTCCAGGAGCCTGGGTTACCTTTATGTTACTACAGACCTTACAGCTAGTTGGCGATCTATGGATACGCTCCAGGAGCCTGGGTTACCTTTATGTTACTACAGACCTTACAGCTAGTTGGCGATCTATGGATACGCTCCAGGAGCCTGGGTTACCTTTATGTTACTACAGACCTTACAGGTAGTTGGCGATCTATGGATACGCTCCAGGAGCCTGGGTTACCTTTATGTTACTACAGACCTTACAGGTAGTTGGCGATCTATGGATACGCTCCAGGCGCCTGGGTTACCTATATGTTACTACAGACCTTACAGCTCGTTGGCGATCTATGGATACGCTCCAGGCGCCTGGGTTACCTTTATGTTACTACAGACCTTACAGGTAGTTGGCGATCTATGGATACGCTCCAGGCGCCTGGGTTACCTATATGTTACTACAGACCTTACAGCTCGTTGGCGATCTATGGATACACTCCAGGAGCCTGGATTACCTCTATGTTACTACAGACCTTACAGGTAGTTGGCGATCTATGGATACGCTCCAGGAGCCTGGGTTACCTATATGTTACTACAGACCTTACAGCTCGTTGGCGATCTATGGATACGCTCCAGGCGCCTGGGTTATCTTTATGTTACTACAGACCTTACAGGTAGTTGGCGATCTATGGATACGCTCCAGGAGCCTGGGTTACCTTTTTCTCTAATAAGATGTTTACATTCATTTATTAGATGAGGATGTGCATCTATATAATTTTCTACATTTGTGGTACTATTAAGGTTGTAATGAGGAAAGGATTGAGTAGTGTGGGGCATGGTATGGTTATTAAGGTCGGGTTGAATTGTAAAGTTGTTTAATGATGGCGTAAAATAATATTTAAAACAATATTGTGATTGTGCTAACATGATATTATCCTGATATATTCTTTTTGAAAAAAAAATCAATAGTTAATCGAAATATCACCAATGAATTTAAAGATAAAATGCCAAATGGTAGATCATTATCTATTATATAAAATAACAAGTGTTCCTTAATGGATCCTACAGTAACCAAAATAAATGCAAATCCCACAGGCTGGATATTATGAGACAAAGTTCTAATAGTAACATCATTATTTAAAGGTAACATTTTAGTTCCTAATGTTTTGAATTGTTTTAAACAAATAATATTAATGTTAGCGCCAGTATCTATTAGAAATGTAAACAAATGGTTGGCTAGTAGCAAGTTGAGAGTCAGGGTACTCACGCCGTTAATGGAGTGTGGGTTGTACTTCTGGTTACTTGGTAGCACTGTCTCTTGGGTCACGAAAATACCGCGGCGGTGTCGCTAGTCGAGGATGATCGGCAGGCGATCCAGGCAAGGTGGACCGTCGTGGGCACTGATTGTTCCAGTGGGGCCCTTGGCAGTGCTTGCAGGGTGTAGGCGGGATGGAGGGAGACCCTCCTGGTCGCTTCTGAGTATGAGGCACATCTTCGGATGAGCGCCTTAACAGATTGTGAAGCTCCCTTAAGAACCACTCCGCGGAACTTGATCCGTCAAACCTGGCTGCGGTGGTGGGCGCGTCCCGCCCTTGTCTTCTCATCATCGCTGTTAGTGCATCCATCACTGACTTTTCTCTTGAGCTAACTCGGCCTCTTTCTGACCTGCTTGTCTCTTTGCCTTGCTCATTCTATTAAGGTTCTTCTTTCTGTCGACTCTTACTTGTCGTATCCGTCGTGGTCGAATGGAATGGCGCAGCCGTTGTGCATGTAAGCGTCAAAAAATAACTTGTTCCACACTCGTGAGCGCGCGCGGCGGCGTGCCGTAGCCTTCGCCCGCGCGCGCTGTCTCCCACGTTTATTTTGTACAGATTTATAGATGGAATAATTTTTAATTACATTTTAATATACTTATTATGGCGAAAATAACATATGGATCAGAAATCTGGTTCAAATTTTTAAACAAAAAATCGATACAAAAATTAAACTCAATGCAATATCAGATACTAATATGGAGCATTCAAGCATACAAGACAACTTCGTACAACTGTGTTCACAGTTTGGCTAGGGTTCCATTGATTGCAGATTACATTGAAGCAAAAAATATGAAATATGACTTAAATAACTTATCGTTCGAGGACAAGCAAAAATACAACATCGATATTCCCTTTATAACTAAATCCTATATAGACGAAAGAATGTTGCTCTTACTGAATAATACAAACGAGACATTTACAAGTTTTTTCAACCGGGGTATTCCAAGTTATTTTCGCCCTAATTTCCACAACACACAATTTGTAACCAACCATGGTAATTTCGGAAGTTTTCTGGAAAGAATCCATGCATCGGAGGATCCGGGCTGTTTTTGTGGATGCCGCATTCAAGATTCTACTCACCTTTTACTTAAGTGCCCAGCATTTCAAGACTACAGACTCAATAACGGTATTCTCTGTACCGATCCAAGAGAACTGATATCCAGCAGGGATTCATACATTGTATTCAATAGTTTTTGTAAATATATATCAAAGTTTTTAAATAATCTCATGTGTTAGGTATAATTAACTATGTGCTGTATATATGATTTTTTTTTCCTTTTTTCTTTATTTTGAGATGTGTTTAAATTAAATTACCTATGTATATAGTATGCTTGTTTGAAATCAATTTCAGGAATTTGGTAAATGCCTTGAGCATATGTTAATAGATTCTCCCTCTCTCTCTCTCTTGTGTTGCTTTCTTTTGGGCGCCAGTGTCCTTGGCGGGACATCGCGCTTTGTATTTACAGTTGAATAAAGTTGAATGGCGAAAATAAATTATATCTCTTGGGCATTATACAAATTATGACATATATGTATATATATATATTTTTTTAATTTACTACAGACAAAATATAAAAATGCTTACAATATAAAATCATTTTTGTTTTATAATCAAAATAAAATAATACTTATTCAAAAAACGAGATAACATAATCGCTTTATTTTACCAAAAAAAATCGAAATAAAAACATTTTATGTATAATAATATTATACAGTTATAAGTTGATCCCTCACAAGAAGTTAAAACAAAATGTCTAGCACAACCAATCTAGCTACAATGGAAAAAGCAATGTTATTATTAAACGCTCGAATAATCGATATAAAAGCATTAAGAAGTATACAATCCTATCATCCATCTATACGTGCTATCTGTTGGAAATTAATATGTGGTGTATTACCCCCAAATAGAGAAGAATGGGAAACGAAAAAAGAACAAAATCGAAAAGCATATCGAGATATATTACAAAATTCACTTTTTAAAGATAAAATATCTTTACCAGACGACGAAAATATAAATATTCCAGAAAAATACACCAATACCATACGTCAATTCCAGAATGATACAACTTTTAAATGCATAACTCAAGATGTTAAACGAATAACTTATTCCTATTTAAATCAACCCTCCCTATATGCATATACGTATATTCCAGGAGGTGATGAATATTTTAATGAAGATGAAGATATTAGAAAAAATAATGGTGTTATTTTTCCAGGTACTCACAGAGAAGTACTTCAAAGAATAATTTATCTATATTCACAAAATGATAAAGAAATAGGTTACCACCAAGCGATTTCTTACATTTTTAATGTAATATATTTAGGATTTGTTTCCGATAGTGAAGAACAAGAAGAAGCAGAAGTTAATACATTCTTTTGTATGTTAGAACTTTTATCTGAAATCAGAACTCTTTTTATCGAAAGATTATCAAAATCAAAAGATGGTCTTGAATATACAATACATAAAATAATGCAATCATTACAAATTAAATCACCTAAAACATATAATATGTTATTAAAATATAATATCGAACCATATTCATTTTTACCAGCTTGGTTACATACCTGTTTAATAAAATGTATTGAAGAAGATCAGATTTTAATGGTATTTGACCGGCTTCTTGGAAGAAATAGGAAAGTGGAGAGGCTTATCATTAGCTGCTATAAAATCCTTATGATAAAATCGGCTATATTAACTGCTAAGAGCCAGGATGAAATCTATGATATTATTTTGGCTAAAATTCGAGTATAATTTTTCCATATTTGACTGATTTTTCAAAATTAGGAATGATAATATTGGTAGAAAAAAAAGTCGTAGTGGATATTGCTATTGAAAAAAATGATATATTTTATCACAAAGAAAGTAATATGATTATTTTTTTATGTGTTATATATATTTGTGTAAATATTTGTAAATAAACTTTTAGAATATGTGTGTACATTTTTATTCTTTAAATAAAAAGTCATATATTGGATCAAAATATCATTTATTTTACCAATATTTCAGTTGGCTGAATGCCAACCTTTATGAAGGTATTATAACATTTTAATGTGTTTTATTCTCTCAATTTATATAACTCGGAGGTCTTTTCAAGTCGGTGGACGAGTGGATAACACCCTCGATTCCTGACAGTCATGAACAGGGATCGAATCCCGCGTTAACATTTTGTTTTAATATGTGAATAACCTTCATTTGTTTATACAAAAATGTAATGCCTTGATAAAGGTTTGGCGTTCAGCCAACCGAAATATTGGCAAATAAATATTTTATTAAATCCAATATATGCCTTTTTATTATCTAATATTAATCATTGTTACAAATATCATAAACTAGGTTGCTCTCTTTGAGCGGTACCTAATAAAGTTATTTTGGAACAAGAACAAGGAGACCCTTCTGGAAGGTTCTGTGCTTCAAATTGACAAAAGGATTAATAGATACCTCGTATCGGTTCAAAATCACTTTATTAGGTACCGCTCAACAAGAGCAACCTAGTTTATGATAATTGAAACAGTGAATAATATGTGAAGGTTATTCACATAATAAACAAAATTTTAACGCGGGATTCAATCCCGGTTCATGACTGTCGGGAATCGAGGGTGTTACCCACTCGTCCACCGACTTTATATTTTGATACCTCGTAATGACAGGAAACTACTCTAATGTTTTATTACGATGCATTAGCGCGCACTGTTATCAAAATTCGAAACTATTATAGACGCGCATGATTCTTTTTAAAAATAAATAATTTATACTGCCCTTACTGCAATGGAAAAATTAATGGGAGGGCCTGGCTCATCATAGGGAGGATTCACCACCGATGAGCCATGCCTTCCATCAATTTTTCCATTGCAGTAAGGGTAGTAGAAATTGTTTATTTTTAAAAAGAATCATGCGCGTCTATAATAGTTTTGAATTTTACTCTAATGTTTATTGAATGCCTATAGAATTTTCAAAAGAGTTTTTAAATAAAAGCGATCCTATGTTCTCTAGCTAATGTCCTATCTAACGCCCCATATAAGAGAGAGAGAGAGAGAGAGAGAAATCAATGATAAATCTATATATGACAGAACACTTACCGAAAATGATATTTTCTAAGAATATATATATGTGATATTCGGGTTGAGTTGTCGAACTTACTATGAGAGTCCTGGTGAATAATTGGATTGTGGTGAATTGTTGATTGATGGCGCAGTCTTGGTCGAATGGTGGTTTTTCACAGGAGAAATACGAACACACCTGGATGGGATAGAAAATAGACTTTGCGAAAGGGAGAGAGTGATGAGACTGAAGGAGGTACTTTGCCTTTCACATGATCGAGAGGACTTTACCTTGGTTGGAGCCTAAGTTGAGCACACCTTGCTTCTAGCCCGGTCACCTACCTTCTCTCTAACTTCTTGTCCGAGATCATCGTCATTAACTCTCTCGGCTTCTTATTGGTGGTGATCATTCTACGTGCCTGCTTCTGATTCGCTATTAGTTGGTCATGCTTAAAGGTGATTGGCTTAGTACCTCCATTGTCGCCATGATTGCAATCTTCCAGGAAGAAGAAGGTCTTAGAACTTTAGTTTTATGGGTCCTGGGCAGACACCTTTACTTCCTGGATGATGCAATCCTGTTAATTGTTGTTCCCTTTTTCGCGAAGCCTAACTTTTATTAAATCTTTTGACGATACATTGCATAGGTTGTGGTGGGGTTACATATTGCTATATACAAATTATCACATATACATCCCTATAAATATATTTTACACAAATAAATTTACTGGCAATGCGTTTCTTTTTTAAATCTCTACAGACCTTACTGCAATGATATGATTTAATGAATGAGAGGGCTTGGCTCATCAGTAGTGAACCCTCTCAGCGGTTTCGCTAATGATGAGCCAAGCCCTCTCATTCATTAAATCATATCATTGCAGTAAGGTCTGTAGAGATTTAAAAAAGAAACGCATTGCCAGTAAATTTATTTGTGTAAAATTTTACTACTGATGAGCCAAGCCCTCTCATTCATTAAATCATATCATTGCAGTAAGGTCTGTAGAGATTTAAAAAAGAAACGCATTGCCAGTAAATTTATTTGTGTAAAATTTTACTACTGATGAGCCAAGCCCTCTCATTCATTAAATCATATCATTGCAGTAAGGTCTGTAGAGATTTAAAAAAGAAACGCATTGCCAGTAAATTTATTTGTGTAAAATTTTAACGATAGAGGGCAATACAATTTAATTTACTATAAATATATATAAAAGTCAGTGTATGTATGTATGTTTGTCGTCTATACACGTTCATAATACGTAACTAATCTGACTGAAATTTTAACAGTATATATAGTATAATCCGGAAAAACTTCAGGCCTCTATCCCGAATATTCGTCGAGTTATTTGCAAATTTGCCCTTTCGCTCGCGAGCAGCGCCTCTAGCGGTGAAGATGGGAGGTAATATCAGCTGACCTAATGTACATGTAAAGTTTGGAGCGGGACGTTTCACAAGAGTGACATCCACGGCGCTAATTTATAATTGTAACGAATAGTATTTAAAAATCAAAATAATCGAATTTTCAAATATCGCTGTAAAATTTACATTTTTATATTTTAAAAACACACAAAGTTTGGAGCGGAACGTTTTCCCAAATAACTTTATTAGGTGCCGCTCAAAAAGAGCAACCTAGATCATCATATTTACAATATACTGTGGGGGATGTACAGGGTTTGTTCATTTACAATTTATATTGACGTCGTTGGGTCCGGATTCTCAGGTAGCGGGACGTTTCACAAGAGTGACATCCACGGCGCCAATTTATAATTGTAACGAATAGTATTTGAATAAAAACATTTAATCGGGTAAAACCCGGGCGTTGCCCAGGTCATTCGGCTAGTATATATATACAGTCAATTTAAGACGACTTTAGTGAGCGGACCAGAAATTCACAGTTATAAATCCGACACAATTTAGAAAAACCAGGACTTTATTATCTTAGTTGTAAATGTGATGGGAATCATATTTCTGTGATTAATAATAACTTAAGACTGAATAATATGTTGGTCTTCTATTACAGTACAAATGTGCCAGAGCCTTTTTGATTACTTGCACTCGCTGGTGGGGTTGGATTTTTTTGCAAGAGTCGGGGGCCATTGGATCTTTTTTTTTTTTTTCAATTAGAAAAAAGTTCCCAATGCGGGATTCGATCCCGGATCGTAGCGGTAAAAAAAACAACGGTTTAGAGTCCCTCCCATGAGGGACCATAGTCTAAATACATAACTAAACTCGGTTTTGTCTGGAGGTAGTCTCCTATTAAAGACTGTTTCAATCAATACCTTTATTTTTTAAATAATTTTATTCACGATCGAACGTTGTGGCCTACTGTACGCATTACACCCAAACACGAAGCAGGTCTGTGAAAGGGACCCCACCATAGAATTCCCATGAACGCCCATTGTATGAATACCTTTATTAAAGCTTCTTTAATCTTATATAGAGGTTCTCTAACATTGATCAAAGAAAATCATATCTACGTAATTAAGAAAGAAGATTTGTACTGTAGGTTATGCGGAAGTCAGATAACCGATGAAATATACCATTTTACTGCTGAGTGCGGGGATCTGGAAGGTGAGAGAAAAAAGATCCTGAAAAGTCTTCCTAGACCGCATTTGAACTCATTAAAGACAATAAAAACTGTTTCAGATAAGAAAAGTTGGGCAATTGAACTGTTCAACTACCAAAAATCGGTTGTAAATAAAATTGCACTCGTGGAAGAGAGAAGAACAGGGGCACAATAAAAATATTTGCCCTACTTTAATTGTGAATACTCCATCTCTCCTTTTTCTCTTGTGTTGAATATTGTCAGTAATTCCAAGGCGAATCTGTACAGGGCAAGATGCCCTAATAAAGCTGTTTGTTTGTTTGTATATAGAGGTTCTCCTGAGAGATACAGCAAATGAGTGTGATAAAAGAAAGAGAAAAAAGACTGTTTCTGTTGAAAGATGTCTTAAGACTTGGCCTGACCTGACAGAGTCTCTGAAAAGAGTCCACCTCCAAGAGAGAGACTGAATTTAGCCATGTTTTTAGGTTATGGTCTTTCATGGAAGACTCTACTGTCTCGTTTATTTAAAAAAAAAATATTTCCCGAAAGGTTAAATAGTTCAAATATAAAATCAGTGACAATAAAATGACTTAAAATTATTTATTTTAACAAAGTGAAGATTCAAAGATTTTTTTTTTTACGATTTTTCTCGTTTCAGTCGATGTATATCAATCTCCCATTTAAAATTTCTGATATGAAATAAAATATTATTAGAGGCGCTATGGCGAATGTGGTGCTGTGAAAAAACAAGGAGATTCGATTAAAAAAAGCAATATTTAGAGTAGCCGGACGTATGCGTATGTTGTTGTGGTGTCCAATGAAGTGCCTCAGATGTCTCCGTACATCTCTATCACAGCAGCAGCAATGTCCACTATCTTGGGTTTGTAAAGCTGCTTCTCTGGATCCATGTCAATTTCCTGCAAGGCTGCAGCCATTGCTGAAAATGAGAATATGTGGGTAGGTGTTAGTTACACACCAGGACGATTGTTGCATGTCCTGTAGGTTCTATACTCGTTCGTAGATAGGGCAATCACGATCCAATTCATTGCAGATCAAATTTCAAGATATTTAACGCTAACTTTGGTAATTACAAGTGTAACTTGGTAATTACTTGTAACTATATGAAACACTACACCCATGGACAAAACTTAAGTTTCATATTTTGATGTCGCCGATCCTCTGTTTTTCTGAAGAAGACAGAGGCAATTTCGTTCAGACTTGGTTATCTCGTGTATCTCTAATAAAGGTCACTGTAATTTCTTTCAGAATTATTATCCGAATCCCGATATACATGCTAAAAGGTATAACTTACTTGAGTCCATGAGTGTATATTTTGATATTATTTTTTCCCATTTATTTATATATTAAGTAGAGTTTTAAACATAAATTATTATAATTTAGCTTTATTAAGGTAAAACTTTAATAAGGCTTAGAAATGGCTACCATTCTAGACTCGTTCGTTGTTGTTGTGGTCGTGTCCAATGAAGAACCTCAGATGTCTCCATACATCTCTATTACAGCAGTCGCAATGTCCTCTATCTTGGGTGTGTAAAGCTGCTGCTCTGGGTCCATGTCAATTTTCTGTTATTGTTGTCCTGTCCAATGAAAAGCCTCAGATGTCTTCATACATCTCTATCACAGCAGTCGCAATGTTCTCTATCTTGGGTGTGTAAAGTTGCTACTCTGGGTCCATGACAATTTTCTGTTGTTGTGGTGTCCAATGAAGAGCCTCAGATGTCTCCATACATCTCTATCACAGCATCGTGATGTTCTCTATCTTGGGTGTGTAAAGCTGCTTCTGTAAGACTTCAGCCATTGATGGACATGAGAATATGTGGGTAGTTCCACACCAGGATAATTGTTGCATTAAAATATTAGAATCCTTTGATCACAATCAGAATCAACAACAAGTTTCCAAAGATAAGTATCTTCTTTTATTGCCAAAACTTCAAGCTTTCTGGTATAACGACCCGTCTACAGGAATATCAAATATTTGATATTGGAGACTTGTTGTAGATTCTGATAATTGTTACATGTCCTGTAGGTTCTATACTCGTTCGTAGGAAGGTCTATTGTTCTAGAATATGATTAAAGTGTCTAATAAAAGGTATTGTTTGAATGAGAGAGAGAGAGAGAGAGAGAGAGACAATTGAAACACTTTTATTGACGTCTAGTCAATTTTTACAAAATGATTATGACAAAAGTAATGAAGAAATAATGGGAATTTACAATGATTTTAGGAGCTAGAGAGGCTCCACCACCTTGATAGGGTTCTCCTCCAGACAAGGAGGGGGTCTTCTTGGACTCCCCGCATCTCCAGGCCCAGGAAGTGCTTGTAGATGCGGGTCTTGGCGGACGCCATGATGGCCAGGGCGTCGTCCTCCAGGTCATGCCCGAAGATCCAGCTTTGCAGGTCAGGAGGCCGTTGGAGGATGGTGAAGGCCTCCAGGATGACAGGCCTGATCCGACTACAGGACCAGTAGCGGTGGGCCAGTGACAAGTCTCCGGACCCACAGGCGATGCAGGACTCCCGGGCTGAGGCCGGATGCGCTGGATGGGGAAGGGCGTGAAGGGCCAGCCGCACGGCAACGTCGGCATTGTGCCCCGAGAAGGCACCTCGCCGGAGAGAAGGCCAGCTGATGGAGATGGGGATGCTGACGTGGGGAAGCCACCGGGCTAGCAGCTGGGTGATGGGCAGTGCAGCCAGGCGTGGACGTTCTAGCATGCGGCGGGCAGTGCGGGTGGTTAGGCGCTGGAACGCAGTGGCCGTCCCGCGCAGCACGATGCCGTCCTTGATGTTGTCAACCCGGTGGGTGTGGTTCCGGTTTTCCTCCACAATCCGGCTGCAGAAGGTGGTGAGTGCCGCGATGTCAGCGAGGGCGGCGCGGGTGGTGCGCAGAGGGAGAGATGAAGAGCTGGTGAGATCGCCAACGCGCATTCCCGCCCACCGCGATGCGACCAAAAGATCTGGAGGCCGGAGGAACCTGGAGTCCCCGATGATATGGAGCTCCTGAAGCTGATGTGGCGGCAGCACCCGGTGGTTCAGCTCCAATATCTCCGAGACGGCCTCCCAGAGCTTGAGGAGCCTGCGGCGCCGAGGTGGATGCCATGTCCCAGATGTTGGAGGGGTCAGCCACGTCCCACTCACAGCGAGCCAAGAGTAGGCGTTGAGGCCTCCGCGCAGCGCTGTCTGAACGCCCCTCAAGCACGCCAGGCGAAGCTGCGTTCTAATGTCGAGAAGTCCGAAGCCGCCCACGGAGACTGGCCTAGCAAGAACGCCGCCCGGCAACCAGGTAGTACGCCGAGGTCCCCAGACAAAGCGCACTAGTCGGGCTTGCAGCTTGGCGATGGTGGAGTCTGTGGGCAGGTAGCCGTGAAGATGGTGCACCACGGCGGACAACACCAGCGAGTTGGCGGCTCTGGCTCGACCGACTAAGGAGAGGCCGCGGGTGAAGGGGACCCACCTCGCCACAGCACTCTCGAGCAGTGCAAGGAGATGTTGTTCCTGGGCGGAGGATGACACTGCAGGTGTTAAGTTGCAGCCAAGTACCCGGATCTGCTCCGATGTCCAGGAGATGCCAAGCTGCGTGTCGGTGCGGGCCCGCCAGGCGCCGCACCATAGGCCTTTACACTTCGCAAAGTTGACGCCAATTCCCGAAGCGCGCCGGAAGTCCTCGAAGATGATTCTCACCACGTCGAAGAGCTCGTCGCGCCTGATGAGCAGCACGATGTCGTCGGCGTAGGCGAGGACGTTTCCGGGGCCGAGCGCACGCTCGAGGCGCACCAGGAGAGGGCCAGTGGCGAGGCTAAACAAAGCGGCGCTGATGGCACAGCCCTGCCTCACCCCGTTCAGCAGATGGAAGGGCTTTGTGTGGAGTCCTCCGGCCCGCACCGCCGCATCCGCCCCGGCATACAGGAGGAGGAACCACTCAACGAAGGCAGGAGGCAGCCGCAGAGAGACCATCAGGGACACCAGAAAGCAGCGGTCCAGGGTGTCGAAGGCCGACTCTAGGTCCGTTGAGATGACAGCCAGCTCCGACCCGTTCCTCGTAGCCAAGTCGATCTCGTCGGCTACTCGCGCCACGTTCCAACTGGGAGACCTTCCCGGAACAGCGTATGTCTGGCACCGAGGCACCAGGGCGGGAAGATGGGGCCGCAGACGCTGGAGGAGGATGTTGCCCAGGACGCGGTAGTCAGCTGTGGGGAGCGAAATCGGCCTGTAACCGCTGAGCCCAGGGCCGCCGTTGGACTTGGGGACGAGGCAGATGGTGCTGCGCCTGATCGATGAAGGCAGGGCCCCGCGGAGTTTGGAGGCCTCGAAGACGCGCCTGAGAGCCTCTACGAAGAAGTCTTCGTAGGTGATGAGAAACTCGCAGGGCAATTCGTCCCACCCGGGAGCCTTTCCGAGCGGTAGTCGGCGGATGGCCGCCGCGATATCTGCGCCTGTGATGTCAGGGCGGGTCAGTGGATCATCCTCTTCCAGGGTGAGGGTGGTGGTCGTCCCCCGGATGAACTCAGCGGCGGCGATGGGGTCGCCGGATTCACAGGCAAAGCGGCGCTGGTAGACGGAGTATGCCCGTCGTCGCAGCTCCCCGCCGTCGATGACGCTCCCATCTTCATCCCGGATGGTCGTGCCAGCGGGCCTTCGGACGCGAAGCGAGCGCACAAGGTCGGGCAGCGATGGGTAGTCGGCGGCTGAAGATGCTGCCTCCAGTCTGGCCTGCAGATACCGCCTGGCGCGCGAGATGTGGTCGTCATCTGCGACGCGTGGGACATGGAGGGATCTCACCTCCGCCAGGAGTTCGGCCTTGATCTTGGACCATCTAATCCAAAGAGCTTCGCTGGACATGTCCGCAATAGATCCAGATGTTCTTTCTATTGTTGCCAACAGATGTTCATCCACCAGAGCCGAACGAAGCATGGCGGCCACGCAGGGCTGGCGAGGGGAATGAGGCGAGCCCATCTGGGTGAGGATAGCTCGATGGTCAGAGAGCCTGTAGTAGATGGTCTTGTACAGTGTCACTCTCTCCAGGAATCTCGATGGCAAGAGAATTCTGTCCAGGCGAGCTGCGTCAACCCGACTCCTGCAGCTGGCCACTCTGGTTGGAAGGTGTTCGGCGTCGAAGAGGGTGGCAACATCAACGAGGGCTGTCTGGTCCATTAGCTCCGTGAGGGCCTCCACCGAGCCGGATGTTATGTCGCTCGGGCTCTGCTCGTCGATGTTGAGATCACCCACCACCCAGGCGTCCTCCTGGATCGCGGCTGCTGTTATGGACTCCAGCTGCTCAAGCCGCTCGCGAGGAATGTGTGACAAGTGACAGTTGATGACACGCACTTCCTGGCCTCGGACGTCGATGGAGACGATGGAGATGTTTCCCGGCCACAGGACGCGCTGCCGCAGGACAGCGACCCCCGGCGCGAAGAAGCAGGCGAGGCCCGAACCCCTGAGGGCTGCGGGGGCACGGTGGCGGCGCTGTAGCCCAGGCACAGATGTTGAATGGGATCCAGCGACGAGGTGTTAGTCTCCTGAATAAAGGCGACGTCTACGCGATGTTGGCGCAGGAAGTGACAGAGCTCAATGCTCCTCTCGCGAGCGGCGAGCCCGCGGGCGTTGATGGAAGCCAGACGGAAGCTCATTGGGCGCTCCTCGTCTGGGCACGAACGTCCGATAGGCGCTTGTAGAGAGCGCAGTTGGAGTCGGGCAGGGCGTCGATCAGCTCCTGGGCAGTATTGTTGAGGGCGGTTAACTGCTCGCTCCCGATCTTGTTTATCAGGCTCTTCAGACCGGGGACTGAGGCTAGTGCGTCCAAGACTTCTTCTCTTTCAAGCCCTTCGAGCCCAGACTTGTCCAAGATGTTGCTGTGAATGCGCTCAAGGAGTTCGTTGAGCTGGGTCCGGGTCACGTTGGACTTTTTATGCGTCTTCCGAGCGCCACCACGGCACTGCTTTGATGTAGGAGGGACTGGGTCCACAGAAGCCGTAGGTAGGGTCTCTGGAGCAGGTGCAGGAGCTGCAGGTGGAACTGGTGATGTAGCTGGGGTTGGTGGTGCTGCGGGTGGTTCTGGTGTTACATCTGGGATCAGAGCAGCTGTCGATGATGGACCTGCGGCTGGCGTTGGTACTGGAGCAGGCATGACGTTCGAGGAGGAGGGCTGCCTTCCTCCGGCGTTATTTGGACCAGCGGGGGAATCCAGGTGTAGAAGCAGGTTAGCTTCTTGGACACCAGTCTTCCGGGGGCAGTTGGCACGCTTGTGCCCGTGCTTATAGCATAAGGAGCACCTGATACCATAGGTGACGTACACGTGGCTAGTCACTCCTTTGGCTTTGATATTGAGACGGGCTGGGATGTGTGAGAGCTTCACACCGTCTCGGAGAGTGATGAAGGCCTCACGCCGTGCGTCAGCCCAGTATGACTCGCCCAGCTCCTTCATTTTCTGGACGATGGATGTTATCTGTCCGAAGGGCTGCAGGGCTGCCACGAGGTCCAGGTTTTCAACGAAGAACGGAACGTTCCCGAACATGATCCGTTCAGCCCGCTTCTTCAGTGGTGTAGCTCGCAGGAGGGCGTCCTCGATCTCCAGCCCATCCTCCACGAGCTTGTCGGCTTGCTGGACACCGGAGAGGCCGACCAGGAATTGCCCCTCCATCTTCGTCAGCTGGTAGACGGTGCCCTTGCCCAGCTTGGCTTCCAGCGCCAGGAAGTACTGGTCCTCGGTGAAGTCTGGGCAGAACTCCAGGTAGACACACTGGTCCGCCTGCATCGCTGCCGACCTGGCTCGGAAGGTCGCCTGCTTCTGCCTGGTGGTCTGGCATTCGCGCACCCTGCTGGCCCTTGGCGTGACTCGTGGCCTGCTGCTGTTGGGAGCGATACTCGGTGCCTGGACGCATCCCTTTTTGGCCCCCGAGTTGACATGGTCAGGGTCATGTGGCCTTTTCTTAGAGCCTCCCACTGTGGTGAAGATTCCATCTTCGCCATCGGGAAGCTGGTCGTTCAGTTCCGGGCAATCAGCCCAATTGCGGCGAGAATTTGCATGTCCGCCGTCCGCCGCCGGCTCAGAATTTGCATCTTTACGATTGTTTGAATCAGAAAGGCTTTCAGCCATATCTGATTCATTTGCCGATATTTCGGTGGAGCCTTGAGGGTTTTCTGTGGAGTTCATATGGGCTTGCAGCCCATTCTCCTGGCTTTCAGCCAATACCCCAAAGGGGTTATTAGTCTCCATGGCCTCCATCTCAGACTCAAAAAACGCGGAGCTCGCGCGCCGCGTGGCCGCACGGCCGAGAGAGAGAGAGAGAGAGACAATTGACAATTGACATATTTTTATTGACATCTTGTCAATACATGTAAAGTGCACAGTCCGCACTAATTATAAGAAAATGAGAAATTTATAATGAGGATGATGGTTATAGAGAGAGAGAGAGAGAGAGAGAGAGAAAATCCTTCTTAAAAGCGGTAGACAATTTCTGTGAGGATCATACAACCAGTAGGCACAAATTCTACAATTTTGTTTCATTAATATTCACATTTTCACTAGCCAAATGACCGAGCTTCTTCTCTAGTGAATGTTTGCCTTACTAGAGAAAATAACGTTTTAATATATATTAAAAATAAAAAAAGACATATTCTGACCAGGAGCACTTGTGCTTTTTAGAAGGCCGAGCGCCATCTGGTGGAACAGAAATCAACTATTCATTGATTTAGCCTGTTCCCTGATGTTTGTCCAACAGGCTAAATCAATGAATAGTTGATTTCTGTTCCACCAGATGGCGCTCTGCCTTCTAAAAAGCACAAGTGCTCCTGGTCAGAATATGCCTTTTTTATTTTTAATATCAACACCTGACCTTTTTATTTTTTTCTATTGTTTTATATAAATAATTCATTTTAAAAATAGTATGCTTAAAAGCTTTTAAAAGCACGAATGTTTCTTTTATACATAATACGAACTTCTACTGTCCTTACTGCGATTTAAAAATATATTGGGAGAGCTTGGCTTATCAGTGGTGAACCCTCCCAGCGGTTTCGCCAATTTAATCCACCAGACCGCTTCTCAGAGTTCTAATACTGTATTGGATCATTCTGCTTATATACGCAGCACTGAAGGGTGGAATCTCAGAAATGGTTTTCAAGAAAACTATGGACATAAGCTTATAGGACAGTAGAATTACATTCAATTACATTCATTATGTATAAAAGAAACATTCGTGATTTTAAATCCTTTCATTTTATATGTATAGATGGCGCGTTATTGCTTTGTGTTAAAAGCTTTTAATTACGAGGGTGAGTAGAAAAGTAAGGTCGCCTATTTTTTTTTTTCATAGAAAAACACATTTAATCACAACTTTTTATACATCATTGGAAAGGTTGGACACTTTGCTATTTTTCTACAAAGTCGCCTTGATGCTCAATCACTTTTTTCATCCTGTCAACCAACTTTGTAATTCCGGTGTTGTACCACTCTCCCGCCGCCTCTTTGAGCCACTTGTCGACCCACCTGGCGGACACCTTTCTGTAGCCGAGGGTCTCAGACACAATCTTGTGCACGGAGAAGTGGCTGCAATCTTCATTCAGGCCATCCTCGATCTCTTCAAGGGTTATCCGCCGGTTTACGGTTGATTCCGGCAAATTCGGCCGCCCAGACCGCTGTTCATCGTGGACGTTTATCCGCCCCTCGTTAAACTCCCGGCACCATTTCCGCACATTTTTGATGTCCATGCACTTCTCACCATACACTTCCACTAACTGACGGTGAATTTCGACCGGAGAATTATTTTTCGTATTTAAAAAGCGTATAACTGAGCGCAACTCGCACTTGGCGGGAGAGCTAAGGGGAAGCTCCATCGCGAACGGCTGCCAGACAGCGACTGTGCGTCCCAAGATCACCGGGAAGGTTCTAGACGGTAGAGGGGGAACCAAGGAAGGCAGCGGTGTTGTCGGATTTCACCTAGCAACGCGCGTTCGGAAATTATCTCGTAGAAGACCTTAGTGTCCGCCAGGTGGGTCGACAAGTGGCTCAAAGAGGCGGCGGGAGAGTGGTACAACACCGGAATTACAAAGTTGGTTGACAGGATGAAAAAAAGTGATTGAGCATCAAGGCGACTATGTAGAAAAATAGCAAAGTGTCCAACCTTTCCAATGATGTATAAAAAGTTGTGATTAAATGTGTTTTTCTATGAAAAAAAAAATAGGCGACCTTACTTTTCTACTCACCCTCGTAAAACGCACTAAAAAGGAGAAATATTTCAGCTACCTCCTTTCAACAATTAGAATTACGAGTCTAAATATTAAAAAAAATTGTATTTTTCTAATACTTCCCTGGGAGGTTTCACCACTGAGGGGAGCCGGGCCCTCTCAATAATTCTATCATCGTACAGTAAGGGCAGTAGGGTAAATTGTTATATTTGAAACATTCATTGCTACATCTCTCTTCATTGTGAAGTTGAGTGCTTGGGAGAATCTTGGCTCGGTAATACATGCTACATACTCGTCTCTATGATGCGCGCCATCTGTTATGAAAATTTGAAACTATTATAGACGCGTATGATTCTTTTGAAAATTAAACAATTTCTACTGTCCTTACTGCAATGGAAAAATTAATGGGAGGGCCTAACTCATCAATAGTGAACCCTCCCAGCGGTTTCGCCAGTTTAATCTACCATACCGCTATTATATTGCATTTTTCGATCTTCCTTTTATAGTGATACTGATGCTAGACTCTTGGAATCGGTATTTTAGATGAACTATGGACATAAGCTTTGAGGACAGTAGAATTACATACAAATATATAATATGCTTCGAGTAATCGCTTTTCCGCAAACATCAAATTGGGTCTTTTATTAGAACATTTATATTAGGATGCATTTTTCAATTGTAATAAGGGCAGTAGAAATTGTTTAATTTTCAAAGGAATCATACGTGTCTATAATAGTTTCAAATTTTCATAACAGATGGAGCGCTAATGCATCATAATATAAATGTTCTAATAAAAGACTCAATTTGATATTTGCGGAAGAGCGATTGCTCGAACCATATTATATATTTATAATTGTATGTAATTCTACTGTCCTCAAAGCTTATGTCCATAGTTCATCTAAAATACCCATTCCAAGAGTCTCACTATAGTCACACAAGTATCACTATAAAAGGAAGATCCAAAAATGCAATATCACTCCTAGATGAAGTTTCGATCCTCGTGGTCACTATTTTTGCCGCCTTGGGGCTTCGGGCTCTAGGTGTGCTTGGTGCGTCCTTGGTTCCTTCGCAGGTGGCGCGCTGTACCAGATTCGGCGGGCTGCTTGCGTGTGTCGTCTAGTTGTCGTCCTGTGTCTTTTTATGTGCCTTAAAAAGCTTACCTGAAAGCTTGTAGAAGGCGGAATAATTGATACCAAAAATGCAATATAACAGAGGTATGGTAGATTAAACTGGCCAAACCGCTGGAAGGGTTCATCACTGATTAGCCAGGCCCTCCCATAAAATTTTCCATTGCAGTAAGGACAGTAGAAATTGTTTAATTTTCAAAAGAATCATACGCGTCTATAATAGTTTCAAATTTTCATACTCGTCTCTATACTCCACAGATTTCTATCATATTTTAATATTTGTGTTGTTGCAACTTATAATTGAGAGCTTCGCTTATAATTGGGAATATACTCAGATTTGGGACTGTTGATAATTGTAACTAGAAATAATTGGGAATACACATAATTGGGACTGCTGATAAGGACTAATAAACACCCTAGATGGAAGCATCTTCAGAGATGAGGTGGAGATCTATTGTTGACATGTAGAAAAGATATCTCGCCCTGAAATGTTGAATATTCTCAGCCGGACCTCCCCCGAGCACAAGTCTGCTATAAGCAAGTTCCTCGGAAGTGTTATTGCTGTATGTATCGAGGTCAAAATTTGCACACTTTATAAAAGGCTTACCACCTTTAGGATGGTTTGTAATCACGGAAGTGTTTCAGAGGATTCTAAAGAATTCGTCTGGTGAATACACTTTCATTTTTTTAAATATTTTCATATTACTTGCTGTTGACAGGATGTCAATAAAATAATTTTTAATTGTCTCACTCTCTCTCTCTCTCTCTCATTCTCTTGACTGGTTCGCAGCCGGGCGTGGCCGATGCCGCCGATGTCTGGCTCTCACCGAGACTGCTGAGTCTCTGGGAGTCCGAGTCCGCTTAAGCTGGACCAGGGTTCTGCATCCCACCAGCTTGAGATCCCTGCGTCTTCGGGGCGACAACAGGTTCCTGCGGCCGCCAGACCTGCTGGCTCCCGAGCGCTGGCTACGGGCGACTGTCGATGGCGCCCCTGCCCTAGCGCGTTCAACGCGGGCCGCGTTCTCGAACAAGCGGACCTACAGGCCATCTGCCAGCCACTACTGCAATAAAACTCCATCTTCATCGGACCACTAGGCGGAGACCATCGTCCTCCGAGGATCGACGAAGTCCATTTCCCGCCTTACCAGCCAGAGTGCGTGCAGGACACTGGACTCAGCACGACTGCAAGACCATCTTGTTGGAGAGTTGGCTGCGCAGTGGACCCACCACCGTGGATGTGCCCGGCCTGACAATGAAGAACTCTGACTTTCAGTTTTAAAACATTTTTCTACATAATCCCTAGCAAGACGTGTATTGCAACGACTCATTTACACAAACTACTAGGTACAAGAAACTTAACCCTGGAAGCTTCATTTATTTTATAACAAACTACTTAAGCGAGAATGTTCAAATTTGTCCTAAGAACTCATGACATGCGTGCATAGGGAGGAAACGTAACATTTTTCCGTTTGGAATGTCATCTGTGAGTCAGGCCGAGAACTTTTCACCTACCCTCATATATGGATGTGATTTCGACCTAAAATCTAGAGTATATCAATGGAAACCTACTAATTTTATCCAACAAACACTTAGCATATATCCTCATTTAGTGCTTAGCTCAAGTTTAGAGGCATATCAATATAAAAGCTAACAGGTTGTTCTCTAGGAAGATAATCACGCACAGGTGGGTTCGCCCAGATGTTTGCCATATGGCGGCCGTTTGCAGCACAGACCCGATTATATGTGAATTCTTGTATTTTTGTTAAATCTGGGTTTTTAAATTTTGGATACCAAGTACGGCTTCGATTGGAAGCTTTCCAGAATATGACGAATGTTGAGTCCACGTTTTTTAAAAGAGATATTTGTATGTTAGACAAAAAATGGAATATATATATATATATATATACAAATAATAAATTTCCTTTGTCTCACTGCTTTGTTCTTATGCATACCTCTGGTGAATCCTGTATAGGGTCAGTGACCCTGAATAAAGGCTTTTTGTTGTTGTTGTTGTTATATATACAAATAATAATAAAATCTTAAAACAATTTATTCGCGATTTAAGACCTCCCAAAACAAAGAGACAATTGATCTCCGTCTTGAAACGAATATTTCAAATTCATTAATAGCTCTGTCTTTGCAAGTCCCAAGCCTGGATGGCAAAGGAGGAAGGAGATCAGTAACAAGCTTGCTATAAAATCTGCATCAGCTAGCCCGGCTAATAGTACCCTGTAAGAGCTCCTGATCCAGGGATACAGGATGAGCAGCATTTGTACTCTATGTTAGAAGCGGCTGCACATGGCGTCTGTTTCTCATGTCAGAGGCGGCCATTTCATAATAGAGCTAAGTTGGCTTGCCACTGAGTAGTACTCCCAGTCTTAATGACAAAGGCAGATGCATTCTAGTTCACCCAGTACAGTAATTGCCTTCTGGAGTGACCACTGTTGTAAAATCACAGATAAGAAAGAAGACTCATCCCCAGCATACACCACCAACAAGCTCTACAAGCTTGATACCCTAAAATGATTGTTTAGTGGAGATAAGAAAGAAGACTCATCCCCAGTAGACACCATCAACAAGCTCTACAGACTTGATACCTTGATATGATTGTTGTGTAGAGATAAGAAAGAAGACTCATCCCCAGCAAACACCATCTCAAGATCTACAGACGATGCCTTAATACGATTGTCTGGTGGAGATAAGAAAGAAGACTCATCCCTAGCACACACCATCAACAAGCTCTACAGGTTTGATACCCTAATATGATTGTTTAGTGGAGATAAGAAAGAAGACTCATCCCCAGCAGACACCATCAACAAGCTCTACAAGCTAAATACCCTAATATGATTGTTGAGTGAAGATAAGAAGTTAACAACAACGGGGTTTGTCAGCCTGTATAGGTACCTTCCTCAAATATCTCCCTCCATTCTTCTATTTATAGTTCTCCTGGTAATCCACCTGCTCACATTACAGTCAGTAGGGCTTCACATTTAGTTACGCACGTGCCGTTCACTCCTCTCTAGTTTTACATAGGAATTTCTTTATGTGTGTGGGTGTAGTACATAACCTATTTCAAGTGGGAGCTTGATATACACATGCTAAACTATGTCATTGATATTTTATTTGCTTATCAAATGAGAAACATGTCAGAGGAGAAACTTGTTAAATGAGAAAATTGTTAAACTTGTCATGTGAGAAACTTTTCAAACTTGTTAAAAGAGAAACTTGGCAAATGAAACATTTTTCAAACTTGTCAAAGGAGAATTTTGACAAACTCGTCAAATGAAAAACTTTTCAAACTTGTCAAAGGAGAAATTTGTCAAACTTGTCAAGTGAAAAACTTTTCAAACTTGTTGAAGGAGAAATTAGTTAAATGAGAAAGAAAAGATATAATTTGGATCATTGATTATAACTACAGGGTAATACGACCAAATCCAAATAAATAAATAGTGTGTTATATTTTGGTAACAGCTTTGTTACCATTGAAATATCACATACTATTAATTTATTTGTATTTGATCTTATTAAATTTTGTTCTATAATCCAAATTGTACCTTATATCAATGTTATAAACATTATGTATATATATATATATATTAAGAAAAAGGCTTCTTCTTATCGAGCAACTGAAAGTTGCTGATGGCTTGCGCCATCTATCGGAATAAATATCAACTATTCTCGTTGATTTTTAATTATTCCAGAATTGGCCAAATACCCATTCTTGATTAAACCAGAAAAGCTAACCACGGACGCGTTTCGGGCTGTTGGCCCTCATCAGCGTTGATATTTATTCCGATAGATGGCGCAAGCCATCAGCAACTTTCAGTTGCTCGATAAGAAGAAGCCTTTTTCTTAATTTATGCACCTTATCCCAGTACAATATTACATTTGTACTATTTTTTCATATATATATATATATAACCAAGGTTAAAACAATTGGGATCATAGAATTATAATGTTATATCCATGTTTCTGTTGTAATGGAGGCAGTTATAAAGATATTGTAACTTAAATCATTGTAAAAAGTGCTAATCTTTCTTATCTCCATTCAATCATATTAGGGTATCAAGCTTGTAGAGCTTGAGACTTGACAACCATCATGACTGGATGAAGTAGAATGCGTCTGTCTTCATCATTAAGACTGGGAACACTACTCAGTGGCAGGCCGACTTAGCTCCGAAAGAAATGGCCGCCTCTGACATGAGGAACAGACACCATGTGCAGCTGCTCCTAACATGGAATACAAACACTGCTCATCCTGTATCCCTGGATTAGGAGTCCTTACAGGGTACTATCAGCCGGGCCAGCTGAGCCCTGGTTTTTTACCAAGCTTGTTACTGCTCCCCCTCCCCCCGGCAATTGCTGAGTTGGGAAAAGTGCTAATGATATCTTTAAATCCAGTCATATAGGCAAGGATTTTCAAATGCATATATTTTTTAATAATACAGTATAACCTCCCTGTAAAGGACAACACCTAATTGCAGAGCCAATAAGTCCTTTAGGGAGAGGTGTTCTCTTACCAGAGAGTTGCTAAATAGTTTTTTTTTTTTTTGCTTATCCCTAGTACACGTGGTACAGGCCATGATAATCATGGTGGGTAGTTAGCGACTGCTTTTTACTGTAAGCGCACCACATGTCTACACATGTGAAAAGCAGTTCGACTTTGCACTTACAAATGCCAGAGCCCCGTTTGGTAACTTGCACTCGCTGGTGGGGTTGGACTTTTGCAAGAATCGGGGGCCATTGGAGCATTTTTTTTTTTTAAACAGAAAAAAGTGTCCAATGCGGGGATCGAACCCGGGGTCCTAGTGGTCGAAAACCAAACGGTTTAAAAATGGTAATTTTTGGCAATGAAAACTGTCCATTGTAGAGAGGTGTCCACTATAGGGAGGTTCTACTGTATATGCATCTAACCTTGCTATAACAATATTACTTGGAACCAAGACTTTGTCGCTCTTATGATGTTGTTATTATAATCATAGTAAAAATAATAATTTGGAGTTGTGAAAAAAAAAGAACATTATGATGTTTTTAATAGAGTTGCGGTAATGTATGTAAATATGTAATAAAAAGTTATCAAATTTTTTCATTGCTAAGTTCCTTAGTAGCACAGTTAATCTTCTTTCTTCTATCTCCGCTCAACAACCATATCAGGGTATCAAGCCTGTAAAGCTTGTTGATGGTGTCTACTGGGGATGAGTAGAACTCATCAATGGATGAGCCAATACAGTCAATGATGTGGTTTAAGGTTACAGGTTGACACTTAGTACATAGTGGGAAAACCTTGCAACCATTCAGGAAAGTCATTGTTCGTAAATGACCAGACTTAAGTCTGGGAATAAAAGACTTGTTCTCTTGGTAGGACAGAATTGGTGCTTGTCCCTCTTGCTCTGTACCAGTCATGTGCTGCAGTAGATTTCCATTCTTGCTGGCATTGGACCTTGATGGTACGGAGGAAGTCACTTTTATTTGCCTTTCCCAGTCCTAAGCCTGGATTAAAAAAGGAGGGGAGGAGTAACAAGCTTGCTTAAAAACTTGGGCTCAGCTGGCCTGGCTGATAGTACCCTGTAAGGGCTCCTGATCCAGGGATACAGGATGAGCAGCGTCTGTACTCCATGTTAGGAGCGGCTGCACATGGCATCTGTCCATGACAGAGTGGCTATTTCATATTGGAGATAAGTCAGTGGCCTTCTACTTGTAATATAATATGTTTAAATATATTTGACCATCGACCAACATTGTTGTTTTTATAAATATGTAATATACATCTAACTTTACATTATTAGCATGTTGCACGTTGTTCACTTAAGATAAATAAAATATGTATTTTATATAAAAATATATCTTTCATTAATAATAAACATAAACAAAACACATTACATTACTGAGTAGTGCTCCCAGTCTTGATGACAAAGCAGACACATTCTACTTCACCCAGTACAGTAAATGCCTTCTGTGAGTGACCACTTTTGTAACATTAAAAATAACTTGGAAGTAATTTAATCCAACCTCCAATGAGAGACCACCTCCAGGATAGACCAGGAGTATCCTTGTGTTTTATGCAATGGTCTTTCATGGGAGGTTGTGGAGGTAATAGTAGAAAACCATTATAACAGTAACTTATACAGTAGAACCTCCATGAGAGGATACTCACCCTACAATGGACAGTTGCAAAAATCACCCTTTTTACCAATTAGCAAATCTCTGGTAAGAGGAAACCTCTCTTCCTGAAGGACTTGGTTCCTTCCTAAAGGTCTTATTACCTTGTGTTTCTTATCTATGATCCAAATTGTACCTTATCACTAAATGTCTTATTACCTTGTGTTTCTTATCTATGATCCAAATTGTACCTTATCACTAAAGGTCTTATTACCTTGTGTTTCTTATCTATGATCCAAATTGTACCTTATCACTAAAGGTCTTATTACCTTGTGTTTCTTATCTATGATCCAAATTGTACCTTATCACTAAAGGTCTTATTACCTTGTGTTTCTTATCTATGATCCAAATTGTACCTTATCACTAAAGGTCTTATTACCATGTGTTTCTTATCTATGATCCAAATTGTACCTTATCACTAAAGGTCTTATTACCTTGTGTTTCTTATCTATGATCCAAATTGTACCTTATCACTAAAGGTCTTATTACCTTGTGTTTCTTATCTATGATCCAAATTGTACCTTATCACTAAAGGTCTTATTACCTTGTGTTTCTTATCTATGATCCAAATTGTACCTTATCACTAAAGGTCTTATTACCCTGTGTTTCTTATCTATGATCCAAATTGTACCTTATCACTAAAGGTCTTATTACCTTGTGTTTCTTATCTATGATCCAAATTGTACCTTATCACTAAAGGTCTTATTACCTTGTGTTTCTTATCTATGATCCAAATTGTACCTTATCACTAAAGATCTTATTACCTTGTGTTTCTTATCTATGATCCAAATTGTACCTTATCACTAAAGGTCTTATTACCTTGTGTTTCTTATCTATGATCCAAATTGTACCTTATCACTAAAGGTCTTATTACCTTGTGTTTCTTATCTATGATCCAAATTGTACCTTATCACTAAAGGTCTTATTACCTTGTGTTTCTTATCTATGATCCAAATTGTACCTTATCACTAAAGGTCTTATTACCATGTGTTTCTTATCTATGATCCAAATTGTACCTTATCACTAAAGGTCTTATTACCTTGTGTTTCTTATCTATGATCCAAATTGTACCTTATCACTAAAGGTCTTATTACCTTGTGTTTCTTATCTATGATCCAAATTGTACCTTATCACTAAAGGTCTTATTACCTTGTGTTTCTTATCTATGATCCAAATTGTACCTTATCACTAAAGGTCTTATTACCTTGTGTTTCTTATCTATGATCCAAATTGTACCTTATCACTAAAGGTCTTATTACCTTGTGTTTCTTATCTATGATCCAAATTGTACCTTATCACTAAAGTTCTTATTACCCTGTGTTTCTTATCTATGATCCAAATTGTACCTTATCACTAAAGGTCTTATTACCTTGTGTTTCTTATCTATGATCCAAATTGTACCTTATCACTAAAGGTCTTATTACCTTGTGTTTCTTATCTATGATCCAAATTGTACCTTATCACTAAATGTCTTATTACCCTGTGTTTCTTATCTATGATCCAAATTGTACCTTATCACTAAAGGTCTTATTACCCTGTGTTTCTTATCTATGATCCAAATTGTACCTTATCACTAAAGTTCTTATTACCCTGTGTTTCTTATCTATGATTCAAATTGTACCTTATCACTAAGGTCTTATTACCTTGTGTTTCTTATCTATGATCCAAATTGTACCTTATCACTAAAGGTCTTATTACCTTGTGTTTCTTATCTATGATTCAAATTGTACCTTATCACTAAATGTCTTATTACCTTGTGTTTCTTATCTATGATCCAAATTGTACCTTATCACTAAAGGTCTTAATAAAGGTACTGTATTGATAGATATAATTTCAATTATTTAAAAATATAATGGGGCTAATAACATAAAAATCTTGGTCACCAGCTATGTGTGTAGCATAGGAAAAGTTAAAAATCATATCACTTGTTCACATATCACAATCAATCACTTGACAGGGGCCCCTTTTTTAGGAGAAACGAAATGTATATTATAAAGCTATACAAACAGTTTAACCGCATAAGTTTCTTTTTTATATTTATGAAAAATCATTTTTAATTTCAAAGAGAAATATTTAATATTTCTAACTTTTGGATGACGTATGAAAAGGCTGAATATATGAAGAGTGATGGTCTATATATGAATGGATGACGTATGAAAGGGTGAAAAATATGAAGAGTAATGGCGAACGGAAAAATAAAAGTGTCCAGGAGCGGGAATCGAACCCACAACCTTCTGCTTACCTTCTCATACGTCATCCAAAAGTTAGAAATATTAAATATTTCTCTTTGAAATTAAAAATGAATTTTCATAAATAAAAAAGAAACTTATGCGGTTAAACTGTTTGTATAGCTTTATAATTATACGCCGCAGTCATTTATAAGTATGAAATGTATATTGTTTCATAAAATTTACCATTTTGGGTGGTGTCTCTTATGGGAGGTTCTACCATATTTGTACAAAAAAATTAATGCTAAAATGAAAAAGAGGAATTTTTCACAAAGAGCTAAATGAATAAGTACAATATGAATTAAACATTTAAAAAAACATAGTTTATTAAGACCAAATCTATATAAATATATAGTGTGATATTTCCTCAACAGCTTTGTTACCATCATCAAACAAAAGTACTGAATGTTTTAAACACAAGGTAATAAGACCAAATCCAAATAAATTAATAGTGTGTGATATTTCGGTATCATTCAGTACTTTTGTCTGAAGATCGTAACAACGCTGTTACCTAAACGTCACACACTATTTATTTATTTGGATTTGGTCTTATCACCTTGTGTTTATAATCTACTAGCCGAATGACCCGGGCAACGCCCGTGTTTTACCCGATGGAATGTTTTGATTCAAATACTATTTGTTACAATTATAAATTGGCGCCTTAAATAAATGCATATGGTAGTTAATAACTATAGCCTATGTGCTTTATCTGTCTATGTACTGTTGGCTTCCGTAGGCGTCTCTTACTGGGAAAAAGAAAGAGAGGATTCCATTTAGTTATTAACTAATATATGCATTTATTTAAGGAGCGACCCGCTCCAACACAATAGTTACAAAAACGAAGAAGCGAGTGGGGGGGGGCATGATGGGGGGGGGGGGGCAAAGGTGGCGTGATCGTAGCTAACCAATAGGAGAGCGCCATTCCAAAAAAAAAGCAAACGGTGACAGAGATGAAAACTGAAGAATTAAGAGATGAAGAACGCATGACGCTCGTAACTGTATATTGAATAATCCAAATTGTGCCTTATCATTACTGAATGTTTTGTTGTTACTGAAACGTCATATACTATTTAGTTATATTTGGTCTTGTTACCTTGTGTTTATAAAAAAGTGAAAAAAAAAAAAAAGACAACATTTTCACATAACACAAAAACTAAGTATCATCTATTTATTGACCATCTCAGTAAACTAGCAATGACACATCACCAGCTTTGGGAAATTCAGAATGCCCACCTGGAAACTAATTTTGTATTATGACCATAATCTATCCTTTAAGATGTACTTTGATTTCTTGAGATCCAAAAGGATTTCATGAAATCTTTGGAATTTGCCAACCAACAAAAGGACTAATTCAAAATTTAATGGCCAAAATGAAGATGGAAATTTGGCCTGAAAAGATCTAAAAAGAAGAAAGATAATCATTCTCTCGTCAAAATAGAAGACAACAAAGATTTTGAGTAATCAGAAAACTGTCTCTCTTTGTTGAAAAACACTCTTGCATTCCATCAATGGCCGAGTCTTTCCCTCAGTGGGCGTCATTTATGAAGACTTTGTATATACAGTTAAACCTGTCTATAGCACCTCCTCTTGGGACTCACCAAAATAGGGTGCTATAGACAGGTGACTTTTAATGTAAATCGCATCGTACTACGTATTTAAAATCGGGCGCTATAGAGAGGAAGGCGCTATTTAGAGGGGGCGCTATAGACAGGTTTAACTGTATATATATGTTATATAAAAATTATATTTTATTTTAAAATTATAATTTCTAGAACAAATTACTCTGGTTAAATCGACCGCCAGAGGTTGCGCTTTCCCTATATAAAACCTATTGTTTCCCGTTGGCCGGCTCAAACCTTTTGTAATTATGTAAATAAGTCTTTCATTTTCTTTATTCTTACGCATTGTCAGGCAGTACTTTATCAAATTCTGTTTTTTTAAATATATTCCTTAAGCTCAATTAAAGCTAATTCTGATCAAAACTATTTTTATTATTGTTGCCATGACTGCAATATCAAAAAACATTAATGTATCAAGCAAAAAAATGATCAATAATTTTATAAATAATATTAAAAAAAAAACAGCAGAAAATCTTTTTTTTTTTTTTTATTTAATATACAGTTAAACCTGTCTATAGCCCCCCCCCCCCCCCCCCCTTGGGACTCACCAAAATAGGGTGCTTAGACAGGTTACTTTCAATGTAAAATGTTTACATTTTAATGTTTAAAATCAGGCGCTATAGAGAGGAAGGTGCTATTTAGAGGGGGCGCTATAGACAGGTTTAACTGTATATTTATTACAGTAGAATCTTCCTGTAAAGGACACCTAATTGCAGAGCCAAAGTGTCCTTTAGGGAGAGGTGTCTTCTTACCGGAGAGTTGCTAAATTGTAAAAAATGGTAATTTTGCAAATGAAAACTATCCTTTGTAGAGAGGTGTCTGCTACCGGGGTGTCCGCTAAAGAGAGGTTCTACTGTATATTTAACCATATATAACGTTATATAAACGTTATAATAAAAGTAGTTTCAATCTCAATCTTTCTCAGGTCCCCAGAACAAAAGCTTTGGCAAATTTAGAATGGAAATCTATAGACCATAGTTTTGGGTTAACCTTCATTACAGTCCAGCATGGGCTGTTCAAAATGATTACTTGATGATACAGTATAATCTCCCTATAAAGGACAACACCTAATTGCAGAGCCAAAGTGTCCTTTAGAGAAAGTCTCCTCTTACAGGAGAGTTGCTAAATAATAAAAATGATAATTTTGACAATGAAAACTGTCCTTTGTAGAGAGGTGTCCTCTAACATGAATGTCCTTTCATGGAGGTTCTACTGTATATATGTATTTTCCACACTAGCCTGTTCAGTGATTCGCTAACCATGACGTATGCACGAAACAATGTATGGTCGCAGGATATGCGTCGGACCTGGAGGATGTTGTTGGGTTCTGTGCTGCCTGGAGTATAGGAGCTCCATCTATGCTTTCTTTTTTCCTGTGGTGAATCTGTATAAGACCGGTGGTTTTAATAAAGCTTTGTGTGTGTGTATATATTTAAAATTTGTTATATGAAAGATAAAAGTAGTTTCAATTTCTCTCTCACAACAAAAGCAAATTCAGAATGGAAACCTAAGAGACCATAATTTTGGATTAAAGCTTTCATTAGTCCAGCATGGGCTGTTCAAAATGGTTACTTAATGATACAGTATAACCTCTCTTTAAAGGACACCTAATTGCAGAGCTAAAGTGCCCTTTAGAGAAAGTCAACTCTTACGAGAGAGTTGCTAAATAATAAAAATGATAATTTTGTAAATGAAAACTGTCCTTTGTAGAGAGGTATCCTCTAGTGTGATTGTCCTCTCATGGAGGTTCAACTGTATCTTATCTTTGTAGAGATTTTGAAGAGAGATGTAGAAACCTTTTCTTAGAGAGCTTCACCCAGAGAGAAACTTTCAATCTGAGAGTTTGTATTCATTTTGATAATCTAGGGGTAGGGGGGGGGGGGAAGTCAGGTAGAATCTTGATACTTACATTGGGGGAGTCACAACCCAGGGCTGAGAGGCCATACCTAGAACATCAGCAAGGCATAATCCCAGCAAACAAACTTCACAATGGGAGAGCATTTCTGATTCCTCAATTTCCTTGGAAAAACTATTTTAAAAAATCTGTAAAAAACAATCATCTTACTATAAGAAAGGTTGATATCTATTATTCAGGGTTTTTATTTAGGGGGGGGCAGAACATAAGTAAAACCTGATAAGGCACAATTTGGATTATTCTATATACAGTTACGAGCGTCATTCCTCATCTCCTAATCAACAATCAGTCATCAGTTTTCATCTCTGTCACCGTTTGCTTTTTTTTTTGGAATGGCGCTCTCCTATTGGTTGGCTACGAACACGCCACCTTTGCCCCCCCCCACTCACTATTTCGTCCTTGTAACTATTGTGTTGGAGCGGGTCGCTCCTTAAATAAATGCATATATTAGATAATAACCAAATGGAATCCTCTCTTTCTATTTCCCAGTAAGAGATGCCTACGGAAGCCAACAGTACATAGACAGATAAAGCACATAGGCTATAGTTATTAACTGACATATGCAATTATTTAAGGTGCCAATTTATAATTGTAACAAATAGTATTTGAATCAAAACATTCAATCGGGGGTAAAACACGGGCGTTGCCCGGGTCATTCGGCTAGTAGATTATAAACACAAGGTAATAAAACCAAATCCAAATAAATAAATAAATAGTGTGTGACATTTCGGTAACAGCATTGTTACCATCTTCTGACATAAGTACTAAATGAGAAATTTTACCACAGCATGTGGCAATTGTGCCTTATCATTTATCTTCTTCTTCTTTCTTATCTCCACTCCATCATATTAGGGTATCAAGCTTGTAAAGCTTGAGATTTTTGATGGTGTCTGCCGAGAAAGAGTAGAGTTTGACAACCATCATGACTGGGTGAAGTAGAATGCGTCTGCCTTTGTCATTAAGACTGGGAGCACTACTCAGTGGCAGGCCGACTTAGCTCCAAAAGAAATGGCCGCCTCTGACATGAAGAACAGATGCCATGTGGCCACTCCTAACATGGAGTACAAACGCTGCTTATCCTGTATCCCTGGAGCCCTTACAGGGTACTATCAGCCAGGCCAGCTGAGCCCAGGTTTTTTAGCGAACTTGTTACTGCTCCCCCTCCTCCTTTTTCATCCGAGCTTGGGACCGGCAAAGGCAGAGTTTTATAACTTTACTATTGTTATACCAGAGTTATAACAATCAAGACCTTAGAATGATGATGTTATAACTATGTTGCTGTTATAAAAGAGGCTGCTATGACAAGATTCCACTCTGTATATTTAAAAATGAAATACAGTAGAACTACCTTCCTGTAAAGAACACCTAATTGCAGAGCCAAAGTGTCCTTTAGAGAGAGGTGTCTTCTTATCGGAGAGTTGGTAAATAGTAAAAATTGTAATTTTGCAAATGAAAACTGTCCTTTGTGGAGAGGTGTCCTCTAGCACGAGTGTCCTCTCATGGAGGTTCTACTGTAGTAAGATAAAGTTACAAATAAATGAAATGTTTGTAATGCTTCACTTATTTGGTTGGTGGACATTTCACACAAAATTAAACAAGTTAAAACTTCGGTAATACAAGAAAATAAGACCTAATCCAAATAAATAAACAGTGTGTGACATTTCGGTAACAGCATTGTTTCCATCTTCAGACAAAAGTACTGAATGAGAAATTTTACCACAGCATGTTTTAAATAATTACTGTTATCAAGTGTGTAATGGTGACACAACGCTGTTACTGAAATGTCACACACTATTTATTTATTTGGATTTGGTCTTATATTTTTTATACCCTCATGACCAAATAGGTATCTCTTGAATATGTTTATCAAGTAGCATAAGGTAAAGGATATTTTTGATCAAACTTCCCCCTGCCTCTATGGCAACAGGCCCCTATGTACTGCCATTGCTATGGAAACCATCTTTATTGGACAAGCTACCGTCTGGATTCTGGTGGATTTGTCTGTGAACAAGGAGTTAGAGGAACACCAGGAATCTCTGTTACATTGCTACAATATTACACTACCAAAGTACTACAATTCCTACTAACCCCTGTGAACTTGCTTCTTCTTCTTATCTCCACACTGGGTGAAGTAGAATGTGTCTGCCATTGTCATTAAGACTGGGAGCACTACTCAGTGGCAGGCCAACTTAGCTCCAAAAAAAAATGGCCGCCTCTGACATGAGGAACAGATGCCATGTGCAGCCACTCCTAACATAGAGTACAGACTCATCCTGTATCCCTGGATTAGGAGCCCTTACAGGGTACTATCAGCCGGGCCAGCTGAGCCCAGGTTTGTTACCTAGCTTGTTACTGCTCCCCCTCCTCCTTTTTCATCCGGGCTTGGGGACCGGCAAAGGTGGAGTTTGACCATACTCCAAGTTACTAATGCAAATTGTGTAAAGGAAGCCAGGAAGGAAGTCACAAAGGAAGAATGTTCCATCGCTCGTCGATTTCAAAGATAAGTAAATTATTACACTTTCTTTAATCTTTCTCTTTTATTATTTTTTAAAATATTTTTATTTACAGAGATTTAAATATACAGTGGGGGGTCGGTGGAAGGCTGGTTAAACCGTTTGGTTTCGACCACTACGACCCGGGTTCGATTCCCGCATTGGACACTTTTTATGTTTAAAAAAAAAATGCTCCAATGCCCCCCCCCCCCCCCCCCCCCGATTCTTGCAAAAGTCCAACCCCACCAGCGAGTGCAAGTAACCAAACGGGACTCTGGCACATTTGTAAGTGCAAAGTCGAACTGCTTTCACATGTGTAGACATGTGGTGCGCTTACAGTAAAAAGCAGTCGCTAACTACCCACCATGATTATCATGGCCTGTACCACGTGTACTAGGATAAGCAAAAAAAAAATATATATATATATACAGTTAAACCTGTCTATAGCACCCCCTCTAAATAGCGCCTCCCTCTATAGCGCCTGATTTTAAATACATAGTACAATGCGATTTACATTAAAAGTGACCTGTCTATAGCACCCCCTCTCTATAGCACCCTATTTTGGCGAGTCCCAAAAGGGGGATGCTATAGACAGGTTTAACTGTATTTAAAAACTATGTACAGTTAAACCTGTCTATAGCGCCCCCTCTTGGAACTCACCAAAATAGGGTGCTATAGAGGGAGGGTGCTATAGACAGGTCACTTTTAATGTAAAATGTTTACATTTTAATGTTTAAAATTGGGTGCTATAGAGATATAGAGAGGTTTAACTGTACATAAAATAGATTAAACATTTACATGCAAATATCCACATAGGATATAGCGTGTGTTTTGTAATAAATAGATTGCAAGAATCTGTGATGTTTAACGATAAAGATAGCATTTTAAAGTCTTGTAGACTTCAAGGAGAAACAATACAAACATCTTGGATGAGCAGATAGATTCAAAACATTGAGGATTCAATGGAGAGGAATGTCTGGAGAAAACCTTTATTTAAAGGATAGTTGAGGGAAATGAATAAATTAGACAACTCACCAGACTGACCATGGAAGCAACACAATGTTCTAGCTGCTGCTGAAGACAGAATGAAATAGAGAGAGCTTGTCAGTGAGATTACCTACTTCCAATAATGTGAAAGAATGAATAAATCTCTGTCCCTTGGAATATTCGACCATATTCTGGTCCATTACCAAGGTGGACTAACATGGAAATGGAGCCTATTTTACAATTGCGACTGCTGTGATAAAGATGTATGGGGATATCTGAGGCTCTTCATTGGACATGACAACAACAATACAGTATACACACCCAAGATAGAGGACATTGTGACTGCTATGATAGAGATGCATGGAGATATCTGAGGCTCTTCATTGGACACCACAACAACAACAATACAGTATACACACCCAAGATAGAGGACATTGCGACTGCTGTGATAAAGATGTATGGAGACATCTGAGGCTCGTCATTGGACACGACAACAACAACAATACAGTATACACACCCAATATAGAGGACATTGCGACTGCTGTGATAGAGATGTATGGAGACATCTGAGGCTCTTCATTGGACACCACAACAATATAGAAGGTACAATTTGAATTTTCAATAATAACTACAAGGTAGACAAAATGCAAATAAGTAAACCTTGTTACCTTATAATTTTTTTACTTAGAATCCAAATTGTAACCTTATTACTTGTATAAATGTATCAATGAAACTAGATAAAGGCCTCTTATGAACTAAAGAAAGATGCAGTATGTTTGTCTGAGAAGATGATAACAATGCTGTTACTGCAATGTCATGTATAAATTACTTACTTTGGTCAGGTTACAATGTCATTACTAGAGAACTTGATGATAGCAGAGGGGGGTCGGTGGAAGGATGGTCTAAACCGTTGGTTTTCGACCACTACGACCCAGGTTCGATTCCCGCATTGGGCACTTTTTTCTGATAAAAAAAAAAATGCTCCAATGGCCCTCGATTCTTGCAAAAGTCCAACCCCACAAGCAAGTGCAAGTAACCAAACGGGGCTCTGGCACATTTGTAAGTGCAAAGTCGAACTGCTTTTCACATGTGTAGACATGTGGTGCACTTATAGTAAAAGCAGTCACCTTCTACCCCACCATGATTATCATGGCCTGTACCACGTGTACTAGGGATAAGCTAAAAAAAAGAAATGATAGCAGAGTAATGCTGTTACCAAAACATCATGAATAGTTTATATATTCAGTTACTCTTTACATTTCATATAACCCAAATATCTAAACATACAAAAAAAACTCATTGTAAATATGTAAATAAATATTGAATATGCAAATTCCACATATATGCAAATTTAACTAAAACTTTTTTTTTCCCCTTAAGAGGATAAAAATCCTTTATATGCTCAATTCTGATATAAGGCACAATTTGGATTATAGATAAGAACTACAAGTTAATAAGACAAAATCCAAATACATGTAAATAGATAGTGTGACTTTTTGGTAAAAATTCTGTTACTGAAAACTCACATAATATTTATTTAGTCTTATGCTCAACTGAATATAGACCTTTTTTTTTATCTTGGACTAATATAAATTATGATATCTATATTTTTTACTTATCCCAAGTACAGGTTTAATAAGCCATGATAATCATGGTGATTAGCAACTGCTTTTACTCTAAATGCACCACAAGTAGAAAGCAGTTTGACTTTTGAACTTACAAGTTTGTCAGAGGCTTGTTTGGGTTGCCATTGAAGCAATATTTCTTTAGATAAAAAGTGCTTAATGTGGGATTCAATCCTTGGTCATGGCTGTTGGCAATCATTAGTTTATACCACACATTCCTTCACTAACCTCTTTTAAGATCAAAATAGCTTCCCCATGCGCACTAGGTGCAAAACCGAAGAGGCCACTCCCCAACATATACAAAATTGTATTGGAAAGGACAAAGGATCCCTGTACAGAGAACAAAGAAGAGTTCTTGAACTTCTTTATGAGCACAACCACCAAGATCTTGTCTAATTTAGACTAATAAAAGGATAATTAAAAAAAGATCAAAATACTACACAATAGTAAAAAAAAAAGAGAGTACATCTAGGTAATAGCACATTAATGCGCCACATGAAATAAGCCATTAGAAATCCGTACTATTTGCTTATGGAATCATTTGAATCTTTTATTTTCAAATGTTAAAAATTTAGAATGCCTGTTTATATAGGGGTTGAAATTGACATTAGGGTGATCTAACATATCTCCCGATTGTGAAATTGAATTTCTTTGATAGCTTTCTGCATAAAAATCTCTTAACATTGATTTTATTCTTTCTTATCTTCCGGTGTCAAGCCCTGGTGAAAAAGGAGGAGCAGTAACAAGCTCGCTAAAAAAATCTGAGCTTAGCTGGCCTGGCTGATAGTACCTTGTAAGGCAGTGTCGGGCAACCGGTGTGCCGTGGCACACTGGTGTGCCGCGAAGAATTCTAGGTGTGCCGCGAACATTTTTGTAGGTATTTAGAACTTTTGGTTAAATTTAAAAATAATGTTTCAAAAAATATTTTTTATAATTTTTATTCAATTTTAATAATTTTTTTCAAAAATTTTCATATAAAAAATGAAATTAAAAAAAAGCAAATTTCATTTTATATAAAACTTATTTTGGTATTATAATTACAACAGTTTGCATAATTTTATATTTCATATAACGTATGTACATAATCTTGACGTACATAACTGGCACGTGCCATTATTAAAAAATAAAAATGCAAATAGGTACGTACCTATTTAAAATCATAAGTTAAAAAAAAACAATCCGCGAAAACAACTTTATTTAATAAAGTTGAATACATACTGCGGGAAAATACCTAATTTTTTAAATAATATGACCAACTTAACCGTCATTTACAATCTTTGTCACAGCTGTTTATTAATAGAGACTCAAAGCTACAAGGCTTAAAAAAAAAAGAAAACAAAAAAAAAATTATAAATTTATTTTAAAATTTTATTCGGAGTTTTCGTCAAAGTATTGCTGTAGTAATTCTTCATTTTTTTTGCATGTTGTAAAACACACACACATTCACACAATAAGTTTTGTACACCGTAAACTATCACTATCTCCACCAAGTTGAAAGCGTTTAAGGAAAAACTCAGTTTATGGAATTTAAACATTGCTAAAGAAAACTTTGCATCTTTTCCGATGGTTCAAGAGAATCCATCAAAATCTATTATCAAAAAAGAAGTCGAAGAAACTTTGACATTACTATCCGCTTCTTTTGATAAATATTTTCCTTACTTGGACGTTGAAAAGATGGAATGGGTAGTTAACCCATTTATTCACTGTGAAATTCAACATCTGGAAGAAGAAATGCAAGAAAACTTAATTGATTTAAAAAACGATTTAGTTTTCAAAAGACTATTCACTGAAAAGGAGCTATCTGAGTTTTGGTTGTGCTTAAACTCCAAATTTCCTAAACTTAGTAATGCGGCCATCGAATCATTGTTGCCATTTGGAAGTTCCTACCTGTGTGAGCAAGGTTTTTTCAACACTCACAGAAATGAAGTCTAAGAAGCGCGAAAGACTTCAAATGATAGATGAGGAGATGCGCGTTTGTCTTTCACAAGTAGATCCCCGTATTGATTTGATATGCTCTCAAAAACAATCGCAATGCTCGCATTGATTATGTTAATTTAATATTGAAAATTAATAAAATGTGATATATATGTTTAAATTTTTACTAGTATTTATTGTTGTATTTTAATTACCTACGAGGAAATTTATAGTGAGAACCACAGGTGCGCCGCGAAAAAAAGAAATTAAGCTTAGTGCGCCGCAACTCGAAAAAGGTTGCCCGACACTGTTGTAAGGGCTCCACGATGTCTGTACTCCATGTTAGGAGCAGCTGCACATGGCGTCTGTTCTTCATGTCAGAGGTGGCCATTTAATATTGGAGCTAAGTCGGCCTGCCACTGAGTAGTGCTCCCAGTCTTAATGACAAAGGCAGACACATTCTACTTCACCTAGTCATGATGGTTGATTTTCTTCATTTATGGAAATGAAGCCCTTTTTTTTTTAATTAGAAAGATAATTCAAACATGTACATGGTTGAATAATATAATAAAATAAATATAAAAATATTTGCATCTATATTCATGTTCATGTACATGTTTCCTTGTGGTGTAGGACATTAATTTTATCAAAAGGGTCTTCACCTTTTCTTTATAAAGTTTTTTTTTTTTTTCCAAGGATCTGTTACAGTAGATATTCTCTAGAGGACACCTCTCTACAATGGAAGGCAGTTTTTATTGTAAAAATTATTACTTTTAGTAATTAGCACATCTCTGGTAAGAAGACACCTCTCTCAAAAGGACACTTTAGCTCTGAAACTATGTGTTATCTTCTACAGATAATCATGGTAGGCAGTATGCCGTGACTGCTTTTACCATAAGTGCACTACATGTCTACACATGTACGAAGGCATTTCAACTTTTATACTTACTGTTGATAGAAAATTAGAATTTCTTTGTGCTATATAATTTTAAAATGTGCTAGAGCCCTATTTGGTTACTTTCACTCACTTGTGGGTTTGGAGTTTTGCAAGAATCGGGGGGGGCAGTGAATCAATTTTTATTCAGATAAAAGTACCCAATACAGGATTGGATACCATGTTGTAGCTGGGAGAAATCAACAATCTATGTCCACGTAACCCCATTGTATTAATAATGCTATTATATTTCATTGAGTTTAAACCATCATGACTGGATGAAGACTCATCCATTAATGAGCTCTACTCATCCCCAGCAGACACCATCAAGAGTCTCAAGCTTTACAAGCTTGACATATTTTTTTTTGCTTATCCCTAGTACACGTGGTACAGGCCATGATAATCATAGTGGGTAGAAGTAGGTGACTGCTTTTACTGTAAGTACACCACATGTCTACACATGTGAAAAGCAGTTTGACTTTGCACTTACAAATGTGCCAGAGCCTCGTTTGGTTACTTGCACTCGCTGGTGGGGTTGGACTTTTACAAGAATCGAGGGGCCATTGGAGCATTTTTTTTTTTTAAATCAGAAAAAAAGTGCCCAATGTGGGAATCGAACCCGGGTCGTAGCGGTTGTAAACCAACGGTTTAGATCATCCTTCTACCGACCCCCTGCTTGATATCTTAATATGATTGAGTGGAGATAAGAAAGAAGACTGAGTTTAAATGATTCAAAGTCTTTTATGTCTACTTTTTCAAAGTTAAAACCTATTACAGTATGAAATGAAGGGTTGGAGAGAGAATAAGAAAAATCTAAAAATCAACCAGTTTAGAACTTGGTATGAGATTTGTATAGACTCTCTTATCAATCACAATGACTCAGCTAAATGATTGAAAGTCTGTAAGATATTGTTTGGGTTTTGTAATCACAAAGTAATTTACTAATTCAATCAACTCTCTTACTAAGCATAGTTAGACAGATCTTTGAGAAAGTCTTCTCTTCTTCTTTCTTATCTTCACTCAATCACACTAAGGTATCAAGCTTGTAAAGCTTGATGATGGTGTCTCCCGGGGAAGAGTAGAGCTCATCAATGGATGAGTCAATACAGTCAATAATATGTCTTGGGGTTATAGGCTTTAGAATTTGAGTCGCAAGAGTGAAAATATCTTCCTCGAATATCATCACGGAGTACTGCCATCTTGGATATGGAAGTAGTCCTTCATCTCAACAATTCATAGCTTCTAATTTCTGATATTGGAGAATACAGTAAAACCTCCATGAGAGGACATTCCAGCTAGAGGACATCTCTCTACAAAGGACAGTTTTCATTGTCAAAATTACCCTTTTTTACTATGTAACAACTCTCCAGTAAGAGGATACCTCTCTACAAAGGACAGTTTTCATTGTCAAAAATTACTATTTTTACTATTTAACAACTCTCCAGTAAGAGGACACCTCTGCAACTAGGTGTCCTTTACAGGGAGGTTTTACTGTATCACAAATCTCAGGATGTATAATATCTCCAGTGGTTAATCGTGATAAGCCAGGCTCTCTTCTAGTATTTTATCATTTTAGTAAGTAGAGTTTGATATCACCAGTCATCTATTTTTTTAAGAAGACAGGCAAATTTATTCACACTTGGTTATCTCGTGTGTCATCAATAAATGTCACTGTAATATCTTTCAGAGTTATTGTCTGAATCCTGATATACATGCTAAAAGGTACAACTTCCTCAAGTTTTGTCCATGAGTGTGTCTTCAATAAAGGTCACTGTATATCAAATATCTTTCAGTTATTGTCTGAATCCTGATATACATGCTAAAAGGTACAACTTCCTCAAGTTTTGTCCATGAGTGTGTCTTCAATAAAGGTCACTGTATATCAAATATCTTTCAGTTATTGTCTGAATCCTGATATACATGCTAAAAGGTACAACTTCCTCAAGTTTTGTCCATGAGTGTGTCTTCAATAAAGGTCACTGTAATATCTTTCAGAGTTATTGTCTGAATCCTGATATACATGCTAAAAGGTACAACTTCCTCAAGTTTTGTCCATGAGTGTATCTTCAATAAAGGTCACTGTAATATCTTTCAGAGTTATTGTCTGAATCCTGATATACATGCTAAAAGGTACAACTTCCTAAGTTTTGTCCATGAGTGTATCTTCAACAAAGGTCACTATAATATATCCCAGAGTTATTGTTTGAATCCTGATATACATGCTGAAAGGTACAACTTCCTTAAGTTTTGTCCATGAGTATGTCTTCAGAGAGTTATTGTCTGAATCCAGATATATATATATATATATATGCAAAAAAGGTACAACTTCTTTTAACTTTTACTTGTTGTATTATGATGTATTAGGACACCATCTGTTATCAAAATTCCTCCCATTAATTTTTCCATTGCAGTAAGGACAGTAGAAATTGTTTATTTTTAAAAAGAATCATACGCGTCTATAATAGTTTCGGATTTTGACAACACAGTTGTGTTATGAAATTTGTCAAAGTCTGTGTTGAATTATAATAAGTGTAATATAGTCAGTTGAATGATGGTAATTTGAAAGGGAAAAGGCTGTTGGATTTGAAAAAATTGGTTGAATATTGAGTTAGTGTTGAATTATAGTTGGTTGGAATTATACTGTATTGAATAAACACAAGGTAATTAGACCAAATCCAAATAAATAATTAGTGTGTGACGTTTCTGTAACAGCGTTATTGCCATCTTCAGACAAAAGTACTGAATAAGAAATTTTACCACAGCATGTTTTGTCTGTCTCAGTACTTTTGTCTGAAGATTGCAACAATGCTGTTACCGAAACGTCACACACTATAATTTATTTGGATTTGGTCTTATTACCTTGTGTTTATAATCTATAATCCAAATTGTACCTTATCATGTATTGAATGAAGACATCAATGTGAAAATCCTATGCCTGATTGTACAAAAAGAAGGAAAAAACTTAAATCCGAGGAAAATGGGGAACCAAAAATGCTTATCCGAGACAACCATCCGTCTAACCTACATATCCGACTGGTTTCCATAGCCGGATTACAGGGGACTCGAAGGACGGGGGTAAAACTGAAAACACACATAACACACCCGGTAAATCAAATTAACAGGAAACGAAGCAATAAGAAAGTTCACATGAGTACAAAAAAATATTTATTATTTTTTTAAATGAAAATTTGTACATACACAAAAAATGGTGGGAGGGGTGGGTGATTAATTATTTTTTAGGAGAATTCCTACTTTTTTTTTTTTTCAATTAAAAAAAGATGAGTGTGTGATGGGGAACATATATAATAAGATGAATATTGAGATTGTTGTGTTTTACATCACCGTATAGCGGCTCTTGGAAGGTAGAGCCTGTGCTGATTTGGCAAGTTCTTCCTTGATGACTCGGACGATTTCTGCTTTGGCTTTGGCCAGAGCCATCTCCGTCCTTCCCTCCAAGAGCAGGTAGAGTTTCCTCTCATCCTCGGAAGGTTCTTTTCCCGGTGGGATGTAGGAGCCTCTGATGCTGATGTTGACGTCGGCGTACTCTCCGATCTGTGCCAGTTTCTCCCTGTAGGTGATCTTCCACCTGACATTCTGTGGGAAGTCGTTGATTTCCAGCTCTTCCTCGTAGGTTTTGGGTTCCTCCACCTTGGGGGCTTCTTCTTCCTCTTCGTCGCTTTCCTTCGGCACATAGTTGAGCTGGATGCACAGTCTCCTGGCCCGTTCTTGGGCCTGGGCTCTGGCCCAGTCGTTCTGAACTGCTGGTGCCTTCTCCTTTGCTTCTTCTGGCTCCTTCTTCAGGACAATGTTGGAGGCCCGTTCCATGGCCAGCTTCAATTTGTCGCTTGTAGAGGGAGCTGTTGATGTTGATGCCCTTGGCATGTTGGCAAGTGGCGCCTTCTTCACTGATTTCTTGGATGAGAACAGGTTCTCAATCTCCTCGTCAATGTTGGCGCCATCGTCATCTTCGTTATCGGAGTCATTAATGTCCAAGGAAGCCTTCTGCAGTTTCTTCTTCTCCTTCATCATCTGTGCTTCTGCCTCGTCGAATTTGAAGCCCTTCCCTGAGAAGCCGCTGTTACTCTTAACTTTCTTGCCTGCTGCCTCCTGCTCTGACTTGTAGGTCTCCCAGAGGTTCTTGACCTCATCTGGGACGGGGGACTCTGACAGTTCCAGGGCCTTAATGAGGTCCCCAGCATTTCTGCCCTGCTCCGAGGTGAGGAAGGTGTAGGCAAACCCAGTCTTGCCTGCACGTCCTGTGCGCCCGCACCTGTGGACATAGTCCTCGTAGTGGTTGGGGCAGTCGTAGTTGACCACCAGAATTAGGTGTTTGACGTCAAGGCCCCTGGCGGCTACAGATGTGGCTACAAGGACGTTGACCTTACCAGCTTTGAAGTCTGAGATGGTAGACTCTCTGTCCACCTGGTCGATGCCACCATGCAAGGTCATGCAGTTGTAGGAGGCCTTCATCAGGTCTGTCAGCAGGTAGTCTGCTTTCTCCTGCTTCTCCACAAACACCAGGGCACTACCTTTGTCTTGGTACATTCCTAGAATCTGGAGCAGCTTCAGGAACTTGTCGTCCTCCTCCACGATCATCACCTCCTGCTTGATGTCCTTGCACACAATGCTCTTACCCCCCACCGTGATCTCGATGGGTTTGAAGAGAATGCGTCGGGCGAGGGCCTCCATAGTTCTAGGAAAAGTGGCCGAGAAGAGAACAGTCTGACGGTCGGGGCGGATGCCATCGATGATTCTCATGAGCTGAGGCTCGAAGCCCATGTCAAACATCCTGTCTGCTTCATCCAACACCAGGTAGGTGCAACGACGGAGGTTGGTGATCTTGCCATTGCTGCCAACCAGCATCTCAATCATTCTGCCTGGAGTGCAGACAATAATCTCAGCTCCCCTCTTCAACTCAGAGATCTGGTCTCCAACTCCAGCTCCACCGTAGACACATGCCACACTGAGCTTCAGGGGTTTGGCAAACTTCTTGCACTCCTTAGCAATTTGCATGGCCAGCTCTCTAGTGGGGGTTACAATGATGCCAATGGCTCCATCACCTGGCTCCAGGGAAGGCTGAACCAGAATGTGCCGGAACATGGGAAGCAAGAAGGCCAAAGTTTTACCTGATCCAGTCTTGGCAATCCCTATGACATCCCTCCCTGACATGATGGCTGGGATGGCCTGAGCTTGGATGGGGGTAGGCTTATCATATGACAGGTTCTTCAGCATCTCCAGGATCTTCTTGCTGAGCCCACATTGGGCCCAGATCCTAATGGGCTTTGGACAATCCTTACCCTTGATCTTGATGCCCTCAAGTTCTTCTCTGTAGTTTTTGACATCCTCAGGAGTCATCTTAGCCAATTCTGGGACCTCAACATAGAGGTTCTTCTTGAATGGTGGGAGATCAAGATCCTCTGCAGAAATGGTAACAAGCTTCTTGGATTTGCCATTCTGTGTAGGATTGATATCTGTATCCTCTTCTTCTTCTTCAGAATATTCCAAAGCATCCTGATTCTGCTCAATAAGTTCACCCTTATATTTCTTTTCCTGCTTGGCAACGCTAGTGACAATTTTGACTTTCTTGCCATCCTCAAAGTTAGTGGTGATCTTGCTGTTTTCTTTGTGAAGATCTTGCATGAAGGCATCTAAAGGATCAATCTCATCTTCATTGTTATCATTCTCTGTTTTGGCTGCATCTGCTGGTGGATCATCTTCGTCATCTTCATCATCTTCTAGAGTCCACTTTTTTGATGGTAAAACAATATTCTTAAGGGATTCAAGTGATTCTGCTTTACTCTTTTTCTCTCTTCTCCATTTTTCTGCTTGTTCCCTACGTTTTTTAAAGATATCTTCCATTTTTTTCATTTGTTCTTGTGTATTAGAACTTGTAAGAATTTCAACTAATTGGTCAGCTCCTGTTTTGTCACTTTTATCATCTGATGTAGTTGGAGCGTTTGTTTCATTTATTGCTGATGTTACTTTATTTTTGGTTTCTATTGATTTATTATCTTTAGAATCTTTTATTTCTTTTGGTCGTTCTGAACTACGTTCTCTTGATCGTCGTCTTTCTCTGGATCTAGATCTTCTGTCTCTTTTCCTGTCATGGCTACGATCTCTTGAACGTCTTCGTGTTCGACTTCTTGATCGTTGTTCTCGATCACGTCTACGACTCCTTGATCGTTTTCTTTCGCGACTGCGATCTCTAATTCTTCTATCTCTAGAACGTTCTCGACTTCTAGATCTCTCATAACTTCTCTCTCTTGATCTTCTTCTTCGAGGTCTCTCTATTGATCGCCTTCTTTCCCTACTTCGATCTCTGGACCTTCGTCTTTCTCTGCTCCTTTCTCTAGATCGCCTTGTAGGGCTTCTATCCCTTGATCTTTTTCTTTCTCTACGATCTTTTTTATCCCTCGTTTCCCTTTTAAGCCTTTTATCTTTTGAATCTCCCCTTGCCCGTGTGTGGTCATCATAACCTTTGGATGGTGATCTATTTGGTGTGCTATCACGAGGAGTAGCTAATTTAGATTTCTTGTGATGTGGACTGTTAGATTCATCAGAAAGCTTACTTGAGCTAGCCCTCGACGTTGAACTACTGTCGCTTGACGATGATCTGTTCCTTTTTCGATATTTTCTTGGTGCCTTTGACATTGTATCTTTAAAAGGTTTTATGTACTTTAATATCTATATATGTAACATAGGTATAATTATATATAAAAGAAATAATATAAATTAATATTACAAAATTATTATTTTTTATCACAAACGTGTATACAAGGCTTTGTTTATGTCGATTATTAAATGATGATAAATATTTTGAAATGCACAGAAAAAGAATTAATTGTATTAAATATATATTTTTTTTAAATACAACGTTTGAACGCGTATATATGTGAATATAAATTATTTTATAAATTATCGATGTTTATATTCGAAACGAAATTAATTATAACATGGTGAATATTGCATCCATGTACAAAAAAGGGTAGTTAATAAGGCTCAAGGGGAATTTGGGTTATCCAATTAAAAATTTGCGTGAGAGATATATTTATAACCCAGGATCCTAGAATTGAAATTAGTGAGTGCAATGCACACATGTGATAATCTCTTTAGCAGCCAAGATTGTTTTTAACACAATTATAAAAATAAATATAAATATTTGAAATATAAGGTATGTCCCATAAGTTCCTGGACTGGGTCCATAAAAAAAAATGAAAAATGTAAATAAATTTGACTGTTTATTATAGAAAAAATTTCTGGCAACACGGTGGTACCAATATCGAGGTGGTATGTGCGCGCGCGCCAAGGACATTCTAATTTATTTAAAGGTTACAACTAGTGCTGCCGCGATTTTACGATGAAACAAAAATTGAAGCAGAGGATTTGCATAGAATTTTGCGTGAAACTTCAAATATCAGCAACTGAAACTTTTGAAATGCTTAATAAAGCATTTCCCAATGACTCCCCAAAGAGAACAACTGTTTTTGAATGGCATTCTAGATTTAAAGCTGGCAGAATTTGGCAGATGATCCTCGTCAAGGAGGCCCAAAATTTCAAAGGACTGATGGAAATGTGCAGAAAAATCACCGATTTGATTAAAGAAAATCCTCTAACCACTTTGCTGGAGCTAGAGCAAGATACAGGCATCTCTAAAACAACGATTGGAAGGTAACCGAAGCTCAAAAAAAACTCCTGCAAAATTCATCCCAAGATTCCTCACTAATGTGTAAAAACTGTGTCGGCTTGCAACCTGTGAGGACATGTTGGAAATGACAAGAATGGATCCGGAATGGAAAGACAAGATAATCACAGGCGACGAGACATGGGTCTATGGCTATGATCCTGAAACCAAGCGTCAATCTGCCGAGTGGAGAGGTCAGGGTGAGCCTAGACCCAAAAAATCCAGGATATTGAAATCCAGAAACAAGGTGTTGCTGGTCGCTTTTTTTTTTTTTTTTTTTATAACAAGGGCATTGTTTATCACGAGTATCTTCCTGCAGGCCAAACACCTTTTAAGGAAATGTATTTGGGCATTCTTCGCCGTCAAGGGAAGCGATTTAAAAAAAAAAAGGCCAGAAAAATGGATTAATGGTGTTTGGATCCTACACCATGACAATGCCCGCCCTCACACAGCGCTCTTGGTGACGAGTTTATTTTGCCGAAAAACGGGACACAAATCCTACCTCAACCACCCTATTCCCCAGACATCGCACCAAATGACTTTTTCCTGTTCCCCAAACTTAAGGCAGTTCTAAAAAGAAGACATTTTGACACCAGGGATGACATAATAGAAAAATCGCTGTAGGCATTTAGAGCATTCCAAAAGAGGCCTATAAAAACCGTTTCGACAATTGGGAGAAACGATGGCGCTGGTGCGTTGAAGCAAGGGAGGGATTACTTTGAAAAGTTTTAATAATTTTTTTAAAAAATATCTTACCTTTTTTTATGGACCCAGTCAGAGAACTTATGGGACATGCGCCTTGTATATATTTATATTATTAATTAAATACCTTTTTTAAATTATGTTTGCATTTTGAAAGTTTTAGTTCCTATTTAAAATAACTACACTCAGGACTATTTTTTCATTGGCAGCAATAAAGTAATTAATTATTATTTTTTATGAGAAAGCAGCATTTCTAAATGGAAACATTGAGAATACAATATTCATAGAGCAACCTACTGAATTCATTCATGACAAAAACAAAGTTTCCATACTCAAAAAATTATTTATAGTTAACCTTAATCTGCAAGATCGCGGTACGAAAAATTCAACAAAGTAATTCATGGCATTAGACTTAAAAGGCTCAAATTAGATCCTTCTGTATTAACAAGGGAAAATGAAGATGAATACTTTTCATATAGGTATATATTTCTGATTCTGATAATACCACAACTACAGTCATCAAACAATTCAAAGACAACCTGAAAATAAAAGATATAACCAAAAAGATTAGTTTTTGGGAATCAAAAATTTACAGGACCAGGAGGAAATTTCATTATAGTAAGATCACTATGTACAACAAATATTGTAGAAATATGGACTGGAAAACTAAACCAGTTCTAACACCAAGGGTTCTTAAGAAATCAATTTAGACAATCATAATAATGGTGACCCCCTTGATTAACACATTTATTAAGAATCCCTTGGAATGTTCATGGTTCTAACTGTTAATACCAGACCAGATATTGCTTACATCACACTAGCAAAATGTATCCCAGTACTCCAGACAACCAAAGAAAATGCACTGACAGCCATCAAGAGAGTGATGATATACCTGAAAAGAACAACTGATCTCAAACTGAAATTAAGAAGAGAGTAGACCGAAAACCTTAAGTCCTACACAATGCCAGCTGGTAGACAACCCATAATGGGAAATCTTATGGACGATATGTGTTGAAACTCGGCGAAACGACTATAGATTGGAAGGGTCGTAAACAGCCCATCGTAACCTCCCAACAATGGAAGCGGAAATTATAGCTGCATGGGAAAGCTTCTGTCAGTTAAAGTGGATAATAACCCTGTTACAAGAGTTAGAGGAATGTCTAAAATAACTAAGGTGAACCGCTTGACTAGAGCCAAGCGCCTTCTGAACAAGCTCAAACATCCTGAGGAGCCAGGAATGATCTGGTTTTCTTGAACGAGAAGTACTTTGTTCAGGGCTAGAAGGTGAATCGCAAAAATGATCTGTGGCTATGTAAGAGCCCTGATGAGGTGCCTATGGTCATACATACTAAATTTCCAGCAGCATTGATGGTTCTTAGTGTTGTCAGTAGTGAAGGTGATGTGATGCCTCCACATTTTTTCACTCCAGGTGCCAGAGTCAATGCCATTGCTTACACCGAGGTGTTAGCCACAGTTGTCAAACCTTTGATTGCTACTGCAGAACGTAGGAGGTCGTATGTTTTTCAACAAGGCTCAACACCATCTCATACAGCTAGAACAACCCAAGAACGGATGGCCAAAAATTTTTAAGACCATGCCACACCTGACGTTTGACCTTCCAACTCATCAGATGTCAATCCATTGGACATATGGGGCTAAGGGGCATAGTTTATAGGGACTCCAATAGTCATTCCTACAACGCTGGTGTAGCTCTCAGAGCTGCTATAGTGGATGCAATGGCAAACATTCCCAATACCTATCTCTTTAATGCCTGCAGTCGGTTTCGACAGCATATAGTTGTTATTGCCGCTGATGGCGGGCTCATTGAAAGGTGTGATTCTTTAATATGTGTGTTCTTCTATATAATACACTTTAATATGTAATAAATTCTCTTTTACATTTGTCTAATCATATTTTCCCATGGACATCACTTTGTTCTCAAATTGCTGCTGCACCCTGGTGATGCAAAGTACTATCATTCTGATGTACAATTAGAGGGAGATGCGCCTCTTTTTGTACATGTATTTCAGCCTCCCGTTAATTTATGTTGTAATATTGCCTAACGGCTTGGTCCTGGGTTCCATCCTGCACCACTAGCATAGCTACCTTCCACCTGAAACCATAATCGGCGGTTGCAAGCGCGGCTGGCGCCGTTCTTGTGAGGTACGAGCCGAGTCTCGTGGCTCCCCGGGCGCATTCTGGCTCTTCCAGTCTCCGAGGGTGGCGTCGGCTGCTTGACATCGAGGGCCAGCTTCGGCTCGCCTTCCTGAAGAAGGTCCAGGCCTCACTGTCTGGCGCCGCCAACGGCTATTCTTGGCTGGTCCTCAGCCGGGCGTGGCTGACACCCCGGCTCCTGACGTCTGACTATCACCGAGGAGGAGGAGGCTGATGTGTCTCTGGGTGGCCGTCTCAAGCGTCCTTGAGCTGGACCACCGGGTTCTTCATCCAGCTAGCTTGAGGTGCCTGCGTCTTCGTCTTCGAAGCGACAACAGGTTCCTGCGGCCGCCAGACCTTCTGGTTCCCGAGCGCTTGCTACAGGCGACCGTCAGCGTCCAGCGACGGGTTGCTGACCCACAGATATTGGAGTTGCCGAGCCATGCGACCCCTGTTCCGGGAGGTGTTCGCCTCCTGCGAAGTGCCCCTGGATCTGCAGGCCTGGCTCTTCGGCGTCGGCCTACATCCCGAGGCTATGCAACTGACTAGTGTGGCGAAAGCTATCATCTACAAGTACAATCTTGGTCTTGAGTTGGGAAACGCCAACCATCACATCGACCTGCTCACTCTATGGGAAAGACCTACATTCCATCGGTGGCGGAGTCTTTCCCGCCATGGGCCGCACCAATGAAGACCTTGTAAATATTTTATATATATATGTATTTTATTTATTTGTATATTTATTATTTTTAATATATATGTATATTTATCAATTTTATATTTTAATATAAATATATATATATTATATTTAATCTTATATGAACATTGAAATAAAGTAGTTTGAATATCTCTCTCTGCTCTCAGTGGTACATCATCTTCACGGATACCTGGATACCTGCCTACCGACTCCACCATCTCTAAGCTCCAAGCCAGACTGGTGCGTTTCGTCTGGGGACATGAGCGCACCGCCTGGCTGCTAGGAGGTGTCTTAGCACGTCCTGACTCCGTGGGTGGCTTCGGCTTCCTTGACGTCGGCACGCAGCTGAGACTGACGTGTATGAAAGGTGTCCAAGCTTCGCTTCGTGGAAGTCTCAACGCCTACTCTTGGCTCACTGATAGTGGGGTCTGGTTAACTCCCCTTCCATCTAGGACATGGCTTCGTAGACTCATGAAGATATGGGAATCAGTCTTGGACTTCCTAGAGCTGGACCACTGGAGAGTTCCAACACACCAGCTGAGGGACCTCGCCATCATCGGAGGATGCAGGCTTCTTCGGCCACCCGACCTCCTAGCCGCTGCACGGTGGATGGGAGCACCTCGTATTGGGGACTTTGATGGCCCTGAGTCACCCCTCACTCGTCTGACGCAATGCGCTCTTGCAGACGCCAACGTTGGCCAACTTTTGCAATAGGCTGTTAGAAGAAAACTTCCGAGGGCCCCACCGGACTGACAACCTAGGAAAAGATGTGGTGCTGCGTGGGACGGTGACTCCGTTCATGCGCCTAACGACCCGCACCATCCGCCGTACACTTGAGCGACTACGCCTGGCAACCCTGTCCATCGTCCAGCTTCTGTACCGTTGGCAAGACTTTGTCAACATTCCAGTCACCATCCGCTGGCCATCGCTTCGACGTTGCGCCTTCTCAGGGCACAATGCCGACATTGCAGTACAGCTGGCCCTGCACGCTCTTACCCATACTGCACATCTGGTCTCTGCTCGAGAGACCTGCATCGCCTGTGGTTCTAGCGACCTGACGTTGGCTCACCGGTCCTGCAGCTCCATCAGGCCCCTCATACGGGAGGCCTTCAACATCGCACAGCAACCACCCGACTTGCAGGGCTACTGGCTCTTCGGTCAAGGGCTGGATGACGACGCCCTCGCCATCCCCGCGTCTGCCAAGTCATCAATACACAGGTTCTTTCTGAGCCTTGAGGTGAGGGAAGAACGTGAAAACCTCCTTACTGTTTGAAGGAGGACTCTTGGTCGTTGGAGGAGTCTCCTGGACTTCACATAACTGTAAATAGTTTACTTTTATTTTTATTTTATTACCATTTACTTGTGTATAATGTCAATAAAATATTTTTAAATATCAAATTCTCTCTCTCTCTCTCTCGAGGTGCGAAAATGCACGGGCGCGCGCTCCTGCCCCAACAATAAAGATTTTAAAATTTCCAACCGCTTCCGAATAGAATAGAAAATAATTTTCTTCTTCTATAGGGGATTCTCCACCCCTTAATTCAGCAATGGTATTGGCTGAAAGCTAATCACCATCCGCACCCGCTGATGTTATCAGCACCCTTCAGACCACTGCAGCATCTGATGGGGAAACCAAGCAACCTGGGCCTCGAAAAGGAAAACCCTCAACCAGCTGGCCCGAGCTCATCAACCAGGACAAACAACTCCAAATTGAGGAAGACAACACTTGCTTCACCACCAGAAGAGACCTTCCGACTCTGAAGCTGTGGGCCGGAGGAACAAGAGGGGCTGTGTCCAGGCAGCAGCTGCGAGGCCATCCTTCAACCATCGCCCAACGCTAAAGTCAAAAGTATAGGAATGTACGACAACGCGGCAGAAACAGGTCGGCGGTGGGGAAGGTAGACCAGTGTGTCTACCTTGAGTACTGCCCAGACTTCAGCCAGGCCCAGTACTTTCTGGCGCCGGAGGCGAAGTTGGGCAAGGGCACCGTCTATCAACTGACGAAAATGGAGGGGCATATCCTGGACGGCCTCTCCAATGTGCAATAGCCGACAAGCTGATCGAGGATGGCCTCGACATTAAAGACGCCACCCTATGGGCCTTTCTCCTGAGGAAAAAGGCCGAGCGCGTCGTGCTGGGCAAAGTCCTCTTCTTTGTGGAGGACGCTGATGTCATTACAGCACTTCGGCCCTATGGCCAGGTGACTTCAATCGTTCAAAAGATGATGTAGATGGGCAACTCCTGCTGGACTGATGCCCGTCGGGAAGCTTTCGTTACTTTGCGAGACGGAGTGCTCTCCCCGATACCTCCCCCGCTAGGTCAAGTCCAAGGGGATTGTCACCCACGTCTACATGACATATGGCACCAAATGCTCCCTTTGCTACAAGCAGGGTCACAAGCGCGCCAACTGTCCTCGAAAGACGGACCTGCAGGAGAGACACCTGTTGCTCCCCGCTGGATGCTCCCCTTGTGTCCACGAATGCCGATAGCAAGCCGCCGCTAAGTTGAACGCCCCTCCTCCTCCTATTGCAGCTCCACCACCGGCTGCTACTGTTGTCGCAGATCCTCCTCCCAGCGACACAGTGAGAACAGAAGAGGCGCTCGACCTGACTCCTTCTCCACCCGAAAATCAGGGCGAAAATCAATTGCCTGGATTTTCCCAGGAATGGCGCAATATGGCTGAGACCCAGTTTGATGTTCTCTTGAAGAACGAAAAGGCGTCAACAGCCATAGAACGTGCCCAGAAGCAGGGCCTGAAGAGAGAAAACCTCCTCCAAGCTCTTACGCACAAAGAGAAGATGGACCGGCTCATCTCCCAATTTAGCGCCGAGCAGAGAAGGGGCCATTGACACCTTGGTCAGCACGCTCATGGCTCTTACAGGGGGCACAAGTTGCACCCTGTATAAGAAGCTGTCGCGTGCCAGGAACTCTGCTCGGCAGCCTAAAAGAAGCCACATCCTGACCATCCTGCCTCGAGGCGTTACACCTGTGCCGCCCGTGGGTCCAGTGACGGGTCGCTGACCCACAGATATTGGAGTTGCCGAGACATGCGACCCCTTTTCCGGGTGGTGTTCGCCTCCTGAGAAGAGCCCCTGGATCTGCAGGCCTGGTTGTTCGGCGTTGGCCTCCTTCCCGAGGCAATGAAGTTAATCAGTATAGCAAAGGCTACCATTTACAAGTACCATCTTGGTCTTGAGGTGGATAACGCCAGATACTTTATCGACCTGCCCACTCAGTGGAAAAGAACTCTCGCAGTTCATCAGAGCATCACTCAACAAAGTGATGTGGATGAACTTAAAAAAATAATTAAATATGAGTGATTGAATATTAGATAATAATTGAATATTTTAATTAATTTATTTTTCTATTGTTTTTTGACCAAGAAAAGGTGAATTCATTCTATCAAGAGATGTAAATTTTGTTCGTTCAATTTTAATTTTAATTTTAGTTTTGCTTGGCTTGCATGTAAATATTCTTAAGGAAGAGAAATAAACTTTTTTTTTCTTTTATAAGTGCAGACATCTTTTGTTTGATATAAATTTCTATAAAATTATTTAAATAGCAAAATAACAATGGCGACGAGACTTTCGTTCGAACCTTATGTAATGAAAGAAGAACCTTTTGAAAATTATATTCAACGATTCAAACAGTACATTTTTGTGAATGAAATTGAAAGTAAGAAGATTGTTCCTTTTTTTATTATGTCTATTGGACCAAATACTTATGGTATTCTGAAAGAATTGATCTCACCTAGAGATGTTTGTGCATTAGAATTCGAAGAAATTGTTAGTGTTTTACTTACTCATTTTACACCTAAGCTAAATATCATTTTTGAAAGATATGAGTTCAGCCAATTGATTCAGGAACATGGCGAAAAAATAGAAGAATATGTCCTTAAATTAAAAAAAACAAGCTAATAAATGTAATTTTGGCTTAAATATTGAAAAACACCTAAGGGATAAATTCATTGCAGGAGTTTCTAATCAAGTTATTTTGAAAAGATTACTGCAAGAGCCTGAGCTCACTTTTAATATGGCAGTAAATATTGCTACCACAATAGAATCGGTAGATTGTAATGTGTTGAAAATGAAGTCTTATGCTGAAACTAAAGAAATAAACAAATTACATTCTAAATGCAAGCATTGTGGAAAGATGAATCATCATTCGGACAGATGTTTTTTTAGAAATTCTTTCTGCTATTCTTGTAAACAATTGGGACATATATCGACTGTTTGTCATTCAAAATCTAAGAATGGATATTTTCAACCAAGAAAGAGAGGAGTGTCTAGTGAAGCGTCTGCCCACGGAGAATCATTTTCGGGAAAGAATGGTGAGTCCATCAATAATATAGAATATCTGACTAATAAATTTGAGAGTATTTTGTATGTCTTCGACATAAAATTCTTAGCAGAAATTGACACTGGTGCGGCTTTAACAACTATGTCAAAAGATCTATTTTTAAAATATTTTGAACATGTTAAATTATTTCCGTCTAAATGTTATTTAACCGATTATCAAGGAAAGGGCATTTCCTCTATTGGAGAATGTAAAGTAAAAGTAAGATATAAAAATAAAATAGGCCATTTAAACTTAATAGTAACAAATATTGAAAATAATAAATTTCTCATAGGAAAAGACTGGATAGTATATTTTGATATGGTACAGATTAATGTCCAACAAAATAATAATTTTGATACTAATTTTATTTTTAATAAATATTATAAACTTTTCGAAGACATAGTCTTGCCAATAAAAGATATTTCCGTACACATTAATGTAAAAAATAATTTTGCGCCAAAATTTTATAAATTTAGACCTGCTCCCTTTGCTATTAGGACTTTAATTGAAGAAGAACTATTATTTTTATTAAATAATGATATTATTGAAAATGTAGTGGATAGCCCAATAGCTTCACCGCTGGTATGCGTCCCTAAGAAAAACGGCAAAATTAGAATTTGTGCGGACTTTAAGAGAACCTTAAATCCATTTATCGAGGATGTTAAGTATCCGATACCGAACATCGATAATGTTTTACATTCATTTTTTGGTAAAAGTATATTTAGTAAAATTGATCTTTCAAGCGCATATCATCAGATACTTCTAGACGAGGAATCTCAAAAATTGACAGTTATTTCTACCCATAAAGGCCTTTTTAAATATAAAAGGCTGCCCTTCGGTATCAAGTCTGGAGCGACTATTTTCCAAAGAACTATGGACAATATTTTTTCCGGTCTTAAAAATGTAATAATATATTTAGACGATATTCTTATAGCATCGTCTGATGTAAATGAGCATATTTCAGATATTGAGACAGTCATGAATAAATTATCTGATTTTAATTTTTCAATTAATAAAGAAAAATCTTTGTTTTTTGTTGATGAAATCAATTATTTGGGACATAGAATAAATAAAAATGGAATCTATCCCCTTGAGGATAAATTGGACAGTATAAAAAAAATGTCCTAAACCGAGTAACATTTCAGAATTGAAATCTTTCTTGGGCATGTTGTCATTCTACAGTAAATTCGTTAAAAATTTATCCATACATGCAAATCCTTTATTCTCTCTATTGAAAAAAAGTTATAATTGGTATTGGAAAAAAGAACATGATCAGGCTTTCGAAAAATGTAAAAATTTGATTAGTACAAAAACTTGTTTGACGCATTATTCGCAAGATTTACCTCTTTATGTTACTTGTGATGCATCAAATTATGGTATTGGAGGATATATTTCCCATATTGTAAACGGCATTGAGAAACCAATTACTTTTGTTTCAAGAACACTAAATGACACAGAAAAGAAATATTCCCAGATAGAAAAAGAAGGGTCATCAATATTCTTTACCTTAAACAGGCTAAAACAATTCCTTTACGGAAGAAAATTTATTATTAATACAGATCACAAACCATTACTAGCCATTTTTGGCGATAAAAATAATTTACCAGCCTTAGTGGCAAATAGATTACATAGATGGTCACTCTCAATATCAAATTTTAATTTTGAAATTAAATATACTAAGGGAACTGAAATACCTCTTGCGGATTTTCTTTCAAGATTTCCAAATCCTGAGAAAGGGGAGAAGGAAGAGGAAATGGGAGAAATATTATTAATAGAAAATTCGATATTAGATTACGTCTTGGTATCGTACAAAACCCAAGAAGATCCAACTCTTAGAAAACTATATAAATTAGTCAAGTACGATAAGTATGATGTTGACTCAGAGGTAGATATAAAACCTTATAATAGAATTAAAAACGAGATAACAATAGTAAGAAATTGCCTATTTTTCGGAAATAGAATGATCATCCCCGATTCCTTAAGAGAATATGTTTTGAAAATCATCCATGAAAATCATATTGGAGTAAATAAAATGAAAACTCTGGCCAGAAGTTCTGTCTATTGGCCGGGAATGGATGAGCAAATTGAGAAACTGTCTAAAAGCTGTAGCACTTGTATGGAAAACACATCAAAGCTGCCAAAACAGGAATTCACTGAGTGGACTCCACCAAACAAAGTTTGGAAGAGAATTCATCTCGACTATTTCTATTTTGCGGGAAAAACTTTTTTGATATTGGTGGATGCGCATTCTAATTGGATAGAATGTCAAATAGTTCCAAATACATCGGCGGGATTCTGCATAGACTTTTTGAGAGAATGTTTAGCGAGATATGGTATCCCGAAGGTGGCGGTAATGGATAATGGGCCCCCGTTTAGAAGTTATGAAATAAAGACATTTTTCGAAAGAAATGGCATACATGCGATGTTTAGCCCCGCTTACCATCCGGAGAGCAACGGACTAGCGGAAGTGTCTGTAAGAGAGATAAAAAAAGCTATGAAAAGAATTATTTCGGAGGAAAGAGAATTACCCCTTGAGTTTGCTTTGATTAAGGCTTTATATGCATATAGATTGAGTCCTTTGACTAGAACGGAAAAATCCCCTGCTGGAATATTTTTAAATCGCGAGATTAGAACGAAGATTTCCATGTTGAGCAAGAAATCAGTAAGAGTGGGGAGATTGAAAAATAAAAAACAGAACAATAGCTACAAAATAAATGATAGAGTAAGATACAGATGGATGGAAAGAGGAAAACCGAAATGGATGTTTGGGATTGTAAAGAGAATAGTGGGAAGCAACAGCTGTATGATAGAAACTGATGGAATAGAAAGGAAAGTACACACTAACTATATGAGGAGAAGTATGGAGAGAAAGGATGTTTCGTCATCAGAAGAAGGAATAAGCTACCCAAGGCCTCAGACGTCAAGTCCCCTGACTCCTGCTACAATAGTAGCAGAATCTACACCTGGACCACCGACTGAATCTACATCTTCCCGGAGATATCCACTACGAGAGAGGAGACCACCGGATAGATATGTACCTTAATGAGTATTGCTATCTTAAAAAAGGGGGAGTTGATGTGGATGAACTTAAAAAAATAATTAAATATGAGTGATTGAATATTAGATAATAATTGAATATTTTTTAATTAATTTATTTTTCTATTGTTTTTTGACCAAGAAAAGGTGAATTCATTCTATCAAGAGATATGTAAATTTTGTTCGTTCAATTTTAATTTTAATTTTAGTTTTGTTTGGCTTGCATGTAAATATTCTTAAGGAAGAGAAATAAACTTTTTTTTCTTTTATAAGTGCAGACATCTTTTGTTTGATATAAATTTCTATAAAATTATTTAAATAGCAAAATAACACAAAGCAGCACCGGTCATAGATTTTTCCACTGACCTGTCCTTTTTCAGGACTTGTAGTTGTCTTCTGTTCTTTATATATGCGACACATTGCTAATTGAGGTGGCCTAGTTACCCTATCCCGACTCGTGTAAGTCTGTATAGATGTCCCAGACTGAATCCAACATGCTTGCCAAGAAGAAAATGAAAGCTTCCTCTTCTTGATGTGTTCAAATTCATTTTCGAATCCAACCTCCTCTATAATTTCAGCCCAATTCATATTTTTGGGGAATAATTTGCATCTTTGCCTGTTGATGAAGACGAATTTGCATTTATTTATTTGTTGTTGAATTATTTTTTTCCAATGCAAGAGAAAACTCTTACCTTATTTCTTATCACTTTTAGGCTGTTTCTGGATGGAAGTCACATTATCATTCTCCTTATTTTCCTGGCTCTGTAAAATATCTGTATGTCTTAGAAAGTTTCATCTCAGCCATCTCTTTGCTGGAAAACGTGAAGTTCGCACAGCTCGCAGCTACAAGGCGAAAGAGAAAAAAATAACTCAAGTATTGAATTATTTAAACTTCAGAATTTGATTGTCGCGTGCCTGATTATTCAAGAACAATATTATATATATGTATATAAAGTAGTAATTTTCATATACGAGGGGTGTCCCATAAGTCCGTGGCCCGACCATGATAACGAAATATTTGAAACTAATAAATTTTACCATATATACCTTAAAGCCTTGTATGAAGATATGTAAATTTTTAAGTTTCTACAACTAACCGTTTTTTTGTTATAGGTTCTGAAAGAGGACAAGAAACAGGAATCATCTAAAATGGAGACAAACGAGATTCGTGCTGTAATAAAATATCTTTGTACGAAAGGAATATCGCCGAAGGAATTCTATGAGGATATGGTGGATACATTAAGGGAAGATGCCCCTTCCTATAGCACAGTAAAAAAATGGGTAGCTGCCTTTAAATTAAGGAGGATCAGCACCGAAGACGAACATCGACCAGGAAAACCCATTGAGTCAGTTACTCAAAAAAACATCGACAAAATACATGATTTGGTTATGTTGGACAGAAGAATGACAGTTCGTCAAATAGAAGAGACCTTGGGCATTCCAAAAACAACAGTGGATCGGATCATGAGAGAACACTTGGGCCTCAGGAAGCTTTCTGCCCGTTGGGTTCCCAAACTTTTGACACCCGATCAAAAGGCTGTATGGAGAAAGTTATCTTCGGACAATCTTGCGTTATTTGAAGCCAATCCAGAGGAATTTGTTAATATATTTGTTACCATGGATAAGACTTGGGCCCATCACTTTGCACCAGAGTCCAAGCAACAATCCATGCAATGGACACACTCCGGTTCCCCTCCCCCCAAAAAGCCAAGACAGTTCCATTAGCAGGGAAGGTTATGGTGTTTGTCTTTTGAGATTCCGAGGGTGTACTTCTTCTAGACTTTCTGAATAAGGGTCAAACCATCACTGGCAATTATTATTCAAATCTTGTGAAGCAACTACGAGAACCTATTAAAGAAAAGAGAAGAGGAAAGTTGTCCAGGAAGATCGTTTACCATCAAGACAATGCTCCGAGTCATCGGTCGCTGCAAGCCATGGCGGCTATTTATGATTCTGGCTTTGAACTTTTACCACATGCGCCCTATTCACCAGATCTAGCTCTGTCTGACTTCCACCTATTTCCTCATTTGAAAAAAACACTTTCTGGCATTCATTTTAGGTCAGATGAAGAGGTCATTGATGCTGTAACCTCATTTTTTGAATCACTTGAAACATCGTTCTTTTTGGAGGGCATAAAAGCATTAGAACATCGCTCGAAAAAGTCTATAGATCTTAAAGGGGGATTATGTTGAAAAATAAATAATAATAATTTTATTAGTCATTTTCTTTATATGTCGGGCCACGGACTTATGGGACACCCCTCGTATATACAATTGTTTTATTTTATATGAAGCCACTGACTCTTCGCAAAATGTTTCTGTACCTAATATTATCCATAGTCCTGGGTTGTGATGACAGACGCTAATTAGATACTCCATTTTGACTAGATTACTGAAAAGACAAGTTTCACTTCAGATGCTATAGATAGATGAGTAGGGATTTCTTCTAGAGATTTGCTTTGTATAGTTTGAGTTACTTATCCTTTCAGTACACTTGCATCATTGCACTTATCATCATAAAGCCATTCCATGAAAGAATCTCGAAAATTCCTGCTCGTTCAGTAATGGTCAACTTCATCTTGGATAGCTGCAGTCTGTGGATTGGTCCATTCAACCCACACTCTTTCAGAGAAATCCGGTTTCAAGCCATTTTTCTACCACTATCGGGTTTGGGGACAACATTTTGAACAGTCAGACGCCGCGTCAGAAACTAGGCCACGTCCTTTTGAACCTTTTCCTTTTCTTTATAAAAATATACTATCATCCTCCTTCCCAACTTTCCTATTAGTATATTCCTCACCCTTACATGTGTTGGCTGCTCTTTTCTGACGGCGTCCTGCGGACGAGAACCTGCGCAGGACCTTCCGCGTTGGCAAAATCGAGGAGGCTGTGATGCTTCGCTGGACGAGGACACCATTCGTGCGCGTCACCACCCGCACTGCCCGCCGAATGCTGGAGCGCCCGTGCTTGGCTTCCTGCCCACCACCCAGCTCGCGAAGAGGTAGATTACACATCTGGATCCCCCCAACACCATTTTATGGTCGTCATTCAGGCGCTGTGCCTTCTCCGGTCATGACGCAGATGTAGCAGTTAAACGAGCCTTGCACGCCTTGCCACATCCAGTCCATCCAGCCTCGGCCCAACAATCCTGCGTCGCCTGTGAGTCCAGCGACCTGACGCTAGCCCACTGTTACTTGTCCTGCCACTGCATCAGGCCTGGGAGGCATTTTCCGTCAGGCGGCCTCGGTCTTGGATGACGACGCCCTGGCTATCTCGGCGTCTGCCAAGAGTTTCCTAAATAAGTTTTATCTCAACATTTAATTGAGAGGGGTTCAGGTTGATCCTATCCTTGTCTGGAGGAGGACTCTCTCAAGGTGGAGGAGCCATCCTCCCTGAAAACAAATGTATATATTTTATCACCAAATTTTAAATATTTTAATTTATATTTGTTTAATTTTTAATAAATTTTTGGAACAATTGACTTAGTGTCAATAAAATATTTTGAATTGCCTTTACTGCTTAGAAATCCTGTATTGATATAAACTCCTTTTCTCATCATTTTGGGAAAAAGTTGGAATTTATAAAAGAAATACATACAAAAATCTCGATTAATATATTTTATTAAATTTAAAAACGCGTTGCATATTTTTTTGTTTACATATCTATAAAGTCTATAGCATTAATAGGTATGTAAATGTGGATGACTTTTTAAAAATAAACATTAAAATAGGAGGGCCAAAATTATAAAATAAACCTAAATCATCGTTTAGTTGGTGTTCATTCTGTTAAATGGCAGTCTGCAATCTAAAGTGCTAATTTGATTGATCTGGATTTTTATATCACTGCCAGACCCTTTTCTTCTCTTTTTCTTATATATATATTTTTTTTTCCACCCATATATAAGCATCATAATATTATTTTATCTTGAGAAATCAACATTGGATGGCTGAAACATTCTAATAAATATATATAGAATATATATAATTGGCGCACTTTTCATTTATATAAATCCAATCTCCAAAAATGATTTTGTCCATTGTACAAGTATTTTTTTTTATGTAGGGAATTTGCGTCCAGAATGTTGCACGAATCTCTCCGTAATGGAACTGGTCCTCTGTACTAAATAACCATTCAGAGAAATCTTTCAGAGTTGATTTATGTTGGTTTGGGGTAGAGTATAATGTAACTTTATCCATCAAAAATGCCTTCGGGCTTAATATTTATAATTCATCCAGAATTTTTCTCTAGATTAGCTTGCTTGCGTATAGAATTATGCACGTGCACTGGCAGGAAGTGCATGTCACTTACTTGCTATCATGTTATTAAACCTTTTTTTTTTCTGTTGTTTAATTGTTAAAATACACCAACCTCACCCCTTCTCCTCTCAAGTACATCCTCTACCATGCCAAACTAGCTTTATCCATCTATTGACAACCTTATATTTTACGATATAACCTAATAAAAACACGAAAAAAACTTAAGATTGGTATTAATTATTAGTTTTGATTTTGCTAGATGGACATTTACATATTTGTTCAAAATATATTACATACTAGAATAAACTCATAACTTCTACTCACAAAATTTTATTCATATGCCTTTTTAATTTAAAATTCATTTCACAATTATTTTATAAATTCCGATTTTCATAAGTATTTTTGAAAATTACAAAATTATTGAGTTTTCAAAATTTAAATTATTATTTTTAAAAGGATAATGAAACACCTCATTGCTAAATTTCAAACATTTTTTTACGACAATTTATAAAGAATATATTAAATTACTATTTGTTTGATAAATAAGGGTTACAACACCTATTCAATGGTAAAGTTTACTCATCCATAAAAGAATTGCGATTATATAATAATGTTTTTCTCGAACCCGCTCTATTTTAGTCCGAAAGAAAAACAACATTATAGTCACCTGGTTTTAGTTGTTTTGATCATGTGACCCATCGTACGATGTTTTGAACATCAGATTTTGACAAAATTTTATGCGAAGAGCACTTCTCTTATGTTTCTATATTCGTTGGACATAGTACCCTATGTATTTAAAATAAATCATGACCTATTATAATGTTTTGAAATCAAAACATAGAATTTTCTACAGACCATTGGTAATAAGGTAGGTGTCAATTGTGTTTATTAAAGCTATTCATTTGTTTGTTTCTCTAAGCAGTTTTGATAACCGCATTTCCTTTTTAATTTACTTAAGTCGGAATATGTATTAGAGTTATATATTTAAATGTACATATAAAAATATATATATTGTAAAAAAAAAAAACAATTTACCAAATATATGAGATTAAGACCTTTAAAGAGTTTAAAAATACAAAGAACAACCTATATAAAATTATATAGAGGTTATTAAAAAGCTCCAATACTTTATTTTAATATAAAATATATATTTTTTAAATGTTAAATTATATAATTAGGTCACAGGGAGATGTCAATTATTTTTGAAATTCTTCTAAAAAGGTTTCTATCTCTCTTTTTAGAAAAATATATCCAATTATTCAATTTATTTATTTCTAAAATATCATTATTAGATAATGGACCCTGAGCAACGCCCGGGTTTTGCACCAGTACATTTTTATCAGAAAAAGTTTTGATTTTTTTATTCTATTTTGATCTAATTTTTGATACAATATTTTTCCATAATTTTTTTTTATTATATCAAAAATGCAACACAATATTTATCAAATAAAATCTTTTTAAATATAGTGTGTGTTTATGTTGACCAAATACATTTTTATCATGATGACATTTTTATTTTTTCAAACATCAAATGATATATTTTACATAATTATTAAAATTCATTTGTCAACAAACCTGTTTTAGGCCTATTTTTATAAATTACAATAAATTTTGAGGGTCCATCAATATGAAATTTTTAAAATTATAGGACCAAAAGAAATTTTAATTTTACATTATTATTAAAATACATTTGTCACAACAAACCTGTTTTAGATAAAAGAAAATAAGACCTAATCCAAAAATAGGATTAGGTCTTATTTTCTTTTATTATAATCTATTATCCAAATTGTGCTTTATCAAACCTGTTTTAGGTTTATTTTTTATAAATTTCAATAAATTTTAGGGTCTATCAATATGAAAATTTTAAATTATAAGGCCAAAATAAAATTTTATTATATATTATATATTTTAATATTTGCAAAATCATATTGTAATGTAGAAAACTAGGAAAGACAAACTTCAGAATGACACGGCAATTTATTTAAGGCAAGCACAAATTCAACATTTATAAGATACAAGTTAAGCAATGAGGGAAGTATCCAGAGTAACAATAATATAAATAATATAAAAATTAATAATCTGTACATAAAATATAATAAATACTTTGCTACAATCACAAGGTAATAAGACCAAATAAATAAATAGTGTATGACATTTTGGTAACAGCGTTGTTACCATCTTCAGACACACAAAAGTACTGAATGAATGTACTATTGTCTGATGATGGTAACAATGCTGTTACCAAAACGTCACACACTATTTATTTATTTGGATTTGGTCTTATTACCTTGTGTTTATAATCCAAATTGTGCTTTATCACTTTTTGCTACAATATATATATATATATAAACAATTTATAAAACTATTTTAGAGGCGTAATATTCTTTTTAAAATAAAACGATTTCTACTGTCCTTACTGCGATGGAAAAATATTACGCCTCTAAAATAGTTTTATAATTTGATAACAGATGGCGCTCTAATACATCATATATAAACAATAATTTTAAAAAATAATGTCCATAAATGATTGTCTTGAAAATAGAGAGCAATACATATTTAAATTTTTAGATAATAAAAATGCATATTTTGGATTGAATCTATTTCTTCAATTTAATATATGCCTTTTTATTACAGTAGAACTACCTCCCTGTAAAGGACAACACCTAATTACAGAGCCAAAGTGTCCTTTAGGGAGAGTTGTCCTCTTCTTCTTCTTCTTTCTTATATCCACTCAATCATATTAGGGTATCAAGTTGTGACCCTTGATGGTGTCTGTTTGACAACCATGGGTGAAGTAGAATACATCTGCCTTTGTCATTAAGACTGGGAGCACTACTCAGTGGCAGGCTGACTTGGCTCCAATATGAAATGGCCGTCTCTGACATGAGGAACAGACGCCATGTGCAGCCGCTCCTAACATGGAGTACAAACGCTGCTTATCCTGTATCCCTGGATTAGGAGCTCTTACAGGGTACTATCAGCCGGGCCAGCTGAACCCAGGTTTTTTAGTGAGCTTGTTACAGCTCCCCCTCCTCCTTTTTCATCCGGGCTTGGGACCGGCAAAGGTGGAGTCCTGTTATCCTCATACTGGAGAGTTGCTAAATAGTAAAAATGATAATTTTACAAATGAGAACTGTCCTTTATAGAGAGGTGTCTTCTAGCGCGAGTGTCCTCTCATGGAAGTTCTACTGTATTTAAATAAATGATTGTTTAACAAAAGTGATCACTGGGACATGAACTAATGCTACAATATCATTTAGACATAACATCTTTGTTGACGTTACCTTATGCTACAATCAGCTCTCTTTGAATATAATCTCTTGGCCATACTATATATTACAATTACAAGGATACAAGGTAATAAGACCAAATCCAAATAATTAAATAGCATGTGACATTTCGGTAACAGCGTTGTTACCTTCATCAGACAAAAAGAATAAATGCTTTTCTTTTTTCTGATGATGGTAAAAACGTTGTTACTGAAACATCACGCACTATTAATTTATTTGGATTAGGCCTTAATTTCTTGTAGCTATAATCTATAATCCAAATTGTGCTTTATCATAATTAAATAGATAAATTTGAGGTTATCTCAGTAGAAAGTTAATTGCAAAAATTCAAGTAAAAAAAGGAATTTATTTGATATATTGCTTATTTTTTTAATAACAATTATCAATCCATACTTTTTTTGTACATGCACAGTCCAACTTCTTTAATTCAACATCCCATGGAATAGATGAATCCAGTTGAATTGGTGTTGAATTATAGTTGTGGCTAACGTAGATACTTTGGTAAGGATTTGAAACAAGGTTGAATTAAAGAGGTTATACAATAGAACCTTCCTTTAGCAGACTCCCCGCTAGAGGACACCCTCTAGAAAAGGCAGTTTTTATTTGCAAAATTACCATTTTTACTATTTAGCAACTCTCCGGTAAGAGGACACCTCTCCCTAAAGGACACTTTGGCTCTGCAATTAGGTGTTGTCCTTTACAGGGAGGTAGTTCTACTGTACTGTCTTCTTCTTTCTTATCTCCACTCAATCATTCATGACTGGGTGAAGTAGAATGCGTCTGCCTTTGTCATTAAGACTGGGAGCACTACTCAGTGGCAGGCTGACTTAGCTCAGAAATGGCCGCCTCTGACATGAGTGTAGCCGCTCCTAACATGGGAGTACAAACGCTGCTCATCATGTATTCCTGGATCAGGAGCCCTTACAGGGTACTATCAGCCGGGCCAGCTGAGCCCAGGTTTTTTACAGAGCTTGTTACTTCTCCCCTTCCTCCTTATTCATTCGTGGTTGGGACTGGCAAAGGCGGAGTTTACTGTACTGTGATTTGCATAATCTCATGTTTAAAAAAGGTTGAAGGAATGGCATTAACGATTAAATTCCTGCCTTTAGCACTTGTTTCTGTTTCAACTGCCTCCAATTCTTTTTGCACAAGCATCCAGGCTTAGGACCGGCAAAGGCGGAGTTAGTAAAAATGGTAAAAATATTAAAAATGGTAATTTTGCAAATGAAAACTGTCCTTTGTAGAGAGGTGTCCTCTAGCCTGAGTGTTCTTTCATGGAGGTTCTACTGTATCACTAATCCAAATGATCATGACTAGTGTGTTTGGAATAATAAAAAGGTAGGAAAAGGTTTCACCCAGTGAATTCTACCTGATGTTAGAAGGAAGGGGCTGGCTTAGAGGTATTTAGGTCGAGAGGGTGTGGTAAACAATGGCTAGCTACAGGACCCGACCAATCACGGGGTTTGTTTACCTCACCTACTGACCCTTTCTTTGGTGGTTGAAAAAAAAAAAAATGTTGAAGGTATTTATTTTTATAACAAAATATCTCCAAATACATTGTGT